>OY744482.1:36467938-37667938 GCA_963556165.1 Tipula helvola | reverse complement strand
GCAGCCTATCAATTTAAAACAATTTTCTACCAACCCAAAATATTCCTTCAGCTTCATCCGATTTGTAGGTTAAAAAAATTATTTTACGCAAAAATTGTAGAATTCCCGCAAATTATTAAACATTTTGGGAAACTTGGAACAGATTCGGCATATTAAGGAACTATTAAAAATTGGGTGCTTCTGTAAAAACTCCGGAACTAAAAGTTTTAACTAGACATAGAGTGGAACAAACATTTTTGAGCTGACTATTCTGGATACCCCGATCCGAATTTGCTTGGTTTTTAATTTTAGCGTAAAATGGTTTTATTGAGGTATTTAAGACCAAATTTGGATTTAATTCTTCTGAATTATCGAAATATGAAAATTCTGAAAATACTTTCTGTACAAAATTCAGTCTTACCAATGTTATATCCAAAATTTGAAATTTTATTTATGACGAGTTTTTTCTCAGTGGCTCAGTTTTTTTAGGATGTACGGCCGGAAAAATACTTTCGATTCCACAGAAATTAGTTTTATAGTTAAAAAGTGTTGACATACAAGTTTGTTGCGTTGATTAGTAAAGGGTTTTATTCCTCAAACCTAGTGCCTGATTTCGCCTTAATTGTCAACTTTTATGATAAATTGTTTGGATTAATTGAATTTTCTTTAAATTTGGTAGGACGAATATGACATCTTTATGTGTAAAACTAAAGTAAAGGTTTCGACAATTTTATAAAACTTCTATGTTTTATAGGCATTTTATCTGAATATAGTTACATAAATTTTCGGTAAGTATTCGAAAAATTTACCAACATTTATGTAATCAACATTGGATTCGCTACAAAAAACTCGGCATTAGAATCCTAGAATTTTCGATTCGGGGTTCTCAACACTAACCTGATATACAATTTAACCAATTGAAATTGTTGAAGCCAAATTTGACAAGCTGCCATTTGAAATTGGAAATAAGTACATTTTCAATATGTATCCAATTTCGCACATTTTCTTAGACCTAAATTCTTAAAGTTTTCACTGTAAATTAAGCTCCTAAATTTCCGAGAAATTACTTCGGATATCGACCTCTGATTTAAAAATGTTGTTACTTCATAAAAGGCCTCAATTTTAACCATGAATTTTTTGTTTCGCAGATCAAGGTTGGCGATCTGAAATTCCTGTTCATATTCATTGTAGAATAAGAACTTGCCCACCAAAATCCTCGTGATTGTATCAAATTTTGATTTTTGGGCAACAGCACTGCACGGTGTATAAATTCATGGCGTTTAGATCTGAAAATAACGGGTTTATAACTCGAGGGATGGAATGATCCTCATTTTCGATATTTTACAATTTTTCAGTATTCCTCGTCGATAAAATGTCGGTAATTTGCATAAACTCAACTGTTACTGTCGACCGGGATGCAAAATGTCTGATCAATATTTTTAAAAGGCTATGACATGATGGAGGTTAGCATTCGTAAATAGACTTCATAGAGAGTGTTTCAGTTTCTTGCAATGTAAGCACCATCAAGCTAAAGTGTTAAAACTTGTTAAACAGAATGGTGTCATATTTGGGGTTGACAGTTCGATTCTGATTGATGATTTGATTACATTGATTACGAAAGATAGCTGAATAAAAATATTTGAGAGACCAATCATGCATTTGATAATTGTCCTCAATAAGAAGAAAATAGGATATTCGATTTTAAACAAACCGCAGAATCAGAAATTTCACTCGAAAGGTGTAGCATGCAGAATACGAAATGAATGGCTTCTCAATCCTCTGAGGCGCTTTTTGGTAGTTGCAGAGGTCACTGTAGATGGTGTTGGCTCCTCTTCTTATAGAATGCTTATCCGTATTAATAGCCCAAATTAAATGTAAACTTCAAATTTTCATTAAATTTAAAAAACTGCATATCTGCTGAATTTGTGGGCATCCTCAACTGATGGGCACAATATTCTTTACGTAAAACATGTAAAGTCAATTTTTATCGCAACCTGAAACTTTTTGTGTTAATTCGCGACTGCAGCCTGTGGGCGAAACAGTATTTTGAGTTTGGCAAAACTTATTTTTTAGATCGTTAGAAAAATTGCAAAATCACAGGAGCAAATCGCTTGACCAGGTACATACAAATGTGCACTGACGTCGTTTTAAATGAGTCAATATGTCCGACGGTGTCATTTAGAATATCGATACCAATACTGTAATGTCTTCTTATGCAATTTGCAATGCTGTCTCAATTTCTAACGTCGCACTGCCATTGATTAGGGCTTGTTAGTGCTAAAGATTGGAGGATACTTATTTTAAAGGGAGACGTGAATATAAAAAAGTAAAACCTTTTCAATTTTTTCAAAAATTGTAAAAAATTGTATTTCTGCATGTCTTCAAGTTTACTTGTTGGACAACACAATGAGTGGAATGAATAAAATAAGAAATGCTTTTACTTGAATTTTTCAAGTTTTTTACTTGATAACATCTCAGTATGTACTTGTCAGTATTTACTTCAGTAACAACGTTTACAAATTATAAGAAAAACTATCAAAATGAGTGGTTAAACATAATATTTTTTCTATTTTCCGCCGAAGCGCTGATAACACATTTACTATGGTTGCGTCGCAATTTGTATGTACCTGGTCCACTTTTTCTATCTTCCGTAAGAGGCGCTTTTCTTACTTTTACCATAGAAATTTATACTAGATTTCTCATTTCATAGTAACTAAGGAAAAAAACAAAAACTTCTGATAATTCCAATGTATCGTTGTGTTGTGTATTTTATAAGGCAATAATTTTAGAATGCGAAGTTGCGAAGTATGTTGCAAATATAATACGTATATGCAATACATCGATAACATTTGAATGGAAAATTTTTATTTTTTTTTGTGTTTTTAGTCAAATGAGATATCTATTATGAATGTCTATGCTTTTACAATCGTCAATAATTACCATTATTTAAAGTTGAAGTTGTAACCTACCTAACCGAATAATCGTTACTCCCAGTAGTGTCTGTATAAATTTGGTAAGGACCTTCACCTCATTTGGTGCTTGATACATCGAGTAAAAAACTACTTTACCGATATCATACGCTTACAATTACGACTCGATTATTGAATTAATTTTTTTCATT
This sequence comes from Tipula helvola, assembly GCA_963556165.1. Taxonomy (NCBI): domain Eukaryota; kingdom Metazoa; phylum Arthropoda; class Insecta; order Diptera; family Tipulidae; genus Tipula; species Tipula helvola. Next base: position 37,664,838 of record OY744482.1, on the reverse strand, counting down.
TTTAATACATTTGGCCAGACGAAGACAGAGTTTAGATACATATTTTAGACACGTTTTGAAACATTAGGCTGATTCTGTAATTTGTACAATATTTCCATAAAATATTTATTTCGTGCTTAAATTGATCTAAATATAATTAATAATTATCAATAATAATGGTGAACCAACTGAATTCATTACTCATTAGCGTTAGTATTCTGCAAAACATTGTGCAAATTTGAATTTTGCAAAACGCATATTAATCCATAAATGACAACTAAATTGAGAAGTAACCTCACGAAGAGACTTTTCGTTGCCGCCTGGCGGTGAATAGTGTAATGTTGAAATGAAAAGTCGAAAATTTAGTCAAAAAAAATCGACCTGAGGAACACAGCATTAGATCGTTCACTTTACTAAGTTTTTACCCTGAACATACTGCGATTTAATACAACCGATTTTGTGAGTTTAGTTGCAGTTATGTCAACCTCAATTTTAACTAACTACTTTGTTTTGCAGAGATTATTTAAACGAGTTTAACGTTCAACGTCTGTATACTTTCGATGTGAGAAGAAGGTGGGATCGAAACGCTATAATTGCAGCAAAAATGTTCATAGAAAATGCGAATATCACAGGCTGATATTACATTATACGTCATCCAGTCTACGACTGTCGGGGAAACGAAAGGAGAGGTGTATCAGAAGTTCCTAACAGATTACCCCAGCACCAACTTTCGTTTCTCTTTTCGAACCACCAGTGAAGTATTTTATAACTCCTGGTTTCAGAACTGCATCCTTCACCCACCCCCTCCTTTGGAGGGAATCACAGTCAGGAACTTTACGTAAACAGTTATTTTAATTCGAAAATAAATATGTATTAGTAAAGATATTAAATAATTGAAAATTTGCGCGGAATGAAGGAATGGAAATTTAATTTGTTTTGTCTTAAAAGGTATTTCGATTTCCGCGCAAAGGTGCTAAAATCGAAGAAACTAAAATATTTTTAATTAAATTATTTAATTGACAAATGGTTTCAAGTTCAACATTTCAATAAACATTAACCCAGATCACTAATTATTTATTCACAACAAATTGGCCACAGTTTAAAATTAAATTAAACTCAATTCATAATTTATTCATAATACTAAAATTATAGTTTAAAAATTACCTCAGCCCACAGGCACACCACCAACGATGCACACGTCATTAGCAGCGGATAGTATGCAGACATTAAATTTGAAGCCCATAATGGCTGTAATACTTCCTAAAATTGCAAACAAAAAAATATTAATAAAATTTATCAAAATCAAAAAAAATTCTAAAGCAATACTTACAGGAGTTGTGAAATATGCTCCACGTAGTAATGCCGCTATAAACACAACAAAATATAATAATTTCTGTGTCGTTAGACGGCAAGCGCGTAAAAATGTTGGTTGCTTTAGTCGTTGATACTCGGCGGCGATACATATCATCAGCTGAATGAGTGAGATGAGTGCAACAAAATAAAAGACGGACGATATTCCGGCATGATAGGGTAAATTAAATCCTGAACATTCTTCTCCACTATAACGTATTTCACATAAGCATGTCCCATTAAAGCATTCACCTCTTCCGGAGCAATACGATTTGCTTTCGGAAGATAGTGCGCTGCCAAACATACCTGAGGTACACCCCATAAGAGAATGCAGTCGTGAAAGCATAATCAATTATTTTCTGAGTTCTGAAAAAAAAACAAAAAAAAACAACAAATTATAAAAGTGTCAAACACACTCACATTCAAAATATATATTATTATCAATTCTAAAACAAAATGTTTGTATATGTTGTTTATTTTTGATAACCAAACGTAACGTAAACACATTCAACCATATCAAATAAACCACGTTTCTTAAGGTTTGTGTCAATAACAAATGTCAGCGAAGTTAAACCATTATCGCATATACTAAAACGAGCATAAATTCGTGTATATACAATATAAAAGGTTGAGGTGCCCGATTTTAAGTACATTTAAACAAAAATCACTTAGCATATCATGTTCTTTATAGATATAAATTAATTCAGGCCATATCATTGACTAATCAGCATGATTCAACCAAAACCTCGCCAACTTCTCTACCGTTTGCACTTAAAACCAATAAACAATATTGATTCTTAATACAGGTATACCTTTATCATACGACTGATAAGAACATTAATCAAAATTGCAACACAATTTGATTTGCGGACTTAACTTCCAATCAATAAATATCATCAAACAAATACATTTGGTAAATATTAGAGTTATTGAAATCATATCTCAAGGCGGTAAATTAGCGCCAATTTTTTTTATTTATTTATTAGTGATTAGACCAAAGTTCTCCTGTCAGGCCACCTCGATATCTCTTAACGCGACAATTAAAATATATGTACATATCGCGGGTTAGCCCCTTAATCTTGCATTACAAAATTTTGCATTACAAAATCTTGCATAACAATTGCCCGTACATTTATAGAATCGCGCGCGCGATTCTATAAATGTACGGGAAATTGTTATGCAAGATAACAAATCGCATTGACAAAATTCTACTGTAAAAGGATTATACAGTAGAATTTTTCTTGAGATATCAAAAATCAAATGTCCAGGATTAAATATTCTTAACCAGAATATTATTTCTAAAATTTCCTTTTAATTTTAATATTAAATCTTTATTAATCAGAAACGAAAATTTAAATTCTAGAAAATGAAGATTAAATCTTCCTTATCCTGAATATGTTGTTGTTGAAATATTTTGAAAAATGGAGATTTCCATTCTAATTCTAATATTAGCCGTATTTCTAGACGCATAGTTATCTGGATCGCTATCTGAACAATTTTTTTTATTTTATTTTTTTTTATTATATTGAACTTTTATGAATACGCAATAAATATTATGTTAGATACTAAAGACAGGTACAGATACTAAAACTGCAAAATTTTATAAATGCAAGATATTGTATTTGCCAGATTTTGTATTTGAAAGATTTTGTACTTGCAAGATTTTGTACTTGCAAGATTTTGTAACTGCAATATTTTGGGTTGGCAAGATTTTGATTTGCATGATTTTTAAAAAATGCAAGATTTTGTACTTGCAAGATTTTGTAATGCAAGATTTCGGGACGCTCCAAATATCGCCCGCTTCGTGGCAATAGCTCCTATCTGAAAAAATTGTGTTTTCCAGGAAACGAGAAAAACGTTTTTTATTTATATCAGCTGCCTTTATAGAAGCAATAGTTTTATATATCAATTTTTTGTATTTTTTCTGTTTCTGTATATTAAACTTACACATGTACATAGGTACGTAATTACGTACCCTATATTCCCGTATTTCTACGTCAAAATCTCATTTATGCAAAAATTGCAGATAGGAGTTATTGCCACGAAGCGGGCGATGTATTATGTTGATCGACTAATATTTTTGATCCATTGGCGTGCGGCCAAAATCTTTAATTCAATTTATAAAAAAAGAACAAAAAAATGTTCAATTTAAAATGATGCTTCGGAAAAAAACGAAATGCATTGTGAATCTTTCCTATCTAGGATAGTCACAAGATGTAATCAAATCTAACAAACTAACTATATAAAAACTTTTGATTAAGACTTAACCTATGTTGGTTCTTAATATTAACTTGCACTGGCTTCGATGCCCAATTCATCATTCACTCGACAGTAGCGCCTTTTCTTGTATATAGCGGAGATTTGAATAACTAAAAAGAAATAAGTTCTCCATTTTCCAAAAAATTTATTAAATAATTTTTCTCTTTTTCCAGAATATTTCCCCCCTTCCCAGAGTATTTTAAAAGAATTTATTCATAAATAAATGTATTTTTATAAGGCCTGTATTAGACTATAAAAGATCTTTGACAAAGATATTTTATAAAATACATTTGTCAAAGACTTTTGATAGTGTACTATGCATATTTTATAAATTTTTTTGTTTTATCAAATTTCTTTTATTATATTTAGCTTCTTGCGGCTAAATATGATAAAAGATTTTGACGTTGCATAATTAATATTGTTTTTAAAAAATCGTATTTTATTGTAAAAATGGCGGAAAATAAATTTAATTGGAGTCATTCAATACCCAATTATTTAATAAGTGAATATGAAGCAAATGCATTTTTATATAATACAAAAAGCCTAGAGTATATAAATAGGGGAATTTACACAATTTTCCGTCAAATTTCATGAAAAAAATGATAAAATCTTTGACGTAGTGTAATATAGCAAAATATTTGTTAAAAGTTCTTTTATAAAATAAAATGCATGAAAATGTTTTATAAAATATATTTGTCAAAGATCTTTTATAGTCTAATACAGGCTTAACATAGATTTTTAGCATAGATTTAAACTAGTTTTTAGGTTAGGTTCCCTTGCACTTAGGCCCGAATTTATAGTAGCAACCATTGCTATCACTATATCAATGATTTTCGAAAATCATTCCAAAACCATGTCAAAAATTCGATATGAATCTGGAATTTATTTTGTTGTGTTCGATATTTTGTAACAATGTTTACAGTGATGGATTTTGATTTGAAGCATAGATTTAAACTAGTTTTTAGGTTAGGTTCCCTTGCACTTAGGCCCGAATTTATAGTAGCAACCATTGCTATCACTATATCAATGATTTTCGAAAATCATTCCAAAACCATGTCAAAAATTCGATATGAATCTGGAATTTATTTTGTTGTGTTCGATATTTTGTAACAATGTTTACAGTGATGGATTTTGATCACTATAAACGTTGTTACAATCTTATAGTGAGGTATATAAATATAAAAACGGTTACTATAACATGAATTATAATAATTGTAGTAACGACTGTAAATTCGGGCCTTATTATTATTATTGGAGGGCTATGTGGGCGTTCAAGCCACTTAGCACCGCGACCTAAAAGATCTTTTGTGCTTTGACCCTGTTCAAATAACCGTCCAGACAATATTCAGGCTTTTAATGAACCTGCTAATACTTCCGGCCGGTACAAGATACATACTATCTGGGCTCATTGTTTTCCCTACTAGATGTTGCAGCCTTTGGTAGAACATAGCTGGGCATTGGCAGAGAACATGTTCCCCTGATCCCCCTTCCAGATCACAGAAGCGGCATCCGTTTATCATACTTAGGCCCATCTTCTTAAGATGATATACCTTAAGGGAACGTGCCCTGTGAGGAAGCCAGTAAGCAGCCTTAACTCAGGTGTCCAAAGTTCAAGACACTGCTTAACCCTGACCGACGACGGTGATATACACTACTGCGCCAGTAGGAGGACTTTAAAGCATCCTCCCAGCGTTTTACCGCTGCCCAAAGGTGTTCCTTAGTGACTCCGCAGTAGGGCTCTGGTCCAGTAAATGGAGAAGCAGAACCCTCGCGGGCGAGGCCATCAGCTATTTCATTTCCTTTAATTCCAGTATGACCTGGCGCCCAAATAAATGTTACCTTGTTTGAGCTTGCCAGATGTTTGATAACCTTCAGACAATCCCATAGACCCGTACTAGCCTTGACTCAACGGTACAAAACCTAAGAGGCTTTAAGGCCAATTGGCTGTCTGATACAATATAAACCTTTGCATCGTTTAGGCATTTTACTATGCCTATCCTATACTTCTGCAAAATTTTCAATCATTCCGTAGCCGTAATTCCATTGGAAACACAAAATTTCAAGCAAACTCGTTGTTCAATTTTTTTTCCTTAGTAAAAATCGCCAGACAATCTTTTCGCGTCGTAAACAAACGGCTGCCAAACTCACTCTAATGGATGTATTCTGCTCAAACGTCAAAGAAGGTTGTACTTGTACCAACCTAGAAAAAAAAATTTACCGATTCAGTTTACACGCGCGGGTTAAATGAACCAGTCCGGGTCAAATTTGATCAGTTGTTAAAAAAGTGGAACTACTATAATACAGTTCAGTTAAATTTGTTGAAAATTTTGAAAATGCACTCGGGCCAGATGCTAACATTTTCGTAATAAAGTGAGAAAATCTATGCACATTTTTAATATCAGATGGAATATGTCTGCCATTTTTTTACGTAGCCGAAATGGGAATCCACGAAGCTGTTACTTTTCTAACCGTTGCTGCCCACATAGTTGAGTGCAGGATCATCTAATCTAACGGTTCTAGCCGTAAATCTATGAGTTAGTCATATCAGTTTATTATTCTGATAACATTCATTTTTTGAAAGTTTGATTTTGTAACGAGGCACATCTCATTTAGTTTCTGTACATAAAAAAACAAGTTCCGTAAATATCAGCAGAATTGTTTATAATTTAGGGGTGGTATCGGCGACAGAAATTGCTTTGCGATTAAAAAATGTGAAACAGAATTACTGTGCATTTACTAGGATGGGAAGTTATTTAAAGTGTCATCAGAAACGAAATTCTAGATCGTCTCTTATAAAATCAATTTTGATTCTCTCTATTGCTTGAAGCGGACTTGATAGTGTAATGATGTCAGGGATGAAAAATAACGTTTAAATAAAGGTCCTCTTTTAACCTCGATATGGCTTTCGGAAGCTGCCTGGATTTCGTGATGATTTCTTAGTTGTAATTGTAATTATTACTAGTAACTGTGGGTCTATTGATTATAAGGAAAACTACGTGAGGACTTAGCATCTTTCAATTTTTTTTCTCCTTTTGAACTTTACCTAAAACTGGTTATGATTGAACTTTGGCCTTGACTTCGTATTCCAACGTCGGAACAATTTTGAATTCGGCATCTTGATTAACAGTTTCTAATAAAATATTTCTGAACTTTCAATCATTCAATATTAGATATTTCAAGGTGGAACTGAAATGGAGTGAAGTAAAAAGATTGTCTTAGGCTAGGCGATAAGGCATTCGAGCATTTCTTAATTTGGGGGTGCCGTTCATACGCGTTACACTCCCAGTCTGCTTACTTCTGTATACAGGTTAGGTTTAAAGTATTTGGTTGAACATAATTTAGCATACTTATATTATAATACGTGAACTATTTATAAACAAGTTTTCTTACTGATACTGAAAATTTAATTAGCTTCTTACCTCATAACTTGTCAACGCTTATTTATGTATAAAAATCAAATTTGTTTACGCAACACTTAATATTTTGGTCAATAGAATTTTGTCCGATTATCTCCTAGTATAAACAAAACTAAATATAGAAATGGGCAATGTTAAACTTAAATGAACTTTGAAAACAATCAACGTGTCTACGTTTAATAAAATGATAAGTACGTTAAGTTGATGACAAGTCATTCTAGTTAATCAATCAGTTTTATTGTTTTGTATTGTTATTTGAATTCCGAATTAAAAAAAAAACTACCAAAATAGCACACAACTTCATTTGTGACATTGGAAGAATACTAAAACTGTTGGCCGATTACAACCATATTTACCTCTTAGTATGTTAACAGATTTACAATAGAATAAATTAAGAATTTATGTTCACAAAAAACTAAATTTGGCAAGATATTGTTATCAAAATATCACCCTAAATCGATTTGATTTATTATTTGGATGCAATTTTTATGAAAATTGTGACAGTTTTTAAAACTTTATACGCTTATGCGGAAAATTTGGAAATTGATTTTGCATGTAGTTTTTTATTGTTGTTTTGTTTTAATGCATACGAGTATAATAAGATAAGTTTGGAGGTCGACAAATAAAAAAAACTTTGATTTGATACTGTGAAATATTAAGTGGAGAATGCATTATTAAGATTTATACGGTAGTTTGTAATTGATTTTTCAAATAATCTACAGCTTAGTTACTTTAGTACAGCAAATTGAAGGCTACCTCACTGAAATGCTGATAATAATCTAAAATAATAATCTAAAAGTATTTTTAGTTTATTACTAGTTTAATTACAAAATGTGTTTTTTAAATATGTAGCTTTTCCCTTGATCGGTTATCTGAGAATTTATCAATATTGGTTTATGGCAAATAGTGAAAACACCGTAAGCCAAATAAATCTAGCAGATTTACCCGGTATTTCCCTGGTAGATATTACTATTCGTGGGATAAAACTTCAGTGGTCGCTGTATTGAAGCATACAGCTAACGGCACATTAGGGGAATTGGGAGTAACTTTAATTATCGGAATGAAAATATATTCACTTTTAAACACCCTCGAGTGGGTTGAGGAACTTTGTCGAATAGAGAAATAATAGTGCTGCTTCAGTGATAGAGGTGCGTGAAAATTCCATTGCAGATTAATGCGCGTTGGAAGTGTAATCCCGAGATCCAGGAATTTTGTCAAATCCCTTGATCCCGGTTTTTTTAGTAGGCCCCTCTAAAACAGCCAAAACAACCAAAATTTCTCTTACCAAAGCAATACGTCATTTAATAAAATAAACTGAAACAAGAAATTTGTTTTACTCATATCACCATCACATGTAAAACAATGCATGTGATGTGAAAATACCTGTCTAACGGTACCTGAGCGGTACCGTTATATATTTTTTAAGTCTTTTCCTATTATTCAAAATTCACTTCACATGAAATTAAAATAAAACACTCGAGATTTAATCTATTTCCATGATTTTCATTATCTCATACATACAATATTTTTCAAAATGTAAACAAAACAATATGTACATTGTACATATTTTTTGACAGATAATAGTCAAATTAAATGATGAAAATGTTCTAAAGCAAAACCTTATAATAATTGATACAAAAGTGACTGCCAGCAAATAGCAAGAAAGTGAGTTTATTGTTTTGCTCTATAAAATGAAGAAAAAATATTACAAAATATGATATTTTAAAAAATGACTTAAGCACCTTGCACCAGTATAAATGAAAGTTTCAGATTTTCCAGATTTTCTTCTTTTGATGATATGTTATTATGAGCTGGAAAACATCTAATTTGGTAGTCTCAAAAATATCATAAGCAATTGATTTGCATAATAATTTATCAATGGTATACATTTATTGAATATTTTTGCATAAAAATATATTAGCACACGGGGTATCCGGACAATTCCAAGAAAAACAATTCACAGAAAAGCAATTCACAGAAAAGCAATTCACAGAAAACAATTCACAGAAAAGCAATTCACAGAAAAATATTTCTCATCAAAATACTCACATAAATTAAATTAAAAGGCTAGGGAAGGATCAGCATTAATAGCGTTCGAAGGATCAGACAAGGAACGGTAACAATACCGCAAAGAATTATTGAATTGTGTGTATTGGAGCAATACAATACATACAATACAGATGGTAAGCCATTTTTGTTGTATGACTCTGAAGCCGCAGAAAGTCGTATTTTGTTGTTTTTAACAGAAGAAATTTTGAAATTTTTGAGCAATGCAAATACTTGGTACGTGGACGGCACCTTTAAAACTGTGCCTTTGATTTTTAATCAATTGTTTACAATTCATGGCATCAAAAAAATGTATCCTTACCATTTGTATATGCACTACTTCCAAATAAGCAAACAGATACTGATAAAAATTTATTTGTGCAGTTGAAAATAATATCATCCGGTTTAAATCCTACCAGTGTTATGTCTGATTTTGAACAAGCAATTGTGAATGCTGTTCAGTTTTTCTTTTCGCCAGACAACAGTGTATGTAGAGGTTGCTCACAAGATTAAAATAATATTATCACTTGCGTTTGTTTCTTCTGTAGACGTTATAAAAGCATTTGAATCATTAAAAAAGCGAAATATAATTTCCGAAGCAGTCTACATATTTCGAAGATAATTATGTATGTGGGTAGATTAGACATATCCAAGGTATGCCATCAAACATGGAATGGAATGTTTATGAAGCCGTGCAACAAGGATTCCCGCGCATATCGAGGGATGGCACAATGGTTTCATGAAATTGGTTGGGTTAGTGCATCCTTCAATCTGGTGTTTTTTGGAAAAATTTCAATTGGAACCGTCAAAAAATGAAACAACGTTACAACAAATTTTTGCTGAAACGCCTATGCCCCACCCCCTAAAAAGAAAAAAATATTGTGACTACAATCAGATTACAAAAAATTGTATCCACTTATTCACCAATGGACACCACTGACTCAATGGACTCAACAATATCTATTAATTTATCAATTGTTTGTTTGTTATTTTATTTGTTATAATTAAAAATATTTGAACAAATATCATTTTTTTTTTAGGAAAAATAATTTCGCAGAAAATTTTTTCCGTAAGATCCGTTCTATGAATTGTGCTTCTATGAATTGTGCTTCTGTGAATTATTTTTCTGTGAATTGTTTTACTGTGAATTGTTTTTCTGTGATTTGTTTTTCTGTTAAACTGACCTATATTCCACGTACAAACATGTACCATAATATTTGCCTAATTATTATTAAATTTTTAATTGACCATAATATGTACCAGTTCGTAATAATTTACTCATGTATAAGTTTACTATGATTGAAATGAAATGAAATGAATGTCTCCTTATTCCCGTGTGTATAGGAAAACGCAAGTAATTAGAGCAAAATAATTTAAATGTAATGAAAATATTTTACGAGGAAACATTTTTTTATGTTTTTTGGCATATATTCAGAAAATGAATTTTCTACAAATTTATTTTTTCATACGACACCGAGTATATTCGACTACATTATACATATATTCATTGCGGTATTTATGTTTTCGATATTATCACATAAACACGTTGAACCGCGAATTTCTATATAGCGATGGCATTGAGCCAAGGAATATCCGCCTTATCCAATTTATTGTGGAATCAATTTATCTTGTACATATATAGAGAAATGTACTTGTATGCAATTAACATTGTTGTAAAATTTCTTTAAATGAAACTATCATTAACAAAACTAATCAGTACTATGTATAAAGTTTGTTTTTAGTTTTTACAGAGCGCTACAAAATAATTCATAGGAGATAATAATGTACATACTTGGAATTTTGTTTTTTAATAAGCTCAATGTTGAATGCTAAATTGATTACAAGGATTATTGTTTTGTTGCAATTTAAGTAATGGAAATGAAAAATTTAGCTAAATTTGACGTCATTCATCGGATTCAAATAAATGAACTCGTGATTTTTTGCCAAAACACAATTCAAGTTGAAAAGTTTCTGATTACTAATATTTTCGATGGCATCCTAATTTTTTTAAATTGTATCATCCTAATTTCAGTTTTGTCGTTCACTAGGTACTTTCTGACGTGATCCCCCTTTCCTTCAGAGGTAGATTATTTTACTGAGAACAATGCTCTATTAGGCAATATAGAGTTGATAGTTTTGGCTGTCAAATGCGAGAATTCAGAGAATCACATTATCGTAGCTTTTGATTATTATTTGTTCCTGTAATGTGACATTTCTGAACGGGATCCTGAAAATTTAATTAAAAGTCGAGCTATCATTAGGGAGCAAAATATATGATGCTGGTTCCAGCAAATTAATACCTATATTTGTTGAAAAATAATTACATGGACTTAATGAAGGACAAGAAACACATTTTTAACAGGGACGGGAGCATTTTTTTATTAACACTAATAAATAACGATGAAAAGGAGTGTGAGATAAATTGATAATTTTAGGAGGTATTCTTCCACTACTAATGGTTTAACCAATGGCAGCTAGTGCAACAATCATTCAAACCTCTTTTAGAACATGCGGTATACGGCGTTTTCTGCTGCTGCATGAAAATATTGAAAGACTCACCAATTATTACATCAACGTCAACATTTAATACTAATACGTCATACGACCAGGATAGTTTTTGGACAAATTTCAGTCGTTTTAAGGGAAAAAACGGAAGCTCCAATGGCCTGCTTGATAGACGGTTTCGTGTGGCTTATTTGCGAATTAGACCTTTCTGGCGAGCTGAGATCTTGGATAGGCAACAGTCCTGATTGCAATCCTAGCGAAAATCTTTAGAGGACCTTCCCCGAAAATTTGATGGAAATGAACAGCAATATAATTCAACTAAAGATTTGAAAAGTGCCATCCGTGAATGTTGGGCCACAATTGATCCGAAGAAAACCCTCAAAAATTTAACAAATTTAATTCCTATTCGAATTTTTGAAGTTATTCAGAAAGGTGGGGGCCAAACAAAATATTAAATAAAATAATATATGAAAAATTGTCAATTTTGTTTTTTATTTTAGTACATTATCAGAAGTGCGTTTAAACCAGTGATCACAAATACGTGGCACGCGTGCCAAACTTGGCACATTTAAAATTTTTTCCGGCACGTCAAAAAATTTTTGAATTTTTATAAATCAACCTTTTTTGCAGTTATTCTTACAAAAAATGGAAAAGACGTTTCTAGAATTTTGACAAAGCCCAAATACGTATTGAAATGCTGGGAAATGGGAACCCTTGAAAGGAGTTTGGTCATATAATCACCTTTGGAATTAATATCAAATATTTTCGGCAAACACGGAAAGCCCGAAAGAACTTTACTTGGTGATAAAATACATGGCTTTATCAAAAAATCGTCAAATTTTACATTTTCGCAGGTTGTTTAAGTCCAATTGCCACAATTTTTTTTTGGTTGGGTTGGCACACTTTCCCTGACGTTTCTTAGCATTTTGAGCCATATTGAATGCTTAGTTTATTGTTGGCTAGCGAAAAGGTTACAGAGTTTTGGTGTGCTCAATATCATATAACGGTGATGATTTTAGCCAAAAATTTACTAACAGCCAGAGGTATGGGAGCAGTTGTATTATCGTGGTAAAATGGCCATGAGTTGTTTCATTACAAATCCAGACATTTCGTTCGGATCGCTTCACGCAAGCAGCGTATAACTTCCTTGAAGTACTCCTCATGTTACACCACTTGACGAGCTATTTTTGGTATTTCGTCTTTAGGAAGCTTTCAGTGGGACGATTGAGCCTTACTTTCGATGTCATATTCGTAAACTCCTATTGAGCAGTTCTGGATCGTCGTTGACTTCATTCAGTAACTTTTGCACTTCGGCACTGTTTTTGTTCAAAATTCAAAAATTTCGGTGGTAGTTTTACTGTCATACGTTTCATGCCTGAAACCCATTTGAAATTATTTGTGTTAGATACCGAAATGTTTCAAACTGAGCAGCCGCAATAAACCATAGCAAATTTTTATTTCGATACATTTTTAGTACTATTTTCTTCATTGACTTGTGCAGTTTAAGTTCAGGGTATGCGTTAGTATTAGTTACAAGAAAAGGATAGCCAATGGAAGCTGTCACTAAGATGACCTGGCCAAAAACAACTAAACTTGAACGAAGTCTGAACAAATTTGAAAAAGTGGAAAATTTTAACTTGAAAAACCAGGGCAGTTTTAAAGTCTCGGATTTTGTTATGTATTTGATAAAAAAAAAAGAAAAAATTGGTTTGGTGGCGACTACCATACACTGGTCAAAAAACAGATTTGTCGTTAAATCTCTTCTAGAAAAGTTTCAAGAGCCGCCGCCACCTTGGTTCATCATCTGGATGTGCTGAAACCAATTCATTTATCTTCAAATTTGTTGGTTAAGTCAGATACCGAATTATAATGGAATTGGTGTACAATTCAGCAAATATACCAACACATTGCTAATAATACTTTGGTACATAAATACAAGCCATAAATAAAAAAATAATAATCCAGGCCTTTTCTATACTTCCAGCGCAAAATGGAATACGCACGTTTGTCAATAAATTTTAGTGAAATTTTATATCTATGTTATTAAGCCAATTCTGTAAGTAGTTCCTAATATAAAATCGAATTATTCATGCTCTGAAGAATTTCTAGATAAAATAAGAGCCAAATTCAAGAAATATTGCGGAACACCTCTACTGATATTATGATACCATTAATCAAAAATTGTTTCACCAATATTGTTTTACATGAACAACCAATCTAGGACCGAACTAGGTGGCAAGTTCGTGGATGTATTTTAATAAAATTTTACATCTGGGAGTAAAGTCGATTCTTTAAGTAGTTGCTAATATAAAATTTAAAAAATTCCGGTTCTGAAGAATTCCTTCGGCCATATCATCATGCTTTAGTCGATATCTTAAATCAACAATTATATTCGCCAAATTTATTTTTACATACCAAGCCAATTCAGATTAACTTCTTAACTCTAGCATCAAATGGAACAAGCTCATTTGTTGACGGATTTTAGTGAAATTTTATGTCTGAAATATTTGGTAGTTATTAAAAATGGTTCCAAATATAAAACCTATTATTACATGGCCTGAAGGATTCTTTCGGCCCTAAGGTTGGGCTGAGATCAGAATTTATAAATTAAAACATGGCCCAACGGCAAAAAATATTTTGGAACATTACTCGTACTAATGGTGTTACGGTCGATACCATAAATCGAAAATTAGATTTTTTTTTTCGTTTTATTCTATGCAATCTTTTCTGAGGCTTAAGGCACTCCCAACTCTTTCGCAGTTAACTTTTACCGTCCTACTTTACGCAGTTGTAGCCAAATCGAGGACGTAAGGCTATAGACTCGTTTTGTATGAACCACCTGCACATTGCATTGCTTCATGCCAACCTATAGTGCTGACATGAAAGGCGGGTCGGCCCACGGATTCTGCACTCTCAACAGGGGGTCATAGTTGTGTTCATCGTCATCAACGATCGTAATCAGGTGATGATACATCGCTTTTGCATCCCGCCCCTATAGGGATTCCAACCCGGTACATCCCGATCCAAACGCCACAGCTTCAACCACTGAGCCGTTTGGTTGGTAAAAATTAGATTTGCCAATTTTGGTTTTCCAAATACAGCCAATGCGGTCAATTTTTGCCACCTCCAGCACCAAATAGAATAAATACAGTCATTTGTTTGGTGATTATTTCTTTGAACAGAATGGAAACAATATCAACGTTTTGATAATTTGAGGGATTCGACTTGTTATTCTTTTTTAGGTACGGGATGGACCATTATCAACTTTCCAAATAGATGAAAATATGCCTGGTTTGATTTAGACCTGAAAATGTGCAGGTTTAATTTTCTGTTTGGATGTATAACAACAAGTATTATTGTTTGAACTGAAGCATTGAAAACATTCATGGATGTTAGAACCATTTAAGACTTGCTTAATTTTATCCCGGGGTTTCAACTTGTTCATTCAGTAAGCATTATAAATAATATATTTGGCACTTTTTCGAGTCAAGGCCATAATTTGTTTAACTCATTTTAAGGTTTTTTTGACAATCGAGCAATGTTTGTCTTAAAAAAGACACTTCGAATTGGCCATCGTAGACACAGTGCATAATAAAATTTCGTAAAAGGGTGAAACTCTTTTGGCGGCCAAATCCCTTCATGGGATGTAGCGCCAGCGGAAGAAGAAGTGAAACTCTGTTTGGTCTGAAATGAAATATTGTTTCTTTTTTTTTTTCGTTTAATTCTATGCAATCTTTTTTCTGGGGCTCAAGGCACTCCACTCCCAACTCTTTTGCAGTTAACTTTTACCGTCCTACTTTACGTAGTAGTTGCCAAATCGAGGACGTATGGCTATGGACCCGTTTTGTATAAACCACCTGCACAATGTATTGCTTCATGCCAACCTATAGTGCTGACATGAAAGGTGGGTCGGCCCATGGATTCCGCACTCTCAACAGGAGGTCATAGATGTGTTCATCGTTATCACCGATCGTAATCAGATGATGAAAAATCCCTTTTGCATCCCGCCCCGATCGGGTTTCGAAACCGGTACCTCCCGATCCAAACGCCACAGCTTTAACCACTGAGCCGTTTGGTCGGTCTGTTTTGTTTAGACGTGGCTGAAATAGCTGCGTTGATCAGTAACAGATTAAAGTTTTCCATTGCCATATTGATATCGTTTGCCGTCGAAGGAAAAATCATCAAAATGGCTGCTGAGGAAATGAATAAGATGTCAAAGATTTTGGTGGACAATCAAAAAGAGTTTATAAAGACTATGTTGCAAAATCAAAACCAACTAATTGAAGAGAATACAAAGCATATTCTCAATGTGCCTACAACGTCTGTTGCCCCTTTTCAACCGTTCGATCACAACAAAGAAAGCTTTGAGGAGTACATGGCACAATTAAAACAGTATTTTACGGCAAATAATGTGATGACTGATGACCGAAGGAAAGCGTGTTTCTATCTGGGGTTGGTGTATATACGTATCACACGCTTATCAAAGTGTATGGAGAAGAGTCATTCGCAGAAAAGAAACTGGACGAAATCGAAACTAAATTGCACGAGTTTTTCGATAAGTCAGTTCATATTTTATCGGCGCGTTTTAAGTTCGGGCAACTAAGTATGAAGCCTGGTGATACCTATGGAATCTGGATAGCTGATTTACGATAAGCTGCAGCCAAATGTAATTTCAAGTGTAGCTGTAATTTATCATATTACGATAATGCGATACTGGACATGATTGTTTTATATACAATACACGAACCGCAATTTTGCAGAAAGGCAACCTGCCCTTGGAAGAAACGATTGGTGTTGCTCAAGCATATGAAAGTACTCAGGTAGCAATCGGCATTTTAAAAAATGAGAACGGGAGTTTTCAAAAGGAATGGTGAATCAAATACACCAGTATAAACGTGGTTCACGGAATCGCAGGAGGTCAACTTCCAGAAAAGGTCAAAGGGATTTGTCAAATTCAGAATTAAAAACTTGTCCTGGATGTAGTGTTTACCATAATCGTAGTCAGTGCCGATTTTTAAAAGCACAATGCCGATATTGTAATAAAATAGATCATATAGTTTACCATAATCGTAGTCAGTGCCGATTTTTAAAAGCACAATGCCGATATTGTAATAAAATAGATCATATAGCGGTCGTTCGCAAAACGGATGTATCGAAGGATAACAGGAAGTCGCAAGATCAACGACAAGAGCGATCCATCGAAAATGTGTATGTGCTACTGGAAGTTGAAAGCTCTGAATCCGCCGAAATTGTAAAAAAATTGAAATCAATAGCAGATACAGCAGGTGCTGAGGTGATGAACATCGAAAGTATTACATCAATAGTGGGAAGCCAGGAAACTAGTGAAATTTTAGAACGTGTGAACAAGAAAATTATAGTGGCGATGGAGATTAATCAGAAACCGTTCAAATTTTTAGTAGACACGGGTGCCACCATTTTCATGGTGGGCAACGCCGGATATGAGCAGCTTGGTTGTCCTGAAGTAGAACCACTATCAACAATTTTGAAGGCGTAAGGTTATATAAAAATACCAGTGAAAGGCCGAATCGAAGTTGACGTAAAGTTTAATAAAATCAACCGGAAATTACCATTACTTGTTACCGCAGCGGATGGTGCCAGTGTGATGGGTATGAATTGGTTCAATGCTTTTGGTTTTCGCATTGATACCTATGTTAATGTGGAACAATTGTTCAGTGTAATCGATGCGCAGGAGAAGGTTCATGCTTTGTCTGAGAAATATAGTGATATTTTAAAGACTGGTTTGGGTCATTGTAATAAATTCAAGGCTAATTTGGCACTAAAACCAGTATATAACGCTTGAGCATGCCAACCGCGACAAATTCCGTTCGAACAGCGAGATCAAGTGAAAAGTCAGATAGAACAATTGGTATTGATTGGTGTATTGAAATTGAAACCTACACAATTTAGTACATAGGCCTCACCTATCGTCGTCGTGCCAAAATCTGATAAGTCAATTAGGATTTGTGGTGATTTTAAGGTCACGGTAAATCGGTTTCTAGAAGTAGAGCAGTATCCTATCCCGAGGGTGGAAGAGCTGTTTCATCGACTGCAGGGAGGAAGAAGATTCTCAAAGATTGATTTAAGAGAAGCCTACTTGCAATTGGAACTTAACGACAAGTCAAAACCGCTGGTGACGGTGACAACGCCATTCGGTTTATACAAATATCAACGACTTCCATTTGGTATAGCAAGTGCACCTGCTATTTTTCAAAGGTTTATCGAACAATTGAAGGCAGACATGGATAGAGTGACATCCTATTTGGATGGCACCATCTTCGTTGTAATAGAGATAAATGTCAATTTTTCCAAGAGCATGTCGAATGTTTGGGTCGTACCTTAGACAAAAAGGGCATCCGTCCTACAAGGGCTCCTGTTAAAGCAATTTCTGAGATGCCGCGGCCAAAAGATCTAAAATAACTTCTTGCATTTTTTGGTAAGATTAATTATTATAACCGTTTTATTCCAAATTTTTTCTCACGTTTCAGCTCCGTTGAATGAGCTGAGACGAGAAGGAATTAGTTTTGAGTGGCCGGAAAAGCGTGAAGAGGCGTTCAAAACGTTGAAGAAAAATTTAATCGAGGCATCTCGATTGGTTCACTATCGTCGTGATTATGCAGTGGTGTTGGCAACAGATGCGTCCAGTCATGGTATAGGGACGGTAATTTCGCACGAATACCCGGATGGTAGCGAACATCCTATAGTGTTTGCATCTAAAACCTTAGATGTTCATTAAAAACGTTACAGTTAGATAGAAAAGGAGGCTTTAGCTATCATTTTTGGGTGCGATAAGTTTCGACAACATTTGTATGGAAGGCAATTTGAGTTGGTGACGGATCATAAGCCGTTAGTGGCCTTGTTTCATCCGGATAAGGCACTGCCAGTCACAACTTCAAACCGATTACAAACACGGGCGATACACTTAATGGGATTTAGGTACACAATTCGTTATAAACCAACAGAGCAACATGCCAACGCGCATGCCTTATCAAGATTACCAATGGGTCCGGACGAAAAATTCGACACAGAGGAGCATGTATTACGCGTGAACGAGATTTAAGATGAACAATTGTTAGCGTTTCCTGTAGATTGTCAACAAATCCGCAATGTAACGAAAATGGGTTGGCCGAATAACCTCGAAAACGAACTTGGACCATATGGTGTAGAAAGGGACGCTATTTCGATCTACAAAGAGGTGCTATTGTTGCAACCGATCACCCTAGAGTCATAGTGCCCGCCAAAATGCAGGAACGAGTGCTGGCCATGTTACATAAAGGACATTTTGGCATGGTGCGAATGAAGCAACTCGCTCGTCGTTATTGTTGGTGGCCGGACATGGACCGGAAAATTGAATCAACAGTGAAAGCGTATCAATCATGCCAAGAGACGACTCCAAGTTCCGCGAAATCATTTTTTAGCTGGCCCTCAGCGACTAAGCCATGGGAGAGGATACATCTGGATTTCGGCGGTCCATTTCTCGGCTCTTATGCATCGATAGCTTCGCAAGGTATCCGTTCATTGTAAAGATGACCGACATTAAAACTACATCGACGATCCGAGCGCTTAAAGCTCTATTTGCCATTGAAGGCTTACCTGCCACCATGGTCAGTGATAATGGATCATCGTTTACATCACAAGAATTCGCCATTTTCTGCCAGAGTCGAGGAATTAAACATCTTACTACGGCTCCATTCCAGCCCGCATCAAATGGGGAGGCAGAGAGGTTCGTGAGAACTTTTAAAACCTCAATATTGAAACACATGAAGAGTGGAGATACGACCGCGGAGGCACTTCTTAAATTTCTGAGTACATATCGTTTTTCACCTGGACCAAACAACAAATCTCCTAGTGAGTTGCTTCATGGAGGACAACCGAAAATAACTTTAGCTCTCTTGTTTCCGAATAAGAGGAACGCAAATTCCAACAGCATTTCGAAGTTTGCGATCGAGCAGTCAGTATTCGTGAGGAATTTCTCGAGAGATCCACTGGAGTAGTCCAGGAAGTGGAAGGGCGGATGATGTATATCAGCAAGACAGATTATGGAACGGTCCGTCGACATCAGACCCAAATGAGAGCGAGTCAACTGGAACCCGAATCGTACGGTGAAGCAGATCTTTTACTTAAGGCCATTGGGAACGTAAATACCGATATCAACGGTACCACAAATAATTCCATACCAACTGAGCCTATCCCAAAATCTATTTTGAAACCAGTTGCGCTAATTCCAGTTACTCAATATGACATCAGAAAATCAGTAAGAATTCGGAAGCCGCTGGTTAGGATGAATATTTAGAGGTGGAGGAAATGTTGTAGTTGCATTCAGTTCAATAAAACAAAACATCGTTATAAACGAGGTCAACATAACCTAATGCAATTCAACTACATTCCTTATCCAGAACGAGAGAATTGTTAGCCAATATAAATTGACAGTTTGTTTCACATTTGTTAGTTAGTTAATCTTGGAATATTGTAAAACTGATAATAAAGATTATAAGTAAATCAGTGAAACCTCTGTATATTGGACATTCAAGGGACTAAAAGTTTTGGCCAACATAGGGAGTTGTCCAAGTTATAGAAACATTCTAAAAAATTGAAAAAATGATATTTTATTATCTAATTAAAAAATAAAATATTCTTTTTTATTTCTGTGGTTTTTTGGAAAACATGATAACTGTATTTTCGTCGATTTTGAGTTATGAATGAAAATAACTTCATAATTCTCTTAAAGTTTCAAACTTAAGTTTCAGTTTTCCAATATTTTACACCATTTTTCCGGAAAATCTAAATAAAAATGAATAATTACTATTAGATGGCGCCTGTAGTAGCTTTTAAAAACCTTGATTATGTCTTGGCCAAGAGGCTGAATGACCGATGTCATTCTTGCCGGTTGAGAGCGAAAGCCAAAGTTAGTCAAATCTTCAACATGAGCTGGACAGTTAATAAAATTTTGCGTTTTTCTTTACGCATAACGTCGTCAATTCCACGGATCCATTCTTCGAATAAGCAGCCGGTCATCCAAGTTGATTTATTTGACTTCCTTATCACCGGCAAGTCTTTTAATTTTCAGATGCCCTTGGTTTAGCAGATGTCCCTACTAGTAATGGTTCAATGTTTCGCTCACCGCACTACAACTAATAGCACAGTCAACCTTTCTTTCGACAGTTTTCCACTTTAACAATTTTCATTTTGCAACATTATACTTTTATGTCATAGAACTTAGGAATAAACCGAGGTCATCAGCATTGAAACAATCTTTCGGCTCATAACCTTCAACTAAAGATACAAATATGAATCGAAAACTAGAAATGTAACTAAGTAGCACTCATTTCGTTCGCATCACCGCTTAACGATTTGTATCTCATATCGTACCGCTGAAGAAATTTTTCAAGTTCATTCAATCCAAGTTTTTCGGCTATATTTTTGGCACACTGTTGTATTATATGGCCGGAAATCTTACATCATGGAAATGTGTATGTAATGCGTTTTACGAAAACAGAGAACCAACATATAGAGTAAATGTACCAAGGAAAATTGTTTTATCGTCAAGAAATTCTGTCCAACATACAAGTTAAGGAGGTTGTCCAAAATATAAAGGTAAATTCGATTTAAAAAAATATAAATCCATGTGTTTTTGAAGGGACTTTAAGAAATGTCCAATATATAGAAATGTCCAAGTTAAAGAGGTGTCCAACTTTGGAGGTTTTACTGTAAATACATTTACATATACATATTGGAGTTTATATTTGTGATCAGAAAGTGATACAAAATATAACACTTAGGGCTACATTCTCGTACATCTAGCAAAAAACCTTTTGCTATTAGCAAAAATGGCGGAATTGCTAGTGACAATTTTGGAAATAAGAAATTATATTCTCGATATGTCTAGCAAATCCGCCATATTATTTTTATTCAGCGCGATGCTGAATAAAATTTTGACATTAGAGTTTTGCACAACGGCATATAACGAAACAACAATGGATAGCTCTAAAAAAAGAAAACCTAATTACACTGAAGAGGAAATTAATATTATTTTAATTATACCGTCAAAAAAGGTGGAATATCTTTGCTTCGTAAAGTTTCTCGTTTCAGGTCTGCTGAAAGAAGTTCAATAATAAATTTGGCGGCATCTTTAGTAAACCTGTACCATTTAAAAAAAATTGCATCTTCACATTCAAAGGGATTCTCCCTAACACGAAACACTTTTCGATGAATATTGAAGCGATACCTTTGATGTATTAGTAACCACTCCATTTCTAATTCTAAACAAATATTTTAAGTTTTAACAAATCAGTTTCACAACCGAATAATTTTTGAAACAAAGATGGTTTATGTAACAAATAAAGATGGAGCAATTTGAAAAAAGATGAAACAAATATTGAAATGTCACTCAACCTAACCTAAAAATACTTTAATATTTGATTTAGCATCTCAAAAACTTGATAGCAAGATTTTGTGCTATTTTGATTGCTAATAGCTAGCAAACATTTTTGAGAATGTGAAAACTCGATTTCAGCTAGCAAAGTTGCTAATTTGCTTGCAATGTGGTATCGAGAATGTAGCCCTAACTCAGTTACAATTTTAGACGCAGTTATTTTAAGAAATTCAAAATAATATTCATACAAATTTGAGTCTTTATTAAAGGCTTTGACTATACAGTATTTTATAATTTTAGATTGGTGGAAAAAAACACTCCAGTTGGGACTTTTTGTGCCATATACTCAATCAATGTTTGGTGGAGATGATTTATTTTTCATGAAAGTTGTGTAACAAATCCAAACATACAAAATGAGTTCCGCAGACCTTACTTTTATCATTCAAAATTAATACATACATCCAAGGTAATTCGTGATATTCTGCCAACGAATTATGTGGGCTACAAAATTAAATATGTATCGTGTATAAACTGTAATGTATATATATGGATAATAAAACAAATACAATTTTGAAAAAAAATCGAACAACATTTTACTATTTATTTATATACACATATACATACCATAATAAAACTCATGTTTTTTTTAGTGCACAGATTTCTGGATCAGGTACTCTCACGCATATGAATCTCGGTGACTGTGATTCAAAAAAAAAAAATAGAAATAGAAACGAACTGGAATTAATATTCATGATGCAAAAGAGAATTTATATGGATTTTTGAGAATGAGCATGAATAATAAAATATGTATTTTATATGATATATATTTATGCATGCACCAATTATCACCAAAAAGTTTCATTGACTATTCAAAACCAGTAGCACTTCCTAGCCATATCTAAATAAATATTTACGTATATGTGTAAAACAATACAAAAGCTACAAACCAAAATAAACTAAAAATTAACTTCACATAAAAATTTCGTTATTTAAATTTTAAATTATTCAACCTTGATAGTGTTTAGTTTTTAACATTCAAATTCGCTATCAATTTAAAATTTTAATTATTTTCATACAGTCCGTGACGCGACGGTTCAATTGTATCTTCCCGTTTGCTTTTTCGCTATATTATTAATCAAATAGCCACAAATTAATAATTAATATAAACCAGCCATATTTGTAGCTAGACTGATTATATAATTTCTGTATACAATTACTGAATACATATTACAACTTAATTAAGACTTATTTTGTTGTTTTCAGCTTTAAATTAATTATTGTTGATATCATATATAGAGAGGGGGTATAGTGTGGTTAATAAATACAAATTATTATAATAAATGTTAATTTAAATTTTTAATTAAGGTGGGCTTTGTACACACACATTTTTTGATTACAAGCAACGAGACGGTCACCCTTTTATGTACCAATACATTTAGTTTTCCAAGATAATTGCATAAATATTTTGATATGTACATCAATAATAGATTTACTATTATAAACAAAAACTTCACACCGAAATACTAAACATATGTAAAATTTATTTACATTTAAAATTGGATGAAAAGTAGGTAAACCTCGTTTTATGCAACATACTAGAAAAACGGGATAGCTGAATTTCATGTTTCATGCAATGTTGGTTGGGGAACGGAGGTCTGAATATCGGAAAGGTGAATAAATTCTTCTTGAGCTCCTATTTCAATATCCTAATAAATCATACCAATTAGATTTTTTGCCGTGACTCGTAGTTTACGACCAGCTAAGTTCACCTGTATTAATGGTAATAAGAGTTATTTACAAATTTCGATATTATTTAAAGGGCCACACATCTATTTTCTTGCATATTTTATACAACCAACCAATAATGTTAATGTTTAAAGTCTAAAAATAATACAGAAAGTTGAATAACATTTCGAACATTTTCGAATACATATAAACCACAAACACAACATACGGCCCGGCCGATCTTTGTGTAAATATAAAGGGAAACATAAGATGATAAAAATAAATAAAAAATTTCTGGTTCAAAATTATATTAAAATTTAAAAAAAATTAAAATTCTAAAATCTTATCGCAAATATACATAAAAGATAAGCCCTCTTCTATTCTAGATTATATGATCTCAGTTATTTTTTTTATTGCTATGAATTAAAAACCGCTAGATGGTGACAATTTCTAAAAAGTTGTTTGTTCACTCAATTGGAAGATTGCCGTTTTAAAATAAGTATACAACGATTATGTCTAATTTTATATACATGCGTAAGATTTTACAATTAGTTATTGGGAAATTCGGCATAATAAGAACCAAGTCGATTGAAAGTAAAATATTTTTAAGTGTGCGTTGAGTATGTGATGAAAACTTAATTTTTACGAAAATAGTATATTTGGCTGACTGATGAATTCTTAAATTTTTCATTCATTAATTTCGACTGTAAATTAGAAAAATGTTTTGTAAAAATTAAATGTGAAACTCGACTAAATTTTATTAAATGTACGATGTACCCTTATACATAATACGATTATTTCACCCTAAATTTAGAATCATTTATCATCGCCTTACCTAGAATTGTGTTTTATCAATAATAGTAATTTATAAGTACCAACTGTGAAAAAGTATTTCAAATAGTCGTTGACTCATTTAAAAAAAAAAAAAATGTCTAATGATTAATAAGTTTATTCACTCCCATATTAATATGTAACCAACTTAACAACAACTTTTGTTACTCAACTAACACCCCTTCATAATTACAACAAACGACCAGTTAATCGTACAATTGGTATTCGGATGAATCGGAATAAGAAACTTGGCCCTTAAAATCATATGTGAGTGGAAAGCTGAATATTCCTAGTAATTCTTCTAATATTGCCTTTTTGTTGCTGCACCATTTCCTGAGGTTAAAACCTCCACCGGAAAGAAGGTTTGGTTTTAAATCCTTTTGTACTGCTACTGCCTCTGGCTGGTATTATGTTAGCCCCAGATAGAAGATTATCCACATAGAAATTGTTTTGAACAAGTTTTGAACCAATTAGATATCTTGTCGCTTCATCAATGGCAAATTAGCATAATTTAAAGAAGTTGCAGGAGCTGTTCCATAGGTGATAGTTTTTAATCTAAAACTGCTTATTGGCTTGTTTCAAACCGAAGGATTCGTTGAAAATCTTGATCTTTGCGGGCTATTTTGATCTGCCTGAACAAAATGATGTGAGATGCAGTTAACACGAGAAGCATATTGAGTTCATTCCTTATGGATTAGTTAGATGTATTCATTCATCAATTTGTGATATTCATTCTTAGTTTTCATCCTTCTTGAATCTTTTTTCTATCTGAAGCAATCTAGCTGCTGCTTTGCCTTTAGATTATCCTATTCCCACTTCTTTGAGTTTCTTCTTAGTACTGTTCACATTCGATCTCTTCAGCAGTCAGGCTTCGCTTAGGATGCAGTTCTTCGGATTCCCAAAAGCGTTTTTATTGGATTGACTGTTTAACCGAATGATTGGGAAGCTGCTGTTTTGATTTAGACGACCAGAAATGATCCATCCTAGCTCTGTTCTTTGTGCTATGCATTTATGACGCGGATCTATTTTTGCGCCTTCTAACATCATTTCGCCATTTATGTCTGTGTCTATTAAAAGATCAATAGGCCCGGGGGTATCGATAGTCCTTAGAACTAAAGCATTAGCTTGTTTCTTGAAGATTGACTTATGTCTTTTGCTATGATGTGAACATCCTTTTATTGCTGAAAATCCGGAAACTTCAATTTTTAAAACTCTTGTCTTTGGCAAGCCTAGTTGTTGTGCTGCTTTCTCTATGAAGAAAGTAGCTTGTGAGCCTTGATCGATTAGTGCTCTAATATATTGAAGCCACCGTAAATATTCTGTACTTTTACTAGGGCTGTTGCCAAAAGTACTAGATCACAAGTCACAACACTTGTCGCATGTTGACATGTTCAGCTTGGCAATATTGTGTTCTTGGTTTTTACGTGTAGCAAAGTATGAAGCTTGTCTTTGCAGGTAAAACAACTAATTTTATTGCTGTAATTTGTTATATAATTTTGGCTTAGGCAATTTCTGCACAAATTGTACAGAATGATCAATTGATTTCTTTCGCAAATATTCAGGTCTTTAAAATGTGAACATGAATCGTTTTTGTGATTTTTCTGACAGCATACGCAAATATTACTTGGTTGTGTGGCAGCTACGAAAGCACGTCTTAGCAGTTGTGGTTGAAACTTTACTTGTTGGGTTGGTAATGATTTGTTGCTACCGATTAATTTCAAAGATTGGAAACGATTTTCTAGGATTTTCAAATGTTGGCTTGTTTCTTGAAATTCTCTTTGGTATAGATGTCGAAACTCGTTGCCCAATTTTTTTAATAAGCTGAAGATATTGAAAGGAGCCAATATCTCGATGTTGATCCTGTATTCCTTATGGCGTAAAGACACTCTGTTGTTGTTTCATGTAATGATTTGATCGAAACTGCGGATTCCGTGTTTCTAGTACGCTGATTCCATAAATGGCTCTACAATTTCCCCGTTGATCCCTCTACGTGAGTTTTAAGATAGTTCATTTTATGCGTTGTGGTAAGCTGATTGTTATCATGAACTGTTTGAACGTGTCTGAGAAACCTACCACTTCATGTATTGGGTGTGTGAATTAATTTTTAGACTTTTTTTATAAAAAAGAAATGTTTATTAAAAGATAACGATACAGTATTTTTTATCCAATATATTCGCCATCGTTGGCTATGACTTCCTGCCATCTCCTGGGAAGTTTGTGGATTCCTCGTTTGAAGAAGCCTTCAACTTTCCCAGCTATCCAGCCATCGATCCAATTTCGCACTTCTCCGGCGTTTCGGAAGCGTACGAATTATATTTTTCACTTTCGCTTTCTTAAGAAAACGAGTGCGGTTTTATTTTAATTTTTATTTATTTATTAAATTATATCTTTAAATACAATTGTTCGAGTAATAACTTTGGTGCATCTCTTTAGAGTGCCAGTTAATAACTTCTTTTTTTCTTTACAAATATTTCTTATTTTATACTTTTTTAATTTCCCCTTCTCTATGAATTTTAATTTACAATATTTGGTTTCTTAGAAATATATTTTGTTATAATCTAATGGAACATATTTAGTTCTTGGGTAACATATTTAATTCTTGGAAATACATATGGTAAGTTTTTATATTTTAATGGAAAATATTTTATTCTTGGAAATACATACGGTAAGTTAGATTGGTGAGTACATATTAAAATAGAATCACGTTGTGTGCATTTTTGTTTTCTGTTTCTGGATGATTCTTGGTATTAGGTGTGGTGGTTTGTTGTTGTTGGTTTGTGGTTGCATTCTTGGCACAGAATGTAACTTACGTCAGCCAGGCCTATTTGCATTGATCGAAACAAATGGTAGTCGGAAGGTGCAAGGTCTGGAGAATACGCAGATTGTTCAAGCCGATCCCAACAGAGTTGCTCTACCTTGTTTTGAGCGGTTTTTGCACGATGTGGTCTGGCATTGTTATCATGAAACAAAACTTTACAGCTTTTGTTCGCTATTGCTGTCCGTTTTTCGTCTAATGCACGTGGCAAATTGTCCAGTTGGCGTCGGTAGCGATCACCTGTAACCGTTCCATTTGGATTTAACAGCTCATAATACACCACACCTTTCTGGTCCCACCAAATACTCAGCATAACCTTATCGCAATGAATATCTCGTTTTGGCTGCGATGATCCTGCTTGGCCTGGATCGACGTAAGCTGCTTTACGTTTGGGGTTGCCGTAATAAACCCACTTTTCATCGCCAGTATTAATTCGATGCAAAAAACTATGTTTTTTGTATTCAGCAAGATTTTTTTTGCATGCTTCAATTCGTGCTCTCAGTGCGAGTTCGCGACAATATTCTGCTGAAAATTTTTCAGCAGGCAACCAATCAATGTAGTCTATTTCGTAAACAAATTTCCCCTTCCGAATAAAATATTTTTAAATCGCATGCAATCCTGCTGAAAATTTTTCCGCAGAATATTGTCGCGAACTCGGACTCAATTGATTTTCGGACAGTTGATGTGGGACTCATCTTCCTAGCTTTCGAATCTTTCCCATTGCGTGCAAACGATGAGAAATGGTTGATCGGTCAATGTTTAACTGCATTGCAAGTTTTTTTTTGCATTTGACATGCATTTTCATCCAATAATGTTTGTAATTCGGCATCTTCAAACTTTTTTGGCTGACCGGGCCGTTCTTTGTCTGTCAAGTCAAAATCACCACTTTGGAATCGATGAAACCAATTGAAACAGCTTGCTCTCGATGGAGCTTGATTACCATAAGTATCAGAAAGCAATCGGTGAGCTTCAGCGGCAGTTTCCTTGGAATCAAAAAAGAAAAGAAGAACCCCTCGAAAAACAACTTATCACGATCCATTTTAAATCGATTACAAAAAAATGACGTAATATGAAAAATAACACTTTCTGCTCTGATTTAGATTTACAACTGTGACAGCTACAAAATGCAATTGGAATTGCTTGTCAAACTATAAGCAATCTCACGTAGCGACATCTAAATGTCGAGTCTAAGAATTAATTCACACACCCAATAGTCCCCGTGAAAATGTGGGATTTCTACAGGTTGTAGACGAATTTTCAATGATTTTGGTTTTCATACTTGTTCTTCTTCTAATAATGTTGTTAATTGTATTGTAATTTTTTCGTACACGTTGCCTACATTTTCGTTGTGTTGATATATTGAAATATTTTGAATTAGCTTCCCGTTTTTCGGAAGTTTGCGTCATCATCCTCTCTTCATGTTTTTAATTTCAGTTTCAAAGTTGGTCTGAATCTATTATTACTTGCCAGTATGTCTTCAGCCAATCGGATTTCCCGATAGAAACCTTTAATTCGAATGTCTTGTTGCTTAGACTGTTGCCTGAATTTTAGCAATTGACTGATTCCAAGGTTTGACTCAACCATTGACGACTGGGGTAATTTATTATGCCTAAATTCGCTTGTTGTTGCCTTCTGATTATCTGTGCCGTTATTGTTGACCTCCTCATATGAGGCGATGCTGAGTTATTTAAACGTTTTTGTTGCATCTGCTGTTTGTGTAGATGGCAGCCCCAGTTCGTTTACCTCGAAATTTTTTGTGAGATGTTTGCTCAGCGAAAAAGCAAGGCAAAATAGGATTGGTGTGGTACTCGGATGTGATGCAAACGCGCATCACACAATTTGGGGGAGCGCCGATATTAATGAGAGGGGTGAGTTATTTGTTTTTGAGAGTTAATTGTTTTTGATTATTTATTAAATACTAACCTTTCAGTCTGTAATGTTGGGCAAGAACCAACATTTATCGTTAGTAATCGGCAGGAGGTTCTAGATGTGACCCTCGCCTCGGATACTATTCTTCAGTTGATTAGGGGATGGAGAATGGCGAAGGAGCACTCACTCTCTGATCATCAATATATAACATATAACCTTAACATTCACTCGGTGACCCAGAAGCCGTTCAGGAATCCTAGAAGGACAAACTGGGAGAAATATGGGGAGGTGTTGGAGGAATTATTGCCGGAGGTCCCCTGACTTCCGGAGACAGTGGAAGAATTGAATTGCATGGTGGATGTTGTCACAAAAGCCTGCAATCTTTCCTTTAATGCTGCTTGCCCCCTGATAAAGCCAAGGGGCTGGCAGAAACCGACATGCAGGTCCATGGAGTTGGAGACCTTTCGGAAGGCGTGTAGGACAGCCTTTAATAAAGCAAAGAGCACGAGGCATGTTCGGGACTGGGACTCCTATAAGGAGGACCTAAGAAAGTACAAAAAAGAATTGAGGAAGGCACAGAGGGGATCTTGGACTCTTCTGTTGTAGAATGGAGGAAGTCTCTGATACTTCCCGCCTTAGGAAGATTCTATCTACTAACCCAACTAGTCTTAGTTACTTAATTAGACCAGACGGGTCATGGACAGCTTCAAGTGCGGAATCGCTGGAGCTTCTCATCGATACCCACTTTCAGGGAAGCTTTGATGACTCGATGGAGCCTAGAGCTCATCGAGGAACACCTCCAATAGACATAGAGGGCACATTGGATAGGGAGCGGATCCGGTGGGCGCTGCTAGGATTTAAGCCTTATAAATCGGTGGGTCCGGATCGATACCAGCAGAGATCCAAAAGAACTCGGCAGTCACCCTCCTCTGGCTAGAGGTTATCTTCAGGGGATGTCTGAAACTAGTCTATATTCCTAGGAATTGGACAAAGGTCAAAGTGGTCTTTATCCCGAAATCGGGAAAGAGCTCACATGCTCGTCCAAAGGACCTGAGGCCTATAACTCTATCATCCTTTCTGCTGAAATCCCTGGAAAGGTTGATAGATGTATTTATTCGATCAAGAATTGAACCCAGGAATTGGGAAATGTCGCAGCATGCATACTGTAAGGGAAAGTCGGTGGACACAGCTCTGCACGATGTAGTACGCACGATTGAGAAATCAATTTACTCGCAAGAGTTTT
Organism: Tipula helvola; assembly: GCA_963556165.1. Taxonomy (NCBI): domain Eukaryota; kingdom Metazoa; phylum Arthropoda; class Insecta; order Diptera; family Tipulidae; genus Tipula; species Tipula helvola. Next base: position 37,634,410 of record OY744482.1, on the reverse strand, counting down.
GCATGGTAGCATTTCTCGATATTGAGAGTGCTTTTAATAATGTAAAAACGGAGGCGATCATGGAAGGATTGTCTTTTTTGAAGGTGGGCTGCTCTATAAGTAGGTTAATAAATCAGATGCTGGTAAGCAGGACTATTACCTCGGAGCTGGGAGAGTCCAAGATTAGAAGACGGGTGGTTAGAGGAACCCCAAAAGGAGGTGTAATCTCCCCCATTCTCTGGAGTGCAGTGATTAATGGATTGCTGCTGGAACTAGAGAGAGAGCGGATAGGGGTTGTAGCATATGCTGATGATGTAGCGATAGCTGTCTCAGGCAAATATCTAGATACGATTAGGGATGTTATGCAGAATGCACTCCTGATCATTACGAAATGGCCAGCAAGTGTGGACTGGGGATCAACCCTTCCAAAACAGAGCTGGTACTATTTACTAGGAAATATAAAATTCCGGTAGTTAGCCCTCCTAACATAAACGGTAGCGGACTACGTTTTGCTGACCGAGCAAGATTTGTGGGCATCTTTGAAAGTAAGCTCAGCTGGAAACCTAACACCTTGGAAATGGTGAATAAGGCTAATGTAGCCTTATACTCGTGTAGGAACGCTATAGGTAAGAGATGGGGCTTGAAATCGGAACTGGTATACTGGCTCTATATCGCCGTGGTAAGACATGTGCTAATGTACGGGATGGACGTTTGGTGGCGAGCTCTGGATAATGTAACATATAGACGTATGATGGAGAAGGTGCGAAGAACGGCCTGTATGGTTATAAGCGGGGCGCTTAGGACAACACCTACACGCACTTTAGAGGTTATGTTTCACTTTATTCCAATCGACCTTCATGGTAAACTGATAGCAGCCAACGTGGCTACGAGACTCTTGGCTGTCTCTCAGTGGAAGTGTCTTCAGGTGGGACACTCCACGATAGGTAGATTCGCTGGCGAAGAACTGGCGAATCTGGATTATATTACACCAACGTTGTGCTTCGATAAAGGTATCCGGACCATCTTTTCCTCAAGGGAATCCTGGAGAAACGGATCAATACTGGAAAACGAGGCAGTGCAATTTTTCACGGACGGCTCGAAGCTAGACAATAAGGTAGGAGCCGGAGTCTTCTGTGATAAACTTAATGTTAATATTTCTGTTCGTCTTCCTGACTACTGCAGCGTGTACCAGGTTGAAGTGGTGGCGATCGGGGAAGTCATGACATGTTTGAAGCATAATGTGGTATCCGTGAGGGATATCGCAATTTATGTGGACAGTCAGGCAGCGGTCAAGTCAGTTGGGGCAGTTTGTCTGAAGTCGCGGGTGGCGCTGGATTGCCGATCATCTCTTAACGAGATGAGCGAGTATTTCAGCATCCAGATAATCTGGGTCCCGGGTCACTTGGACGTCACGGGGAACTGCAGGGCGGACGAACTAGCTAGGTACGGTACGACTCTCCAGATGCAGCCGGAAATGGTAGGTCTGGGGAGGCCTATGGCAGTGCTAAAATGGGCGCTCAGTAAAAAGGCAATCGCCTTGACAAATGAGAGGTGGATCAACACTCTCACGTGCAGAGTAGCAAAGCAGGTTTGGCCAAAACTGGACTTCCGGCGCTCCAAGGTATTAATATCCCTGGGAAGACAAGAAATAGGATGGGTCGTAGGGATAATGACAGGGCACTGCCTTTTTGGGGAGCATGCGAGAAGGCTGGGGATACAGACGAATGACTTTTGTAGAAGTTGCATGGACGAAGAGGAGGAAGAGACTTTGGAACACTTCCTATGCTCATGTCCGGCGCTATCATACAAAAGGCATAAGTATTTGGGTGTGTACGGTATGGACAGCCTTTCGGAACTCGTGGACTGTGGAGTACGAGATTTGTTACGCTATATAAGTGGCTCTGGTTGGTTTCAACGGGAGTAATGGGGAGAAGGGATCCTGTGGTAGTGTGGTATCACAACGGGCCACTGCTGGCCTAAGTGTGCGATAGCAGCCACTCTAACCTAACCTAACCTTGCTCAGCGAAAGAGACAAGAAAATCCAATTGCTCCAAAAATATATGTAGGTTGATTTTTATCCATGGTTGTTAAACCACCCTACTAAACAGTTGACGGACTTTTGAAGCACAGCTACCACGGTAATTAAATAAAAAAGTTGCTCAGTTTATTCAGGACTATCGAAAGGATGCCTCAAAAGTCGCCAACCTTAAAAAAACACATTTTTACCGGTATTTTTAAAACAAAGGTCAGTAAAGGTCATTCAAGATCACCAAACAAATTTTCTTCTGCTATCTAATAATTTTGATGAGTATTTTCTCTGCATCTCTAATTATGTTCGGGACAAACAAGGTATACTTTTTACCAGGCTCACGTCTCTTCAAACTCACGCTCTTTTCAAATAATTTAATAATTAGCGTATTTACTTGAGACATTTACAACAACAATTGGACTACATAATCCCTGAGAGGGATTAAATAATTCCCAATTTTGTTTAAGATTATTTAAAGCTTATCCCATTTTTTAGTTTTCGTTCTTAGCGATAGAAGCCGCCAGATGTCATAATAAATGTTAAATTTATATTTTATTTCGAAAGGTTGGCTTTTGAAAATTAAATCAAATTGGCTATTTTCTTGGGAACAAAATAAAACCAAAATAATTCGAATTACATTTTTGGTCAACAAAATACGCTTAATTTGATTGTTAATTTAAGAAATGATTAAATGAAGACAGACGGAAGCCTAAATGTGCCATCTTTGTTTGTCTTAAGTCTATCGTTACGATATCTGGACACCTCTCACTTATACAATACAAAGGATGTTTTCTGGAGGGAGGAGAATAAAATACATATCTATGGTACAATTTTATGATTATAACAATTAAGTTACAGAAAGTAAATATTTGTTATTTAAACAAAAAGGTGTTAACCAAGCATCGATCAATCAATCAATTTTAAATAGAAGTAAAAATTATAAAAATTTAACATTTCCAAACAATACGGCAAAACATAAATATTATTCGTTTTCTACTACAATTTGTAACCAAAATACCAACTAGTTTTACATTTCAAACATCCAGTTACTTGTTTTAACACGATAAATAAAAATTCAAATATGAAAAGTGGATGTTTGTGTACAATATCTATCCACTCCTTATATAAGTACAAATGTACACAAATAAAACGAGATGGGAGTGAGAAATTTTATTTAGCAGACAGATATATAATCGAAACAAAGAATATGATTCAATAGTTTACTTGTTTATTGAAATTACTTTACACGAGGCGAATATAGTTATTTAGTAAATAATAGAAACACTTTAACTAGAATATTTTTAAATCGCATTATTATTCAACTGCACATACAGATACAGTAAAGTTCAAAATATTATAAAGTGTTTGAATAAACAATGCAACATTGTTTTGTAATTTAAAAACTATATATTGTCGTAATTCAATTAATATTTTATTCTATCTGCAGCTAACCGAAAATTCTTAATTTTAATTAAACCACTAAACAAAACAACCTACCTGACCAATAAAATCAAATAAATTGTTGTGGTTTTTAAAAAGTAAAATTAAAATGAATAATCTTAATTTTTCAATAGTTCAAGGTATATTACGGGACAAAATTTTATGTACATACCGAATTTTTCATATCCATATAATGCACTAACCTTCTTCAAGAATTTTGATCTTTTGAAAATATATTTTATGAATTAAAGATTTCGATGATAATTGATTTCAACGCTCGTAATACGTTGACCAACAAAAAAAAATACCCTCTGTTTTCAATTTTTCTTCGAAATGGGTTAAGATTTGTTTTATTTTTGATATAACAAAACAAATAAACTAACTTGAGACATGTGCTTTAAGATAATAGATTCTTAGTACATCTACATAATCCATTATACATATACACAAATACAAAATCATCATGAAACTTGGTTACAAAGTTTATCGTTTGTTTGTTTGGTTGTTCTTCTTTGCTGAATTTCCTGAATGCGGTGTTTTATCAGTTGGTTGAAGGCAACATTTTGGTCGCATTTTTTTTTTTAAATTTTGTATTCAATTTGTGGTTAGGAGCAATATGCGCTAACTCTGTGATTTATTGAGTTGATTGGCCTAATTAATATTATTTGTTGGCAATAGTGACTTGTCCATTTTTCATGATATCATTAAATTGCTACACGTGTGTAGTTATTCATCTCATTCTTTGTTGGTTAAAATGTTGCTGAATAAAAATGAGTGGGAAAATATATTACACGCAAATTGCAATGTTATGAATTTTTTCAGAAATTTTTAATTTTCCTAATTAATTAATTGCAACGGAAAGATAGGAGACGTCGGTCATTCAACTAACCGAAATTGGGCAAGGTCATTATAGGTGATGGCTCAACTTAAATGGTGCAATATAAAATAAGACTTTTGTAATATCTGCAATATCTTATCGCATTACCCCTTTTGACATTGTACTTACAATATTGCCGGGGTATCGAAAGTAACATTTTTTTAAATTGAAATATGATTATCACCAATCACCATTCTGTGTTACTTATTATAATTTAACCTTGGCGGTTAACATCAAGTATATTAGTCAGAAAATTATAGAGTCGGACGTGATCAGTAACACGCCTGTTGTCGAATTACTTATTTGGGACAGCTTTGTTCTGTGAAATTGGTTCAATGAATAGTTCTTTTTAGAAGCTTCCTAAAATAATAAGAAGCCGGTTTCCTTGTAGTAGGTGCATTGTTTAGTTTCAATTGGTTCCCGCCAAATGTTTTGCCTTATTTATTAGAAGCTTTTCCTCTTTTTCTGTTATGTATTTTCTGACTGGAGCCAGACAAATGCGAAATGTTAACCAACATTTTTGCATTTGTAGAAAAAACGCCTACTAAGCGAATGCATACAAACGAAAATTGGACATTGGTTTGGTACCTAGCTAGAATCTACAACATTTGTTTATACCATAGTAAAATTATCATCTTCATAGGCCTACTGCATACTATGGGGTAGATGAAAGAAACGCACTAAGTCGGCTTCCTGCCGAACGTTGGAATATTTTCTTAATTCATTATAAATTATGTATTTTGTAAATTTGTGTATTTTAGCACTTCTCCAAGATACTTGTGAACTTGAGATGAATTTTTCTATCAAACGAGAAGCGGCCAGTGTTTGAATTTTGCTAATGCATTTTTCAAACGCATGATGAAAGATTGAAGAAAAACTTTTTAATTTGTTACAAAACATGTTTCTATTCGTATATTAGTAGGTAAGTTTTATAGGACAAAAATCATATTGGCCTTTTTCTTGTGTCTCCAAAAAGGTTGCTTCAGGATTCAGGACGAATATCAAAATTTAATAATATTTTTGGCAGAATACAATGTAAAATTGGTCATCATGTTTCTTGAATTCAGAGAAGGAATTGCGTTGAACTTGTTCTACGATAGGGTCGAAATAATATTCTCAAAATTGTGTGATATCCAAACCAACGTGAAAAATATATTTTGGACAGAAAAAGTAACAAAACTAGTTTTGATTAACCAAAGATTGCTCCAATGTTTAAGTTAAGGAATATTATCAGAATTTGTAATTTCGTTTAAGAACTAAACTCTTTGAATTTTATCAACTTCCTGTAGTCCTTAAATTAACTAAATTTAGAATTCTTAATTTCCAGAAAAAAATTACTGTAACACGAATTCTGAGTCTAACATTTTATGCTACTTTGATTTTTTACAGAAAGCATATTTAACGAAGGGGAATAATATGACAAAATATGAAATTTTTTTAGAACCTAGGACAGTAAAAATTCTTACTCCTCAATATTTCTGAATTATCTTAACTGTTAAAATCTAACAAATTTTTAAAATTTCATATTTCTCAGAAGATTTTAGTAAGTTTATCCATCTTTCAGTTGACCAAAAGTGAACTGATCAAATTCTCGCAAATAACCAAAATATGATCAGCTTGCTTTAGAAGCGCGTAAACAGGAATAGGTATTAATGGTAATACCCTTGATATACTGAGATATAATAAAACGAATTAAGTATATGTTGCGAGTTCATTCCCCTAATACGAGTGTGGAGTGAGTCTGGTAAAAATGAAACAAGGAATAATATTTTCGGCCAAAAAAAAATGTATCTTCCAACGAAGTCGCCTTTTAGCTCGCTACACTTAGTCCAATGTTTTTCAAATTTTTCGATCCCTTCCGAATAATACGATTTTTCCAACCCTTCAAAATAGGCGTTTCTGACTGAAAATAGACTATTCTTAGGTCTCCGGTGTATAGTGATGGATCCATGTTTCATCCACAGTTATGAAACGACGCAAAAACTTTTTTTTATTTCGCTTGAATATCGCCAAACCTGCCTCTGAAGTTTCACACGTATATGCGTTTTTGGTCGATTGTAAGCAAACGCGGCACCCAACGCGCGAATAGCTTTTTCATATTCAAATGTTCGTGTAATATATTGCGCATACGTTCATCTGAGATGCCTTCTGTCTCAGCTATCTCGCGCACTTTCACTCTGCGGTCTTGCAATACCGTATCATGGATTTTGTCAACAATTTTTGGTGTGGTGACTTCATTTGGGCGCCCTGAACGTTCGGCATCAGTTGTGCTTGTACGACCACAACGAAAATCAGTAAACCACTTGTGAATTATTTTAATCGACGGTAGTCTCCATAATATTTATCAAGCTTTGTTTTGGTTTGCGTAATGGTTTTTCCACGCAAAAAATAATGTTTAATTAACACACGAAATTCACTTTTTTCCATGTTTGCAAAAAAACAATGGGTTATCTGTTTTCAATGGCTGTCAAAACTGAACTAAATGACAGATCTGTCTGAAAATTTTAGTTTGGTATTGCAAAAATGGCGGACCATATCTGCTAAGGAAGTCTTTATTTTTTAATAAAATTGATATAAAAACGTAATTTTAACTTTGTTATTTTACTCAAAAGTGTTTTTGGTGTCATAGATTACAAATTTGTTATTATTTTTTTACAATTCCAAGATGGCGAATACAAGATGGCTGCCAAAATTGGCAAATTTTTTGACGTTTGTAAAGATTGTTAGGAACATGTCCTAGAAGGTTTTCGGGGTCGCTGATCACGAATTTGAGGTCAGAATTTTAATATTTAAAATGGTGGACACAAGATGGTGGTCGAATATGGCCGAAGGTAGGCTAATATTTTCGTCATTCATAGAAATCAATAGAAACTCGGTGTAGGGGGTTTTTTCAGGGTCGGTGATCATTAATTTAGGGTCAGAATTTGAAAATCGATAAAAACATAATCTAGGGGGTTTCTGGGGTCGCTGATCACGAATCTGAGGTCAAAATTTAAAAATTCTCTCAAAAAAGTACCAGATTCTCGATAAAATGTGTTATTTTTGAACATTTTTTGAAAAATATCTAAAAATAACATATTTTATCGAGAATCTGGTACTTTTTTGGGAGAATTTTTAAATGTTGACCTCATATTCGTGATCAGCGACCCCGAAAACCCCCCAGGATCATGTTTTTATCGATTTTCATAAACGTTGAAAAATTGACAATTATGGCGGCCATCTTGAGTCCGCCATCTTAAATTTTCAAATACTGACCCTAAATTAGTGATCACCGACCCCGTAAACCCCCTACAACGAGTTTTTTGACCCCCATTGTGTGTCCTTCATCTTGAATATTAAAATTCTGACCTAAAATTCGTAATCAGCGATCTCGAAAACCTTCTAAAACATGTTTCTAACGATCTTTATGAACGTCGAAAAATTTGTCAATTTTGGCAGCCATCTTGGAATTGTAAAAAACTAATAAAAAATGTGTAATCTATGACACCAAAAACACTTTTGAGTAAATTAACAGAGTTAAAATTACGTTTTTATATCAATTTTATTAAAAAATAAAGACTTTCTTAGCAGATATGGTCCGCCATTTTGAAAATTCAAGGACGCCATAAAAACACCATACGGCATTAAAAAGTAGACATTCTAAGCAAAATTTTAAACCCAAAAAAGTTTATTTATCTCAAAAAATGAAATGTGCAAGGGGGGGGGGGGGGGGAGGGGGATGGTCGATTTGACAGAGAATGCCCCTTATATGATATATTTTTATGTGTTTGTAAGTCATATTGAATCATAGAAAAAAATCGAAATTTTTTTGAAATTAATCTAGAGCAGCAATGCCCAGACTTATTTTTACTCGGACCAAACAAATAAACTTATAGAACTTGGCCAAATTGAGATAGTTGTGCCTTGAACTCCACGAGATTAATTCAGTAATGTTAGGAACAACCTGATTTGTCTCGCGAACCCTAGGGATTCACTGCAATAGACAAAAATAGAGCACGTTTTTTTTAAAAGAACAGGACAGGTCAAGCAAAATTTTGTGCCGAAAAAATTTAAGATTAGCATACAGTTTAGAATTTAGAATTGCCGGCATAATATCGCTGGTGACGATGCAAAAGAGTGTATTTACTTTTTGATATTTTTTAGGAAGCAAAAAAAACGAGCGAATATTACCGATTAAATCAATAAAACGATTGAGTATTTTTGTAGATAAACCAGTGTTTAAATTCAAATTTCGTTCCTTTCATTATTCTCTTTTTGCGAAAGACGAGAAAAAATATTTTGTTTTGTTTCTTTCTTCCGGAACGAAATCCAACAAAATAAATTATCTCTCCTCTCCTATCTTTTGTGTTTTATATGAGGAAAGATATTTTACCTTTTTCGATTTCGTTCCCGGGGAAAGAAACAAACAAAAATATTTTTTGTTTTCTTTCACAAAGAGAGAAAAAAATAGATAAAAGAAGAGAACGAAAAAATGAATTTAAACACTGAGATAAACATCTTTGCATCGTCACCAACGATATGTTTTAAATTCGAAAATTTGGACTAGCGCACATAAAGTTGTGCTAACCGAACGCTAACTTTGAACGCTATATTTCTCGGTCGTCTATGCCTAAAGAAGTTTCACAATGGCCCTCTTAACGATCTAAATTTTGTATTTCGTTGGCCAATTTTTAGGCTAGGCCGATGTATGGTTTCTTGAGAAAACTCTTAGCATTCTGTGCCTATTGATTTTGTTTCTATTTTGTGTTCTCTGTAGAGCATGCGTCTTATTCCTATTATACAGATCATAGATGTATGATGAATTCTATAGATGCATCGGTTTGAATGGGGAGCCCGCGATAATAATAGCAAGTGACATTAAAAACGACAATTACACCTCAATTAGCGTAGTGTATTCTATGTCACGCCAAATAACAGGCAAGTTTTAATATTCCTTTTATAAATCCTAGACAGTTGTCTTATGTCGTTTTCGATTCACCCAAAAAAAGTAATCCGTTGTCAAAAGAGTGACTTTTATGCTGTCAAGTTCTTCGATTCGTCAAGAAAAAGCAATCGGTCGAGCAACATTTTTGCTCGATTAAAAATCTCGATTTTTTGGCTGATTTACCCTTCTTTTACTAATACCAACAACCAGTACTGTCATTTTGAGGAAAATTCCTTTTTCAAAAACGTCAACAATAATTTTTATAAACGTCAACCACACGCACATATAGTTAAAAACGGGCAATTCGAATGTATTGTTCGATTCGTAGAGAAATATAGAGTGCTTTTTCAGAGAGGAGTAGAAGACAAATCGAAAACGACATAAATCACCATATTTCACAAATTTTTTACGACTCAAGTCATTTCAAAAGACTTCTTGTCACGATATATTTTCAAGTGAGCCGTAACTGCGCGTAGTCATTTGAAATGAGTATTGTCGTAAAAAATCAGTGCAACATGATGATTTTCATAGTAGTCGTATAGGATTTATAGAAGGAATATTAAAACTTCTGTTATTATCCAAGACGCCGATAATGACTCTGATTTAATACCTTCCAGGCAAGACTTCGTATCGAACAAGACCATAGAGAGCAATGTCAACGTACGTAGAAACGGAATCCATTGGACCAAACCGTGAAATGCGGTACATAGCCAGCCTTCAGATATTTGATGATTATTGCCCAATGAAATTGAAATGCAGAAAGTAGATAGGAATCGCAATGAGATTGAAACATGATGCGGCATGTCACGTAAATGCCAAGAAAAAATGTGATACTTTCAAACATTTCCTTCAGTGCTTGTTCAAACTAACAGAAACGAATAGAAAAGCGAATAGATTTTATGATAAAAACCGGTTGCCTCAAAATCAAACAAAAAATACGTCGATGGCCTTACACATATGAAGAACAACTGAAAAACCTCAAAGTACTATTAGGTTAGAACAACACTAAAACGAGATAGATCGAGCCAACAGTTACAAGCGAAAAACTTATAGATTGTCTCTTAAGCTATTTTTGAACCTTATACTCACAACTCTCAGCGATTACGGATTGTACGACCTGAGTAATCCAAATCGATTGAATTTATATTTAAAAAAAATAAAGCATGCTCTAAAAGTGCTCTAAAAGTGTCCTTGTTTCTCGAAGAGAAAATGACCAAAGCGCAGACAAGAAAAAATAATGAACTGCACTGCACCGAACGAATAAAAAAATAGACCGTTTGTGTCCACATAGAAAGAGAATTAACATTGTAAAAAAACAACAGTTACATGGCTAGAAACATTATTTCAGATTCAGTTGTGCATCAATTCTTACTGAAAGGAGGTTGTAAAATTAAGCAAAAACTAACAATGTCAAAATAGTTGAAGTGGACCCAAAAAAAAAATTTCCCCCAACATATTTTAAGAAACAAGATGGGATCCTGCGTGCTATCAATCCTGAATATGCCATGAGATAAAAAAACGACATGACTTTGAAGATAACAAACATAGTTGCTCAAATGAAAATCCGAATCCAGACAAAATGTGCAAGTTTTGTCCAATTACGGACCGTTTAAACTCCAGAATGTTGTTACATTTCCATCCAGAACAGAACAAATCCTGTCATATGATGAAAGTAAGATAGGCTACTTAGGAAGACACGGATGTAAGCAATTTATTAAATGAAAGCTATTGCGGTTTGGCTACAAAGTCTAGTTATTATTTACTCTGTCTGGATAAATGGCGGATTTCGAAGTGTAATGCATATGAATAATTGAATATATGAATTGCTTGAGGCTAACATAAACTTGCGTTTTGCATTTTACTTCAATAACCTATTCAGTGGCTTGCCTCTTTCGGAATATTTGAAGTAACGCGGATACACTGGCAGACTCTCCACTTCCTTTGAGAAAACAAACGAGGCTATTCCTATTACAATACAAATCCGCAATAATAAATTAATGTTGGGTTCGCCTAACAAAAAGGGTCGATAATAGCGTATAGTTTGTATGGCTTCAACCACTTTTAGGACACATCCTTATTTTAACACGCTCCACTACTCGAAATAACAAAAGAGCAAAGTCGTTGTTATTCGTGTTTATGTTGACACGGATTAAAAAAGCAAAAAGTGGTGGAGCTCTATTTTCATCTAGAGTAAACGTTTCTGTTCAAAATGCATGGCAATTACATCGTTTGGGACAATCGAAAATGTCGCAGCTCAAAGCAACAGGGCCCAAAGTCAATCCGAAACGTAAAGTTAACAAAAATTCTGTAGAAACAACAATCCGTTTTGATTGAATTAACCACTTAGTTATTCCCGAAACGAATAAAAGACACTGCGCTGGCGACTTTTGCAAATAGACTGGACGTACCGCTTGGTTGGGCTTGTAAAATGTTTTCAAGCCATTCCATCCAAACAATAATTGTAATTCTGAATTTAATATTTATTTATTTTGAAAAATACGTCAAATCACAAATTTTTGGAAGTCATGTTTTAATTTTATATTTTTTATGTTGTGAACGTGTAGCAATAAGTTAAAAAAAAAATTTGGAACATGATGTGCATATCTTTTAGTTATTAGACATTTAGTCTTCTAGCAAAATACGTTTAAGTATGTTGATCTACCCTCTAAACTTGTGGAGATTTCAATGAAAGCAGAAGATCATAGTCGTGATCTAGCAAGAGCAAACATTTCTAGTAGGATGCTAATTAAATCGTGAGGGTTAAGATTCCAGGTGATTTTATCAACAAATTTTGGATCATTTGCGAAATGTCATAGAGACGTAATAAAAACTAAACAAAAATAAGCAAAGCTTAAATGACCAAATCACGATTTAATTAGCTAAAAGAAAAATTAATTTTAATTAATTTACTATTTTTTGGTCTTAATTTTTAATATGCACAAACAATTTTAAATAAAATTTGATAAATTGTAAATAAATAATAAAATTTGATAAAATTAATTTAATTTATTTAAAATTAAAAATGTCTAACAAATTATTATTTGTTTCTTTTACTACGATAGTAGTCAGATTAGTGGTGCGAACAGCTAACATATTCAGCACAAAAACGGGATACTGAGCCTACCAGACTCGGCCAACAAGACCCTATAAGCTTTATTTGGTTCTCAGATACTCAAAAGCTTGAGTGTTTACGATTTGATCTTACGCCGGTCCTACACAATGCTTGGGTCTCAGAAACAGATTTTTGCCATTTCTTTGTACAAAAAGCAAATAGTTCCCAGAGAAGCACCCGACAAATTGATAGTTCTTGGTTTATTAAGTTCAGAGTTCCCTGGCCTCTAATTACAATAATTGAACAATACCCCTCTAAAATTAAAAACATAATCTACAAACAACAAATTCCACATACTTAGATAACACAAAGTATATTTATTATCAATTCATACTTAATTTATTGTCTAGAGTAGGCCGTATTACTGATAATGGTTATCAGACCAACTAAACCAATTTCCGCTTTGATTTATTTTTGTCTGTCAAATATAATCTGTATGTTCAATGTCTTGCATTATCCAATTTAAATAAACTATAGGAGGTAGTTTTTCCAACATAATTTGCATACTAGTTTTGTGATAATAAAACATACCGTTCACAACATCACGTATACTCTTCATAGTATGAGATACATAATTGTAACTTGACGTCAACTAATGGGTACAAATAATAATAATTTTATGTTATTACAATTAAAAATAGTTTTACATCACGTTTTATGAAATCAGACACTAGTCTAAGAAAAAGTATTTGTTTAACTGTTGTCACATGTAGCAACCTGCACACAAAAGTCGAAATTTTATATTTTATTAATTTTATTGATTTCATTAGACAAATATTATATATCTAAAGCACATTTATAGCAAAATTGACAATACGAGTAACAATCAAAATCCAATTTATAAGAATAATATTAATGTTTATATTTTACCAAACATTTTATACGTCACTAGATTGATCTCAAGAAGTTTGCTTTTCCCGTACGTAATTTGTAAACAAAAAAAAAATCAATTGACTTATGTAAATATTATTTGTCTTTATAAGTACATACATATTACATAAGATTCATAAATCGAGCATACATCACAAAAGCTTTAGAAACAATCGTCAATAACCTAACAAACTATGTAATAACAATCAAAATATAGAAACCAAACCCAACTTCATGCGAGCATTCATTTTATGTATTTTTTTTACAGTGAATGTACGATTAATGACATATGTACATAAGTAATCCCATTTTAGAATTGTCAATTATTTTCGATTGACAATAACCATTAGCTTTTTAGAATTTATTATTACAGTAATAAATTCATTTTTTTAATTAGGAGAATAAATTATTAAAATAACTAACTAATCGGACGTCACAAGTGACAATACTTGATTAGTTACATATTCCAAAACCTTAAGTGACTTACCAAATAAATGCGAGCAATGAAAATAAATAGAGCTTACAACAGCTGTTTGTTGAGCCTCACCTGAAATAATAATAAAAAATAGTAAATCTTAGTTTTTTTTTTGTAGATTTAGTTTCCGGAGTATTTCATATTTATATATAAGGGTCATTATCTGTAAAATTGTACAATGGTGTCCCGGAGCTAGTTATTCTAATTATTCTCCAATTTGAACTTTTTTTTTAATTTAAAAGAAAAGTTTCGATTTATTAAATCTTTATAACTTTAAAACGTATTAAATTAGAAAATTATCAAAGGACAAATTTCGAGAAATTTTAAAAGTATGCCAATGGTATTCCAAAAACTCAATGTCCCAAACTACAATATTAATTCTACGATTATAAATTTTGACCATTACTTAAAATTTAATTAATTTTTGTAATTTTATTATTCAAGATTCAACCTTTCTTAATGCTTATCCTTAATCATAATTAATAGTTTCTATTTTTTTCTGTGATTTTTGTAATTGTAAAGTTGTGTCCCTATTTATTTTCAACTGTGTTACTTCAACTAAGTTACCGAAAAAATAAAAACAAAAAACTGTTATTTCAAAAAAATAAAATACGTTCGACGTTCGTAACGTGTTCCATAAATGCATCAGTTTATTCTAGAATGTGCGCGTGTTAGCATCACTTTGCAGTGTCAATGTTTTCTCGAAACTGTGGTATGTATTTTTAATATAATTCAACTGTGTTACCAAAAATTTAATTAAATGATTTAATAAAATCTATATATTATATTAAGTAATAGAACAAGAATATGTTAACGATAAATATTCATAAAAATTATGTTTTAAATATTTTAATTTTAATGTGTGCAATTCATTTTCGTAAAAAACGTCAACTGTGTTACCAGTCAGCTACGTTACTTAAATTTGGTAACGTGACTGACAATATAGTAACGCAGTTGACATTCTTTATGGAAATAGACTGCGCTTTGTTTAGAAAATGAATTTTTGTAGTTATTTAATAATAAACGCAAACAAATTGTTAATAGATACGTAGCTATAGCCCAAACCGAAATAGATAATGAAGGTGAAACCAAAGTAATTTTTTAAAATAAATAAGTAGCGCTAAAATCATTTTCAAAATAGAAAACCATGATGTTGTGGATGTCCATTCTAAACATATAATAAAAAAACTGCAAAATCCTGGCATTGAACTAAAAGCAAGTCGGATATTTTATGAATTTAAAAATTCAATAAAAGTACTTGAAGAAATATCTTAGATCCTTATTATCTTTAGATGTATATCTACTATTTTGTTTTTCTTATGGAAAGAATTCATTTTGTTATGTTATTTTTAAATATTTATAGCTTATGAAAAGCATTTTGATTTTATTTGTTTTATTTAGTGAAGGATGTATTTTATCATACAACTGTCCATTGTGTTACTTTTGTTTCCACTGCGTTACTTTCTGTCCCGAAATCCTACCTTTTCTTTTTTTTTTTAATCAATGAATGTAATTTTAACAGTTTAAAATGCAAATTCCGAATCATTAGAGAAAATACCATTTAGGAAATAACTTGATATCTTAAACCCACAACCCTAAAAATAAATTAATTTGAAAAGAAAATTTCTTGAATGTGATCTTGGTAACTCAGCTGACAAAAATTTCAATTTTTTTACATAAATTGATTTATTTTTAACTTTTTTTTTTAATTATATTAATCTTTAATTGAATACAATGAAAAGGGAAATGTGAAAGTGAAACCAAATATTAATAAGATTTTGGATATTGAATTTTTTTATCCGGTAACAAAGCTGACATAAATTAGGAAGGACGACTGCAATTTCCCAAATAACTTATAAAATATTTAGTAAAGTTAACTGCCGCCAACGGAATTGTGTTGTTAATTAAATATTTCAAATGAGCAAAAACATTAAGTGCAAAAAAAATGTAAAAAAAAAATAAAACAAAAAATTTCTATTTGTACAATTTTACAGATATTGGCCCATAAACATAAATCACAAGATAATCGAATTCCTTTCGAAAATTTATTTACAATTTTTATGTATTTCCGATTTAATCGCATTCATTTGTATCAAATTAAAAACATACAGATGGTTAATTTTATGAGAATATAACAATAAATTTAAATTGTTTCGATTTATGGCTAATTTCCGTCGAATAAAATGTTAAAGTGTAGGATAGGCTTAAATTAAGTGCTTCAGAGATAGATTCAGTTTTATTTACGCTTGACGCATTCAATGTGTTAATTGTTCATACATTATGAATAACATTTCAATATTTCAAAATTTTTAAATAATTTTTGTGATTTCCAATTTTATAAACAATATTATGAAAATTAATGTATTGATATCAAATTTCAAGAAATCTTAGATTGTTTTATGAATTTTGAAAATTTTTCGTTTTACATATTTTTAGATTTACTACTCAATTACGAGAAATATGAGATAGTACGGATGGGTTTGCGTGCTGATCAAGTTCTCTTGGTTCATGAATTGTAGATTGTAATGACCAATGATGATGATCAGCGATTTAGAAGCATCAATGTTAATTAGTGGAAGGACACCCAGCAACGTAGGCGTGCAATGTTTAAACCGAACGAAACTCAGGTCGGGTCAACGACTCGGGTCATGTGCTATAAGGTTAACAGTACATATTCTGTCGTTTCCCATTTACTTGAGAATTCTGATCTCATTACGGCGGAGTACATCATTAATACCAACTGTGAACCGCGGCTGTTAGGAACTCGATTGGCACACGATAAAAGTGATAGAGCAGCAATGTGTGCCAAATAATGCTCGTTTTCAAAGGAGCATTTCTTTGAAAATATATTTGAAAGACCCAGTGCTTGAAAACTTAGCAGAGCTTAGTGTTACTAGAAATCATCCGACTGCAATAGTAACTAATGCTTAGAAATAACACGAGAGGGATTAAAGGCAAAACGTGGCTTAATTTTGAATTAGCCATATAGCGGGTGATCTTTCTGGTGGTCTACTTTTCTTTGTATTACTAATGTATGCCGAATGAGTTCAAGGTTTAATACCATCTCTATCCTTGATTCCTTTTCCATATAAGACATGTAATGGCCTTAAGTGAGTTCTACAATATTTTCAAGAAATATGTTCAAAACTTGAGCTCCGATTTGCAAGAACCGGTAAGTTTCAACCGAAACTGTTTTTCGGTTAGATTTCGCCTTTTGTACAACTTTCTCTTTGATTGAAATATAAGTAACTTAACAGTAAAAGAAATGAAAACTCGATATTAAAAATATAATTCTTGAAGACTAAACTCCTAAACTCAAAAACTTCTGTTCCAAAAAAATTGAAAAATAAAATGGAATTTTATTAAAGAGACATATTGTCAGCCTTAATCCCAATTGTTAAATCACAAGGAATTCCATTGAGTACTAAAGATGTTAGATCACAATTTACTGCTAAAGAGCTTAAAAACGTGTTAATGCATTATGACGAAACACCTAAATCACCGATTTAAAACCGTCCAACAAATAATTTCTGCCAAAATACTTAATAATTAATTGAAAATTTGTTGTAAATGAAATCCTGGAAACATTTCCAAAGCCACCCTAATTTATAGTAAAAAGTCTGCAAACTGTAAGGCTCTATTTCAACTTCTGCAACTGAATTCATAAAAGAAGCGTGGAAGGCAAATATTTGCCGTGCATGAGAATAATTGCCCCAACCAGTGTTCAAAATGGGTCATAATTGTCAACTAAACAAGTACCGTTTTTACTGTAATACCAATTTTGATATTTGGACTCTGTAATGTAACCCCTCGGGTAGTCCTCAGGGTGGGGTGTTATCACCTGAGCTATGGCTCTTCATTGCTCAAAGCTATGCTGATGATCTAGTTTTAACCATTTCTGCCACATTTTGGCAATGTAGAAGGCCATTTTGGAAATCATGTGGATTGAATTCAGGATGTTGATATTTATTTACAAATCACTGGCCCTATACTTATGCTATTTTTCGCTTGTGTTGTTTGGTGCTCTATGATGAACTTGAAGTCATTAGTAGTTAATCTTATTAGTTTAGAATGCATTGCTTTTAGGGCTGTTACGGGAGGATTGCCCTCAACTTCACTTCTTGTGCTGCTTATTCTGTTGTGTTCCGTTTGAGATAAACAGGGTTGTGAAACTGTAACGGTTCGATTGTGGGACATAAGTGTGACCGAGGCAAAGAAATTTGCTGGTAAAGAAAAAATATTATTCTGTGCCCAGATATTAAATTAGTACTCTATTCGCTTAAGAATCCTTTGGCCGTTTCTAAATTGGTCACGCCTAACTGATCCTGAACCAGTGGCTCCCTTACCTTTTAGTTTGAGCAAGAGAGGAGTTAAGGTTTCTATTATGAATGATTTAAAACAAAAGTGGCTTGTTCCTTCTAGCTGTCCTGTGGTAAAACACTTGTTAGTTAACAGAGGTTAAGGATGCTGGTCGTAATTCTTACAAGTAATGCTCATTTTAAGTTTAGTCTTGAACGTATGGGACTAGCCCAGGATTTTACGTGTGAATACTGCCTGGAAGAGGACGACGACTGTATTCATTATGTACGCAAGTGCCCGGCCTTCGTCGCAGTAAACTCCCTTGTGTTTCTTTCTAGATCTATTGATGTATAGAATAGCAAGAGCTTAGTAGAGTTGTGCCATCGAGAAAGTTACCTATGATTTCCAGAAGCTCGAAAACTTTCAATTAACTGAAGAATGCGATTGAAGCGAGACCGGTCCCACTGGTTGTGCAGAAGCTCAATCATATGAAGGATACGACAAAATTGGTGGCCCACAAAATCTGAACCGCATAAAACTAAGTAGACTCGGAGTCTCTTTTGAAGAAAGGGGAACAATAAAGAAAACCTAAAGAAGAAAGTTGGGTATTGATAAGAAAATTCAGCACAAGTTTCAGCAGTCTTCAGATTTCTCGAATTTCACAGAAATATTTGATATTTCCCCGTTTGGAAATAAGCTGAAAATAAGCACCCAAGAACCTTTTCCGTTATAGTAAAAAATTTATTGGGTTTGTTTATTAAAATACTCGAGATAAAGTTCTATTCAAATTCTGGTAACCGTACTGCAGCCTTAGCAAACAGAATTAATTTGAACCAGAGTCCAGAGCTCGGTTGATAATCAAACTGCATCAATAGATCTAAAATTAAACACTTGTGACCGAACCTTCGTTGACGATGATGTTTAAAACGGCAAAGTCCTGTCAAAATCGTAAGCAGGATCCATAGCTGATCTGTCCTCAAAAGTAGAGCAACAAAATTTGGCTGTCAGCAGGTGGTTCAGAACCTAGTTTTAAACGGGAACCCGCTTTGGCTGATGAGTCGACCCTCAATGAGCAGGAACTTATATAATTGTATTCGGAATGAAGATCTGCAACTGAGGCAGGAATAGAATGGTATCCACAGCAGTAAGTGGGGTCGAGGGCTTAGGTCAGAAATAACCCGTCAAGCAATACCCTGTAAACCATTACGTTTTACGATTGAGGTTTTTTTTAGGCTAAATACAGGCCTCAAAAATCAACATCTTTTTCAAGGTGATGTAGAAAGGCTACACATAAAGACAACCAAATGAGCCATAAGTATCAGCCGCCAAAACTTGAAAAGAGACCATGTTTCTAAGGGACAGCGGCCCCAGGACGAGGAGGAATCAGTCGGCAGTAAGCGAACGAGAATGCTGACGGATGTCAAGTTGGGCTCTCCCAAGGAGGACAAGCTAAAGCTGTTCAACGATGTCTGAGGGAGCATGTTTTGGTGCTAGCCATCATTGCAAGAGTCAAGAAGATGGGAGCATCACATCTAAAAGTTGTAGGTTGTTGTAAAATGCACTAAACCTTACCTTTCTAAAGGTTCTAGAAGAAAATTCATCCATTTAAAAAACGTACGGGATGGTATCAAGGGCACGTAAAGTTAGCTGCGTGCTGGAACCAGAGATCGGTGGATTGCTATAAAAAGGTGACAGCTGAAGTTGGATAGGATTCCGGTAGTTAGCAGGCAAGAGATTCCTAGAATGCCAAAGGCACGTGTCTGGCTACTATTGGAATCGACTAGCTCCAACGTGGTCATGCAATATTCAGCCCTGCAATTCAAATCTTCCAACCACGAATTGACAGATTGTTAAGCAGAAGGAAGCGAAAGAGGGCACTAAATAATCCATCGTGGTGATCAATAAAGAGTCCCTTGCCCCTCGCCTCTGGACTTCGGTTTCATCAATCCATGGAGGCCATCCATCCAGACCCAAGGTAATCGCCCACAGTGCGTTGAGAGAGACTGCGAGCGATGACGGAATGATTCCGGTGATTTCGGCGTAGGGCGATACATTTGGAGGAGGATGAGATTGACATGAGAGAACATTTGGTTAATCGGTGGATGCTGCATATTAGCAGCCTGTTCAAGCGAGAGGGCGTTGCCAACATCTCTGTTGAATAATTCCAACGTAAGCCAGATTAGTACCAGTAATTAATATTGGTCTGCAGTAGGAGGAAATAAATGGAGGTAAGTATGGTTAAAACGGTTAAGTATGCTTAGTATAATTCAAACTTTCACCATTCTAAGGCTGCTTCGGCAGCTCTTCTCCTCAGACTGACACTGACAAGTTTGAGTGAGCACGTGGTTTTGATCCAAGAATCTTGGATTAGCAAGAACAGGATCTGTGGCCTGATAACCAACGGGCACAAAATCTCGTCCGCTAGTAAGGGAAGAGTATACTTTCTAAATAAAGCAATGGAGAATAAATAAGAGAGTTAAGAAAGGCACAAAAGAATTCCGGGAGACACTTCTGTAATAAAATAGAAGTCTCCAAGACTTCCCGCCTTAGCAAGATACTTTCTAAAAGTTCAACCAGTCCCAGCTTTTTGATTAAACCGGACGATGCGTGGGCAACTTCTAGTGGGGAATCTTTGGCGATTCTCTTCGATAGCCCTTCCCAGGGTGTTCGGAAGACTCGGTGCCTAATACTAATCGGGAAACAACACATTCAGTGTACACAGAGACAAGTAAGAATTAAATTAACTCAGCAATTATCCTACCATATTTGGAGGTAATATTCAAAATGTGTCTAAAGCCGGTTTATATTCCTAGGTGGACTTCCCTTTAAGTAGGTTAATTAATCATATGCTTGTAAGCAGGATTGTTAACTCGGAACTTGGCTATTCCACCATTAAGAGATGGGTGGTTAGACGAACCACGCAGGGAAGTTTGCTCTCCCTTCTTGTCTAGAACACAGTAATAAATGGATTACTACTGGATCTGGAGAGAAAGAGTATAGAAGCGATTGCTTACGTAAATGACGTGGCGAAAGCTATTCCGGGAAATACCTGGGCAGGAACGTAATGAAGTATGCGCTCATAATCATTATGAAGGCCCAACATTTTAGAGAAAAACAAATTAAACTTCTACAGCTTTGTACTCCTGCAGGGACGCAATTGGCAATAAATGGGGTCTGAAACCGGAGCTGATACACTGGTTCTACACTACCGTAGTAAGAGCTGTACTCTTATACGGGGGTGAGCAAGTTGTGGCCAGCTCGAACAAAGTATTGTAATATACAAGGATAAGAAAGAGATAGGGCGAAGGCGTATAGAGCGGCCTGTATGCTTGAAGCACATCTTTAAGGAGAGCACCTACACGCGTCTTATGTTCCACCGTTTTCCGGTCGACATTTTTGGCAAACAGATGGCGGCAAATACTTATGTGCGACTTTCAGCCATTTCTCAGTGGAAGCATCATAATATGGGACACTTTACGATAGGTAGTTCGCTAAAGGATATTATGCTGGCGAACCTCGGCTATATTACCACGCTACGATTCGAGAAGGGAAGGAGTCAATATCGGAAACCAAAATTTTGAAATTCTTCACGGACAACTCCAAGCCAGCCGCCAAAGTTAGAGCTGGAATATTCTGTGATAAAGTACACGTCACGGGAGGCGTTGAGTTGTCATTCATCTCTTAATGAGATGGCCGAGTATTTCAACATACATCTAATCTGGGTCCCTGGTCGCTCGGACGTCATAAGGAACTAGAGAGCGGATGAGATCGCTAGAAACGGTAAGACTCTCCAGCTGCAACCGGAAAGGGCAACTCTGGAAAGGGCTATTACATCGCTTAAACTGGCACTTAGGAAACAGGCGCTAGCCTTAGCAGAGGAAAGGCGGACTAACCTCCTCACTTGTATCGTAGGAAAACAAGTCTGGCCAAAACTAGACTCGAAGCGCTGCAGGATACTAATCTCCCTACGTAGATATGAATTAAGAACAATCGTAGCAATACCCATGGGGTCCTGTCTTTTTAAAGATCAAGCAAGAAGGCTGGGCCTGGAGGCAAATGACTTCTGAAGAAGCTGTTTGGACAAGGAGAAGGAAGATACTTTGGTTCACTGGACAACCTGTCGGATCTCTAAAACAGTAAAGTGCGTCATGTTCTACTATTAGCTCTAAATAGTTTCAAAGAAGGGGAAAAATAGAAGGAGATACAAACTGTGGCATTTCAATGGACCGTCACCGGTGTAAGTGAGCCAAAGCAGCCATTCCAACCTAAGCTAACCTAACCTGCAAACCCTTCTCAAGGGATCGCTCCGCAGCTCGATGCTTACCTGAAATGGTTAAAATGACATAAGAATAGTTTTGAGGGATACAGTTCGAGTTTTACGGGTAACGGGTATTAAATAATAATAATCAGTAATCACATTAGAGGTGGTATTGAATGATTCAATAAAAGTGTATTTAAGTAGATGGGGAATCGAATTTAAGTATGTACTTAGGGAAATAGCAAGAAAATTTTAAAAGAGCCACATGAGGAAATCCCGGTGGGATTCGAGAATGCTCAGTCACCAACATTAACCGTATGATGTAAAAATTACTAGAAACTAATTAATCTACATCATAACAATTTCGTAAGAGCTTTCAGACTACAATGAGTAATTCTCTTTTAAAAAAAAAACTTGGTTTAATGAAATTTTCCCAGAAACTGATATAAAATTCCCAATCAATTTCGAAACACACAGCTATTATTAATCGCAATGAAGATGCAAAACTACAAATTAATGTGTTTACCCTTTAGAACCAATTTATAAACTCAAGAGAGTTTGAAGTCTACAAGACTGTTGATTCTATGTATAAAACAGAGAGTAATAATATTATCGAGTTCATAAGACCGATTACACTACAAATAATATTCCATAATTGATTCGTCTTAAATTTAGATATGATGTAAAGTCACAAATTTCCACACGCCCTTATTAACCTAATTACATTAACCTAAATGACATTGTTTTGATATTCGCGTAAAATTATCCTAAAATTTCGTGAATCGTGATATACACATAAAATCACCTTGATTGGTATCATAACACAGAAATACGATGACTCACTCCAATTTAAAATATTGTCTTACTTGCAAAGTTCAATATTATTGTAAAAGTGTTTTCTTTGCTAATTTTAAATGAATTTAATTAATTTGTTATTGTTGTCTCGGTGTATTCTTGTATAAATTTAGTACATGTACACCGAAACAATTGATAAATGTACTGAACGTACGCGCAAATCAATTTATTATCATTTAATCTAAAATAATTTCGTTGTGACTCCGTTAGATTTTTAGTATGAACGGGGAATATGTGTTCTAGGCCAGTTGCAGAGTTTATAAGCAATGAATAAAGGGGGATACTAATCGAGTCGATTAAATTGCAAATAATGCGACGTAAATAAAAAAAATTCGTTTTCTTATCTCACTTACAGTAATAATATTCACCGTTTCGGCTTATCAAATACTTGTACAATTAAACGACAGTATCTTATCAAATTACTAAACACAATGTTGTATTTAGTTAAAACGAAATGGTCTTTTCACAGGGGGAATAAAAACAACATGGTGGTTACATATTAAGCTTCGATAAATTCATCAATATAATTTGGAAGAAATTATAACGCCTACAAAACTATAAATTGTGTGTTGTTGATAAAAACGTGATCCAATCAATTTTTTGTTGTTATTGTATTGTACCGTAAACGGTATATCCAATTTGAACATTGTTTCTGTAAGTTTCTATAATAATCGGTTTAAATATGTATAAGAGATTAATGGTCTTTTTACCGTTGTAATCACTAATCACCTTACTTCCAATATTTGATCTTAATCGGGCTAATTTTCTAATAACCAAATAAAATTATTAGGTTGACAAATTTGTTTTGAGTGCATTAGACCTTCGATAGTTACACGTATTTTAAAACTCAGGTTTTTTGCTGCCAAGTAATTACACAACTTTTTCTTATACGAATTTGGTAAATTCCGGATTTTCAGCGTTTGGCAAATTAATAGAGTGAAACAGGTTTGATTTGTATACAGTGATGTGTCACTCAAGTTACCTGTGTGCACTTATTATTTTGATACTTAGGTTTATAACTTATATTCTCATTTACGTGCGAAGTTATACATTTCACATGAGACCAAAACTAAAAACAGACCGATTATAAATTTATCGTTAAAACATCTCTTTGTTTTGACGGCATTTTCTATTTTGCGCGAATAAAATCGTGCGATGATTCAACAATTTTTTGAGAAATATGTTTTCTTGTATATGCTAACTAACTCTGTTACTTTTAGATAATTTTATACAAATTAAAAATTAAAAATTGTGAAAAGTTTTTAATCAAACATAAAATATTGAGTAGGTAGATTGCCACACAAATTTGAAGTATGGTAAAACTCTTTCGAGTTCTCCGAAAATGTCTTCCAATTTACTTCCAATGACTACTTATAATTCATTTTATATGGAATTTTTGCTTGATAACTTTGCAATTCCAATTAGATCCTAACAGGAACACCAAACATGGTTAAGGTTGACAGATTAAAATTATTAACCGACGTTCGACATTTCGGTTTCATATTAATCGATTTTTACCGAGAATAAAATTTATGCTGAATTATGTATTCGTTAACTTCATCAGTAAGCTTGTCATGTATCCGTTCAAACTTTCTAAAATTTTCGCAAGCCTTTCACTCATATTTAGGGTTATTCTTCAATAAAGGGACAAAATGAGGCTTTTTTAATTTTTTTATTTATTAAAATTCAAATAAACTAATAAGAACTAATGCTTTCCATTATATATTAAGTATTTAAATAAAATACAAGATCACGCTGTTTTATGCGTATTCTAGATTTAATAACATGTTTTCGAATTTGCCATTTAGGGGAATGGTATGAAGACGAACCAGAAATTCAAAATTAGCATGCAATAAATTTACACGTTTCTCTATCAGTCGCACATTTGTTTAACCCAAAAGGGACAGAATTTGCAGATAAAGCTATAGCTCAAGTTCGAATCCCGATAGGGGCGGGATGCAAAAGGAGCTTTTCATCATCTGATTATGACCGGTGTTGAAGATGAACACAACTATGACTCCCTATTGAGAGTGCAAAATTCATGAGCCGACCCACGTTTCATGTCAGTACTATAGGCTGGCATGAAGCAATGCAATGTTCAGGTGGTCTGTACAAAATGGGCCTGTAGCCGTACATCTTGATTTGGCTATTACGTAAAGTAGCATGTTAAAAGCGAACTGCGAAAGAGTTGGGAGTGTCTTAAGTCCCAGAAAAAATTGCAGAGATAGAAACAAACAACCAAACAATAACTTTAATCCCGTTTTTTGTTGAGGTGTTGGGTTTCCTTGTACTTGCACAGTACCTAGAACAACTTGAGCTTCTAAAGCAACAGGCACTTGTGCGCCTAGAACTACTGATGCTTCTGAAACAACAGATACTTGTGCTTATTCGGGTCTCGCATCTTCATCAGAAGAGGCTGGTGGAGAATTATTGATCAAAAATTGTTCATTACTACTGAGAGACTGAAAGTAACAAAGAGAGTAAAAACTTCATATACAAAAAATTTCATTTGGTAAACAAACTTCCCCTGCGGATTGAAAAATTTTCATTTCGCATCATAATACTCTCCAAGATTGCAACCTCAAAACAATAAATTTACAAATTATTGGTGCTCATTGTGTATATTTTGCTCAATTGTATTTTGCTAATTTTGATTGTTCGCCATTTTACAACAACAACAAAATTTTGTATTAATTTTTATTAATAATGAGACCCGGTTAATACATAATAATAGAAATGATACACAATAACAAAAAACGGCGTAATATTGTATTTCACCTAAAAACCTAAAATCTAAAAACTAAAACTCCATACTCAATCATCTTTGTTTTCAATCATCAAGTTGCTTTGACATAAATATATTGAGCGAACGTTTATTTGGAGATGGTTGATCAGATACGTCATTTTGTTCGGCTGACATTTAAACTACAAACACACACAAGTTGAGTCCTCCAAAAATTAGCGTCTTTATTTTATCGTTCAGTGATCATATCGAGTTTTGTGCCTGAAAAAGAACATTTGCGGCACGCATTGCTTTTCTTATTTAATCAAAAGAAAAAGGCTGTTGAAGGTCATCGTTTGCTGGTAGAAAAATATGGTGAAGATGCTCCATCGATTAGAACATGTGAGACATGGTTTCAATAATTTAAAAGTAGTGATTTCAATGTGAAAGACAGTGAGTGGGTAGACCAAAAAAATGCAAAGACGAGCAATTGAAGCAGTTATTGGATGATAGCCCAACTCAAACTCAACGGCAATTAGCGGAAGCATTACATGTGCCACAAAAAACAATCAGCAGACGTTTACGAGCAATGGAGAAGATCAATAAACTCGGTAAATGGGTCACACACGATTTGAGTGAACGTCAAATAGAAAATCGCAAAGTCACTTGTGAAATGCTGCTTCAACGCCACGAAAGGAAATCATTTTTGTATCGAATTGTGACGGGTGACGAAAATGGATTTATTTTGAAAACCCGAAGCGGAAAAAATCGTGACTTTCAACACCAAGGCCAAATCGCTTTGGCAAGAAGACCATGCTATGTGTCTGGTGGGACCAGAGTGGTATTGTGTATTATGAACCCTTGAAACCCGGCGAAACCGGTAATACAGAATACTATCGCCAACAAATGATTAATTTAAACCACGCATTAATCGAAAGACGACCGAAATGGGCCAGAAGACATGGCAAAGTGATTTTGTTATCCGACAATACGCCGTTTCACACAGCAAAACCAGTGAAAGACACCTCCAAATCGCTTGGATGGAACATCCTACTGCACCCACCATACTCCCCAGACCTGGCGCCATCTGACTATTGCCTCTTTGCATCAATGGGGCACGCGGTTCGCAGAACAGCACTTCAGCAATTTCGAGGAACTTGGAAAATGGCTCGACGAATGGTTTGTCTCAAAAGACAAGCAGATTTTCTGGCATGATATTCATAAATTACCTGAAAGACGGGCGAAATGTGTAGAAGCCGATGGCCAATATTTTGAATAAAATTTTTACCAAAAACCCGGAAAAAACTTATTTAGGCAATAATGAATGAGTGTTTTTTAGGAAAGATTTTTGTTATGTTTTGAGTTAACAAATTTTGGGCAAACGGATCACTCCCCGTAGAAACAAATAATTATCAACATAAAGGGCTAAAAACTTTGACCCCAATTACCATAGTCGCGTCACGTCATTTTAGACGACTATAGTCACGGCGCATCAATTTTCATATTCTAGTAGTCCTATGTTACGTCTACGGTCACTTCTTACGACAATCGCCGCGCCATTTTATCAAGTGACGAGAATGAACGAAAAATGTATGTATTTTTTGTTTAAATTTATTTATTGGTGTTCAATACGCTTTATTAATTCATGTAACTAAAATGGTGACACTAGCAATGTGAATTTTGGTTAAATGTCAAAACAAAACTTTTTTCTAAGAAATAGGCGTGTAACATTTTATGGCCAAATTAATTAATGGTTTTATTATAATTTTATTTATCAAAAGTTTAATTCACAAGCTTTTTCGGCGTATAATTTTTAATAATTTGAGAGCTTAATCCACATTCACAGCGGTAGTGACATCTACTTTTGCTTAACGCCATAAAGCGTATTAAAAAAGTTATTTTCGTTTATAAATGTTTTTTATAGCATAAAAATTACGAATTGTACGCAATTCGTCTTGTCACTTGAATTGACTTCAACAATACCAATTTTGGCACGACGTGACACGACTACAGTTACGTCGCCTGAAATGACACGACTATGGTAATTGGAGTGTTATTTTTGTAAAAAACAAAAAATAAGAAAAGTTGTACTAGATTTCGATATCACGAATTTTTATCTCCATCATGTTGTGTCGTGCTCGCCGATTGATTTCATGAGACAGCCATAAAGCCTCAATTCCATTGTTAAACAAAGTTTGTCAGTCAAAATAACTTGAGATAAAAATATAAAATCGGTGGTTGCGTGAACGAGATGCCTAACGGAGTCAGTCAAAATTTTACTTACAAAAAAGGTGTGTCTGGGTTATGCCTCAATTCCATGGGAAAAATTGACTGCCAGTCAAAAAAATCGAAAAGAGAAAAATAATCTGATACTCCATATAAGAGACAAAGACAACGTTTTTTTTTGTTTTTTATTTTATAGAAAAACAATTTTGCTATAAAATAGAAAACACGTTGGCTTTGTCTCTTATATGGGGTACCAAATTATTTTTCTCTTTTCGATTTTTTTGACTGTCAGTCAATTTTTTCCATGGAATTGAGGCATTAGTGGGCTGATATCAAAATTTAAAAAAGTTCAAATCGAGAACATTTTATGGCAGTCCAACTAATACAAGCACATAAATATTGTGTACCAATGAAAAATATTTCTCACACACATTATTAGTTTTAATAGTATGGCACTTTTATGGGAATGATATTTTTAATTTTGTACTTTAAGACAGAAAATATTCGAAAAATAATAATTCTGATATGAGTAATAATAATAATTAATTTTTTAGATAATTTTGAGACTTGAAATAATTGAATTAACACATACTTGTTAATTTGTTAATTAATTGTAGGTTATGTGTTTGTTTGCTGTCAAAACACTAATAAACAATAGTGTGGCATTGTTATGGGAAAGATTTTTTTAATTTTGTATTTTATGATGGATATTTGAAAAAAATAATTCTGATATGAGTAATAATAATAATTAATTTTTTAGATAATTTTAAAACTTTAAATAATTGAATTAACACATAATACTTAATTTGTTAATTAATTGTAGGTTATGTGTTTGTTTGCTGTCAAAATACTAATAAACAATAGTGTGGAATTGTTATGGGAAAGATTTTTTTATTTTTGTATTTTATGACGGATAATCTTCGAAAAAAAATAGTTCTGATTTGAGTAAAAGTAATAATTAATTTTTTAGATTATTGTGAAACGTGAAAATAATCGAATTAACACTAATACCAAATTTTGTTTAATAATTTTTGGTTATGTTTTTGTTTGCTGTCAAAATGTGTCAATCAAATTTTGCTATAAAAAAACAATAACAAAATACTTCGTCTTTGTCACTCTGGTGGATTATTTTTTTTTTGTCTTTTTCCAACTTCAAGTCAGTCAATTTTTCACAATGGAATTGAGGCATAAACATTTTTGTTGGTTTTGTACAAACAGCCCAGTTTACACCTCTCGTGAACATGAACGTGAACGAAATATTTTTTGTTGATAAATCTGAAATTACTTGATTTTTTTCATTAAAACTGATGAAATAAAATTATGTTTCGAATAATTATCAAAATAATGAATAAAATATCATTATAATCATATTTTTTTCAATTCCCAGATGATTTCATTTTGTTCGCAGTGAAATGTCTGTGCTGCCGTGCTAAGAAAAAAAGTCACATCTGCCTTTTTGTAGTTTTGAGTAATTTCAATTTTTCTATTTTTGTTTGCCATGTCGTTATATGAAACTTGACTAATAAATACCGTGATTTTATGGTATAAGATGAACGATATTTGACTTTTAAAAACAGCAGATTTGTATGAAGAATTCAAATATGCCTTACTGCGTTTTTCGACTTTTGGCGCTGATGACTTTTTCTTAGCACGGCAGTGTTAGCAAAATGAAATCATCGGGAAATTAAGCAAACTTCGATTTATGTAAAGATTATACTGGGTTACGACCTCAAAACTTATGGCCCAACCAGCGAATCAGTAACAACTTAACGTAATAATGCGATATACAGAAAGTACATGTTACTGGCCAGCGAATCTTGTTGTTCAAGATAAATTTTGATATTCACATTACAATTTTAATACTGTATTTGTCAGTTGTTACGGATTCGGTGGCCGATATGTCAAATATTCTGTAAGGAAATAATTTCGTCAAATTCTGTAAGGATTCTTATTGATTCGCTGGTTAGCCCATTACAGAAATAGTAGGTTCTATTTGTGTTTGTATCGTAATGCTTGTATAAACATTTTTGTTGGTTTTGAGATAGGTAAGCAATTAAAATTGCCAAAGTGCGAGAATAGCAATTATTTAAAATATTTTTATCAACCGCGTTAAAACGGAAATATTTGCATTAAACGAAAAGGCGAAAACTGTAAAACGAATTTGAGTCGAGCTTGCTTGATTTACGAAAAATTCATTGTGGTTTGGCCTCAGCACAACAATAAGCTAACAGAGTGCATCGGATAATAAAGACAGAATAGCTCAGGGAACAAAAATTAATTGGGTGATTATCGAAGTAAATCTCCCAGCACACCTAATAAATTTGTCACCATCACCATAGCAATAAACGTTATCAAAATAATTTCAATAGGAAAATGTTGGTCGTAGGAAAATGTTCAACCAAAATGTCTCTTTGTGTCTCAAAGTTCAAACAAAACAACACAAATCGCTTATTCCATAAAAATTGTTGTACAAAAACGGTAGAAATAATAAATTGTTCACAATTTATAAATTTTATAATCCGAGGGAGCGGGGTTGACTAGATATGAAAGTAATGTAGCTATTTTTGAATAAAATATTTTATAAATTAAAATAACACACTAACTACACTAACAACAAAACAATAAACTATTCATGTACTTACATTGAAAATTGTTATTCAACTTTACACTAATTCAATGCACGCGAGAGAGGCATATAATAAACAAGTCCATACAAACAACAAAGGAAGTACATATGCACTCATGCTTTTTAAGTACATTCATTAATGTATACAAGCAACATACATATACATTAACAGCGACGTAATAATTTACACGATATACCATGATATTTGTACTGGATGTACTTAAAATTTTTATTGATGTTCATAATTTTTCGGTGCAAATGAGAGGAGAATTGCAAATTCAATTTTTAATATTAATAATAAATAATAAAATCGAGAACGAGGGAGAACAAGATTGATTTCTAAATTTGTGAAATATTTTATTTATTTACCTATTTTAATAACCCTTCATCAAATTGCTAGTAGAATTGTACGATTATTTAATTTAATTTCACTCACAAAAGAAAACTGAATAACACTGAACTAAAAAATTTTCATAAATTTTATTTTTCACTAAAATTTTCAATTTTTTATTTTTTTCAAAAATTTTGTTTTTGAATTTTCACTACAAGAAATTTCACTATTATATAATGCACTACTAATTATTTTATCATTCGAAAGCAATACATAACAATGTTTTGTTTAAAAAAATAATTTAAAAAGCAGAATTCAATTAAATTTTTTAAATAACAATTTTTTTTGTTTTTCAACTTCTTTTCGATAGGTTCACGAATACGATAAAAACGCCATTTTAATATGTCATATAAGTTTTATTTGTGTGTGCAGCAGCAAGCAATAAAAACAAGACTCGAATTTGAGAGAAAGAAAACGCGATTTTTGCGTCTGGGATAATTAATTTTGACGTTGGTCTCGTTTCGGCACACTGAATTTGATGGATTGAATATACTTTTTGTCTCTTTCACACTAAGTTGTACTAGAGGGTTTGGTATTTTTTTCGACTAATTAAATTTAGTTTAGTACAAACTGAGTTTTCCAAATGGAATAAAAATACATATTAGAGTTTAGCACCTTGGCTGCCGATGCCTTTACCAAACACTGCTTTTTTAAGATTTATCTAGTTGAAGTTCTACAAATGTGGTCTATGCATGGTTAGCCTAAGCAGTTAAGGAGCCTTCGAATATTTTATCGTGTTTACCCTTTGTTTATTATGTATAACAGAAAAAGTGCTGTTTTATACTGTTCCTGAATAATGTAAATTCTGTACTAAAATTATACCTTTCTGAAAGGTTAAAATCATTTGCTTGCCCATAATTTCAAGGCTTCAATTTGGCTGAAAGCTTCCAATATTTTACTCTTTCATAAACTTGGTAAGCTCGATATTATCATGATCGAGGTGATATGTTCCCACGTAACATGTGACTGATAAGTGATACACCCAGAAAAAAACGAATGGCAGATTAGATAAGAGAGATTATCCAATAATTTGCAATCGAGCAAGAATCAAACACGAATTTTTGTGAATTTCTGTTTTATTTACATCAGAATCGTTAAATTAAACAAATAAACTTAATAGTTCTTTCATTCCAAACATTTATGATAATAACAATGAAAATTATACTAAAATTTCTAGGCTTATTATATTTTATCCCACTTTACTGGACAAATTTAAAATTCATGTTTTTTTTTGTGAATTACTTGTTTATTCTATTTAATTGTGTATAATACATACAGGAAATCATTTTTAAACTGGAGCTTTCTCTACTAATTTAAACCAATGCCCACATTCACAACGTTTTGGGCTGCCTTGATGCAACCACATCCACTGGACATGAGTTTGATCTTCATCACCTGAAAAAGATATGAACTCATAGTTAGTATTGAGAAATTCTTAATCCACATGAAATTTACGTGATACTTACATATACATCCAACTAAACGAGCATCAAAAGCTGATGGAATACAATTTGGTTTGTCCTTTGTTCCGGCCTCACGTTTAAACACCTTCATGTCAAAAGGATTTTCATTGCCGGCTTGTTTGGCGAGCAATTCACGTTTTTCAATACCGGTCGCATGTTCAACTGAATCATTCATCACTGTAAATAAAAATACATGGCATATTGGCATTAGTAAAATAAATTAGCCCAACACTTGGAAGTTGTCGACCCCGATGTTGGGCGAAACGTCAAAAATCAATGTATGTCAAAATTTTATATAACAATTTATAACCACAAAAAAAAAAAAATTGATTTTGTAATTTCATCAAACTTTTAACATAAAGTGCAAATATTAACGTTAACATTTTAATTATGAAAAAAAAAAACATTAAAATTTAGTTATCTGTCACAGGATTAGACAGTTCTCGCAAAAAATTCGACCCCAAAATGTTACGTAATTTAAATGTGTGAATCGATCAAAAATTTAATCGTCTCGGTTCAAAATTTAGAAGTACATTTATTTCGATTATCTGATTAAAACTTACTTTTACAAAAACGGACTGATGTAACTGTGACATTTTTACGGGCAGCTGCGAATGCAATTCTTCCACACAAGGACGCCATTTCCAGAGAAAATTTTTTTTTTGGTAAAAACTTTTTTTCGTTTCTTTTTCGACAGAATGAAGTCTACGCAACACTACTGTAAAATGTACTAAAAAAAAACAAAAAATTTTATCAAAACACATTTGTGGAGAGAATTGATTTTATTTTAGATTTTGGAATGAATGTGAAGTTGGCTGAAATTTATGTTTGTAGAAATTTAGTACTTGAATAGAAGAGTTTACGGGGTTTAATTTTCTATTGTCCACGAGATGGCAGCACACTTGATGTGTATAACATTTTCACGCGATTCAGGGGATTTTTATTAGATGTTACTCGCATTCCTAATGAAGGGTGACTATGTGGAAAATTCACCCTCCAAAACAAACGTTACCATAACAATTTTAATATGTATACAAAAACTAATTTGTTCAGTCGGCTTGAGTTAATCCTTTTGTACGGTTAAAAATTACGGTTTTCAATTAAATTAATTAAAGAAAATGTCCCTAACAGTAACATTTAACAACTCGAAAAATGAATTATTCAAGCTAACAGATAACTACAAAACGTTACATCGGAAATTAAAAGTTAACTGTAAAATAGAGATGTAAGTATCCAAAACTGATATTAAACGACTCGAATTTACTAATTCATTTAATTACTACAACTTCTAGATGTAAAAGTGAAATTACGAGTGAATTAATGAAATCGATAAAAATATTTGTGATAGCCGGGCCACAAGAAAAATTCACCGAAGATGAGCTAAAAATTCTAAAGGAATTTATTGAGGGTGGTGGCAAAATGCTTATACTGTTGGGTGAGGGTGGTGAAAATTCATTTAACACGAACATAAATTTTCTATTGGAGGAGTATGGGATTAATATTAACAGTGATGCCGTTGTACGTTCACACTACTATAAATTTTTTCACCCAAAAGAAGTGGTCATCAATGGTGGTATAGCACCGGATAAAATGACCAAATATCTGCACGATCACAATAAAACTGAGGATACACCACTCTCTATGATTGATGAGAAATATAAAATTGAATTCGTCTACCCGTATGGTGCATCTCTAAATGTGGCTGCACCCTCATCAGTACTTTTGACAACCGGTTCCGTAGCCTATCCATTTAATCGGCCACTAGCTGGCTACTATACAAATTCTAGCAATGGTAAAATAATCGCCATCGGATCAGGTTACATGTTCACGGATAAATATATAAACGAGGAATCAAATTCGGCGATATGGGATTACTTTTTCCAAATACTAACATCGGATGAGTTTAAATTCGATCGATTAGATTTCACCGATGTCGAAATTAGCGATTCAAATATAATTCCAGACACGCTATATTTATCAGAATTGCCAAAAGCATGTCTGGTCGAATCAATCGATTGTGATATACCGGCTGATTTTAAGAAACTATTCGATATGCGATTGCATTCGATCAATATGAATTTATTGCGTGATGTGATAAATACGTACGCAAAACTTGGTATCCAATATGAACCGTTAAAAATTATTAAACCGTTATTCGAAATACCATTCCCACCACTACAATTAGCCGTATTCCCTCCTGTATTCAGTGAAGTACCGGCACCCGGTTTGGAACTATTCGATTTAGATGAGGCATTTAGTTCGGATCACTCCCAAGTTGCACAACTCACGAATAAATGCTTAATAGCGGCTGAAGAAGATCCTCACCTCAAAAATATGGTAGACGATAAGGAGTTGGAATATTTTATTAAGGAATGTGGCTATATACTAAATTTAAATCAGCACAATAAAAATATGACGGCCAAAGAAATCTTAAATAATATTGCTGTTAGTATTGTGCATTATAAAAAAATTGATCGAGAATAAAATTAATTTTTTTCATTTTGGAAAATACTGAAATTTTTATTTGAACAAAAAAGTACTAACATTTCATTCCACAACGAAGTTAGCCCAAATTCCTTCCAATATACGAAGTGTCAGTTATTTTTGTTTTACAATCACGTTTGAACTTGTCTTGTTTTAGCACATATTTGTGTACATTTAATTAAAATGTGAATAATTATTGGGTAATTGGTAAGTTAAGTAAATTTAAATCTACATTTTACGATAATCGTATTCTTTTAATAATTAAATCTGATGTTTAGTGGTAAAATAATTGTCAGCCTTACGATTTTTTGTTGTGTAACTATTTTAAAGCTTAAAACTTAATTTAGCAATGAAACGAATAGTTCCATTTTATAAAATTGTAACACCTGGAGTCACCTACCTCCATGCCCAACCAATTAATGAATAGCTTTATACGTAGAAACGGTTGTTTCTTCTTGTTTCTAGCGGAATAATTCGATAGTGTCGAGAAAACGAATTCAGCGGACGGCCTTACAACGCATTCACAAGGCAATAACTTTTTACTTTTAACTTAAAGGATTGTATGCAAACATTTTGGTTCGTTATGTTGGAAATTCAACAATGCTGTAAGTTAAAAGTAAAAAGTTATGTATTGTGAATGCAATATAAAGTCTTATTGACGATTGTAAAAGTAGAGAAAGCGCCTCTCGAGGACAATAGTTAAAATGATGCACCTGATAAAATGACATTTGTCACAAATGCGACGAAAGAAAATTTAGCAATGTGGTAATTAAAAATTTTTTTTATAGTCCGAAATTAGAATAATTTACAATTATTAGCAATCCGGTAAGTAAAAATTGTGTTTACAGTTCAAAATTGGAATTGTTTACAATAATTTCGAACGTCAAATTATCAGGTACCTCAGTTTAAAAATTTTCCATTAGGTGGAATCCGTGATGCTCCAATCGTCAATAAGTGTAGAATTTTTGTTTTTAAATTCTATTAAACATTTGTAGTCGACTGACAAAAAAAGGAAATCGTTATTTTATAAAGGTTTCACATTAAATCGGTTCCACAAAAATCCCCATAAAATATCGAAAATTAATATTTCTAATCCAACGGCCAATCTGTGGGAGAGGCGGGTATACCAACAGAGATGTACTATTTACTAGAAATTGAGGATAGATTTAAAGAAGATATTGTTTCATTTAATACATGACGCCAATGCTCACGCACTTGGTTCAGTGATTTAAAATTTTTTGAACCCGTCTAAAAATAATTTTTGTCATTATCTACCTATATCTAGGCATTTGGTCAATTCGTTATTTTAGTCCTCGTTCCTCATTATCATTATGGAAATTTCAGCATCCCCAACTAACCGTATTTTTCATAGGGAAGTGTGAATACGTTCAACATTTTTTTTGAGACAAGTAACGTCGTAACTTATGACAGATTTGGTAAATTAGGTCACAATTCATTTATTGAAAAATTCTGGTAAGCTAGATCTACAGCTAAATTACAATTTAAAACAAAAACATAAAATATGTTTCCGCCCGGGATCGAACCGGGGGCCTTCCGCGTGTTAGGCGGATGTGATAACCACTACACCACGGAAACTCACATAAGAAATTGCATCATTCCAATTGGTAGCCATCGAAATTTCAAATAAGTTGCATTATGGCATTCACGGGGCCATATAGTTGCTATATTATTATTATATAGAACATAAATCAAATTGACAAGTAAATTATATTTTCTTCAACTCATTGGGTAACAATGACATTTATCCGTTGGTTGAGTAAGTTACAAGAAATTCGGAATAATAATTCTATTAGATTCACAATCAAATATTCTAAGACAAAAACAAGAAAGCAACAATCGACGCACCACGACTACATCATCAACCAACTGCGAGCAATCAGTGTACCACCCTCAACCGTGCATCCACGTTGGTCGAAGGCAGAGGGATTTTAACGGCACGGTCCGCGCTGTAACCGCAGTACGCCTCAACGAAAGAGTACTAAGCGATATGAGCGACATAATCACGCAGTCACACGACCGGCGACTCCTTACATGTACTTAGAGACAGCCATACTCAATCAAATGGGCGAATTAAAGGCAAGCCAAATTCATCGTCTCGTACAAGCGATCGAAATTGGGATGTGCCGCCATCAGAACTACTTCGACGGCTGCAAAATAATGGCGCAACCACGGTAAGTAATGATTCCATAAAAGCCATTTGATTTTAACTCCTATCGATCCGAGCACAAGCTGATAGGGTGTTAGAGACAATGTCCCAAACGCAGGCTATGACCATAGCTCCTGTACAGACATAACCACATACCCCACCACGAAATACGGTAGACGAGCCCAGCACGATAGCACAAATTCACGAAATCATGCGACGTCTAGAGACCTTGGACCGCGTCTTGCAACACAGTCAGTCAAGGAACCACTCACGTACTCGAGAAAAATAGAACCGGGACACTACCGCTTCTAGACCAAACGCAAACAAAAACAATAACGATGGTTTACACGACTTTGTCGCTATCATGTTAGATTTCAGGAGGCTGCACGAAATTGCAAACCAACCTGTTCACGATGGTCAGAATTCAATTAAACAAATTAGATCATCCGGTGCAAACGGCAGCTGCGACGTAGTTTAATCCAACTGTCGTTTCAAAATGTACGATAAATGGTCCAACGGCATATACCTTACAGATACAGGCGCCGACGTATATGTCTTACTTCCCACCGCAGGCGATCGTTCGCTGTAAAAACTCTGCAAACGACTAGTTTATCTGGATTTAGGGCCGCGCCGAAAATTCACATGAACTTTCGTAATCGTTGAGGTCACAATGCCAATAATAGGGGCCGATTTCCTGAACCAGTCAGGGCTACTATTCGACACCCAACACAGCAGGTTACTCGATCCATTAACGACAATTTCCGCTGTGGTAACCAAAACGCATGTCGCAAAACCAACCATTCGAGTGATAAACGCGGATAAATTCGATCGACGAGTTTTCAGTTGTTAGGAAAATAGAAACCAATAACGCACGAGCGATAGACATTTTCGGTGGTTAAGTATAACGTCATACACCAGCAATTCGAGGCCCTCCAGTTTTCTCGAAAACTCGCATACTAAGCACCAAGAAACCCGCCACCTTGGCGGGCGCGGATACGTATAATTTTTCTATAAGATATAATTGCAATAAAATCATCAAAATTTTCCATTTTTACTAAAAAACGTGAGGTTTTTAGCGTAAGTCTCTAACGTAAAAGGGTATTTGGTAAAAGGTAAATGCACGGTAACTATAGTGTTAATATTTGAAGTGACATATGACATTGAAAAAAAAAATGTTTCCGCCCGGGATCGAACCGGGGGCCTTCCGCGTGTTAGGCGGATGTGATAACCACTACACCACGGAAACTCACATTGTGATTTGGATTGCATTTCAATTCGAATCCATCAAAATTTCAATTAAGTTCACCAAGTGATAGATGTACGATTCATTGGAAGTGGGTATTTAAAATAAAAACTAATGAATCCGGTTGTACATATTAAGAAATACAAAGTCAGACTTGTGGCATAGGGCTTATCACAGAAAATTGGTTTCGAATATAATGAAACTTATGCTTCGCAGTTGCTCGTCCAGCAGTATGGAATGAACAATTACATGATTTCATCATTCGATTGGGGTTTCGGCGAACGAACTTGGATTCATTTATGTACGAAAAATTGTCACGTCGGGTCTAATAATACGGCAAGGTACTGTATATATCAAAGGGACAGTCGATGTTAATTTGGTATATGCAAGCGCGCCGACTGCTGAAGTGTTTCATGGTTTTGAGGAATCGGATTGGGCAGGTGATAATCATGATCGAAGGTCGACGAGTGGATGCGTGTTCAAAGTTTTTGATTCAACGGTGTCATGAACTTCAAGAAAGTAAGTAGCAAACAGTTAGTTTATCGTTAACAGAGGTAGAGTATGTGGCGTTGCGTCAGTCATCGTGTGAGACAGTTTCGTTACGACTATTGTTGATGGGATTGGGCTATAGAAACTTCGATCCGACTAATATTTATGAGCATAATCAATCGTGCATAAAAATTGCTGAAGAGCCGAGCGACCATAAGCGTATGAAACATGTAGGTAGATGTGTAATTTTATTCGAGAAGCAATTGAACATAATTTAGTCAAATTCTATAATGTTTTTACTGATTCGCTGATTAGCTCTTGAAATCCCGAAAATCATTCTGCAGTAACTTAAAAATGAGAATTTCTATTGCTTCAAACATCTTTCTAGGTCAAGGCCACGCCTATTTATTTTGTAAACGAGTAAATAATCTTTGGCTCGGGTTTAATCGGGGAAAAAAAATTTAACAGTACACTTGATATTTCTCGGCCGACAAACCACCAATTTGGGTATGGTACAATTATATCACTTGAACCCCAGACCACGTTTAGTCCGAAATTCTGTTTTTAGAATTTATTACAGTAGATACCTTCTTTAGCTATATAGTATGCTCATTATTTCGAGGAAGGCTTAAATTAATTGCTAGAGAAGAATTCAATAAGGACAGGAAAATGAATGTAATTACACATACATAACGCATGTCAGTTGGAAGCAGGTCTTAATTTCTCTATAAAATTGCATAAAATTATGAAATGTATAGCTTGAGTAACCTGTTCTTACGTTTAGTCTTTCAAATGTGGTAATATCTACATATGTAAATTAAGTCAAACAAGCAAATCTTAATTCAATTGCAGAAAACTAAACCGCCTCGCGTCTATTCATGAATAAGTATCGGTTGAATTGGTTAATAATTGCAAAATTAAATTAACTCACCATCCTAGGTGGGCAATCAATCAATAATAAATAAATAATTAAAAACAATAATTCAATTAATCAGATTAAATTAATTTTTCATTAAATGTACATTTATTATGACATTTTAACTTTATAAAACTGGGAAAAATAGTAAATTCGAATCATCGATTTCAAAATGTCAATTCAATATACGGAATTTATTTAATTATATACAAGAATTTTTATAGAAATTATGTGTCGATTTATAATATTAATGTATGTATGATGTACACTTATATGGTATTTAGTTGATTTGTTACTTTACTGTAGTAGATAATAATTCATGAATTTTATTGCAAACTTGACATAATCACCGAGAGCTAGCTGATTATGCATCTTGGTTTTTGTGTAGATAGAATCAAAATCCCTCATAAAATTTGTATCTAAATAATTCAGAGAGTTTTTTTTTGTATTATCAATCAAAATAATTTATTAGAAAATTTAACTAATTTCTATTCTATTTCGAAAAACATTTTTTGTTTTGTATTTGACTAATTAATGTCAATCAAATTCTGTTTTATATGAGTGTACGTAATTTATTCAAAAACAAATAATTTTTTTTTTATTGTGGATACGTGTGAGAGAATTAGAATTATAATAAGATTGTTTGATAAGAATATAGGTACATATATAAGATGGTTGTAGATAAAATTTAAAAAACAAATAAAAATTTGAATGTTAACGTCTCTCGTTCGTTTGTCTGTCTAAAAACCCATATATGACTAATCAATAAATTAATTCTAATTTTTATGATTATTATTGATTTTTAATCAGTTACAACGAATTGAATAGTTTTGGGTCATTGGATTCGTGTTTTGGTTTGTATTATTATAATAGAGTTTTATATTTATGCTTACACTTGTAATTTGGATTGTTTGTTTACGTTTTTTTTAAAGGTGTTGACTGGTTTAGAGCTTTACGTCGCATCAAAGTCAATGTCTTCAAGTATTTACTTGTTTGATAATTAAACATTTGAATCATTGTAATACTTTTCTTAAAAATAAAAAAATCGATTTACTTCGGTTACTAACAAATATTTTTTTGGAAAATTTGTGCTGATCTCAACTCTTTAAAGGTAACGTAGTCGAACGCTCTAAGGCCCTGGTTTAAGGCACCAGTTCTTTGAGGAGTGGGGGTTCGAAATTCGAATCCCACCACTGCCAGTTATTTTGAATATGCGACACTTATTTTAATTAATTCATAATAACTATTTAATTAGCTATTGAAATTTGGAGAATTCGTTTGATTTTGACAGGTAACATACAAAAAAAAAGTAAATTAAATGTTTTGGAATTGTTTCAAAGAATCCTTCCTTACCTTTTATGGAAAAATAAACAAAAAATGTTTCCGCCCGGGATCGAACCGGGGGCCTTCCGCGTGTTAGGCGGATGTGATAACCACTACACCACGGAAACTCACAGCGAAAGTCTTGTTTCAATCAATTTTTATTTTTCAATTAATTATTTCACTGCCTTAAATTATTTTTAAACTTTCTCTTT
This sequence comes from Tipula helvola, assembly GCA_963556165.1. Taxonomy (NCBI): domain Eukaryota; kingdom Metazoa; phylum Arthropoda; class Insecta; order Diptera; family Tipulidae; genus Tipula; species Tipula helvola. Next base: position 37,593,030 of record OY744482.1, on the reverse strand, counting down.
TTTAATCGTTTATAACTTATGTGCTACACTTACCTTTTCATTAATAAAACACTTAATGTTGTCAATGTAAGTAAAGGTTTTATGAATTGCTTTATATTATGTACATAAACGTGTCATGTAAGTTATTTAATCGATTTTCACCGTTTTCACATTATTAATCAAAATATTCAAGTTGTAATAAATAATTATTTTCATTTGTGGCAAAATGTGTTTCCGCCCGGGATCGAACCGGGGGCCTTCCGCGTGTTAGGCGGATGTGATAACCACTACACCACGGAAACTTGAATAATAAATTGTAATTTGTGGAATTAACCTATGTATGTGACGTGCATATTCTCATTCCTAAATTAATTAAAAAAAATCTTGCTCTATTTTTAAGCAAAGGTGTTATGACAATAAATTTTCATTTGTAATTATACGCAAAGTTGTTCAGAGATTTGAAAGTATTTTAAGCTGAGACTTTGTTTTATGAAATAAGTTAGCTTCAGCTTGTGATAGGTAAATCAAGGTCAGTATTATGATTACCACAACTCAATATACATGTATCGCTTTAGCGTTAGTGCTGTAATGTCTTGTGAGCATCTGTAATTACTTGATCTCACTCTAACCATCGCCTAATACAATTTTTTTTTAATTATAATACATTACAGAATTTTTTTTTTGTTTCCAGATCAGGAAGGACTCGAAAGAGTGACCCCATTCTTTATCAATGCTACATTATTTTTTTATTTATTTACCAACTTAAACCAAAAACTGGTTACAATTTGAAATATTACTTAATTACAATTCAAGTAAAAATACAAAAATTAAACAGTTTACCAAAAATCAGAAAGAAAATCAGACATCAAACCTTAAACGATTCTCTTGACAAATTAAAATCAAAAATCGATCGTACTTTATTAAAAGCAACCAAGACAATATAAACAGGTTCATTCCTAGATAAATTATTGTTCCGTATTGGCAATTTAAGAAAAAAATCCCCGCTCGATCGTAACATACGTGTTGGAACGTAAATAGAAAACAAATCTAGAGTCGCACTACAATTAATCCTACAAACGAGGAGATCACGAACAAAAGTGGCACACGTCGCAATTCTACGAATAGAGAGAGGTTTCAATCTTAAAAGTTTACATCTTCCCCTATAAGGAGGAAGAATATAATTGGGAAGATTATTGTCCCTCGGTAATTACGCAAGGCAAATTTTAAAAACTGTTTTTCAACCCTTTCAATAAGATCCGAAGATTCTTGATAAAATGGATCCCAAATAAATACACCATACTCCAATTGCGAACTCACAAACGAAATATACAAGATTCTAATCACATAAGGATCCCAGAAGTCTTTAGAGAATCGTTTAACAAACCCTAACATGGAAAATGCCTTAGAAACAATGCCCTGTATATGAATGTGCAAAAGTGATACCCAAATCCTTGAAAGTGTCCACTTTCTCAATTCTATGGTCATTAAGAAGCAATTCGAAGTTAAAGTTCAAATCATTCCTTCTACGGGAAAATCGCATTGTTTTACACTTCTTATAGTATTCAATAATAAATTATGACAAGTACACCAATTTGTAAAATCCGATAAATCAGATTATAAATCCACTGCATCCTGAATATTCGAAATAGTTTAAAAAATTTTAATATCGTCAGCATTATATGAAAATTTCAGAATACTTAATACAGTCAATCACGTCATTAATAAATAAAATGAATAAAAGGGGACCCAAATGGCTTCCCTGGGGAACCCCTGACGTTACAAGAATCAATCTAGACGTGTAATTCTCAATCTTAACGATTTGAGTTCTGCAATCTAAGTACGACTTAATCCACCTAATAGGTAGACTATTACAATCCAAAGACTCTAATTTATCCAACAGTAGTTTGTGATCAAGTTTGTCAAAGGCCTTGCTAAAATCTGAATAAACAACCTGTACATCCTTCCGCAGTTCGAAAGCAGTTGAACTAAAATTGGTCAGTAAAAACAAATTAGTAACACTTGATCTGCCAGGAAGGAATCCATGTTGCTAAGATGAAATAAACTTACGAGTATAAAAAAAAATAAAATCCTTGACTAATTTTTCAAATAGTTTCAGTAAAACGGATAAAATACTAATGGCTCGGTAATTTTTAATATCACTTCTGGAACTCGACTTAAATACTGGTTTAATTAACTAGCATCCAGAGATTCGGAAAGTATCCTTGCTGAAGACTTTTGTTAAATAGGTCGGTGATGGGAAAGGCGACAACATGGGCTGTCATCCTAAGAACCAAGGGAGGAATGGAATCGAAACCGGCACTTTGATTAGTATCGAGCGATAGTAGTTCATTCAAGACAGTATCAACATATAATTGCCAGGAAAACATATTTCCAGCCTCAGGACAATAGCTCGATGTCAAATCTGTCGTTACAGGTTTCTTTACATAAACACTCTCAAAAAAATCGGCGAACAAGTTACAATTCTCATTCAAATTATGACCCACACAAACATCCAAAAACATAGTAGACGGATATCCACTTGTTTTTCTTTTAGAATCAACGAATTTCCAGAAGCTGTCAGGTCTACCTTTTATGCTCGATTCAATCTCCAAAATGTAATTGTTGTAAAGAAATTTATTCAATATTCGGTATTCATTTCTCAAGGATTCAAAAACAGCGTACCTATCAGAAGTAGGGAAAAGTTTAAATCTCTTATGAGCCTTGTCTTTACGGTTTTTCAGATTATTAAGCTGTTTATTATGCCACGGTTCCTTTTTCTTATGCGGGGATTTAAATTTAGGAATAAATTTCTCCATTCCTACATTTAAAACATTATAAAATTCATCCAACACTTCATCTAAATGATCGTTACCTTCAAATGCACTCCAATTATATTTGTCAAGAAAAGCATTAAAGGAATCATAGTCCCCAATTTTAAAATTAAAATTTTAAAAAATTAATTCATCCTTGACACTTTCACATACCATAAAAGGCAGTGATACTTTTAAAGGAAAATGGTAAATGCTGGACGATCCTGCTAAATCGTCACACGTATCGACAATAAATTCTTGATCCAACGACAAAAATACCAGGCCCAAAACATTCCCACAATTATTCTTAACATCCACACATTGTTTGAGACCCATCGAAAATAATCCGGTCATAAAGTTATCATAATTCGCATTCAAGTTCAACGGAGTTAAAAAATCATCAACTCGAACCCAATTAACATTTGGTAAGTTGAAATCACCAAATATACATAAACGATCCTCTGGTTGCAAAATGGGTGCTATGCTGAACTTGATAATATCAATAAATTTATCATACACTCCAAAGTTAGACTCGCATGGAATATACGTGACACAAATAATTAATGAAAATGAGTGATACCTGATTCGTACTGCGATTATGTCCAAATCACAATTAGTCAATGATTAAGGTATAGACAGATGAAAATTTCTCCGAAACAGCAATTAGCACACCACCATTAAAGAAAGGTTAAGACATGAAAAATATGTCAACAACGAAGGGGCTTCTGAAACAAAAAAAAAATTGAGATAATCTGTCGTACACTAATCAAAAATTAATAAAGTATACACCAATCCATTTTGGCATTATAAAAGATCACAGTTATTTGAATAATAGGAGAGAATATATGGACGTAACGATATAGGGTGGAGAAACTGGTGGATGTTGACTATATGTACATATATAAGTATAAAATCTGTAAGTACATTTTAAGTAAAACTAAATACAGATGTAATAGAATAAACGAAACAGAAAACTGCAAAGTAGAATTACGACAAAAGCTCTTAAGAACTCAGTACATGCCCGACCACCTGGCAGGTAGAGAGCCCCACTAAAATGACCTGTCTTTTTGAAGTTATGTTTTTTTAGGTATATATATTTATCTGTCTAAGTCTTAGGCTTGCCTCAAATATATTTTTTAGAAGTCTACAAAATTCAACTTTGAAGCCGCCTGGCAACATTTTAGACCCGACTAAATGATCTGGCTTTTTTATTTTATATTTTATTAAATACTAAACTAAAAGGTATTAAAATTTCAGAATGCCTCAAATTAATTTTTTGCAAAAAAAATTTCGCAACTTAAAAAAATCAAAGGTTGACAATGCCCCGCTACCCTTCAGCCAGGTCTTTGATTTTGTGTTAAGACGTTGCTAAAGAAGCGTCACACAAATTTTCATGATGCCTCAAATACCTACTCAAAATTGTCTAACATAGCTCTTAGACTATAATGTTAATTAACTTTCAGCTATCATATAATATTTCAGCTATCAGATCTTTTTAATTTATTCTTTTGGTTACTTTGTCACAGGCTTCTATTATTATCTAAACATATCGTACAACAAATTTCTACACATAATTTATGTAATCTAGACATAAAGTACCGCAAAATTATTTCAAAGAAACTTGAAAAATATGATATACATACACTAATTTGTAATTATAAAATATAATCTACAAACCAAACTAACCGAACATTTTTGAAAGCTCTATAAAATGATGAATTTCAATTAAAATAAAATCAGATATTTTTTTTTAATTAAAAACTATAAAAATTATTATTTTTATTATGCAAATAACACGCTTGCTGAATTTGCGGTTTTCTAAGTAATATTAGAATTGTGAGACGAAACGTAAAATATGTAAATACGAGTATATAAAATAAAGACTTATGACTGCAATGATAACAATATGTAGTTATACATACTCGTAGTAACAATATAAAAACCTTATTTTTTATAATTAATTTTTTGTGTTGTTATACTTTATATTATGATGATTTCAACAAAACACGTGAAATCAAATAATAAAATAAAATTTGTGATGTTAAAAAATAGAGTAGATATGTAACTACATATTATATTGCAGTTTTTGTACTATTATTATTATTTTATTTCTATTTATTATAAACGCAAAAACAGAAATATTTAATTTTTTTTAGCAATGCATATTTTATTACATATAAAAAGAAATCTGTTCTGTTCTATATGTTTCAGCTTTTTCATATATTTATTATTTTATGCGATGATGAACGCTTTTAGTTTAACGAGATATGAAGTGTGTACAAAGCATTTATTATTACATTTTTGTTCATTCAACCTTCACTACAGCCCCAATCAAACGAATTGAATCTCCTGCCTTAGTGTAGTTAGGTGGTTCTTAAATATTTTAAATATTGACAAAATTTGTCTAAATTACAGAAAATCATAACTAATGTAGTTTTTTTTTTATAACAAACCAACTAATTACATCTTAGTGGAAATAGTTTAATACGTATCGAGTTCGGAAAATGGCATTTTACCGGACGAGCTTGTAATGCAATCAAAACAAAAAACAAACAATCAAATTTACAATATTATTTTTTCTGTAACCAAAATAACTTTAAGCGTATTTCCTTGACAAATTTACAACAACAATTTATTGCTTAGGATAAACCCCCGCTAGAATAACATTAACCCAAAAAAAAAATTGGGTCTAATTAAACATATGTAATTCTTATTTTTGGTTATGATACCTGCCACCAGATCATAATACATAGTAAATTTATATTTTATTTCAAAAAGTTGGCTTTTGCCATTTAAATCAAATTGGCTATTTTCTTGGGGAAAAAATAAACAAAAAATAATTCGAATTCAATGGGGCATGCAAAAAGAGTTTGTTTTTGTTTCCGCTCACCAGATGTCATTACCGTCGTGATAAAGGTTACAATAAAGTTTGGCAGTTAATTTTATGACTATGTAGTTCGAACGCATCGATAAACGACTTATAAACATTTTAAAATATAAAAATTGTTTTGTGTTATTAAATACAACATACAGTTTTGATACAAAACACTAATGACATTTGACATTAAATAGAGTCTATTTCATATTTTAATTTTTATTTATTAAAATTGTAATGATTCCGTTATGCTGTTTAACGTGTGATTTTTACGTATTTGATTAATTTGGAACAGTTTTATCATTAAAAATGCCAGAAAACTGTATAGAAAATTGCAGAAAATTAATGTTAAGTTGACTATAAATTTATCTTTGAGTCACTAAATATTTTTGAAATTACATTATAACACATTTATCACGTTTTGAATGATAAATACAATATTTTTAAAATATTTATGTTTCTGGTAACATTAGATTACTATCAAATTTCTCCAATTTTTAAGCACAAATTTCTGTTATTTAAAATGATAAAACTGTCCAAATTAATTAAATATATAAAAATCATACGTTAAACCACATAATACGTTCATTAGATTTTCCAATCATGACAATTTTAATCAATAAAAATGAAAATGAAATAGACTCTATTTCCATATAACTTCATACAGTAAATTTTTGTTTACAGCGTTTGCTTAGTTCAATATCGCCCGCTTAAGGCGCTTTTTCAACTTTACCCAAATAAATTATAATACCTATAAAGGTCTTCGCTGTCAAAAAACGGCGATAGATAGATTAGATCTTAAGATGGCACTAGTAGTTTTTTTAAAATTTTTTTTTGTTGTATCGAAACAAAAATATAAACAAAAGCAAAAAACACGAATAAAACTTACAACTAGACATGAAATATAAAAAAAATTAATTTTATTTTTGATTTATTTACCAAAAATTAAAAATTGTTAAAGCTGACATCTTTAGAAGTTATCCCGAACTATGTTTTCACGTATTAAATAATACTGCATTATCGATAAATCTGCCAATATCATTGACCGCAAGTTTACTATGGAAAAGTGTCATTATGTCCTTTATAGGGTATTATAATTTATTTGACTTTACCAGTCGTCAATTCCATGGAAAAAATTGACTGACAGTAAAAAAACGAAATGAGAAAAATAATTTGATGCCCATATAAAATTGTTTTGCTATAAAATCAAAAACAAAAAAAAAGCGTTCTCTTTGTCTCTTTTATGGAGTATCAGATTATTTTTCTCTTTTCGATTTTTTTGACTGTCAGTCAATTTTTCTCATGAAATACAGGCTTAAACACCAACAACAGAAAACAGATTTTTTGGGCAAAAAATTCTACTTTTCACGCTTTTTATAGGAATAACAAAAAGAGACGCTTACTTTCTGGATTATTGTCTGAAAATAATCTTTTATACCACTTTCATGACAATAGATCTTTTAAAGATGCAACAAAACTGAAAATTTTCATTGTGCTTCAAAAAACATAAGCTGACCAAATCATTTGAGAACCTAAAGAGAGTTATCGCCCAAACTACAAGAGCAATCGAAATATAGAAACATTAAAAATTCAAGACTTGTTATTAAAATGAATAAAGAAAGTATAACAAAACCCAAAACGCTATCCACGCACACAAGTTGAGTTTTCTTACTTTGTATTAAGTTAACCTTAATCGCTTCCTGTAATTAGATAGTATAGTATGTATATGAAATTTATTTACAGAATAAATTTACTTGTATAATTCATTTCATTAAATTTGTTAAGATGTTTGTTAAGATAATTCGGGCAGAATTCTTATATGTAAGCTTTGAATGACTCCTGAAGTCTAGGTTTCTCTATGAGTTTGAAGTTTTTTCAAAAACCTTTACTAAATTTTTATTCAGTCTTGTTTTAGTGTAAATCAGCACTTGCTTTATGTAGTTGGAAAATACACTTTATGGTACGAATCCTACTACAATAAGAAATTTAAATATGTAATTAGGTTATTTTTAAAAAATGTTTTTATTTATTATATTCGAAATCCAATTTAAAAATTTTTCACGGGTTAGTTTTTCAAAATTGTTTGATTTTAGTATCTATCGTACTCATTAACTCTTGCTCGCACTAAAACATGGCGCATTACAGCGACTAAACTAGTTCGAAGTAAAAAGGCTCATACAGAGCAAGAGATAAACAGCGTACAAATACAGTTATAAGCAGTGGCGGCTACTGATTTAAGTTTTCACGCATATAATTTTAAATTATATACGAATTGTTTTGGGTACTTTGGAAAAGCCAATTTTTTCTTTTCTTTTATTTTTAAATCCTAATTTTTTCATTCGGGAGCATTAACTTTTTTTAAAAAACAACCAAAGATTTCGCTCTAACGCAAAACCGTATAATAACAAATCATTTTAAAATATAAAATGGCTTATGATTACACCCCGACGTATATCTACTAAAGATATAAGTGGTAGGGAAATCAAAATCGGTTAATTCCGATATTAAGCGATTTTTACCAAGTAATCAATTAGAAAATTTATACTGGAAAAAATAGTTTCAGGAAATAATTGCAAATCTTCAACCACATTTCGATTTCACCTGCTAGGTAACTTCTCTGTGTCCATTATATACCTTATATTGAGTTATGAGTTCCAAAAAGTCGCAATTGCGAGAAAACGTCTTTCTGTGAATAATACGAGAAGTCGAAATAAGAGTCGCAATTTAAAAAAAAAAAATCTCGACACATCTTAATGCTAACACAATCAATCGATAGTTTTATACATTGGGAATTTTATTAATGAGGATTATTTGAGATTACTCGAGGTTCTCGCATTTTAATTTTAATTTGTTGAGTTATGTCATTGAAGTGTTACCGAATTACATAGATAGGTATATCGGAATTTTCAATATCGTATATATGATTTTTCCACGTTTTTAAACGTATCCAGGTTTGTTTGGGGTTGACTTTTATATTCATGGTGTTTTAAAACAAACTGTACCACTTTGACAAACTGTTTGAAATTTCGTGTAAATACATCAATACTTATGTGAAACCAAATTAAATAAATTTAAAACCAATAAAGCGAGGAGCGCCAGCGTGTCTAAGATGAAATTTGATTAATCTGTAGCTGAGACTGTTTCAATTCTATATTTGATCATTTCTAAATTCGGTCATTCATACGCGAAATAATTTTTACATGATATCGTAAATTATGGATCACCAAATTTAATGTATCAAGCCATTTATTCGTTTGTATTTTCTTGTGGTGTCTATTTAACAGTATACTTCCCTTAGTTTGGACTTAAACAACGATCATTCATTATGCTTTGAACGGATTGAATTCATACTAAACCGTATTTTCACTTTCTTGATTTGAAAAATGTTCAAATTCATTGGAATTTCTATAAATCGTGGAAGCTGAGGTTTGGGGGCGGCTGTTCCCATCTTCTAAGGTATATAATACTAATTAAAATAAAATTTGACAAAAGGGACACACAGTAATGTCCAGAAAAAAAAATTGGGAATAGTACGTGCTTATTGCTCTTCCCAATTGGAATTAAAACCCACAATAAAATGGCATTAAAATCTTGCACGAGATTTTGATAATTATGGATTAACCTAGATTTCCGGATTTGAATAGCGAAGGCAGATATTCGAAATTTGATTTCTTTTGATTACTGTAGATTTCTAAGTTTAGTCGAAGTTTTTCTTTTAAAACACATTTTGATTTGTATATCAGTGTTATCAAGTTGATCGATTCTAATATTCTCAAAAAACAAAATAAACCAAAAAAGTGAAGGATTTAAACCTCGGTGATTGGTTTAAATATTGATTATTTTATTTTATTTTGAACAAAAGTCACAATCCCAAAAGAGAACTGTTTTACTTTGAACTCTACATGTGGAGGTAAAGCAAGTGTGGATTATATTGCATATGGCAGTGTAATGTACGAAAATGCGATCGAAACATGTGTCTTGCCTAAAAGTTATTGGATAATTGAAAATTTATTAAGATTTAGAGAAATAACTGAGAATAATGAGGCTGATTTTCAATTGTATAGAGGTTTGCGAAAGGGTTAATTATGCTTTGCGTCATTACATTTTTATTGAATTTATGCATGCAATGGATGCTTCGCATTCATGAACCAGCCTCAGAGGCGGCTCAAAACAGAAAAGAGCGACATCATTGAGTGACCACGTACAAGTATAATTAAAATTTTGCCGCGATATCGTACTAATGTTAAATTTTGACCTTTATTGACACCACTCTTGTGTTGATAAAATCATTTTTCTAAAAATTCCTATTATACAGGGTGAGGAAAAAGTATGGAAACCCTTAAAAATCTCGCGGAGTTCGGTCAAAAAAAAACTGAGCAAGGTTTATTCTTAGGTAAAAAAAATAAAAATTAAAAAAATTAATTCTTTAGTTTTGAAATTTACATTTTTTTATTTTTTTTTTATAACTTACATAACATTAACAACACAAGGATTATTACAATGTTCTGTTATTTATGATTTTTTTATTTTTTTTTTTTGTAATTTTCGTAGCAAATCATAAGCATTTTAACTAAAATATATTCCTTCAGGTGACCTTGGGAGGTCATGGAAAATACATATTCGGACGTACAATTGATCGCTCTTTTTGAATCCGATGTCAAAAACAGGAATTTCCCTATAAAAAATGACCTTGACCTCAATATGACCTTGAAGATGAAGGTCAAAGTCACAACCAAGCTCACCATTAAATTCCTTGTTGAAAACTACCTAAGACTACACCTTGCTTATTTTTTTTTGACAAACTCCGCGAGATTTCTAGGTGTTTCCATAGTTTAACCTTCCAATGTATGTAAATTCCTTCAGATGACCTTGGGAAGTCGTGGAAAATACATACTCGGACGTAAAATTGATCGCTCTTTTCGATTCGGTCATCAAAAATAGGGGTTTTAATTTAAAAAAATGACTTTGACCTCCAAATGACCTTGAATATGAAGGTCAAGGTCACAACCAAGCTCACCATTAAATTCCTTGTTGACAATAACCTAAGAATAAACCTTGCTCAGTTTTTTTTGACCGAACTTCGCGAGATTTTTAGGGGTTTCCATTCTTTTTCCTCACCCTGTATAAGTAGCGTTGCAACTATACATAGGTACATTGGATTGTTAACTTTAATTTTATAAAACAAATAGTTGTTTAAACTGTATGTGTAAGTACGAACTTTCATTCTTATGGGTGAGTTTACTGAAAAATGTTCTGGCCCTAAATATTTTTAACGCATTTAAATTGCTTCAAAAAAACCAATACTAATTCTTTACAGCCTTAAGGTTCTATCACACCAAGCGCGGCGCGATTATTTTTATTGATGATTATACTGTGTGAGTGTGTGCTCTATCGGCCAAAAAAAAAGCTTCGTACCCAGATTTGAAGAAAATTATCACAGTAAGCTTTGATTGAAATTGATTAATATTTGACATTTTCATTGTTTTGAAAATATTGTGCTACAAACAAACAAAATGTTGTGCGTTGCGAAATAACTCGATTGGTTTTATTTAAATTTAAAATGTTCGCGATGAAAAGCGAATTTTTTTTTGCCGCTGGGTGTGAAACATAATTTCGCGGCGGCAAATGCAACTTCATTCGAAACATTTCTTAAAATTGTAATCTTTCTAATAAAAATATAAAGTTTGTAAATTGTTTTATGAATAATAATTTTATTTTTGTTCAAGTAAAGATTTCATAAGCAAAAAAACGTGTATTTAAATTTGCCGCCGACGCGCCGCGCTTGGTATGATAGAACCTTTACTCTAGTTTTGGGTGAAGTTTCAATTCGATAGATTTTTTCAATAGCTAAAGGCTTAGGAAAGGGGGAATCCTAGGATGCAATGAGTATAGTCTTATTTATGTTTGACAGATTTGAACAAATTATTTGAAGCCCAATAATTATTGATATCCGTTGATTTTTTTAGAAAATACCAATTTTAATTAAGTTAACAGATACAATTATTCGGGTACATAATTCTATGTATAGGCTCGTAAAAAAGTTTGATTTGTTGATGACGAAACCTGGTCAGTATAGCTTTAAATTTGACCAAATCGTTTCAACTTTTAACTAAACTCGTGTACAAACTAAATCAACCTTCAATATCGAGATATCTAACCATGACAATGACTTTACAATATATTTATATAAATTTTCCAATAGCGGAACCGTATTACTTTTCTTTACGTATACGTATAGCATATCCACCACCATTTATTCTTTCAGCCTTTTATTTATTTTAAATAAATTCTCAAAAACCATAAGACTAAAAATAAAAATAAAAATTTCTATAAAGAAATTCCAAATATAAAAGAAAAAATTATTCGTCTATAACACGATTGGTAATTTAATACCGAGGAAGTTTCCTTCAATAATTTCATATCTGTTGTGTGAAATAAAATAATAAAAAATGGAAAGAAAATTACATACATTGTTCTTTTCGTTATTAAATTTGTCTTATCCTACATTTACGGTTTAAAATATTTTTTTTTACTACATATACAATATACATAGCATTACTTACTATGTATATGCACAAATTATAATTTGCTTATGTTTAGACTTATTGTTGTTACTTAATTCGATTTAGTATTATTTGTACATACTTCGAGACAAGTGATTTGTGCATTCTTTAAGACTATAGAATTTAATTAGTTTAATTTTAAAATTAGAATAATTATTTTGTAACGCCTATACTTTACTTATCCACGACTCCAAATTCAAACCCAAATATCACTAAAATCTGATTCCTGTTTAATTCATTTTAGTGTTGGTGTACCTTCAACGTACACTCATGGGCAACACAATCATGTTTGACACAGATCAAATAGAATTCTGTCGTTTTTAATTTTCGTGCACACCCATTCCTCGATTCACGAAAACTCGCTCCACGAACCCCCGGAAAACTTACGAAAAATTCGGTCAACGAAACCTCGATTTATGTGAAATTTTTTGGGACGAATTAATTCTTTAAGCGAGTGATGGGTGTAAATTGAAATCTCGCTAACCGAACTTCTCCCAAATTCCCAGAAAACTCACAAAAGGAGACCTCGTAAGCGAGCGATGGGTGTAAACAAATTGCTAGAACCACAACAACAAAATATTTTTTATTTTTATATTTTGTAGATATGTAACAATTTTACACCAAAAGTACAGGCCCCTACCACAAAATACCACATTCACAATCACAATGCAATTCCAATTTCCGTAAAAAAACGAACAAACCATACATACAAATACTATTTCATCAACATACATGTGTTTGTTAGGTATACAAACCAAATCGATGGAAACTCTTTCTCTGGTACCATTAACTATAGCACAAGCAACACATTCAAAATACAAACTAGCTTAAGCCCTATTCTAGCATATTGCCTGATTCAACTGCATTTTTATGCATTCTGGGTTATCAGGGTTCTTCAACAATAAAATCATACAAATTTATACTTACATATAAACACACACCAAACAACAAATATTATATTCATTATATGCAATACAATGAAATTCCCAGTACATAATAAATATTTACCGTATAATTTCACTGTACTCCAAAAAGAATGGATTCAACCATATCCAAAAAAAACATATGGCGTGAAATTACCTGCTAACGATACTTGGACAGTACCGTTATATAAATTTTAAATATGGGTAATCCAAACAAATATCCATGATAAGTAAATCTACTTTTACAGTAAATAATAGTATATTATTCAACGAGCATATAATGATAGCTGTTATTCACGAAGATGAAGTTTGCCGACACGAGCCGATAGGCGAGTGTCGTAAATCATCTGAGTGAATAACAGCCATTATATGCGAGTAGAATACGATACTTTGTCCACGACCGACAAATATCATTATGTTTTATAATCAAATCCTTTAAATACTCCTCAAATAATTTTCGCCGACATTTTGACGTCACAGTTTAATAATAATGAAAATGGTAAGAGACTACTAGATAAAATTTCAAAAATTAAATAATTTACTTGGAAATATTGAATAATGAAAGAAGAGACTACTAGATAAACTAGCAGTGAATAATGAATATCATTATAATTGATGAAACAAACGTATAATGTACATATTATACGTTAGTCGTGGACAAAAACTATTTATTGTTTTAATTTAATACACTATAATAGTGCACTATGATTTATTTTAAATTAATTTTTTATTTTTTTCCCAAATACAAACAATACACTTATATTTATATAATATACATATACAATTAAAAACCACTTTTACACAAAAACTTAATTCACTAAACCGAAAACAATTAAATCAAATTAACTTAAATTAAAACAAAATTAATAAAATAGTAAAATCAAACTAAATTTAATCAAAATTTAGTTTGCGAAGAAAGGCAAAACACGTCTTTCTTCTTCGAGCGGCCGACTCCAACCAGCATGCGCGATGGAAATGAGATTCTAAAATGATTTTTAGATAAAGTTCTGGAATATGGCCAATTAGGAAGGAACTTGGTCATTTTTCATCGGATTTTGATGAAATTAATTCAGCATGTACGATGGAAAGGGGAATTGGCCATATTCCAGAACTTCGTCTAAAAATTATTCTAGTATCCCATTTCCATCGTACAAGCTACACTTCATCAAAATCGATTAGGAAATCATGAAGTTCCTTCTTAATTGGCCATATTCCAGAACTTCGTGTAATCATTTGAGAATCTCATATCCATTGGACCTGCTGAATTTCATCAAGATCGGATAAGAAATGGCCAAGTTCGTTCTTGGCCATTTTCCAGAACTTTGTCTAAAAATCGTTTGACAGTCCCATTTCGATTGGAAATGCTGAATTTTATCAAAATCGGATAATAATAGAATCCCAATAAAATTTTTATATAAAAAAAAAAAATCACAAATCCGCAGTTCAACGGACACCATTTTTGGTTCCGTCGATGTCCGTTGTAGTGAGGTTTCTCTGTAATATAATATGCATTTTTACTGTAAACAAATTACCTAAATCAAGTCAGCTAAGCTTACCTGGAGTACTTTCGAAAGAGAAAATTAAAGACATCGTATCCATGTTTGACTACATGCCACAAGAATATCAGGAATTTTACAGAATAATTAAAAAAATGCTGCACCAGCGACCTAATTAATTTAAATTTTGCGGGAAGCAAATTATTTAAATATTGATCGAAATGTTTATATTTTATTAAATATTGGTAAAGTTAATTATTATTGGTTAAAGTGAATTATTCATGTAAATAAAATATAAAATTTTAATTAGTTAACAATTTTAATTACTAGTTTTTTTTTTGTTCTCCTTTTCTTTTTTTGCTTTCCTTGGTCCTTATTAATCGGTCCGCAGACTTCGCCAAAATCCTCATAATCGGTTGAACTTTTATCATTGTGTGACCGTTGCTGGGTTACTGCGTGTTTATATATTAAAATAATATCTCTTGGTTTAGACATTTTCTGTTAACTTAAAATTTATAAAAAAAAATATTTCAGAAAATATTTTTTCAGAAAAACACGTCCAACCGACGTAAAAGACAAAGTCCTTTTCCTTCTTCTTTGGTCCTCTATGGCAAGCGCTTTATTATTATTGTAACTTAGAAAAAAAAATAAGTTTAACTTAACTACGGGAATGGTCCTATATCCATTTAGGCCATTTTTATTTCAACAAATTTTCCTTGCTTCAGTTTAAGGGCTAGTGCAATTTTTATACACGGGAAGTTTTTCCTAAAATACAAAACAAATATTTTAGGATTTTATTTAGGAAAACTTCACGCGTGTATGGAGATATGTGAAGTATTTCCAATTCCTAGATAAATATGAAAGTGTTAGTGTAAATAATATATAAAATTCATATTAAACAGAAATTTAATTTTTTTATTCGTTTATTACGTTTCTTGCTGTAAAAAAATATTACTTATAAAACACTAATACGTTATATTAGGTGTGCAAGTAGAAACATTGCTTTTTTTGGTCAAATTTTATTGAAAATATACTTGTTATATAATATCAAGATACCCAGAATTTTCCTGGTGTTTCTAAACACCAACTATTCTTACGGAGACTTATTTTGAGTAGGTCACGATCTACTCTAATAGAAAATAGATCAAATTAAAAAAATTCTGTGGTCCCAGGCACTTAGGATTGACGATATTTGAATATTATATAAAGAATTATTTCTGCGACCACAGAATTTTTTCAATTTCCTTAGAATGGCCGGTGTTTAGGAAAACCAGGAAAATTCCGGGAAACTCGATATACGATAATTCTCTATAGAATATTCAAAAATCGTCAATCCTAAGTGCCTGGGACCACAGAATTTTTTAAAATTGATTTATTTTCTGTTATAACAGATCATGACCTACTCAAAATATGTAAGTTCCCTTAGAATGGCCGGTGTTTAGGAACTCCAGGAAAATTCCGGGAAACTCGATATACGATAATTCTCTATAGAATATTCAAAAATCGTCAATCCTAAGTGCCTGGGACCACAAATTTTTTTAAAATTCATTTATTTTCTGTTAGAGCAGATCATGACCTACTCAATATAAGTTTCCCTTAGAATGGCCGGTGTTTAGGAACTCCAGGATAATTCCGGAAAACTCTATATACGATAATTCTCTTGTGTTATATTTTTTATCATACTTATAATTCTACTTCAGCTTACAAATTGCAAAGAATAAAAAAAAATTTATGATTTCTTATTGCGTAGTTTGGTATTTATTCGCTAGTTCGCAGTTTTACTAATACTCTGAAATTTTTAGTTGTTGTTGTAGTTTTTTAGGAATATTTCGGAGTTTTATGAAAATGTTCACAATCGTCAATTTTTATCACTGGAACATGGAAAGTAATGACAAGGCTTTTTATAAAAATAAAGAACAATTTAGATTATCTGGAGAAGGTAACCGTATTTTTGCTAAAAGTTTAAAATTCTATTTCTGAACAATTTTACAAATGAGTATAGGTCAAGAGGGAGGGAACTCACATGACAAATTGCATTTGACATGCTGTATGGCTAATAATAAATAAATACATAAAAAACTGAATCTATATTTGTCCTTTCGGAATACCAATAGTCAATAATTTTGCGCATGCTGGTGTTTGCGGTGCACAACATTTGGTTTGTGACCGATTCGTCTGGCCATCGATCAACCATTGAGCGCTAGATTTATGTAAAACCCAAATCGCCATTTGAACGCATTTTTATTCACAGTTCCTTATCGTTTGGCAATTTTCTTCTAGGATTCAACATTTTAGAATTCCAATAAAAATTACAACGGATCACTGTCCGTTTTATCTCTATAATAAAATAACGAACTAAACAGGAGAAATCTTTTTGCATTTATTCCTGACCTGAAAGACTAATATCAAAGTTACATTCTCATCCAACTAAAGACATCAATAATCAACTTAACAAAAAAACAAAAAAACAAACAATTTGTTAACTAATTTGTCTAAAACTTTTTTATAACATTATCATATTAGTTTTATCTAAATTCTATTCAAAAAACAACCGTGTAAAAAAAGAATTTAGATAAGATAAGAACTGGTAAACTTGTACATAACTCTTTTTAGATTTTTGTTGTTGGTTTTTTAATTTTGTTGGTTAGTTAACTGGTCAGCATCTCCCACGTTAGGATAAACACATATTTCTTGTCTTCTTCTTCTTAACACACATATTCTAAATATTTTATCACCATCTTTATCGTTATTCTTCTTTGCTTTTTATTTTAAACAATAAAGAAATGTGGTTTAAAGAAAAAAAAATATTTTATTATTTAGTGTTAGAATATAATGATTGTGATTCAAACATATCATTAAAATTAATAAATATTTAATTTATTCATTATATTCAAGATTATAAATCATAATATTTCTCACGCGAATAGGATACATTTTAACGATTACATTATGTATGGATGTGATCATACTCCTGCACAACAACTTCCGTAATCATAAATTTTACCTCCTCAGCCAAAACAACATCTTTATTTAAACAAACAAAAAAAAAAGAATTTATTGCCACAATATTCATAAAGCATTAAAAATTTATTATTACCATGCAGCTTCATTTATTGATCAAATTAGTATCAAGCTACCGATTTCTGTATACACACAGATTTAGTTCCTGGTGGAATCTCATGGGTCCTATAATAGACGTTTAATTTATTACCCATTGTAAAAATTTATGGTAACGAAATGTGTTGACAAGCAATCGTACCGTTTCTTATCCCTTGTAAACAAAAACTTACAAAATATATGTGGGGGAAACATAAAAAACATGACACATGCGGGAGAAATAGAATTTATAAATTTTCACCTGTTGCTCCTTGAATTTTATGATTCAAATATTTAAGATCAACAAATTTGTTAAAATGGCATAATGATTAGAACAAGTGTTTAGTTGAAGGTGAAAAAATATTCAATCTTAACGGAACCTGTTTGTTTAATCACGAACAAGTTATTCTGACCCCGTGGTGTGTGACATAGGTCGCGACACGGTCATTGGTTAATAAGCACTGACATGTTTTAACAAATCTTGATTTGTAGATGCCTATAAATGACAAATATATAGTAATAATTTATAAGATAAATAAATAAAACAAATAATAAGTGTTGTAATAAAAATGTCGTTTTAATAATTTCTTAGAATTACAATATAATATTATGAAGAATGTGATCTTAATGTTATTGTATGTTTAGCAACAGAAAGAAGAAGCCAAATGAGATTGTCGTGAAAATTGAGGTTCCAAGTATGATAGTAACGTCCAATACTCGCTCGCCCAGCTATAAATCAAAGTCTTATAAATGTCGTATACATATACTTCCTTTAATCGCGTCTGTAAGATCTGTTTAATAAAAATTACAAAACTATTATAAGTCGACGAATTATTTATTTATTCATTTATATTCCTTTTAATTTAATTATATACTTACATCCATACATACATACATGTATAAAGAGATTTTCATAAAAGATTAATGATGTTTTGATACATTGCTTGAAAAGTATTGTTAAAAGTTTTGACACAATGTTTAATCTGGATATTAGCACGGCGCATTCAGGGACATTATTTTACATTTATAAGAAAAGTAAGAAGATTAGACACTTCATTACTTCTTCACTCTATCGATATAATATAAATAAAAAGAAAAATTAAAAATAATTCTTATATTAAATTGACTATATAATTTAAGAAATAATTTATTTATACGACGATGGAACGAACGAAAAAAATTATAAAATAACAAAAAAAAATAATCTTATCTGTTCGATCTCTTTAAAATGCCACCTTTGAGTAAAACACGATAAAATAACTAAAACAACAACTATACATACAACAAAAAGCAATGAAATGGTCAAATTTGTCACTTGGAATAAAAGATGGAACTATATATACAGACACAGACTGCATAGTTTACTTATACAGTATAAGATGCTGATAGTATTATAAAACAATGATTGTAGTAAAAAAAATTTATTGGACTCGATGTGTATGAACGACGATAATTTTGCGCGACCTGCACTCTTGAGATTATTTTATGGTTGGATTTGTTTCGACATTTTTATAATTATGCAATTTATTGTTATCAATATAAGATTTATTTTTTTGGTTGCAGTTGTTCATTTTAATGAAATAGCTTATAGGCATTAGCTTAGTTTCAATTTTGTGTATGCGGGGCTTGTGGCGCAATGGATAACGCGTCTGACTACGGATCAGAAGATTCCAGGTTCGACTCCTGGCAAGCTCGGATATTTTTTGGATTTAAAATTACTCATTTTAATTATCGCTGTTTATGTTGTTTGAGTTTCTTAAGTTAATTTTAAGAGAAATTAAGGCAAATTTTTTTTATTATTTATTTACACAATGTTCGCTACTCAAATTTGTTTTAACAACAGGTATAATTTAAATGGGGGGGGGGGAGGGGGGGGGGGACAAGTCAAACCGTGAATTTAGCAACATCTTCTAAAGTTTTAAAAATTTCAACCCATAAGAAATCTTTTTTAATAGGAACTTCTAAAATTTTTATTAAGATACTGTTCTTATATCAATATAATCAAATTCATATAATTGCTTTGGTATCCAGCCTAAATACGAAGAAATCATTTTTTGTTATGAACTTCAGAACATAACACTTCCATAATACATAACTAGTATAAGTTTCCGTGGTGTAGTGGTTATCACATCCGCCTAACACGCGGAAGGCCCCCGGTTCGATCCCGGGCGGAAACATTTTATTGCAAGCTAACTAAATTCAAATTAATTTAATATTTTTGTACTCATCATCTTTGAACATTTTTGAACTTTGTACACTCATGTGCTGCGAATATATTGTTTATTATCAATCAGAGCGATTAGAATTGTTTTTTGTTTTTCGTTTTGTAAACAATAAAAAAAAAAAAAAAAAGTTGATTGATCTGTTTGCATATACTACGTTTACTTAAACAGCCACCGCAGTATACTAATCTTAAAATCCACAGCGATGGCTTTGCCTAAGACTGTCTTGGGATGTCCTTGTCGAAAAGTTCACGAAGTAAACAGTTAAGTTTCATGCCTACTTTTCAAAACTGTGGGTTACCTTTACATTGGATTCAGTGTTGTGTAGGCAATGTATATAGACAATTCAAAAAAATGGCGTAGATAATGTAGACAATGTCAACAATGTAGACAACGCGTCGGCAGTTCCCAGCAGCAGAAAATATTTAGTTCGAGTATGCCGTCTTTTAATTTTAAAAATAGTTGCTTGTTTTGTTCGGAAAGAATTGAGCAGATTGATAATATGAAGAATATCAGTATATTATAGGCAAAAGCAAGTAAGTGTTATTAACGGATTGATATCAAAGGGCCGAATGTCGAATGGCCGAATGGGTCAAAGGGCCGAATTGGTCGAAGGGCCGAATGTCGAAGGGCCGAATGTCGAAGGGCCGAAAGGGTCGAAAGGCCGAATGGGTCGAAGGGCCGAATGGGTCGAAGGGCCGTATGGGTCGAAGGGCTCAATTTTTTTGTTTTGTTTTTAGAAATATAATTTTTGAAATTTTCTGTTTTAAGGAATATTTTGTAAATGTACTGAATTTGATATTAAGAACTATA
Source organism: Tipula helvola (assembly GCA_963556165.1). Lineage (NCBI taxonomy): Eukaryota > Metazoa > Arthropoda > Insecta > Diptera > Tipulidae > Tipula > Tipula helvola. Next base: position 37,572,253 of record OY744482.1, on the reverse strand, counting down.
ATTTTTATTTATTTATGAAAAACAATATTAATTTTCCAGATGTCAATACCAGGTTGAAATGTTATTTGTCAAAATGACTCATATCAAAATAGGTTATACATTTCAGGTTGAAGCAATATTCAAAACAACACATGAGACAATAATATATGTACTTTAAAATAAACAGTTTCGTTTAATTTAAGTAGACATTTTAGAAATTTTGCCTTAAACTGTGATTTGTTTCTATAATTATGTACTAAATTGTTAGGAGTATATTCACTATATTCACATCACTAAATCACAGAGAAATTATTTTATTCGTCCAAATTGAATTTTCCTTCACCCTAACGAATAAAAAATGGTCTGATTTTTATGACATTTTATGACAAAATTCTTTTTTGGTTTTGGTGAAATACCTATTATGTACATATATTTTTCCACTTGATAATTACAAAAAAAACACAAAATATAAACAACAAAATTAATGCAATATTTTTGCCGATAGAATATCCAAAGATTAAACATAATAAAATACGTATAAACTCAAAAGAAATTAATTTATATTTGTTAAAAAAATTTACAAAATATTCCTTAAAGCAAGAAATTTAAAAAATTATATTTCTAAAAACAAAAACAAAAATAAAACAATTCGGCCCTTCGACCCATTCGGCCCTTCGACCCATTCGGCCCTTCGACCCATTCGGCCCTTCGACCCATTCGGCCATTCGACCCTTTCGGCCCTTCGACCCATTCGGCCCTTCGACTCATTCGGCCCTTCGACATTCGGCCCTTTGACATTCGGCCCTTCGACATTCGGCCCTTTGAAATTCGGCCCTTCGTCCTCATTCCTTATTAACATGGTTGTAAACGTAATGATGCATGGGACAGTACACAAATCGGTGGCTGAATCAACCTTCTGGCACAAAATGCAAGATATCGCACCTTTAATGCTAATTCAGACAGATTTCAGGAAACTCTACACGAGGTTTTCCTCAGGAACGAAAATTGTAGACTAGCATTTGAAGCATTGAATGAATTTAGTTTCCAAAAGTAGTGAGAGCCAATTACTTTTTCTAAAGGCAAAAATTTAAAGAATTCAGCGACACAATGATGTGGATTCTAATATTAGCACGGTGATTACTATCTGATATCTGCTTCTAAATTATTTTAAACCAAACTTGACAGTTACTACTAACATACAAATTTGGCAAAACAATAATTTTATATTTTGCTGACATGCTATCCACCGAATTGTAAATTCAAAACTGGGCTTCCAACAAAATTCAATGAAAGAAGAACGCATAAGAATTGTTAAATCATAGCAGCAGCAATCATCGAAGAAGACATCCAATCTCAAATTTACATATATTTGATGAAATAGAAAATGGCGGTGAATAGCTTGTACGAGAGACATTGAAAATATTTACGGTTGAACTACATAAGCAACAAAATCTATTCTCATTCCAAAGAACAGTAAAATAAAAATGTTTATTAATTACTTCATGGTACATACAGTTACAGATCGAAACGGTTTATATAATCAGTGCAACTTGGATTATCAAGCTTATCTTCATCTTAAAGTGAAGATTCTAGACGTCATGTCATTGATTTGTTGAATGTTATGCGGGTATAGTTGAAAACAAATTATTCATGTATTTGATAAAGTTTTAGTCAAACATATGATAGGTTGACATGCTCTTCGCGTGCTCGACCACATATTCTAACCATTTATATCAGTAAACTCAAATACGTGGCACGCGTACAAATCTTGGCATGCTTAAAAATGTGTTCGGCACGCCAAACAAATTTTGAGTTTTAAGAATCAACGTTTTTTATGTAGTTTATTCGTACGAAAAATGGAAAACGCACGTTTTTAGAGTTTTCATGCTGGGAAATGGGAATCCATGAAATACATTTGGTATACCTTTGGAATGAATATCAAATATTTTCGACAAATACAGAAAGCTCGAAAGAAAATTATCAGCTGAAAAAATGTATGGTTTGATCAGAAAAATTCGGATTTGTTTTTAATTTCGGGGGCTGTCAAAGTCCAGTTGTCACAATATTTTTTGTGTTGTACACTTGACCCGCAGAGGTATCTTACCATTTGTAGCCATATTGGATGCTTAGTTTATTGTTGGCTGTCAAAAAGGTCACTCAGTTTTAGTGTGCCCCCCGGCAATTTGGTTTTAAAAACAGTAAGAAGATGCGGGGACATATAAGGCGAATAGGGAGCCTGAGGTATCATAACGGTGTCGCTTTAGACAATGCGTATAACTTTTAGGTGGTAAGAACTAGGGCTCCCATTTGAAACGCGATATTTTAAAACGCGATTTGACAAAACGCGATATTTCAAAACGTGATACGGTACAAAACGCGATATTTCAAAACGCTATGTTTTAAAACGCGGTAATTTTTTAAATTGTTTTTTGACAAATTTTTGAAATTTGGTCGTTTGGAATGAAACTTGTTTATTTCTTAACCGATTATGAAGAAATTCGTCATGTGCAGTGGAAATGGCATTTTAAAATGATTTTTTGACTAATTTCTGGAATATAGCCAGATATAGTAGGATATAACTTGGCCATTTGTTAACCGATTAAGATGAAATACGACAAGTATTTTGGAAAAGGGATCTTAAAATAATTTTTTTTTTTTTTTTTTGTTTTTTTTCGCTGGCGTTACATCCCATGGAGGGATTTGGCCGCTTCATTTGAAGTTTCATAATCATTATTTGTAACGGATAATGAGTGATTAATTCATTGATCCAACATTAACCAGCCGTGATTTTTTCATCACCCGCCGGGAATCGAACCCGGAACCTCCGGAGCTTAAAGCAAGCATGCTAACCACTGTGCCGCCGGGGCGGCGCGGCGCCCTGAACAAAATAAGTTTGTTAACTTAAAATTGTAAACTTACAAAAAATAAAAGTGATTTTTTGAAATTTTATTTTGTATCTATTGTTTTTTACGTTTACTAAATTATTATGGCTCCAAATTCTCCTGTTTCATTACTTTACAAAATCTTACTGTGCGAAATCTTACTTTTTGACAAATCTTACTTTCTTCAAAAATGGAGATTTATATGGGGAAAACGAAGGTTCGCCCCTTTTGGTGAAGGAGAATTTTAGTTTAAAGTAAAATAAAACGGGACTTCGGTGACAATACAAGTTGGTGGTGTTCCCCAGGGGAATCCGCCCCCCCCATCCATTATTTTCCACCCACGCATTGGTTAAATCATCGTTTTGTCAATTTTAACATATTTATCAGATACAATGATAAAATTTGATTGTATTTCGAGGGGAGCTATCCCTGCACCCCTTATGTTCCACCCACAAATAAAAGAATTTCATAAACATTTTTTTTTCAAATTATATTATTTACTTCAAAATAAGTTTAACGGTGTCATTTTTCAATGTTTTCAAAGTTTTCGCGATAAATGATTTTTGGCGTTTTATAAAGCTTCAACACAAGTTGCTATTGGGGTTTGTCAGAGCTTTTTGATGTTGCTGATTTTGAATATAATGTCAGCTTTAGAAAATTCAAGACAAAAGCTCAATAATAATTAGCCACTTATAATATAACAAATCTTCAACTTCGCGTTAGTTTCAAAATAGTACTCCAGCACTTGCTTAGAGAAATCGAGGGCTCACGCATTGATTTTGGTTTTTCTCAATTTGTTTAGCTAAAGCCCCCAATAAACAAGTCCTAGGTCGCATTACAAAATAAGAGAGCATTTTTTTGCTGCAACGCTATCTCTTCTATTCAAGCAGCCGCAAAATTACCTACCAAGTTTAATGTTACTCACATTGTATTTAGATATCCAACTACTTCCCGAATAATCCCCAAATTAATCATGTGTGCACTCAGTTTTTACATCCCTGACAAAGATAAGATCTTGTAAAACATCTTGTATTACTTGTGCCTTTCTGATATTTATTGATTCTCTGGTAATTTGTTTATTTAGTTTTTCGTTTTTTTTATTTCATGTTCATAAGAATACAAAATAAAAATTGACGTTTCATTTCTTTATATGTATTGTTGACTTTTGTGTTTTGTTATAAACTTTTAAAAGTTTTATTTTTTCTTATAAATATTTAATTTGTTAATTTTTTTTTTCCTTAACTTGTCGTGCTAGAATTAAATATTTGTATTTTTTTTTTGTGTTAGGTTTTGTCTTATTTTGTAATATGTAAATTTATTGTTTTTTAATTTCTTGTTAATTAAATGTTTTTTTTATTTTATTTTTTATTTTAATTCCTGTAAATGATTTGAAGATTTACATTTAACAAATTTTTATGCTTAACATTTTTGCTTAATTTTATTTAATTCCAATTTGTTTCGATTTTTCTCGTACCTTAAAAGCACACAAAAAAATTTACAAAAAAAGGTGTAATTTATTGTTAATCGATTTGTCAAATCAAGCAAGTATTTACGTGTGCGAGATTAAATCAGATTAACAATTTTTTTGTTTAACAAAATTTTTTTGGTGTCTTGTTTTTAGGAATTATTGAACAGTTATCAACCCCCCGTCAATTTCCATATATTATAATGACATGCATCGACATTCAACTTGTTCAATTCACACAGATATATTTACAAAAATTAAAATACCCAATAAAACAGAAAATCACACCAAAATCAAAGATTAATTACAAATTATAAATGTAAATGTAATTTAGCAACAGACATTTTTTTTTCTTCCAAGCCTCCTCCGCCTACTCAATTAATGTGTGATTTTTGTTAAGATGTTATCGCACGACACATTTTTTTTTTATGCAAGAACAACAAAAGATTATACATACGAGATTTTAAGCGGCGATGGGTGATGCAAGAGGTGATGCATTCTTGTGAATTTAAATGGCTTCGTTTAAATTTTATGGGTCAATATTTTCTCAGACCTCTTATTAGCATACATATGTATATACATATAAACAAAATTAACAACCTAATTTTTAAAATGGTTAACCTTAAAGAAAATTCATTTGTCTTAATTTCCATAAAAATGTAAATAGGTTTTTTTTGATTCTTTGAATTTCAAAAAAAAAAAAAAAAAGTTTTATGATATATTACTTTTAAGATCTGGTTTCATATTTTTGTGTGTTGTGTGTGATTCCAAAAAATATGTTAAGAAAAAATATTTGTTTCCTTACCTACACCAATTTATCAATTAAAATTATTTATTTATGCCATTATACATACTACATCTAAAATTTAAAAACCTAGGCACATAATGATAAGATGATTGAGATCATCATGTAGAATATGTAAATTTTTCTCTATTGTATTCAATTTCAAAAAGAAAAACTAATAAATTATATTGGAAAAATTATTTATTTTGGAGAAAAAACTGTATATTTTTAGATAAAAATGTAAAATACTTAAAAGCTAATTATAAATGAAATTAAATACTAATTTCAAAAAAAAAAATCGAAAAACATAAAAAATGAAAATACCAAACGCATCTGAAAAGTATCAAATTTTTACGTCGAAATGACGGTTTTTTATAAACGTTGATTATAGTCTGTTGTCTATTGGTGTTTTACTTCGTTTAAAATTGATTTATCCTTATCAGCTGAAATTATATTTGGTTTGTTCTATTTATAAAACCGGAATTTTATTTTTTTTAAGACGCATAAGGAGAATATCCTAGAAGAGGACGATTATCTTTTTCTAGTTCTGTTCACTTCATAAAATTTATTAGTTCATATTATTGGATTGAAATTTTGGAAATTATGATCTGTATTTGAGATTTTGGCCAATTTATGTGGCCGTGTCTTAAATCCTACTCATTTTACTATAATTTATTTACAATATGAATTAAATCTGTGACCCAATTTTTTTTTTAATGATATAATTTCGCACTGGTTAAACTCAGTTTTTAAAAATTTGATGCTACGAAATTAGTTCACTTTTGTCAGCATAAGTTTTATGGCTGCCATAAGGGAGTATTTAATGTACACGTCAATTTCATTGTTCTTGTTTTATATTAAATTGTTTATCAAATAACGATATTCCAATGTCACAACGAATAATAAAACAACAACGAGCGAGATCACGCTCAACTCGCAAAATATTATAACTATTAAATCATCGTCGCTCAATATTTAAATTAAGCTTAATTTTTGGTTCAGATAATCAATATGGATATCTACATAATTAGGATTTTGAGGACAATGGTTCGTCCTCAAGGTAAGACATTCCTAGTAGAATTGAATCGATACTATGCGTATGGAACCAAAACGAAATTTAAAATTTTTTTATAGGGTCATGTCACACAAACGTCGAATGCGCTAAAAAAACAAAAATCACTTAAAATATCGAAAATCCCGATGTATCTGCAGTTCGGTAACATTTACTGAAACTCAGTGTCAAAATTCGAGAAATTAGAATATGTAATTTGAATAATCTCAATTAAGATATTTCCAATGTACAAAATTAAAATTTATTTTTAAAATTTATATGAAAGCACTAAATCCTAAAATCGGGACGCCTAGGGGCACATTTTGTAAGTAGTTTATACACGACACACAAGGCATTTCTCGACACTCGTAATTTAAAAACTGTCACACGTACAGGTAACCCTAATATTTATTTATTTATTTATTTATTTATTTATACTGAGAAAAGTCTACAAATATGACTTGAATTTATAACATACTGAACATGGTAGAATAAAAATTAAATTAAACAAAAAAAGAATAAAAATTGACATAAAAATATTTTTAGGTTGGAGCAAAATATTGCTTCAACCTACGTTTAAAGCTGTTTTTACTTAAGTAAAAGTCGAACAGATGGTCGATTTTATTAAAACTCTTCGACATCATGTTTACCGGTTCATTGTCACCATAGTTTGTTCTGTGTTTATTTAGATGAAGGAACTCATGATCTCTTAAATTCCTACTCGGTGCCTTTATTTTAATTGATTCCAGTATGGATGGTGCATCGATTTGATCAAGTAAAATATTTCCAATAAACGAACACTTTAAAAGCTCTCGTCTATTTGCCAATGTTGTCATTTGATAGGTTTTGCATCCAGTAGCATATGATGGTAATCGCTTCAGGTTAACGTGGTGCGGTAAGTCATGGTCATAATCCCATCCGTCTTTACACGTTATATACCGTATAAACTTTTTTTGGACACTCTCGATTTTTCTGATAGGTTCGTCGTAAAAAGGACACCAGATGTTGACAGCATATTCAAGTTGAGATCTCACGTAGGCATAATACAGGATCTTGATTGTCTCTAGGTCATGAATATCCCCAGTCCAACGCTTAATAAAACCAAGCATGGAATTGGCTCTAGCAACGCATTGTTCAATATGCTTAGTAAAGCACATGTTTTCAACGAAAGTAACCCCTAGGTCTTTAATCTCGAATACTTTTTGTAAAAGTACGCCATTTATTTGATATTGTTGTGTAACAGGGTTAACTTTTCGATGGAACGATAAACTCTTACACTTTTTGATGTTGAGACTGAGGAGGTTAGACTCACACCATTTCGCTAGATTGTCGATGTCTTCTTGTAGCTTATGGGTATCGCCGATGTTTTCTACTGTTTTAAAGATTTTGAGATCATCTGCAAACATTAATACCTTAGAATGTTGTATTACTTCAGTAACGTCATTGATGAAAATTATGAAGATCCAAGGACCATCATGAGAGCCTTGTGGTACTCCTGAAGTAGCTTGAATTGATTCTGATCTTCTATTACTAAGCTCAATATACTGAATGCACTGAATAGATGAAATTGAAATGGTGGGTGGATTAAGCTAACTGAGTATAACTTGATGTGAAATTGAAGTGCATAGGCTGAGAATCTGTTTGAACAATTTGTTTTCCCAAAAAGAAACAATTGTATATAAAATTGTTAAACAAATAATTCGATTTATCGCATGCGTGAATATTTAAATCAGCAACCAACCGCCACTGGGTAGAGATATAACAGTTTCCTTTAGTAAAAGCAGAGACAACGTATTCATTATAGATTTCTCATTTTACTAAAAACATGAAAACAAAAATAAACTCTGATATTTCAGATGTTATCGTTGTATTGCGTATACGTATTATATATGCAACTCATTTTAAAATGGCTGGCAATAAACCGGCACACAAAAAATTAATATTTGAGATACAAAAACATAATAAAATGGCACAAATTAATGAGCAACAAACAAACATTTCTTGGCATCATAAAATTAATTTTTTGGAACAAAATATAATAATTTGGAAACATTTATAATTTTTTGGCACTATTGGAAGGGTACACAAAAAATTATTTTTTGGCATCGAAATAAACCTTTTGGGCGACAAAAATAATTAACTGGCAACAAATTTATAAATAAATTGAAATTAGTTTTAAAATATTCTGGAAAATGGAGATCCTTTATTTAACTTAGAATTGTAGAGGCTAACGGCTTCGGTAACTCTCACGGGCACGCGGGAGGTCGCTTCGCTCCCCCCGCTTAGCCCTCCGAGGGGCTTTAGATTTGAACTTCGGGGGACGTAGGAGCCGGGATAAGCAAACATGTCGCACTGCGTGCCGCACGTAGGAGCGGATTATATAGAATCTATTAATGACACTGCAATATTTTATATCAATCCCCCATCAAATATTAAATATTTGTATCGATTAAATTTAATTTTTTGTCTCGAATTTTTTTTATTTTTTTATTACTAAAAATTATTTTTTTCTGTGCCAAAATATTATATTTGTTGCCAATTTATCATATTAATTTTGGTGCCAATGTTTGTCGCCACAGTATTTAATAATGTCCTTCAAAAATATTTGTTTGTATTCTCATAGTATGTGGTTCCAAAATATTATTTGTGATGCCAATTTATTATTTTTGATGCTAATGTTTGTCGCCAAAATATTTTTCTTGTATGCCCGTTTAAATTTCCCTTTAAAAATTAGTCCCTTATAACATACACCAATACAACGATAACATTGGAAATATCAGCAGTTTAGTTTGTTTCATGTTTTTCGTAAAATGAGAGATCTATACGATACATACGTTGTCTCTGGTAAAAGTAATCATTCTTATAACTATAGGATCGATTATGCTAACTAAAAACAAATTTCGCTAAACAAGTTAATAGCTAATAAAAAATCATCCTATCTTTGCAAAAATTGTCTAAAAATATCCACTGGAAAAATTTCTCGAGAGAACTGAAAGTCGCTCAAAAGTATCAAAGTTGTTTTTATTTTTTAAATGATCGAAAAATGTACTATATAGACCAACTGTTTCATCCCGGCTGTGAAATAGAAATTTTTTCGCGAATAAGATGATGGTATTTGTGTATATTTGGTGTGTATGTAATAAATATTTGTTTTTATTTATAAATGCTAAAAAAAATAGTGAAAATATTAATAAAGTTCACAAAGCCAAGATATAGTGCACACAGCATAGTGTCAAACTAGACCACGAAATGGCTTTTTAATTCCATCAATTTAGGAGGAATTCGACGAATTCCTACTGAGGAATTCGATAGTGCAATTATTGTTGTAAATTGCCAAATAAAATACAGCTTATTTGAAGTGTCATTTGTCGATATAAAACAGAGATTAATTTTTAATGGGACATCATTGGTGGCATTTGATGAAACAATTTTGTTGTTTCTCATTGGTTTGTCCCGTATTAAAGAACTTAAAATATTTTTGTGTTGGGTTTAGAATCTTGAGATTTGTTTATTTTTACGAGTTGCAATTCACCGTCTGCCTATTACTCTGATGGCCATTGTTGTGACTGACTTGTTCAATTTTTTATGGCTGAGATAAACTTGACGCGACCGACATGACTATGTTGTAGCCCACAATCGGTAAATCAGCCGCATCTAAAAAATAGTATTTAATTAAAAATTATTTAAAACATAAATCTATAAAAAAAAAAATAATTTATACTCATTTTTGTAATCCAAGGTTATGTTATTGTTTATTATTTTTTGTAAATGTCATATTTATTATCAAAACAAACAATTGTAATAGATCAATTAATTAATTGCAAATTAATCATATTGCCATCTAATGTAAATGAGGTGTCCCAACTAAAATTCAAACTTACCGGAAAATTTACTATAAAATTAAATTTCCAGGTTTTGTCCAATAAAATGATGACACGTATTTTAAGTATTCAGCCAATCAAAATCGAGGTTGTAATGCTTTCCGTGATACCGCGAATAATCAAGTCAGTCGTTTGGTAGAAATCTTTTGGCAATCAACGAACAAGGTCAAATTTGTAAAACTCATAATTTATATTATAATAAATATTTTATTGTTCAAATTTCAATTTTAATTATTGTGTTGGTGAATCATATAAAAAATAAATTGTGTGCAAAAATCAAACTGAACTGTGTTGCTTTATTTAACTGTTTCGTTCATTCAAATTCTGGAGTAGTGCCGAATCTATAAACTATTTGTAATGCAGTGAAATTAATAATAGTGAAAGTGAAACAAATCATTCATAGAGTCCGCTAATTCGTTACAGACTAAGTAAAAAAAATGTTAAACCATGAAAATTTATACTAAATCAATCATTCTTAGCGCGACTCTTGTTTAGTTACAAAATTTCAAAGTTTAAGAATTTTTTTTTAGTTAGTCACGTCGTTTGCATTGAGTTTATCTCAGCCATTAGTTCGGTGAAACAATTCTTTAATAATAATAGGCGTTTTCGGAAATAGATCCTGAATAACTTCAGCTTAACTTTCGACCATTAAACTTATTCACCTATTTACGAACAAAAAAGATAACTTCAGGAAAATAGATGTTGTGGTTTTAATTTATTTTTAAAATTAGTTGTAAATACAAATAAATATAAAACCGAATATATTATTAGGATAAATAGGAATGTGTTTAAGACAAATTATTTTGTATTTCTTTAATTATGTATCAATATTCATTTTCGACCTTTTGCTTTCATATTAAAATGTATTTTTAACTTTTTGTATGTGATGGATAACTTGGATAACTTTTTACCAACATAAGAAAAATTAAAAGTTAGCCTGAAGATATTTATTCAGGATCTATTTCCGGAAACGCCTAATAATGAAACAACTACACTGCGCCAATTAAAAAACGGAACAGAAATTTTCTTCGAAAAAATACCCAGATTTGATCGCCTGTATCTTGGTGAAATACCACCTTCCAAAAAAAAAATTTTATTTCCAGTTGAAGGAAATTTTGTTTTCTTTTCGATACTGGAAACCGTTTTATTTTATTTTGTTTTTTTATGACTTTTATGAGTAAAACAAAAGGTGTCTAAAAAAAAAAAAAATTTGCTGCAGTTTGAAACTGTAAACGAACTTGCTCGATAGTTCATTCAAAAATCCAAATTAGCCATTTTATAGAGAATTTAGAAACCTTGCAAAATGATACTAGGAAAATTTCTGTGCGACCACTCCTTGTCGAGTTATTGAAGTTTTAGCGTGTTAAAGTCTTAGTGTTAAAGTGACAACATTTTATCGTAGAGTGCTAAGTTTACAAGAAAAAAAAATTTACTTCTACGCTTTTTGGTACGTTTTCTCTAAAACTTCAATAACTCGATAAGGAGTGGCCGCACAGAAATTTTCCTAGTATCATTTTACAAGGTTTCTAAATTCTCTATAAAATGGCCGATTTGGATTTTTCAATAAAATTTCGAGCAAGTTCGTTTACAGTTTCAAACAGCAGCAAATTTTTTTTTATTTTGGACACCTTTTGTTTTACTCATAAGAGTCAAAAAAAAAAAAAATAAAATAAAACGGTTTCCAGTATCGAAAAGAAAACAAAATTTCCTTCAACTGGAAACAAAATTTATTTTTTGGAAGGTGGTATTTCACCAAGATACAGGCGTTCAAATCTGGGTATTTTTTCAAAGAAAATTTCTGTTCCGTTTTTTAATTGGCGCAGTGTATTTTGACTGACAGAAAACGCCAAAAGCAACTTTTGCTTTTGAAAATGTTGCCAACTGATAGAAATAAAATAAAATCTATTCTTGGTTGTTTATTGAGAATAATTTTCAATCTTATTCTTATTCCTACTCATGTGACCAACAAAATACTGCTATTACTTTAAAACAAGAGAAAGAATTTTGAACCGAGGAATAAACAGAAACATTTATCGTTCGATAAGTGGTTGATCTGATTAAAAATTTACGAACGTTTGCAACTCTAGAACTAACATGTAAAATTTGGGTTTATTGGTGTTCAAAATTACGTAATATATACCTAAATAGTTCGGGAGTAGGGCATCCAATTTTTGACCAAAAAATAATTCCGGAATTTTCGATTTCGGAATTCCGGAATCAATTCCGGAATTGACTTTTTATTAAATAATCTGATTAAAAATTAAAAATAAAAATTAACAAAAATCAAAATTTTTGGTTTTTTATTTCGTTTAAAACTACATATTTCGTTTTATATTTAATGTTTATATTTATGAACGATGCTGAATCGCAGTTACTACTTACACAATTTTTACTCTTTGCGGTTGCACTAGGACGATTTCGGCACAAGTGAAATTTCACTTGGGCCGAAATCGTGCTAGTGCTTCCGCGAAGAGTAAAAATTGTGTAAGTCGGGAATTCCCGAAAACTTAGTACAGTTATGGTTCTGCAAGCGTCGTTTGCTCGCTCTTTGCCAGTTAGTTCATGACCAATAGAGGCACAAAGTGGTCGAGCGGACGAAAACCTTCCAGTGCAACCGGCGTGTAAGGAAAATTCAAAAGAGGTGATTTTTTGTCAAAACCTGCTAAAATTCTCTATAGAAAGCGTGCTCGGTTTGATGATACGCAGATACACATAACATAATTTTTAGTTGTATTATAGTCACTACGAAAAGCCATATAAAAAAAAATTATATTTAGTCGTTTATCACTTACAATGTGTTATCAAACACACTACTAAGACCGATTTATATTTGAGCATTTTCAGTCTCTATATGCTGAGTTCTAATTTATATACAAAATGTCAAAAACATTTTATTTATTTTTCGTAATGCCATTTTTGCAGTGAGAATAATCTTAATCGAGGAAATCCTCGATTTCTCCCGGTTTTTCTTGAACATTAGGTTGTCCATTATGAGAATCCATTGTCATTTATGTTTTACTAAGGCGACATGTTTTCCTAGCATTTTCGCCCAGATACAGATTTATTGTAAACAATATAGTAACTTTCGTACTTAAATAATTGTGAATTCTCATTCTAGAAGGGTTCAAAGGACATCATGATTTTTTTTTTTGGTTTTTCAAAGCGATTTAACTCGTTGAAAACTATACGTGGAGGTTTTTCGACCCAATGCGACCGCGGATGCATCAAAATTATAGTGCGACCGCCGAGGGTTTAGAATTAAAAAAATTTATAGAATTTATAATGTTTTTAGGATTTGTTGTTATTAAATAAATTCTATAAATTTAAGAATTCTTTAACCGCTTAAAATTATATTAATCTTATAAATTTAGTAAACTCTACAAATAAAATCTAAAAATCCAACAAGTTTCTTAACCTCTATAAATCCTATAAATTCTGTATATTTGATAAATTTTTTAAATCCAATAAATTATATAAATTTTATAAATTCTATAAATTTTATGAATTCTCTAAATTCTAAAAAGTCTATAAATAATATAAATTCTAATATTTTTATAAGCTCTATAAATACCATCAATTTTATAAATTACATGAACTCCACAAATTCAATAACTTTTCTAAATTCTTTAAATTTTATATATTCTATGGGTTCTATAAATTGTTTTAAGTCCGTCAGTTCTATAAATTTTGCAAACCCAAATTTTACTTATTCTAAAAATTCCATAATTTCTATAAATTTCATAAATTTTGATAAATCCTATGAACTTAAATAATTCTATAAATTCAATAATTTCTATAAATTTTATAGAAAATAAATCCATAAATTCTACGGATAAAGTTTTAAAATTCAGTAAATTCAGCAAATCTCATAAATTGTTTAGTTGTTAAAAATTCTAAAAATTCTGTAAATGCGATAAATTATATAAATTTTATAAGTTCTTCAAAGACTGTAATTATTTAAATTTTAATATGTTTATAAAACCTTCAAATTATATAAATATTAAGGATTTTATAAATTCCATTAATTCTATAAATTATATACGTAATCTCCACCAATTCTATAAATTTTATAAATTCTTTAAATTTTATATTTAGATTCAAGAACTCAACCCGTTCTATAAATTGTTCAAGTCTGTCAGTTCTATGAATTTTACAAACTCAAATTTGGCTTATTTTAACAATTCCTTAATTTCTATAAATTCAACAAATTCGATTAAGTCTACAAATTTTAGGATTTCTAAAAATTCTTTAATTTTTATAAATTTTACAAATTCAATAAATTGTTTGAATACTATAAATCGAATAAATTCTGTAAATGCTATACATTTGATTATTTCTATGATTTCTATAAGGCCTAAAAATTCAGTAGGTTAGTTGGAGTGGCACAGAATGTATCACCTTTACTTTACCCTTACTGGAACCATTTAGAACTATTTAGGTAGCGTAGAACATCACGCACTTTACTGGTTTCGAGATCAAAGCATAAGTTTATTGAAATCATATATCGTCGTTCGAGCTTGAATTGCCCTCATGAAATTTATAACTGGAATTGGACGGCGACAAAGTTTCTGCATTTGTTTGTTTGAGTCTGAAACCAGAATATACATATATGGGGATGTATAGTTATTATGTACTAAGTACATACCTTTTTCAGTTTAAAAACTAAGGAGCAACACACCACGTATTTGCCAGGTGTATTTCAGAGACGGATAAAACTAAATATGTAAATGCGTCAGACAATTTTCAGGGACGAGAAAAGTGAATGCAAAAGGGAAATACTCTAGAACACAAAAGCAGCCACCTCCCTATTTTGATCAGCTCTCTAAATTAATCAGTTTTTGTTAGTCTCTGAAATGTCATTTATGATTTTTTGGACAAGACATTGGAAGAAAATTTTCCTTTTTAGTCTGCTTTTGAATTTTTAAATTATTAGATTGTTTTCGTGATTAAACTAAGAATTCCGGAATTGGATACCCTAGTCGGGAGCAATGCAAGTTAGAAAATCTAACGAATAGGTAGATATACGGCAAATTATAAATTTTAAAATCAATATTTGAGCCTGATCCAAAATACCCAAATTAAAATAATTATTGCAGGCCGACTTCATCCTGTTGTTGCTATATAAATGTTGTTTTATTAATTAAATTTTATATAGTGCCTAAATATCAATAATATAATATAATAATATATATTTAGTGCCTATCAAAAATTTATTTCCATTCAAAAAACTCTTTCCGAACAAACTTTATTCAACTTTAGTATTTTCAACAATTTAGCAGCATACTACAATTTTCACAGAAATTCGTTTTTAAGCGGTTTTGTAAAAAAAATGATGAATGGCTTCGGTGTATCATCCATCCGTCTGACCATATCCACAATAACTTATGAGAATGAATGAATATTTCAGCTAAATTTCTACGCTAAGGCTGAAAACACCAAATAAGTCAAAATGTTTTTTCCTTAGCTTAAAGCTCATTGAGGTTTAGAACACAAGATTTAGAATACCTTGCTTTACATAGAAAATAAGGCAACACGTTTTGACTAATTTGGTGTGCTTCCTGCTTAAACGTTCGAGTAATCTAAGGGAACGACCCTCTTGATTTCTCCCGTAAAATTTCCGATAAGTACTAAAATAGTATCCAGAAAATGTAACTAGACTCTATAAACGTAAACTACGCTCTGTAAGTTTAAAGTTATAAATTTGTTGACGTAAAGTTACTCATCTTGATTTTAACGGCTCATAACACGGCAGATTGGCCATTTTTTGACATTTTTTTTGCAGAAATTACTATTGTGTCTGGAATTTTTCATATATTTTTGTTTCTTCCGAATTTTGGGGAACTGCTAATAAGTCAGAAACACCATATTTACATGATCTCATATAACTATACATTCAATTGTTCAGTATGATATGCCGTAATGCTATAAGAACGCCTCGAAACTGGCAATCTTGATTCGCGAAATCGAAAATAGTTGCACTTCCCGAGTTCGGTAGATCAAACAGAATGAAACAATTTAATACAAATTCTTCATATTTTCGGATTTAAATCGCACAAATCCCCCTTCGAATCTCATTCGTTGAAAAATAATTTATTTAACTACGAGTCCAGTTCCATCATTCAATTTCCAAGCCAGCAAGATTTGTTATGACTTATGACCTAATTTTTGAAATTTTTTTTTTGTCAAAGGCTACTACTTTTAATTCAGCGGCGAATTCCACATTTATTTATTTACAGTGGCGAAATTCTTACAGTTTGTGAATGCCCAGTTTTAGTGCTCTGTATAAGTTTCTCGCTACAAGCAATTTCTATAAAGTTACAGCGATAGAATTTTTACATTTTGTGAATAGGGACATAAGAATGGGAAATTGTATGACTGAATAAATCAACACAGTCATTTTAATGGCTCCATCGAAAAATTATATTTCAAAATGACATAAGGTACAAACCAGGGTAATTATCGATTTTGGTCATGTTGAAATTCAATATGTGCAATGGAAACGGTATTCCAAAGTTACATTTAGAGGAAGTTCTGGAATATGGGCGATTAGGGTGAAACTTTTTTTTTCTTTATTAAGGTATTTTACAATATTTACTAAAAAGTTACATTGTTTTTGACTTGATTATTTCTTAATCAATTTTATTCTTTTTCCACCACGTACATTGGGGGACGTAAACCGAGAGCATATTATTTTGCTTTCAAGCTCCCTTTAGGAATTCCTATAGCTAAATTTATATTTTTTGTAAGCAAACAGCAGTGCGAATCCTATATGAATATGGCTCGGATTCTCTTATTATTTTGTGAGGTCCGGAAATGAATTTGGCTAGGGCGTGCTAGGTGTGCTATACATTTACTTTTCACTCCTTTCCAACAGTACACAACTATACAATCTGCAATGAAACAAATGCTATTTTAGCTCAAACATGTTTTGTTTTATACAATAGTATTGTTGTATTAATAATAATTTTTGACATTCACGTTTATATCTTTCAATGTCAAACAAACAATCATTTTGGTTCAATATTTCGGTGCGTAATTTAAATATTCAATGGAATATATGGTTTATTTCGTATACCTACGTGGCTTGAAATAGACTGATTTAATAGGGTTGCTATTTTAGCAAAAACATTCCAATATAATTTTGATTTTTGGTGTGAAGACCTCGGCGTTGATATCCTTCAAAATGTTCGAGGATTTTATGCCAATAACTGAATGCATCCCTTAGAAGAAGATTCTTAGTGGTCTGAACCAGTTGAGACCGAAGATCTTAGCTCTGTTTTCAGAAATCACAAACAGTGGATTGTTTAGGTGACAACCGATCGACGTCGGCTTCAATGTGATACAGAATGTGGGTTGGATTCTTATGAAAATTAACAAGCCTTAAGTTTTCCAAGCTAAAAATTGTTCTGGTGTAAAAGGTTTCAGAAGCTCATAGCTGTTTCCCCTAAACAGCTGTGCTGTGTTAAGTATGAAACTCGACATTAAAAGTAGATTGTGAAAGAGTTCGAGATACAAAACTATATACCGTCGGATTTAATGAATTTTAATTTTATTATTAACACAGATACCGTGACCTAGTTTCCAACTCAATTTAATTTCAGCACTTGCAAATTATCCTTAAACAGCTGATAATTTTTCTTTTTATAAACAAATGTGTACACAACACAATCTTATTTTTAAACAAATCGCATTGACATTGAATCAGGTTAGTAAGTAAAGTAATATTATCATTACAGTTGAAATGAATCGGATCCATGTATGTATTTGAATTATATCAAATTTCAAAAAAAACTTCTTTATGTACGCGTATACATATACGAGTAAAATTCTTAAAGAAGTTTAATTTAAAATAGAATTAAAATATTTTTGTTGTTTTTTTTTGCTTTTTGAACAATCAAAATTACAATGTCTGTAATTTATTTATGAATGAATTGGCCTGGTGTTATTTTACAAATTTAATTTTTTAGTTTTTGGTGTGTACATGGTTAATTAGTCGCATGATATACACTTGACTTGAGATCTTTTCATTGAAATTGGAGATGGTATAAGCGCAAGCGGACGTCGAACTATTTTGATAAATCTATATTATGTACTATATAACGAGAGTGCTTAATTTCCGGGAAATTATATAGACTTACAATTTATCAAATAGCCGCACAAAATAATCCAAAAATTATAAAACCACACGACAACAAAATCCACCACCAGACTTAATAACAAGTTCGTTTTTTGTTTTAACCAAATTAAACATTTTAAAGCAACATTTTTTTTCCACAGAAATTAAAAGACATCGCACAGACATACATAATATTCACAAAACCAAAATTTATAAATAAATTTATTATAAAAACATAATTCAAAGTGACAGTAAACCAATCAAGTGTAAATTAATTGGTTGGACCCACTTTGCGAAAATTTATTTATTTATTTATTTGGTATATACAACGCTAAATTCTTAACAAGTTTGAAAGAAGAATTGAACAACAACAAAAATCATAAAATGTCCCATAACCATAAGTATATAAATAATATTGTTCGTCTTCTTGACGGTGGGGAGATGGCGGGGGTTTATATTAAGACATTGTCAAGCTTTTTTCGTATACCTTTTATATAATTTTATTTAACTAATGTGTAGCCTAGTGTATTTAAGGGTGGTGGGTGCCAGTTAGGAAACACAATTTTTTTTTTATCAAAACCAAAAAAAATAACAAATATAAAAAAAAATACTGTCACTTTCATTTAACTTAAAACAAAAACCCAAAACATGGAAATTTAATTTAATTTTCACATTCCAAATATTGATTTTCTGATTCCATGGGGTGAAGCGTTATTATATCGTTATAAAAGCTCCCAACTCAATGTATAGTATAGATATAGAAACACAACTGCTAGAATAGGAAAAAATGAGCATCGCTCTGTTTGGAATTTAATGCAGAGCACAATATATACAACACAATATTTAGGGAGACAGAAACGTGTGTGTTTATAACTAAACACACTGTTCACAGCATGAATCAAAAGGGCAAATAAAATTTGGATTGTGCGTAGAAAAAATAATATTTGGAGGGTTTCATCCCCTATTGGTTAAAGACATTAGGATACATGTTTTTGGCTTGCTCTCTTTTTTTGTATATCCTTGTTGAAAAAATATGTTATAGAATACAAATTCGGGTGGGAACTAAATAATTTTCAGAATTTAATTTTTTTTTGTATATTTCGTCAGATGTTTCCGCCTTCTTTTATATTAAGCTTATGTACATAACAATGGAACTTACTTATGTAGTAGGTATGTACATATATAACGAGCTATGCTCATTTTTATTTGGATGTCCTTAAATTTTAATGGAAACTGAAGAAAGTTTGCTGATGTGATAAAGGAATTTACATACAATATTTATAAAGAAGGATTATTTTAATACGTCGCTTTCGGAAATGTTTATGTGATACAAATTATTTATGAAAACAAATAACATCTTCATTAAAATGTTCTACATTATGGAGAAAAATCAATAAACATAAAATAAATAGGAACAGATATATGTATATGCACAAATTCATGTCAAATTTGAGTTTGGAATTAACGCAATTACGTATTACTGCCGAAAATAATACTTTTCGTCACTAAAACTGGTCAACGTTAAGGGCTACCCTCAGTATCGATGCAGAGTGCCAGAGGACGGTGTTCGAACAACTAACGTAAGAGGTGAGCGACAGCAAGCGGCCGTTAATATCAGTTGCATATTTGCAAGTAGTATAGTGAACAGGCCGTATCGACCCCGAGATGAAGCAGCTTAGAGGATTTTGCAGTTGCAATTACGCGAAAGACATTAAGCGTATATAATCTGGCCGACCATTTAGAAAATTGTGAACGAATCGATTTTATAAAGCAAACTTTGAATAAAAGAATGACGATGCCTAACAGAATAACTCTCACAGCTTTTTTTCAGCTCTGCCAAAACGATGACCTTACAAAGACACTTTTATATTGTGAGTTGTACTTTACTATATATAAATGAAATGTGACAAAAAAGAGTAGAAACGACGGGAACCCAAGAACCACTGAGATTCTACGATGGAAGGAGCTGCTCAATGTCGCTCACCGCCAAATATGCGCGAACTGTTTGCAATTTTGATAAGCACATGTGAGCTGTCAAACCCAATAGAATTTAAGGAAAAATATAAAGACGTCATGTCAGAAGATATATTGTACAGATTTCGAGGATTACATCCAGATTTGACGTTTAATCATAACGACGAAATTTATAATGAGAACGAACAAAACATCTGACGAAGTTACCAGAGAACTCCATCGCGATTTTTTACAGAGCAACGGCAGGTGTTCGAAAGAGTTGTGCTGTGCAAATTAATATATAGGAAGGTGCACTGTTTTTCTGGGGAGACTTTCTTACTGCTACGCTATAACTACCACTGAATTTGTCAAGCGACAGAAACATCATTGTGTAATATCAGCAAAAATAGCAGCCGAAGCGTAATGCTGCGACAGTGTAAGCTGTTAGTGTTGGATGAATGCACAATATCGCACAATCACGCATTTGGGGCCCTGAATCAACGTCTGCAGGACAAACTGATGGAAAATCCAATTCACGAATGACTTTTGCAATGTTGTTAATTTGGAGGAGGAACTCATTGCAAATGAATAGGCATCCAAAAATAAAACGATTGCTGAAATAAATAAAAAAATTTGAATCAAATGCAGAAGAAGGGAGAAAATACGTTACATTGGATACGGTAATGAATGCCGACGATAACACCTCATATACAGTTAATCCAGTTAATTGTTAAGAACAGTTTTTAAATATTGTGTTTGAATCAGTTTCATTGTTCCAATTTCGTTTTCGTATTCGATGTGAAAACCCAATAAATTCTTAACTTCACCCAACAAACAGCTATCCTCTTTGCATCGTTGAAACCCGGTTTGTTGATGAAAGAATGAAAACGTTCATTCCACATTCTCGATGATTGTTTCAAACTGTAGATAGTTCAGTCAAATTTCCTATTTCATTTGATGACTTGGTAGCCTTTCATGATTTGTCATTCAGCCAATTGCGTACGAAACGTTGTTAATTTCGCTACTGGTGCATACGTTTTAATCGAAATCTCTCATCTGAGAAAAACCCTTTCCGATAAGTCTTGCCTTGTAATTATGTCTAGATTAATTTTGAAAACCCATTGGCATTAAACCGTCTTACATTCAGTAGGATCAGAAAGCGCCCATAAATTGTTTATCGCTATGGTGATCATCGTGTATAAGCGTACAACGTCACTATTGTTTTTCATCATTCGCAAATTCATTTACATTTCAAAATTACTCATCTGCATCATTAAAACTATCGTTGCTTTCGCTTTCATTTTGTTCGTTGTTTTCATAGTGATCTGCACTGTTATTACACGACGATTCACCATCATTTGTTTTATCGATTTCAGGTTCTTGGTTGCCATCATCGCCCGACATCTCTATGAATTTTGATCTTTCGTCGATTTCATCATTTGAAACATTGACAATTTTCGTGCCAATTCCCAACAAATCATTTTCAATGAATGTTGCATCGCGAGCTATCACGATTATTTCGTATTATTTCCAAAGTCGATAACCATTTGGTGTATAGTCCGTCATGATACTCTTTATGGCTGATAATAAGCTGTACAGCGAAATATTTTCAAATTAACCAAGTTTGGCAATTTACTTGAACAAAGTTTAGCAGGATTTGTTGAATTATTTACCGTCAGCACAGCTTCATTCCAAAATTTATTGAGAGCGAAAAGGCTTTTGTATAAATGTGTGTCTCGGCTAAAATTTAAGGACATTAATGAAGGATAATTAATTATTAAGGAAACAATACTGAAAACTTTCAACCAAAGGGTATTCATCCCGAAATATTATTTTAGAGAAATTGATTGAAATTTCACCGCACTACAGTAAACTAAATATTTATTAATAGTTCCTTTGGACAAAATACACATTTATAGGGAATGAAGACTAAGGGGTAAAATTTCAATTTTGATCAATTTCAATTTAACCTTCAGCTCAACCTCCAACTCAATTCCCAAAGCAATTACCAAATCAACCTCCACCTCAAACCTCAACTCGAACATAAATTAATCCCTAACCAAACCACTCACTCAAATCCTAATCCACTCAACCTCAACTAAAATTCTTTATTCATTACTAACTCGACCTCAACTCAACCCTCATCTTAACCCTAAACTCAACCATAACTCAACTCCAACTCAACCTCAAACTAAACAACCAACTTAACTCCAACTCTAGACCCTACTCCACAACAGCCCAAACTTCAGCACAACCCTCAACTAAATACGCAACTCAATCCTCAAATCAATACGATCCGAAAAACTAAATGCTTACATGAACTCAACTCAGCACAAGTCAGGATAACTTCCAACTCAAATCTCAATTGAACCCCCAAATAAATTTCCAGCTGAACAGCTGAATGAACTCCAACTCAGCTCCAACTCAACCCTAATCAACCCCGACTCGACCACATGTTCAGCCCTTAACTCAACCTCAAACCAAACGCCCTACTCAATCTCCAAATCAAAATGGTCCGAAAAGATATATGCGTATATGAACTCAACTCAAGCTAAGTTTCGTTTCAACCCACAATTTTAAACCTCTCACTAAACCTCAACTCAACCTCAACTTAACTCCCAACTCAATCCTCAACTCAACCCCAAACTTAATCCCTAAACCGAAACGGTTCAAAAACTGTGTCTCTCTATGAACTCAACTCAATCCTGACTCAACTACTACTCAAATCAACGACTGGGAAAATTGCATTCGTACATTAGCTTACTCAAAACAACTCAAGCTAACTTTCAAGTCAATTCTCAACACAACCCCTAAACGGTTATACCACCGCGTGGTTTTCAAATCCGTATGGATTTTAATAGTCACAGCTTTTCAATTCTCCGGCTTGACCATAGAAACGGATTAGTGAAAAAAATCGACCAAACCGTTCTCGACATATCCGTACCATGGGTTTACACCAGAGGAGGAGCAGTTTCGAAAACTGAAATTTATGACTCAGTTTTCGATACTTTTTGATACGAATTCTGGACAATTTTTTAGAAAACCTGCGTTTTCGACATATTTTAATAGGACTTTTTGATAGTGAAACCCAAAGCTTTTGACACTAACCGACAGCTGTTTTTAGCAGCTTTCGGCAGTTTTTGACACTTTTTGACAGTTTCTCACCATAATTGAAGGTTTTATTTTTCACAAAATTATCGGAACGTCAGATTTTTACCGTTTTACCCATCTCTGGTACAGATAGACATCGCGACATCCAGACAAACGGGGACTTTCAGTTTTTCTGCTTTTTCGGGCTCAGGAGCTTTCAAAACGTGGAGAAAGTGGTTTTGAACCAATAACATTTTTGGTCAGTTTGACAAGATTTCAATAACTTTGATCATTTTGGACCGAAGTTGTAATTTGCTAATAAAAAATTAACAACAAAAAGCAACATTTTTTAGAGATTTTTAAACTTCAGGAGTCAGTTTTTAGAAGCCACGGACAATTTTACAATGTCGCATTTTTCGGAGTGAGACATTCCAGGGTAAAACATTTTAACTGTGGTGGATTGAAATTAGATTGCTCAATCAATTAGATTTGTTGCCGTTACATGTTGTTGTAATAAAATCGCCTAAAATTTTTTAAGCAAAAAATAAAAAACAAATCGGTCAACTTGAATATTTGTATCATAATGTACAATAGTAAAATCTATGAAATTTTGCTAAATATTTTAAAAACCGCACATCATAAATCATTTATCATAAACATAAATTTTATCATTTTTAATACGGCAAAACCATTTTGTTGTGAGAATGCCAAAATTTTTAAAAATCCAAGAGACACAAACAAAATAAAGAAAAACAATAAAATGTTTATTCAGATGATGGATTTCATTTGTTTTAAAACTTAAACGCAATCCAATGACATCTGTCTTCCATCAAACAATAATTTTTTGTGCATAGTTGATCCCTTTGTTGTTCTTTTGGTTTCAAAATATGATGCACAAATAAAAAAAGACGCGGTATTTTTACGCACATCAATTAAATATGAATTAAATGAAGATTTGGATTATCTTAATTATGTTATATTCATTTAAATCATGTAGTCATATTGTAAACATAGATAATGCAAACGTGATATAGAAAAAAATTGGTTTCCTTCGAGCCGGATTTGAACCAGCGACCTATGGATTACTACACTACACTACATCATATACTTTTCTACAGTCCACCGCTCTACCAACTGAGCTATCGAAGGCATGAAATAATTGGAATTTAACATTTTTCTCAAATATTTTTTTTTGTGTTTTTTGCTCCACTTTCTACTTTTGAAAAAAAAAAAATTAAACAACAATGTAGCAATCAATGTATGTATGTGGAAGAAACTTGATTGCAACAAAGTATTTCAATTATTTCTGTATGCTGTCTCTTTAATAATAATCGCAATAAGTTTTACAAATTAAAGCAACAATTTATTTTATGAATGTACACCAGTGTATTGGCACAAGCAAATAACTTATTAAAGAGAATCTAAGAAAGCAATTTCGTACAGAAAGGATTTTAACTATTCATGTATTAGGTACGTGCTCATTTGGCGTTCTCCTTGTTTGTAATTTTTTTTTTTTTTAGTAAGTAGGTCTAGCTGATTGATCCTTCAAAAATTAGGAAAAAGTTCCAAAATTGAAACGGTTTTTTTTATTTCTGAAAAAATGATTTGTAACTATGTATATATCATTCAAAAAAGAATCAGAGATCAACAAAAAATGAAAGATCGGGAGCCATAGAGGAATAGAAAAATGGCAAAGTACATGGCATGACACTATACCTCTTTCAAATGACAATAAAAATTCAAAGTGAAGATGTTAATGAATTATTTCGATTATTCGATATCCTGAAAAATAACTATTTCAAACGTACAAACGCAATATTCGGTTGACAAGTTGCAAGACCGAGTTTGTTTAGAATCAATTATAGCTATTTCGATTAGCGTTCCTTTAGGAGGATAGAGCCGTTGAAAACTTGTTGATTGAGTAATGTCGTGCATACCGAATCGTAATTTTTATAGGCGTTTCTGGCGGTAGGATTATTTCAAGTTTGGGTCAAAAAGTGATTAGGTATGCCGATATTCCTCAACATGACGATCAAAACATCCAAACAGACCGCTGATTCCACACCACTAGATCGTTGTTCTTAGAGCTTTGATAGGTGTTATGTGTAGAGGATCCTTTTGTGGAGTTCTTCGACAAACGGATGACGTCGTATAAACGGCGCGAGTGGTGCTTTTAGCTCGATAAGGCCATCTAAGTAGCGCAGCCACTAAAAGCTTTATGGTCAATTCTGTTGGATGTAGGTTCTTTAGACGAGACGTTGCGAAAGGCCTTAATATTTATAGGCTGGGAAATTAATTCTGTACCAAGTGTAGTGGTTACAAATTCGAATTTGGTAATTCCAGATTTTAAACTTCTACACGGATGGTTCAAAAATGGATGGTATAGAGTTGGTTGTTATTTTCTGGAAACTGATTATGAACCTCTCATTTCGTCTTCCCAACTAATCCAGCGTTTTTCAGACTGAATTAATTGCGAGAATGGAGGCCGTGGATTGTTTGAGATATAATGTAGCATCTATAAGGGATATTCGCATTTTTAAGGACAGTTGTTACGCGTGCTTATTGCCCTTCCTTTCGACTGGCTCAGGGTTTGCTTATGTTTGGGTCGCGGATTCTGTTCTTTGCACTGTAACAATAATAGTTTAAGAGTTCGCCATACTCGCGATTCGCAACACAAATTTAAAAAATGTATTCCCGTTTTTATTTTTATTAATTCCTAAACATCCGAATTTTTTCCACTAGCTATTTCGATTCCAAAATTTTTCATGTTCATACCCAACTTAATTTTATTCTAATTTTCTACTCCAGGCCATGTAATCCCTAAATATCGTTATACGAAAACCACCATGGAATATTCATGTGCAACAGTCGTGAGGAATTACCGCACACCCTGAAGTCTCATCAAAGCCGGCCCTTACTTCTAATATTTATGTTTAATATAATCAAAATAGGTATGGTAAATATCTATAATCTCACGTCCGAATATCTTTTACATGGCAAATCCCAAAGTGTTTCCCATCGCTTCTCACAACCTCATAGGCTACATTTCCTATATTACGCACAACCGTACACTACGAATTTGCGTGCTCGTTTCGCACAAAACTATACAAAGACTGTTTGGCCAACTATTAAATTCCGACATCTGCTTCTGAGGTTATAGTTATGAGCATCCCGTTCATGAGCTTCGGTAAGATGTTTAAGGACATTCTGTTGACAAATGCTCAAGTTATTATTTTTGACTTCGGCCGGCATATTTGCTTCCCATTCCAAATTTAATAACCTCAACAACCCGTACTCCCTGCCGTTGATGATTAGATGCTGCCCAAACATTAGAAAAGAAGGAGAATATTTGGTAGCACTGTGCGCCATATTCCTTAAAGCTGAGATTATCTCAGGTATATATTGATCCCACTTCGCCTGTGAATCCACTATATATGCTCTCAAGGCCGAAAGATTTGAACGGTTGACACGTTCAGACGCCTGCGGCACTAATGACTGTTTTACATTGTCTTTCGTCAATAGAGTTTGGAACAATTTGGACGTGTAGTAGGCCCCATTGTCAGACACCACATATTCTGGTACTGAGTGAGATAATAATACTTCATTCCCCAAAAATGTAACTACCTCCGTAGCTACCGCTTTCCTAAGTGGTTTAAGGAAAATAAATTTTGAATACTGATCCAAAACGATAAATAAATACGAATTTCCCTTTTTCGATCTTGGGTAAGGCCCCAGAAAGTCAATAAATATACGTTGCTTAGGTCTCATAACTAGCCGCTGTTTATCCATTTCAGTTCTAGTTATATAGGTAACTGGTTTAGTTTCCTTACAGATCGTACACTTATTTACGAATTCTTTGGCCTCTATTGCCATCTTTGGCCAATAGAAATAGCGCTGAATTCGTTCGAGCATTTTGGCATAATTGAAATATGCTTACGTTGGCGGGTTATGGGCTTGTTTAAGATTGTGTGACATTAAAGGTTGAGGTACGTATAATTTCCATTTAGGTAGATCCGTAGGTGAAAAGGATAATTTCTCAATGGTGATATTAACTAGGATTTTACCGTCCGAAACACAAAATTTAGAAAATTGTAAAAGGATATTTTGAATTTTAATAATTAAATCCAGATATTCCTGAGCTTTGAACGAAATGGAATCAAGATTCACGTCGAACCCACTCTCGTGAAGTATAATTTCTTCCATAAACATGCGAACAACATTGCGCCGATATGACTTTTTTAAACGCCTTTTCGTTCCAAACAAATATTTTATCCGTTTTTGTTAAGTCCGGTGGAGCGACTAGAGATGCAAACGACAATATAAAACGTCGATGCCGCACCCCGCCATTCCTAAAAAGCGCTGTAGTTTCTTAATCGAGGAAGGGACTGGATACTCATGGATATAGCTTTAACCTTATCTGGATTAGTAGCTAACGTTCCCAAGTACATACTTAAAAAATGTTTTTTTTCGACTTGACCTTCAAACTGGCCTCAATCAAATTCTTACCTACCATGGACAACAATTCTAGATGCTAATCAAATGTTTTGGAGGCAATTAAAGATCATCAAGATAAACAAAGATGCGATTGTGAAGTAAATGGGGGGGTATCACCTGGTCCATTAACCGGCACATAGTTTGTGGCGCGTTTCAGAGACCTAACGGCATCACTATGAATTGGTACAATGAACGTCCAGAGACAGTAAACGCTGTTTTTTCTCGGGACTCTTTGTCTAACGGTATTTGCCAAAAGACGTCCTTTAGGTCAAAACTCGAAATAAATTTGGTGTCCTCTAGTCGACTTAAGAGCCCGTTGATTATTGGCAGCGGATACGCGTCTCTTTTCGTTACCTCATTTGCACGTCTTGCATCTAAGCAGAGCAGCGCTTTGTCGTTTGGTCTCAACACTAATGTCACAGGTGAACTTCATGCACTATTTGACCCTTCAATCACTCCCAATGACAACATTCGTTCCAGTTCCTCATGAAACGGTCTATTTAATTGGAGAGACTGGATAGTACCTTTGTTTGACATCAATATGAAGTGATAATACCCGTGTTTTACCTAACCCTTGTTTATTAAAAGAAGGCAATGCTTCGATAATGGAATTAAGTTGAGTTTGTTGTTCACCTGATAATACATGGGAATTAACCGTTTCGCAATCTTCGTTACTTAGTTCGAATATTGACATAGGCATTATATTGAGCAATTTCCAAAAATCTATACCCCAAGTATAGTGATTGTTTCAATCCCGGAATTAAATAAATTCGCATTAATTTTTCGACTTCCTTTCCAGCCAAGTATCCGTTCCGAATTGCCACTCGCCGTCCTGATATGAAATATAATATTGAATACCTAGACATCAAGATTTTTGAGGAAAAGTTCGCACCCCTTTCCTAGAGCGGTTATAGATGCTCCACTATCCATCAGTTCGGTATAACCAACTCCAAACAATTCTGAAATATCCCATTTTAACTCTTTCCGCTTCTCCCAATACTTTTTTGTACGATAAACAGCAGATGAAGATTTATTTCTCATCTTTCGTGATGAAACAGACGAAACAGCATTCAGCAAATTTGAATATTTGGTAACGTTAATTTTGTTTGGTAGCATTGGTAATATTCATCCTCTTGTTGTTTATATTTGTTGATGGATTTGGTTGCTGCTCCTGGTTCCGGGGAATTCTTATAGCAGCCCGTTGGTTCCTCGGCTGACCGTTTCCCGATGCACATTTGGAACAATTTGGTTTTGCCACGTCTTCCTTACCACACCCATAACAGAACAGCTGAAGCGGTTTGTTGCACCGACCAACTTTATGGCCTATATCCAAACAATTCCAACAAACTTGATAATCCGATAAATTATCTCTACATTAGAATTATATGCATCAATTTGCGGTAATGTGAATTTTGACGATTTTGAAAAGCGTTAAAATTTGGTTCCAAAACTGAATTTTGATGCCGTTGATTCCAATGATTTTCATTACTAAATTTATTTAACATGGCCTCAAATTGGGAATTTGGTGGAGCCGAACATAGATTATAATTTATTTGTGATTCAAATTCAACACCGCAGTCGAAATTTCATTAATGTGTTTGCTGACATTTTTCGATGTTAAATCACAAATTTTATGATTGCGTTTCCAAGTGTCCTCCAAAGCTACGCATCATCTTACCAAGTTATATCAATATCTTGATCCGTCAAATTGTTTTGCAGATCTACCCGCATATTGTATCTTAAGATCCGTAGAATTTCTGTGTCTGCTATTGGAGAACAAAATTGGAAAATCAGTGCCAACAAATGATTCGTTTGGTTTTTGTTTCCTAGAATCGATTAATCTGTCCGACGGTCTTGAAATCTTTCGATTAACGCATATTTAAGTTGAACTCACGAATATGGTAAATTCCGCTCTAAAAAATACCAATACCAATTAGACGCTATACCATTCAGGAACACACTAAATTCATTCCGTAAATTATTTTCATTTACCTGGTATGTTCGGGCCAGACGTTCTACTTTGAACAGAAAATGTTCAATCGACATTCCCCTGGTAGATCCATCGAATTCAGTTTTCCGTTTAGAAAGTTGTTGGTGTAAGTTATTATATCCGCCACCCGAATTGGGCATTGGTGCGAATATTGCGGTAACGATTGTGAATAAGCTCTTTGTTTTTGAAAATTACAAAATTGCGAATTTTGGTTCACCTTTTGATGAGAAGTTTCACAATATTTTTCGATTTGTTAATCAGAAAAAATGAAGAGGCCATAGCCAATCATTTATAATATATCTACCAACAAAGTACGGGGGGTACTTTAACCCAGAAGTCATACAAAATGTATCGACCCTGAATACCACATAGAGAACTCAAGGAAGATTAAAGTACGGGGGGGGGGGGGGGGGGGGATTTAGCCCACTCTTGTGTTTTGAAGTAATTTTTTTATCCTGTAAACTTAGCACTCTATACGATAAAATATTAAGTCACTTTAACACTAAAACTTTAAAACACTAAAACTTCAATAACTCGACAAGGAGTGGTCGCATTTCGAATTTTAATATTTTGAATAGCGAAGTTTTACCGAATTTTAATTTTTTTAAATCCGCGCAATCACTATACCAAGGCTTTTTTCGTTTACCATTAGCGTTGCTTTTTCAAGCGCTATTACGCCGTTTATTGGTTCTTACATTTATGTCAGTCGCCTGGGCCATTGGTTTCGCTGCCTACTTCTTGAATTGCAGGAACGCCTTTCAGCTCACATTCTTCGACAGTTTCGGTTATGTTCCCTGGGCATTTATAATAAACGTAAGACTTTTTTTCCATGCATCTCGAATTTTTGAGTAGCCTTGAGTTGACCTTGTAGACATTCTTAAAAAACTCCAGCACTTGTTACAAGAAACACGGTTCTGAGTAGACTTGCTTATATTTAAAGAGTTCATCAATACGTACCTCTATCGTTCTAATTTAATCAATAAAATTTAATCCAGGTGCCGAAACAACTATGATATAATTGATTGATAAAACCCTCTGACCTCTAAAAAAAAAATTCAATACTCCATATCGTATGTTATTCAATCTGCATCCATATGATAATCCGTACAAACACCATCCCTTTAGGTTAGTAACAAAAAAAAAATTTGTTTGCTACACTTATCTCAAATAACAACAGTAAACGTGAGGAAAATTATGAGATTATGTTCAGTTGTCATCATACTTCTCTCGCAATACGTATACATATGATTTATGTACGCATATAAAGATAATTTTATCGATATAATTTTAATTATAATTTAAATATTTAAAAAAAAATTATCAACATATGAATTTATTTACTTTCTATTGTTTATATACATACATAGGTATATAGGTAGTATGTACATATGAGTTTTGTGTAGTATATAACGAGAGCGCGCGCGTTTTAATTTTTTTTGTTATGTAGCTACACGACTTTTTTTTGTTTTGTTGTTTTTTGTGGGGTGTATTTTCAGATATTATTTCTCAGTTTTAATTTGTATTTAGCACATAATCAAAGGTTCGCCGATATAATAAGCGACGTAAAATTAAAAATAATAATATTTAATCGAAATTAGTGGAAACATTAATTTTCACTCATTTTTATTTGATTTTTTGTATGTATGTGTGTGTATTTGTTGTTGTAATGTGAAACTTGGAAATTTTTTTGTTTTCTAAAAAATTCTAAGTATTTTTTGTATGTTTTTAATTTTTTAAAAGAATTCTACTCTGGAACAAAAAATTATTAATTTAATAATTCTCAGAATCATATTATAATAAAAGTGCAGTGTTTATGCAAAACAAAAAAAGAAAAGAAAAAAAAAATTAAAGAAAATTTGATAAGGAAATAGCAACAAATTGTGTGATGCTGAATTGTTTAAAAAATAAATATATTTTTTTTTGTGTTGGTTGCATAATTTATATTATAATATTATGTTAAGTGATAAATGAATTTAAAAACTAAATAAATAAGCAAATCGTAATACAGAAACTATTATGTACTCATATATGGTAGATAACACGGAACAGTTGATTCGTGCAAGTTCTGAATTTTCTTATTGTGTGAGTATTTGTATTTTAATTCTTGGATATGTTATGTTTATGCAGCCTGTTTATGTTTTATATGCGGACCCCCGTGTATTATTCGTTTCTCCTATAACAAAAGCCAATTTTCTTAAACTGGAATAATTTATAGAAAATTGTTGAAATTCTAAATAGTGTTAAATAAAACTAATCCTAATTATTCGTGTTTAGATTTAATCGATGTTTCAAAAGTATTTGTTAAAACAATTCTCATGTTTACAACAAAAATGTCGGTCTTAACAAAATCTTCATTACAGAAAAATTATTGGGCTTATTGTGCTATAGCTAGTATCCAAATGAATTCAGTTTAAATTATGATCTTTATATGGTATGGCTGTAAAAGCTCTACGAGGATGACGTTTTTTTGAACATCATTTTGCTGTCGTTAGTTTAACTGACCGGTACGGAGTTAGCACGGTAAATTAGCACGAAATTATCAAAAAGTTTAATCTGCGGTAATGCTGTACTATAATGCTACAGCATTAAACATTTTAGCACATTATGTATATTTATTTAACTATTAAGAAAATCGAAAAGAAATTGATTTTAGCTTAACTTCGACTGTGTCTGAAAACTGCGGTAAATATTTTTAGTACACATTTTTGATATTTATTTGAAAAAATATTCTTCTACATTCACAATTTTTTATTATGGTGTTCGGATAGTGTAATAATTTTTTGGTATATTTCCCCGCTTCACATTTTTGATGCTTCATTTTAATTCGAACCAAACTTCCATAAATCGAATCACCATTTGCAAAACATTTTTGTTCGATTTAGAGAAAATTCGAAATATAGAAGTTAGGAATAATTTATGCATGTTTAATCCTACTGCCAAAATATAAATTCGATTTAAGGAAAAATTCGAGTAAAAGAAGTTAGTTATATGGAAAACTGTCTGTACTATTTTCGAGAAATGGATAGTTGTCTGGACAAAAAGGGCATGGTATATTTATTAAGGCATAAGTACGACAATTAAGTTAAATCAGTACAGTACTTCAATCATACTAGTAAATCATATAATGAATTTATTCTGTAGCTGTCATTAATTAACATAGGAATTGACTACGAGTATGATAATTTGGATGCGTGCAGTTTTATTCTGATTAAGTTAACCGTTAATTTGTCAACCCGCAAGCATAGTAATTTCGTTATCCAGGCCAACCTTTTACCATGTTCCATGACAATATTTAGAAATTTCGTATAACGCTTTCAAAAATTATTAACGAATCTCATTGGCTTCGACACACCATAGTTAACAAATTAAAGACAAATTAACGTTTCAATTATCCAGAAGCCTTGTCTTAAGAACTTTTGTTTGCATTATTCATAGGAAAAATTTAAAAGTCGAAGTTATTGAGATCCGTTTTTAATTTTTGAAGGTGTCACACGTAATTTCTGAATTTAGTCATGAAAGATGGTAAATTGTCGGCCTATACAAAGAAATCACAACTGGGGTTGACAAATTAACGCTTCAATGAACCAAAAGCACTTATAGTACTGATGGTTGGTTCGTTTGAAATTCCATGTGCTTTTGAAGGAGTCATACGAAATTTCTGAATATTGCCATGGAATATAGTAAAGAGTAATCCAATATTTGATATTTGTTATTAATCGCAACATACTAATCTTTATTAATCATAAAAAAAAGTAGGGGAACATCCACTAATTTAGACAAGAAATTTGTATTTGTAAACATGATTTTACTTGTTTTTGCATGTAAAAAAAAAAAAAGTAGTCAGCGCTGCCCAAGCGTGGGGGCAAATGAACTAAAATCGATATTGGGAAAGTCCCTCATTGCGCTTTGTCGTGGATTAAGCTGAATTCTGGCCTTCACCTTTCGAACCATTTCTGGCGATGTTGCTGTTTATGAATGTTCACCTCCATGGCATTTTTTGATGCTACCAGTTTCATTGTAACGTGTAGTGGTCCGACACACAAACATTTTGTTCACAAGGAAATGTCGTAGCTCATTAACAATGGCTGGTTGCGATTTTCCAGCCAAATACAAAGCAATAACACTGTTGCGTTTGAATTCCATTTTGATAACTTTTTTAACTGCGACGTAAAACGATATGCTTCCGTAGGCTTGTAAACAATATAACAAACTGACGCTTGTAAAAAAATAAGCGCGCTGTCATGCACCGTGGGCAGCGTGAATTTAACGGCAAAACCTATAATAGCAGGTGGTGTGAAATTTATGACAAATTAACAAAAAACCTCAAACAGTCAAAAATTATAGCAGCCAACATTAAACTTTCAGTATAATCCAATAAGTCTGTTCAGTACAAAACAACTAAAATATGTACATAGCTTACATGATTCGAAACAATTTTCTTGCAAATCTTTTGTAAAATTTGAATGTCAGACTGAGATAAAGGTTTATTATGTAACATATTGCCGTATGTGACGTAATAAGTAAAAAAAAAATTAAAACGATTGACATTTCCTTCCCACAATTGTGCCAGACGCTGCAATGATTTCATGTAAACACGATACGACAGCAATTGTAATACATATTTTTAATGAAATTTAAATCAAAAATCGCTCTAATTCCTAAATTAAATGTTCCACTTTATATGTGGTAGATTGGACTTGGGCTTATATTCAAGCATAACAACAAATCAATTTAGTTAAAGTAACAAGAGAACCATCAGTATATTCGATATTTTAACGCGACAATAGCCGACAAATAGACGACAAATAATAGCCTCAATAAGTAGTTTTCAGTCAAGAGTTTCATTCAGTCAATGTGTGACGCCTCCTTTAGACTGAATTAGTTCAAAAACACGGTTTTGTATTAAATTGAGCAATGTTTTTACATAATCTTGCTCAATTTCTTCAAAACACTTAACAAAGGCGACTTTTAACATTGTAACCGTTTATTATTAATGACCGTCGGGGTACACTTTACGAGACAACATTCCCCAAACATTTTCAATTGCCCAAAAGTGTTCGATTGGGTAGATTTGGCTTTAGATTATGGAGTTAGGGTAATCATTTACGACCGTTGTATAGTAGCCAAACCTTAACAACTGAAGCTTTATGCTTTGGATTGTTATCTTGGTAGAACGCAAACATACTTTATATTCCCATTTTTCGAGCAGAATATTTTAAATTGCTTTTGAGGGCGTTTAAGCCCTCTCTTTGTTCATATTGCCTTCAATAAAAACCAAATTTCCCATAGATATATGGCACATTGCGCCACACACCATTTCGTTCTGCCCTCCATGTTCTACGGTAGCAGTTAAATTGTTGGTCCTAGATGCTGTTCTGTGCTCCCACCATACTTTTTCCTGCTTATTATCACACTGAAACAAGGCAAACTTATTTGCATAAAAACCATCCATAGTTTTGCAAAAATCAGACGTCATATGTTTGGATTTCCTTGCGCAGTTTAACCCAGTTAAAGAGTCGTTTAAAGAATTTAATTTAAATTCAATTACTTTGAAGTAAACATCGATCATCAGTTATTGAACTTACTTTTATACCACTAAACTCATACATAATCTTTGTTAGTTCAGCTTTGGATTTTTAGAAACTTTTCGTAAAATAAATCTTTCATCCAACAAAGTAATCTTTCCGCTCTTTCATGCTATGCAATATTTCTAATCTTCCTTCTTGGTAATGGGCTAGATACTCGATACTCAGATAAGCAGATAAGCAGTCATTTTTTGCGAATTTGCTAGAAATGTTATACACTATAATTTAGCAAACCAATTTGTTGCTGAATATCAAAAAATGGTATACACGATATTTTTTCTTGGTTAGCAAGCAAGCAAATCGTAGAAATTTTGCGAGCGTTTTAAAGTATGCGCATCTACGTAAATGTTTGTGGAAATATTTGTTAATCATATTACGCAAATAAATTTGCGATTCGCAAATCCGCCATATTTACCGATTTGCGAATTGCCAGAGTATCGAGTATCTGGCCCAATATCTCACAAATTTTTTGAATCATTCTTTTTGACAGGTTAACTAGGTATAGTTTTCCGATTTCCGATAAACTATAGCCTTTTTCCGATGCGATATTACCAACGAACGAATATTTATTGAATCATTTAGCCTCGATATGTCAACATTTTTTTTTTGTTTGTAAATTTTAATTGTCTGAATTAAATGTAAGCCTTAATCAAGCTGTATTATCCTTTGTTCGTAAATCCCGAGTAACTCTTAAAAAAAATTAGTAAGTCATATACAACAATACAACTGAATGTGTGTGGTTTTCCTACTTTTTAAAATTTTATTATTAGTGTACCGTTAAGAAAGTTTGTTTTTCTTTTTTTTCATTAAATTTACAAAGCACAGTTAATCTTATCATAAATAATTTTGTTTTGTTAATCGGAAACAGAATGAGTGAATTCTACAGTATTTAAAAAAAAAAGTTCGACCATATAGGTGCAACTGAATATTCTTGATTGTATATTATACGAAAAAAAAACATACGCTAAGCAATTATTTACAACCTACTTGTTTTGTATTTATGTATGAATGTATATATTGCAAGTTTATAGCCAATAATCCAATATACCTCAATATAAATCTAGGAGGCATTAATTCGACTGTTCGTAGGATAGTCTGTTGTTTTATTGCTATTTGAAATGTGTGTTGATTGACGATCGTCACAGAATTTCGTTTCAATATTCATTTGTTTTTTTCAAATCATGCCCTGCCTAAAAAAGTTTCACTTCAAAAAAATTCAATTGAGTCGCATGTAGTGGCTATACGATTTTTGGTTTTTCAATTAGTTCCTATTAGCTGTCTTTCAAAGGGACAAATTTGCTACTGTGAGTACCATCCAAAAGGAACGGAAATTTTAATAATACATAATAACCTCTTCATTATCGATTTAAATAGTATGCGTAGCTGCGACCAATGCTTTCTAGAATATACAAGCCATACTACTGCAAGCAAAAATTATTATTTTGGTTTCTTCGGCATAGAACAGAATAACAGATGGCAATAAACGTTCCAAAAATGAAAGAGTAGAGAATAAAACATTTAAAAAATAAAAAAGTAATTTATGTCATATTGTATTGACTCACAAAAACGGAACCTAGATCAAAAACTGCTGAACTCTTCATAGTAGAAATTGATCCCAGTTCAGTTATTTTTTTATCGAAATCCGTTTTTTGCGTCAATAAAATTCAACATTAGTATTATCTCATGCGCACGAAAGGAAGGTTGTACATATTTTTATTTCCGGAAATTTTCTGCCAAATTTAAAACTAGTAAAATTATTAATAAAATACTAATTTAGATATAAATCAATATTAACTAAAAATGGAAAATAAGTTAGAAAAATATATATAAACTATAATCCCATTAATAACTTCAAATTATGAAACGTGCATCCTCACTTACTTGTGCTTGGATTAATACTAATTTATTTTTTATATTTTTCCCATGTTTCATTCTCTTTCATTTTTCTAACTATTGCCCTCTGCAGAAAAATAATGGAACTGTCGACATAAATTGAGTGACGTAGCCAATAGTATGGCTTGTATATTCTAGAAGGCATTGCTGCGACCTAGAAAGACTACGGCAAGCAAATTATTTACAAACATAATTTTTTGTACTTATGTATGTATGAATGTATAATATTACTCGTTTATCGCAACCAATACCTCAAAATCTAGGA
Source organism: Tipula helvola (assembly GCA_963556165.1). Lineage (NCBI taxonomy): Eukaryota > Metazoa > Arthropoda > Insecta > Diptera > Tipulidae > Tipula > Tipula helvola. The sequence goes on along the minus strand of OY744482.1, from coordinate 37,534,825 downwards.
GGAATTGATTCGACTGTTCGTAGAATAATGTTGCTGTTGTATTGCTTTGCTATGCAAAATGAGTGTTCATTTAGTTTCGTCACACGATTTGCTTTCCGAATATAAAAATTTATGTTACAGTTACACGACTGTCACAGAATTTCGTTTCAATTCATGATTCAATAAAAAAGCCAGGTTAGCTCGAAATATGTAAACAAATGGCCATATTTTTTTTGACGTCACCCAATTCTTTTACGTATAAATTACAACAACAAATAAAAAAACGAAAAGTAAACAAGGAATAACTTACATATTTACCGGAATTGCATGACGTCACGAACACGTGGTTTGAAAAATCGAGCTAACCTGGGATTTATTGAATCATGTTTTCAATTTTTTTTTTGTTTTTTTCGAATCATATACTGCCTAAAAAAGTTTCACTTCAAAAATACCAAGTAATTAGTACAGCTTGGTAATTAGAACACTTTCTTTGATTGAAATCATTATATGTCAATTTATAGTCTTTTTGAAAATAAGTTTTAAAAATCAATAAAGCATGGTTTCCACGATGGCTAGGCGAAAAAATTAGTCAAACTAAAAAGAGAAAGTGAAAATTCATCAATAGTACGATAGAGACAAAATACCATTTTGACAGAAAAATTGGGACGTCCAGTTTTTAATATTTTATTCAGCACTCCGAAATTGGACGTCTAATCCGAAAAAAAGATGAAATGGATCATCTTTTTTCGGATTAGCCGCTGATTTTCGGAATTCATATGTCAATTTGAAGAAAATTTTCGGAATAAAATAAATTTCAAAATGGAACCGTTAATTTGGATTTTGTTTTTTAAAGACAATAATTAAATATAAAGCATTAGTCCAGTAATGGATGTTAATAAAGTTAAATAACGTAAATTAAATTATGAAATGTCTCCAAATGTATATCAATCCAAACATAAACAAAGTTATAGGTGATGACATCTCGAAACGTTAAAAATAAATGAATAAAAATTCGGTGTAACGACTTGTTGCTGTTTCACTCACTCTCATGTTATTTTTTTTATTCCTTCCTCTTTTTAGTTTGACTAATTTTTTCGCCTCGCCATCGTGGAAACCATGCTTAACTTGGAGTACTTTCTAAAAGACTTACAAGTTCTCAAGTAAGGATCCAAATTGATTTTTTCTATTTTTTATAACTATAACAATTTAAAACCGCATGAACTAGTATTTATATTTTATAGTTTTTTTGTATGAGATGTGCGATATAACACCGAGGAAGTGTGCCAATTCTTCAATCGGTTTAAATGCAAAGATTAAAATTAAAAACAAGGACAAGTTTTTAATTTTCATTATCAAGAAAGTGCGTGCGCATCGCAACGCAATTGCGATTTAGTCATAGCAAATTACACCACATGTCACACAGCCGGTAAAATAGTAACCATTTGGCGTCAAATATTTCGTTGACGTGTCAGATCGACATTTGGCGATATCACATTGCTACCCAGATGGCGCAATTTAACACCACCAAATTATGTTTGTCGGGCTATCTGAAAAGCAAGGTATATATCAATTGTTCAAAGACTCTTGCCTAATTGAAAGCCAAAATTCGACAGGATATCGTGTGGCACAAATATTCATGAAATCCTACTGCATAAAATGCCATAGTCATACCTGGGTTCTTACTTATCTCTACGAATACGTGTCAATAGCCATCAAACTCACCTACACGGTTTTCGTGTAGGGAAATTTGTTCAAATAAAAATCTCAGCCCTGGGGGTCACATAAAAATATCGTTTGGCACAAAAATTCACGAAATCCTACTGTAGGTCTTGGCCAAGTGAGATTTGCTTACCTACCTCTACGATTACTTATTAATTGTCAACTCCACCTTCAATTTTTGGTGTTTATCTATTGTCATTTTTTTTGTCAGAAACTCCACTTTAGTATAAAAGCCCATTAAGCTGTCAGAATATTTTCAAAGGTGGGTATACAAATATCAAAGTATCTAATTTTTTCAAAAATGTATTTCGAGATGAATTTCTCCTGCTAGGGTTACCACTATGGGTGTGTAAACTCAAGAACTCGTAACTAACAAAGTCGCAGTTCGTTTCGAAAAGTCTTACATAAAAAAAAAAAAAAAATTTATAATCATGTAATGCTTACAAAATCGGCCACCAAGCGTTTCTTTTGAGGATTTAGTGGGGTTATATATTTTTTAAAAATGAAGTTTAATTTTGTATACATGGGAAATGTCTTAATAGGGAATATTCCAGATTTATCCCAGTATCTCGGACGAATTTTGATATCGGGATTTTTGACGTATAGGAAGTTAGCACGAAATGTTCATCTCAAAAAGGTTATTTTTCAAAATGTTTGTCTCTGATAAAATTAAAGGAAATGTTCACTCCATTCAGAAAAAAATATTCAAAACTCTTAACCAAATAGTATTCATCCCGAAAAATAATTATAAAGAAATTGATTAAGATTTAGTAAAATAAATATTTATTGCTACATATGTTGTTCGTTTGGACACAATTTCACAGTACTTTTATAGTGAATAAAGACTAAGCGATCAAATTTCAATTTCTAAATTTCTTGCGCCGATCTCCCCCTGAAATGATATACGGTATCCTAATTCTCACCACCAATGCAATTAGAAAAAACTACCCTCATTAAGAAATCACGGGGATTAAGGATGAAAATATAAACCTCAACGTAAATGTATTACGAAACATAATACATAATGTACTTACAATCAAGTTCCAGAAGCGGAAGATTTTCTTACCTTTCTTAAAATATTGAAAGATTAATCGACTACAACTAAAAAGGCATTTCGGCCACACATTTTTAAAACATCCGAAGAGATTTCAAAGATGTTTAAGAAATTTTGTGAAATTCAGATGGACAACTTTAAGATCGGCACAAGAAGTTTCGCCGTGTTTCATTGTAAGTACATATTATGTTTCGTAATATTTTATGTTGCGGTTTATTTTCATCCTTAATCCCCGTGATTTCTTAATGAGGGTGTTTTTTTCTAATTGCATTGGTGTTGAGAATTAGGATAACTCAGGGGGAGATCGGCGCAAGAAATTTAGAAATTGAAATTTGACCGCTTAGTCTTTATTCACTATAAAAGTACTGTGAAATTGTGTCCAAAGGATCTATGTAGCAATAAATATTTAGTTTACTAAATCTTAATCAATTTCTTTATAATTATTTTTCGGGATGAATACCATTTGGTTAAGAGTTTTGAATAATTTTTTCTGGATGGAATGAAAATTTCCTTTAATTTTATCAGAGACACACATTTTGAAAAATAACCTTTTCGGTCTGAACATTTCGTGCTAACTTCCTATACGTGGATTTTCGATGTTTTATGTGATTTATTGAGGTTTTTAAAATTATTTTATATTTGCTTGGTTTGAGTATTATCTATTAAGGAATGGAAATTGTTTGAAATTATTGGAGATTTTCAATATCACTCGAATTTGCGTTACATAACCTTACAGAGATGAGATTTTCGAAATTCGAGATTTTGAGCTTAGTGAGTTAGCTTTTTAGTGAGCTTAATTTCTAAGATTATTGTATAGGATTCTAAGTTAATTTGAAGTTTTTCCGGTATATCCGAAATTGGATGTGAAACACCATTTAAATATTTTTGCAGCCCCTTTTGGAAAATGTTTCCTTATTTCGCCTTCGGTTTGAAATTAAAGGGTTTTTGTTAGGCGTTACGAGGCACAAAGGCAAATATGTAATAACGCTTATAGTTATTTATTCACAATGCACATAAAAATAACAAATATTTATGACTTTAAGTCATAACAATTTTTTATTTGATAACAATAAATTTCTCTCACGCTTTTTTGTTATTCCGTGTAGTTGGTTGTCTGGTTAAGTGCAAGCATGCAAATTCAATACACATTTTTATTAATAAAAATTTCATAAAAATGTAAAATAATATCGACAGTAAATTTTCTAAAATATATTTTTAAAAGTAGCCAATTATTTGATAACTCATACATGTATGTATAAGTTACATGTAATTGAAAGACATACTGCTGTGCAAATTTAATACTTAGCTATACGCGGTAGTTTTACACGTTTCATATTTATAGTGTGTATAGTGGCACGATTGTTATTTCTACCGGTTAGATTCTGTCTGTGCTCAATTTGGAATGAGATATGTACATTTAATAGACAAATTAAAATATTTATTAAAAAAAAAAAAAAAAAAACTTAATTACATTTTTTTAAGTATTAATCTAAACGACATAATTTATGCTGGTTTTATATTCATTTATGTAAATTCGCGACTACACTATTCCAATGTAATTTGAAACCAGCTAGTATTGATAAAATATTTTTTTTTTACGATCGTAGCGAACAGTCTATACTACTATAATTATATCATCAACACGATTATATTAATCACTATTTGCATAAATTCAATATAAAATTGGATAAATCAGACAAACACCTATTTGTCATATGTTTATTATTAAATTATGGTGTGGCCCTTCATTAATTTAAACTTGGCGTCAATGTGGTGAAAAATGTGCATGATTTCGCATAATCATTTTTTTTTTTAGTAAACTTCAAATTACACTGCACTCAGCGATCACGCCACTTCGCACCATTATAACGGAAGGAAATTATTTAAGCAAAAAAAAACAAAAAAATAACGAATTAACTTTTTATCGCCAGTATAAAAAAATTGCAAGCTTTTCAAAAGTGTGGGAAATTTTTTCGCTTCCAACAAATTTTATTATTGTTTGCAAATTTTATTTATTTAAAAAACAAAACAACATACGTTTTTTTTATTTAAATATTTATAGAATGAATAATAATAATATCAACAAATAAATAAACAAACAAATCGATTTAGGTGGAAATTTATGAACATACAAATTTACTTTTAAATTATATGTTTCTATAATTTTATTGCAGTTTTATTATTTTTCGGAAATAAAAAAATTAGTAATCGATAATAAATTTGTAGAAATGTATCCATATATGTATACCGGGTGGTCCCGGCAAGCAATCTCGATCTATCACTTATTGCAATATAGTCTGGAAATATTAACCACATTATTTGTGATACTTAAGTCCATTGAGGTCAATTATTTGTTGTAGAGAATTGTTTGATGATTTTGTGAAACTTACTCACTGACATATAAATATTTTAATAAATTTACAATAAAAGTATCAAACCAGCCGCTATTTAATTCTATAATCAGGCCAACAAATATTTTCTGAATTCAAGGCAGCACATTCAAGGCATCCAATATATAAAAATTAGAATTCTCCTTCTGTATATTTTTATGATGGTTAAATTAAACAACAGTTACTTTTTATTTAAGGCAGCCTTTACTCTTTACATTAAATTTGTACATACGACGATCTTTCCCCTTTTAATACAGACGAGAATTTCGGACTAAATTATTTTACATAGCAATAAGTCACTAGCGACATCTTATTTAACATTTTTAAACATTGCAAATTTACAACATACATATAAAAGCTGCGTTTTTTTATTCGCTCTCGATAGCTGCTATGCGGAGCAGTCAATTTTCTACACCCAAATTTAAATTTGACGTGCTATTTATTGGTAAATTACATTTATTTAGCGTCAAAATATAATTTTTAATTCAATTCATAAGTGAAAACGTGAAATAAAAAATATTTAGCTCTACCTATTTATATGGAGCCGCTATCCGGAGCTATTTTCATATGACGGCTCTCGATAGCAGCTCCGGATAGCGAATAAAAAAACGCACTATAATTATGCTAAGTTACGTTAATTATGTTACCCTATTTAACCCTCTAATGCATAACTCCGCCTAAAGGCGGACTTTACGTTATCTTGAATTGTCTAACTTTACGTTATCATGAATATTTTTTTCTTTAGTTTTTACATGAGATATTCTCTTTTAAAGTACTCTCGTCATAACCGTTCGGTTTTTGTTGTTGTAATATGCACATTTGTTCAACAACTACGAGTTGAAGTCAAAATTTTGATATAAAATGATTCAAAATTCATGCATTAGAAGGTTAATTCTATAATCGGCTGATCCGACCAACAAATATTTTGTGACTTCAAGAGACTATATCATAGCCCACCAACATATAAAAATTCTAAAAAAATTACAAAAACAGCACCGAACCACCCTTTTTCTAATTCCATAATCATCTTGTAACAGCATAGGATTTTCGGGGCTGAGAATTAAAAATGTCACTGTTGAAATGAGTTGGCGGAAAGTGGGGAAATTGCGAAGCGAAAATCAATAGAATATGTGTTTAATAAGCCATTTTAAACAGCTTTTAGGTTTGTTTTTATAACCAGTTATTTTTGCTTCTAGTCTGCATACTCCAAATGATTTAGAGTTACGATCTTTGCAAGATAATTGAATTGCCCTAGAAGTCGACAAAGAACGATATTACCCCAAAATCACTGGTAATTCCCTGCACGAAGTGGGCTAATTCCATGTTATTAAAAAAAATCATTATTAAAAAGATTGCGCAGAAATTGATTCAATTTCGAAGAAAGGATCCACATCCTCAAGCTTATCGTAACCATCGCATAAAATATCATCAACTTCATCATCTCTCTGAATCAGATGATGTAAAAGTGACTTGTCTTCGAACTGGCCTTTTTTGTTTTAAAGATTCTGCTTGATTTTGTGCTTCCTTTTTATTTGTTTCTTCTTGGCCGCTTTGCTTTTACATTCCAGTATTTTCTTTTTTTTTCACTTCAGTGATTTCCAAGCCTTCCTTTACTGAGGTTGCAGTAAAAATAAGTGAGGTTTGCTTAGGAGGCCCACCTCTTTAAGTAACCTTTTCGTTACAAATTTTAAATTTATTGGTTGAACAAACTTTATCAATTCTGACGTAACATTGCTTGCACTAAGCTCCTTAGATAAAGTTTGCACTTGAGTAGTCGACGAAGCTGTATTGATGGGAATTGCTGAAAACGAATTCATCGAAATTATTTCTGAATCAAAAATGCCATAAAAAACATATTTTAAGTCAAACCTGTTTCAGATCTTGGTGGTTCATCTGACTCTAAACAAATTTCAGTGATGTGAGTTGTTGACAAAACATCCTCCTTCACAAATACGTTTGGATTGAAAGGAAAAATGCCAATTTTCTTAAATCCCGATATTCTTTTTTCAAGGGTTGCGACCCGAATGTATGCTCGATTGAAAATACCAGCGAAATCGTATGGCATAATTTTCTGGTAGGCATTTATTATTCAGTGCCCTCTTTAAATTACCAAAAAAATGTTATACCCAGCGGCTACAAGCCACCACTACCACAATATTGTTATTTTTGCATAAATCATATGATGAAGTGAATTTAATAAAATTAATCAGCCACTCGATAAAAAGCTCATCATTTATCTATCCGTTCCTAGAGCAGCTATACATTACTCCAGAAGGGCCATCTTTACTCATAAGTGGTGATAGACGGGAACGTGGATACATGAACATTGGTGGTATAAATTCACCGCCTGCACTCATCGCACAACATATCTTGACATTTTTCCCGCGTTTCCAACTGACGGCTTTGCCAACCTGCTTTATTGGCCTTTAGGGCCAATAATTTTACCTGCGGCTTTTGAACCGTGCTAATTCCAGTTTTATCGATATTAAAAATCCCGCCAGGTTCAAATTTGAATTTTGTTTAGACTGTATCCAGATTCGTGTAGAAGCGATTTATTTCTGTTTCTTATCCCAATAATACTTGTAAGTTCAGGCTTACGTAGGCCTTATCGACGGTTTCGCTTTAAACAATTCTCATAAAAGTCTCTTCCTGCTAAACGCTTTGTTTTGTTGGATCGGTTCAAAATACCGTTTTGTTCAGCATAGTCGAACACCATGCGGCGGAAGTCGGTGAGCGTAATACCATAAAAAGTATTCGACATATAAAGGAGATAATCTCTGCTTTCTTTTTCCTGTTCTGTATTGAATGTTGGCTTTCTACCGATATTTGTCACGTTTAGCATAGCCACCCTACTTCTATAGTCCCTCAAAGTTGAATATTGGTAGTTTCTAGAGACAACTCGAACCATTTCTCCCTGCTTAACGTCAGAAAAATCTGGTTTCATCTTTCCTTCAAACCAACTGCGTCTAGTGGGCGTCTTCGCCGCCCCGGTAACACAATGGTTAGCATGCTTGCCTTAAGCTCCGGAGATCCCGGGTTCGATTCCCCCGGGGATGATGAAAAAATCACGGCTGGTTAATGTACGATCAATGCATAATTCACTCATCATCCGTTAAAAAAATGATTATGTAACTTCATCATGAAGCGGCCAAATCCCTCTATTAAATTACGTCATAAACCAAGCTAATCTTTAATAAAGGGCACACTTCACACATATAATCACAATAATTACACACATTTAACATTATTAGGTGCTAATATTAAATTAAATAACATTATTTTCGTACAAAAAAATCGTAAATCACCCGAAACAAAAATGTTTGACAATTAAACAATGGAGGTGGATTCTAATATCGGTTTGAATTGTGTATATTTATTTGCAACTGTTATAAATTTTAAAGTGGAATAATCATAATGAATGTTCGTGCGTCTTCGCTAATAATTTTTAATCTATTCAATGCACTTTTTGGAACCCCTTGATCTTCCTCTAATTCGATGTAACAAAACTCGAGTTTACAATTCAAACTTTATTTGAGAATATGAGAAGTATGATATGAAGCTCAGTGTTTCAGCTGTTACATGTCGATAGCAAACGTAAGATCTAAACAAATGCGATATACAGCCTAAGTTGAAGGTGTCTTTGATGAATTGAATGAATTTGGGATTGGTGATCACACCGATGTTGAAATTGCCACACAACAGTATAAGAATCTCCGAATCAATATTAATGAATGGTGAAACGAACTGGGAATTATGGTTGTAAAGAAACAAAGCTTGATGAAGCAGCATGCCGATGTGTTTCGCACTACAAATTTCAAGTTTAATTCATCGGTGTCAAGTGATACTTCTGCCAGACAAAATGTCTCCGAATACCGTACTTGCATAGCTCTATCGTCGAATGTGAGATTTAAACGTCTGTAAGACCTATACTGCAATGTTTCTGTAAATGGCCATGTCTCCTGCTGAGAACTGATGTTTGTGCCGAATCCGATGAAATAGTTATCCTCATCGAAGAAGGAATGAGCCGCAATAGTTTCGGTTGGAAGAAGGTATATCTTGAGCCGTTTGAATTCAGTGCGGATTTCTTTCGACGTAAGCGCGTTGCTTCCTGAGCTGCCATTCATGAACTGAAACGGGGCATCGTTTTCGGTTGTGATGTACATACAAACCATCGATATCCGTCACTGTGCTCAATGCGACATTCACCCATTGCCGATTGATGTTTTATGTGATTTTCGATGTTTTGAAGATTATCCGAAATTCGATTAGGTGAGATTATTGAAATTCGAGATTTTGAGATATTTGGATAAAACTATCATAGATATTCAGTTTTGATTAGTAACAAGAAATTACCAATATTTTCAATATTTTCGAGATTATTCGAGATTTCCAGTTATTTTCTTTTTGCTTTTAAATTGCTTATCATTGAATTATAATTGTATTCAAGATGTTCGGGAATATCTGAATTTTTTGAGAATATTGAATTTTTCGAAATTATCTTTTCGAGTTTTTTGATTTATTACCCGAAATTTGCAACCCGAGATTTGTGACAACTCGAAAGGTTCAATATTTTTTGAAATTTTCTGATGTTGTTAGGCGTATTCGAGCACTGAGAGAAATGATTCGTTGGCATGAGGTCGCGAGAAAATACTTTCCATTGCGATGAACGAATTGTAGTTGCTACAACATAATTTCGATAGCACCAATTGACATGAGATTGGTACAAACAAACTACGGTAGCCACTAATGCACATATAGTTGCAACAACTTCGTTTCCAAATCTTCAACTCCGTTGATGCTAATTTCCTAGATATTCGTTGTTAGAACCGAATGAGCCTAATAGTTTTTAAAGTATCAACCTCGTTTCAGTTGCCACAAACATAATTTTTTTACACCAATTAAACGAGGCTTTTGTGACAACTGCGAACAAAACTAACTGACTAATGCTGTTGCGAGAACAATATTGTAGTTCAATGTAATCATATCATTCTGTCGTTGCACCAAAATATCAAAGTGGAATTATTTATTTTGGAATTCCGTTGCTACAACTAAATATTATAATCGTATCAGTTTCATTAACTCTTAATCGGTTGTTGTGATTGCAAACTTACTGCCTAAAATGTTTAATATGCCGTTGGAATATTCCTAATACAAAATGAAGAGGGTGTTATATGAGGAGAGGGTAGATTTACTATTTGAAAAAATTACAAAATGATTTGTGGTTATTTTGCAAACATGAACACCACATGAATAATATAAATTGTTTTATAATGTACGCGAAATACTGACACCTGAAAGTAAAAATAATCAATGGCGGATCGAAAACTGCATATAACAAAAATAGCAAACAATTTGTATAAATCAAAGTATCCTGGAAAACTTTTATTGAAATTTACAAGCAATTTAGATTTTTTGATTCCCCGAACAAACGCAATAGTTTTCTTGCGTTTCAAAAACAATTTTTTTATGACGAATTGTAAAAAAATCTAATGGAATTTCAATGAAACTATGATATACAATTATTGTTTCTCACTTTTTTTTATATGTAGTTTTCGATTTATATGAAATTTTATCTTAATCTAGTTGCGATGACCGAATTGGTGTCGGGACAACTACCTTTCGATTAGACCAAACGAATTGCGTTTGTGGCAAACTGTACCGCAATCATGATAAACGAATATTTTAGCTTCTTAATCATTCATGTTGGCATAAATACACACGCGAATATAATTCGCTAAATCAGTACGTTCTGCTTGCTACTTAAGGTATTAAGCGAGAATTGTATTTTTGTAGTTTGGTCGTAGCTACTTGATGAGTAGGTTGTACTTTTGAGTACGAAACCGAACTACCAATATAATTGAACTCAAGTAAAGGAGGGTTCTCATTTTTGAGAGTCGATACATTTATATTGACTCTGGGGTAAGGTAAAGGGTGGGGGGAGGATATTTCTATTTTTTTCTTAATAAAACTAATTTGGTTAAATGAACTGGCAACAATCCTATTCGGTTGGAGAAAACAAATGAATTCGGTTGTGTCAACTACTTTTGATTATGTAGTAACCGAAATAGGATTGCACTAACCGTGCAAAGAAAGTTGCTTTAATAACCAAGTCTGTTATTATAACCGAACAGTGGTCACGACAACTATAATTTGTAATATTCCTAAACCAATAATCGATTAACTCAACCGAATGATCGATAAGCTCAACCAATGGTCGGTTGTAATACAGTATATTTCGTTCTTCATACAAGCTAATTCCTTTAGGCTAACTAAAAAGAGTCAGTTACAACTTCTTTTTCAGTTCTGATAAACAATAAAAAGAGGTTGTCGTAAAGTTTAATTAAAATGTGTACCGGACCGAATAATTCGGTAGGGCAATTGATTCGGTTGTCGCAAACGTTTAGTTCTCTGGGTGAGTGATGATTGGCGTTAAGTATTTACATCCGTAAAATTTTAGAAATATTCAATACAAGGTTTGGCTTGTTGGTTGGCGCTGAATTAAAAATAGCACTGATTTACATAATTTGACAGGGTAATAGAGGTCAATTACTTGGCAACGGAAATTTTTCATGGTTTTGCGTTGCCCATTCTTCAAAACTTGAGGAATACATATTCCAATTTTCTATAAGCATTGAAGATTTTTCAGAATTCTAGGACTATTCGAACTTATCGTGATGTTTCCATCAACGTATCTTAATATTTTTCGAAATCTGTAAGAGTCTAGTTACAGAATTAGCGATTTGCTTTGACTTATTTAAAACTTTTAAAGATCCTGCAAATAATTATGAATTAATCCAGATATTGTAAATATGGATGGCATTGGGCTGCTTGCTTCATATATCGTGATTATTTGACACTTTCCAAATTATTATTGTTCTCCGGCCCTCCGGTTTAATTTTTTTTCATCGTGAATCTTTAAAACATTTAGCTAATTTACGATTTATGAAGCTTCCTTAAATATTATGTCAGTCTTTTCTAACTGTGCATAAAATTATAAATATGGTTGATTCTAGATCCCTACCTCACTTCTCTCCCTTCCCCAAAAATAAACCAAAAAAGCAAAGTTGTTATTCGAAGCAAAATTTAAATAAAATTGTTACAAACATAAAATAGAGTTTTTGTACCCTAAATAATGATTCAAAAATATTTTGTTCGAAATGTCACCAATAACATCATTTCATCTTAGTATGATCACTTGCGTGTTCAATCGAAACTACTATTTTCCTCCATTTAAACGGCAAACATAATTTTTGGTTTGTGGTAGTGTGATGTATGAAATTAAAACAAAAAATGAACGTTGCTTAGAACATTGGTGGTTGTAATAGAATATGACTCGTAAATGCAAAGATGAAAATTATTAGAGTTATAAAGTTTTGAAAACTTCGGAATTTCCTGAAATGTTAACCTTAAAAATTTTGATTTATTCAAAAGGATTAATTGAAGATCCACATTAGGCATTCAGGAAATAAGCAAAATCAAGGAATTTAAAAATTTAAAGAATATTTGCAAAATTTAGATATTATGGGATTTCGTAAATTTTCAAAAATTTTAAATTTCAAGAAAAGAAATTTTGAAAATTTATATTAGTAAAAGTTAGAAAAATCAAGAAATTCACAAATTCTGGAACCAAGAACGTATTGAAAAATACGGAAGGAAGATATGTTGTAAATTTATTTATAAACTCATATAATTCTGAAATTACAATTTTTTTATCAAGCCAAAAACCTTTTAAAATTATATCAATGAAAATAAGCAAAATTGGAAATAAACAAAACAACACAAAATTTCGAGAATTGTAACCATTTCTTCACAATATTAGGAACTTAAGAATTCTCTTATTACAATAAAAGTAAATACATTTTAAAAGTAGATTATTGTAGGAAATAACATAAGTAAAATCAAAAATTTGTAAAATTTTAAATACAATATTTGCGAAATTTAAAAATTCTGAAATCAAGAACATTTTGAAAAATAAGAATTTCACAATCTTGTCATACAATCAAAGATTTACGGGCTCAGAAATTATTTAGAAAAGTTCAAAACAAACTGCAAATTTATAAATTCTAAAATTAAAATTTTTTATCAACCAAAGAAATTTTAAAAATTTATAAATGAAAATAAGCAAAATTGAAAATAAATAAAATGACGAAATTTTGAAATTAAGCATTTATAAACTATTTGCGAATTTTAAAAATTCTTAAATTTTGAAAATGTTACGAAATTAGGAATTTCAAAAATTTTGATTGCTTAGAAAATCTAAAATTTAGAAATTATTTAAAAATGTTCAAATACAACTTCAAATTTATAAATTTTGGAATTAAAAGAAAACAGGAAGTAAACAAATTTTGAAAATTTATAAATAATGAAAATAAATAAAATCAAAAAATTTGAAAATTTATAAAATATTTGCGAATTTGAATATCGATTTGATTTGTAATATTGTACTCTTCTCAACAGTATATTTAAATGAAACCTGCTATATTCAAGCTATAAAGCCGTTCAAACTGCCACATCATTATTTGGCTACCCCATTATCTGCGGCAATTTCCAGATTAAAATATCCGCTCTGGAGCTTATTAGGTGCTCGCTACTTTTTGCATGACTTTATATTTGATTATTGTATGTCATTTCTTTTCATTGTTGACAAAAAACAATGAAATAATTGGTCGTTCTTTATCATTCTAGCAACTTCTTTATCTGCAAACCGTGCCCGTAAACAGTAATTTAATACTTTAGTTCCAATTCAAGTTAGATTTAAGCGAACTACTTTCTTCATTGTGTCTGGATCCAAATTTGCTGCTTTTATGCTTTTTTTAAGATTTTAAATTATCCAAATTTTAATCTTATAGCGCGCGCATATTCTTGTCTTATAAAAACAACGGGAACCAAGCAATTTTCTGCTTAATATGAATTTTTTAAACTGTTTTTGTAGTCAAGTGTTTATAAATTTTAATATGCTTTATAAGTAATAAACCAAACATAACAAATTATACAATAAAACCACCAAATTTATGATGTTTACGAATCAAAATTGCTAAAATAACATTTTTTTTAGTAATATTTTGACTAAAATTTTGTGTAGTTGCATTATTCCCCCTTTTATACAAAATTACTGTCTGCACTCTGTAGTACTCAATTAACACTAAACTGAATTTAACGTCGCGTCTGCAAATTAATTAAATTTACATATTTTTAGTAGTAAAATTTAAATTTAAATAAGATTAGAAATCACTTACTATAAATAATTTCATCCACTCGCAAATTTATGCTTTGTCACATAGCCTTAATTTTGATGCGAAATCAAAATCTAATCGAATACTACACTCATTCATCATCATGAACATTCACCCAATTTACTTATTATTCTTTCATGGGAATAATTACAAACTTTGATTTAAATATTGGTGATTTAGTTACGAGTAATTAATTTTAATTTTTTATTTATTTTTTGTTGTTATTGTCTCTTTTGCAGTCGGGCGGTGATTTTGATCCGGTCCACCAAAAATATCAATGAATTGAATGAAGACAAATATGTAAATAGGAAAAAAAAATCCCACTGAAATCAACAATAAAAAAAATATGCTTTTGTGAGAATTAAAAATTAAAATAAAATATGTTAAATCAAATGACAAATTGAATTACATTGTTTTAAAATAAAAAAAAATTTTTTTTTTTTTTGATTGATTAGTGAAATTAAATGTTGTGTTGTAACAATAAAAAAATAAATTATTATATTTATGAATGAAATATGTTTGTTTAAAAAGTTAATTGAAAGTGAATATTAATTAATATTTATGTGATTGAAAATCTAAGATAAGATTAGATATGATGATAAATAAAATAATTTTTATTGTACGATATTAATTAAGACGATTTATTATATTAAATAAAATATTTGTATTTGTATTTTTTTTTTTGTTAATTATGTTGTACAATGTGTCGTGTTATAATAATTTATCAACAACACTGGATTACTATAAGGTATGTGGTTTTTTGTATATATTAGAACTGTAGAACATTTAACCTCCAAAAACAGTGGCAATTTGCCATATAATATTCAGTTGCATTCTTGGGGCTATTTTAACTCTAGTTGTATTTATTTGTTGGGTATCTTTAAAGGATTTATTCAGTGTAAGCAAGTTCACATACTTCATCGATTTCTAGTAGACATCATATTGCCTTTTTCCTTCAATATATTGATTGTAAACCAGAAGAATCTTTCAAATATATTGGAAGATTTTCTTGCAGAATGAGCCTATTTCATTTTGAAATGTGTGTCGATTAATAGGTTGACGCTTTGAGCCATTATTAAATTTAAGTGGATTGACTTTGTGAAAGCACAAATTGTTTAAATCTTATCTGTTAAAATCCCGCTTTTCAAAATCCAGATTCTGCAAAAATAAAAATCCCGGTTTTCAGAAAATCCCAGTTTTTTAACAATAAAACGTCTTTCAAAACCAAGATTTTGAAAAGCGGGATTTTGATTTCGGGATTTTGAAAAGCGAGCAAACTTACCTTCCCCATAAGTTCTTTAACATTTGAAAATATTCAGGATATAAAAAATTTAGAAATTCAAAAACCAAATCAGAAATCTTGGGAAATTTATTTGAAAATTCCAGAAAAATATTTTGAGGTACATACAAGTCTATGTGTCTGAACGGTTCTCGAAGCAGTTTTCATTATCACAAATATTGGGATACCCACATATTCTCGAACGAAAAAATCCCCAAAAAAGTACCTAAAATACAAAATAAACTGTCTCATCGAAAAGGAAGACACCATTAAATATTTGTTAACTATACAATATGAAAACAAAAGGAATCTACATAATTTCTTGTCATTCTTGCGCGGAAAGGACCAATGCTAAGCGGCTTTGGGGAGGTTTTTTATTTTAGTATGTGAATAATTATTAAAAAACATAAATTTTTCAAAAATGCTCCAATCTCTATGAATGTTAGTCAAAAAATCGTAAAACTAAGCTATAAAACGATTATTTTCTGGATTTTTTTTCTGGTAATTTCTAGATTTTTTGGGGATTTTTTTTTCTTTCTGGATTTCAACAGTTCAATTATTTGGATATTAAAATTTCTGCATTTTTTTTTCGGGCAAATGTAGTGATCTCTTTAGTTAATCCCGTAATCCCACAAACAAATTTAAACCTCTGAGTTCTACTATATAGGATTTTAGCTAAGGAATTTTAAAATAAGTACGGGGTTTTCAAAAACGGTTTGTGAAAAAAAAAAAAGAAAAAAACGTACGGTCACGTCCCTTAAGTGTTAAGATAAAATTTAAAAGCGTGTTTGACCAGATGCATTTTGAAATAAAATAATTTTGTTGCTTGAATCTTAAAAGAAGGTATTTTAGCGAATTTTACAAATAGAAAATTTAAAATTTGAAAATGTAAACATCAGAATTTTTAAAAAAGTTGAGAATTTTTTAAAATGAAACTAAAAAATTTAGAAATTTTGATATTTTGTTTTTTGTAACATAAAAATGTTAAAAACTTAAAACCAAGAAAATTTAATTTTTGATCTAGACTTTTGCAATTTTACTAAATTATGACTTAATAAATAAAGAAATAGCTATTTGGGCAAGTCTTAAGTTAGCAGAACTGTAAAATTCAGAAATTTTATGATAAGTAATCCGGTGTAATCAGATTTGCAACATTATTTGAATTTGAGAAACTTGAAAGTGATGCGTTTGTCTGTTTAAATTGTCTTTGGATTAAAATTTTTTTTCCAAAAGGCCCACTTCTGTCGCAAACGGAACATTGTCTTTGGGGACAGGGTACAACAATCCGTCGGGTTTCTCTTTCCGGTAGAATTATATGCTAAGAACGTATTTGTTCATTAGTGCGTTTGATTTTCTATTGCAAAGCAAAATTAGTAAAAAATATAAATAATAGGCGAATATTTGCCCTCAGGCGAGGTATAATCAAAATAATATCAAAAAATTGCCAAATTCATAAAAGGTAGCTTTGATTTTTACAAGTTTTTTACTCATTAATTACTACTCATTCTCTTTCTCTACTTACTCATTATCTTGTTTTTTAGAGAATCAGAGTGCTGGTGTAAAGTACTTTAGCTTTCGAATCCTATTCGGATCATTCTCAAACGTAAAATGAATTTTTTATTTCTTCCAAAAATAGTTTCCTTCATACTACCAAAAACTATGCTTTTTTGAAAAACCGACTTTTCATGTAAACGCACCGCTAAATAATTTTCGATACAAACTGAGAGAATTTTGATGCTATCTTAGCTGATCCGGTGGTTTGTATCTTTCAAATGTCGATCTTATTAATTTCTTTCAAACGTCGTGAGAGTGCACTAATGCTTGAATTTTGATCTTTATTAACGTCTCTTCAAAAATTGTTTAGTCTGTCCTGTATAAGTAGCGTTGCAACTACACTGGACCTGGTAAACAACATTTGATTGTTTCTTTAAAGGAAGAAAACAATTGGTTGTTTAAACTTGTGGCTGAAGATTTTTTTGTTTTTTCGTCTAGTTTTTCACATAAGGAGTGGCCTGGTGTTGTCATTTTCTGGTCGAGAAACAGGATTTATGTGAAAGTGTTTTTCTTTTCAAATTATGTTATTTAAGCGCTTTACCCACTGGCAAACCAAAGAAAAATCGGATTTAGTTTTTTCGTTATATGTACATACATAATTCCATTATTATTGCTTTGTTTTCATTAAAATCTTTTGGTACATAATACCACAGATAAGAATATCAGATCTTTCAAGCCGAACAAATTTTTGGCTATTCATTCTGGAACCCAAAAACTGAAACTCAAACCAATTTAAATTATTTTTATTGAGGTTCCATCTAACCTTTAATAGAAGAAAGACAGTTGTAGAGGCACATTTTAATAAGCTCATTATTTTTTATATGATTTCGCCCATTTTTGTTGTAAAAAAGTACAACTACATTTTTTGCTTTAATAATTTGACTTTAAAATTTAAAATAACAAATAAAATTGTTCAATAAAAGCAGATATCCAAAAAATATTTATATTTATTTACGATAGATGGTGTTACGTGAATCATTTTTGTATTATTTGGAGTCCAAGATAAAATATTACAGACACATTTAATATTGGGTTTCAGTTCAAAAAACCGCAAAATCATTCGGGCTTAGTTCATCTGATATTCTTTTCTGTGATAATACTATTTTAAATTTAAAAAATTCAAAAAAATTTTTATTTGGCTGGGCAAATGGAAATTTATTTTTTTTTGTCCGAAAAAATTTGTTTAGAACCGAAAAAATTTAATTTGTATTTTCACAGCCAATTAAAATTTTTTTTTGAATTTTTTAAATTTAACGGCCAAGTACCAGAAGATTTTAACGAAAACAAAGCCACAATTTTGGAATTATACCGACAAAACTATATTCGATTTTTCTTTTCGTTTTCAGTGAGTAAAACACTTTATTAATTTTCCAGGATATTGATTGTGAAATAATGTAACGTTTAAAATTTTAAGATTTTTATTGTGAAATTTAGTATCGGAAAGTTTTAGAATTTTTTGCGTCAAAATCTGTTTATAAATTTTGTTATCAAAAGAAAATTTCGAATTGTTTAGAGCGATATTTAAAGCGGTAAGAAATTGGACTTACGTTAATTTTGATTTTGAATTTTTTGTTTTAGTATTACTCCTGACAATATTTATTATAAATTGACTGACAATATTTATTATAATTTGGCTGCCGACATTGGTAAAAAACGATGTAGCATCTAAATAGATTAATAGAAAATTTAGTGGAATGGTAACATCTTTAATTTTTTTAAATTTAAAATCCTCAGAATGTTGAATGAAAGAACTGGTTTTTCCGACGCTAGGTTTTAGAATATTACCTAAAAACTGAGATAAAGAGTATATTGAACTATCTTTATGGAACTTACAATTACTTACAATTGGTTTCAATGATATGTTTGGTTGGCACTGGGTTGTAACTTGTTAATTTTTTCTTTGTGATTAAATCTAAGTTGACTGATTTCTCCCAATTTTTTACCAACGTATTAATTTTTGTCTGTATTGGTATCTAGTTGTCCTTAAAAATCTGTATGTACGTAGAATTGTCATTTAGTACAATAGGTTGCATATTTTGTCACTGAACTGTAGTCCGTGCGTTGTTTGTTTTAGCTATGACATAATTCTTTTTTCGTGAGGTGTTAAATTTGTTGTATTTGTACTGTTTTTATAATATTTATAAAATTGTTCCGAATGTTTACTCGATCACTGGTCATTCAAACTAAAATTTACACCTCCAACATCTGTGGAAGATCGATATTGGTAACATTAACTAACCATTTTTCACTAGTTAAAATTAAACCATTTGTTGTATCGTTTAAACTCTCTCTTGTAATTTGATCAAAGTTTGCCTTTTTCCTTACCTTAATCTGATTAAAATGATAGATGTTGGATGATTTTGTTCGATGATAAAATTCTTCGTAAACGTTGTATGGTATATCTTCTTGAAGAAGCTGGTTTAGTAACTTGAGATTGATTTTTTTTTGTTTTTATGTTTCTGATAGCCGGAATTTCTTCATTCATGACTCAAAACAAACGTGCTTTCTTATCGTTGGAATACGTACTAGTTTATGCCAAAGGAATTTTTTAATTTTCAAGATTTAGGCCCGTTGCACACCTAAGCTAAGCTAAGCGAGAAACGTAATTTATATTAGCTTAGTTTAGCTCACATAGCTCTCTGCGTTGCACATTTGAACTATGTAATTACATGTAAACGTAAATATTTTTTAGCTCCATTTGGTGGTCAACTTATTTTAAATTTCTTGAGGATAAAAAAAAAACTCCGTGAGGGACGAGAAATATTTACATATAAATTGAAAAAATCCAGGGAATTCTCGAAACGATGCCAACTTCTAGGTGCGGCTAGTAAATGTTCATATGTAACCGACATAACAAATTTCCAGGCCCACCATAATCCTGATCAGAAGAATTTTTTTCAAGTTTTTTTGGTCATTCATTTCTTACTAGGGAAGGCAACACATTTATTGATGTAGCGAAAATTCTATGACGTAGGTATAATCCTGATCAGGGGCCCTATTCTTGAAATTCACCCGAAAAAGTCGCCGATAGTTTTCTAGTGAAATACGTCATTTCAGTCGAAAATTTAAATTGTTTTATATCAAAGTCACCGGCGACTTTTTTCGGGTGAATTTCAAGAATAGGGCCCCTGAAGGTTTTTCTTTTTCTTTTTCTTTTATTTATTTTTAGCTATACAAAAAAATCTTATAATAAATAAAAATCCTGCGATGGATTTTTTCTCTACAGTAGGTAAATTGTCTGGGATGGATTTTAAAGTTCGTTATTAATTTTAAATTTTCCTGGGATGAAAGCCTGGGAGACTTCAAGGGGGCTAGTTTTCGGGATTTTTTGTTTTTTGAGAGTAACGTTACCAACCCATTAATTTATTATTATAATTATATTGTTGTCACTGCACTCAGGTTCCCCCGTCTCCCGTGTTAATGTGAAAAAGAGAAATGATTGAAAGTCGTCCACGCAAGTTGTATTTCTCTTTTTTTCACAGCACACAGTACGCCGTGTGCACTGTTAGTGAAAATAATTTTAGTATTCCATTTCCAATACACATGATAGTTTTTCGGGCTAACTTGATATTATGCTTCTTGCTCGATCTTATACAATATCCGGGACATTCGACCCTTTCGAGGTTATTTTTGAGATTACTGGAATTCTGAAACCTGAAATTAAATGAAGTTAATTTGTCTTAAAGCCTCGTTTACTATATGAAATTTCAACCAAATTTTGGCTTAATTGAAATATAAAAGCAAAATGGTATAAACCGTTTTAATTAAAGGGTTTAACCCTGAAATTATAATGCATGTGTTACATAATTTATGTACTGTGCAAACCAAAAATAATCAACCATTTAATAAAATCATGTACAATAAATATGTTTAATGTGGATATACATATATAAACAGAAGCCTGATGGTAAATATACGCGTATAAACACAAAAATGAACATCAGCTTGACTCAATTTTTATTTAATGTTCGGTTTTTTTTTTTTCAAAAACACAATTGAAAGGAACACACATTTCGTTGGGCTCAAATTACAACAATATTACAAACAATGCAATATTGTTTGATTTTTTTTTTTTGATCCATTTTTAGTTTGAGTTTTTTTTTTTTAGTTTTTCATCGTTTCATGGGTTTTGAGTACATATTTTGTATTTATAAAATAATATTTTAGAAAGAAAATTATATTTTTAGAAAAGAAAATGTGCGCGAGTTTTGATTTAGGCGACCTGGCCATTTATTTATCGACTACACAGACACTATAATACATAATTATAAAATTCTCAACTAGTCAACAACCATCAACCTTACACATAATATACCGTATTATTTATTACACTCAACAGCATACTTAATTTTTATATTATACATCAAGATAAGTACCAATACTGTATATAGTAAGAGGGTCCTCGAAAAAATCGTTTTGTACACTCGTAAATACCTTTTTAAATCAAGAAAATATTTTTTCAAACTGATCAAAAGATCCTTACACAAAAGAATCCTTACACAAAAAAAAAAAAAAAGTAGGAACATGTCAACAATTGACATGACATATTTTTTGTTTTGTTTATTATGACGATTCAACGAAATGCTTTTGGTGTGAATACACTTAAATGTGGAAACATCCTTGTTAGGATATAAATTTGTCATTGAAAAAATGTTAAATACCTTTTAATAAACTCTCGAGGACTGAATGAAATTTCGTCAATGAATTATTAGGGCGTGTGTGTGATCACCAATATACGAGAGAAACGAGGAAAAGGTTAAGTAGTTATAGTTGCTACTTTATTAAACATACGATCGTATTTTATGTTAAGATTACGATCATACGTTTTGTGATCCAGTCCTATAAGTGTATATTGTATGTATGAAGATTTATTAATATTTATCAGATCATTTACCTATTATAAGAGAAAAACAACACACAGTTGGATATAATGTACTTTATATGCATAAACAATTTAAATTAAATTTGTGATTTTACACGATTGTGAATTTTTTGTTCTTGACCATGAAATGGATGGTAAAAGCAATGTATGTAAAGAACTTTAGCTATCACATAAATGATATTTTTGATCATCCTCAGTTGTACCATATTAAGAAAATTAGCTATGTGAACTACTTTTATTATCAATGCGCAAGTCCAGCAACAAATTTTTAAGAAATGGGATACTATAACTTTTTGCCAAGGTCTTGAATTTCACTTTCAATTTTAGTAAAATAAAAACCCAAACACTAAATTTTATTTGTTTTCAATATTGACCAACATTAAAAAACATTACAAAAATGTAGCAATTGTGTTCGTTTGCTACATTGTTAAGAAATTAGACTCGCCTTCAAAAAGCGCCACTAGAGGCGCCACGGTCGCCACTAGAATAAGTGACCAGTAATTCTGCTCAATGAAAACACCTCTTTTAAGGGATTTGTCAAACAAACAAGTTTAATCTAATTGAACTTAAATTTTGAAACTGACTTTTAAAAATTTGAATGTCATATAAAACAGTTAGCACCCCAAATAACGAACACAAACAAAGGGTGCGTTTCGATCGAGCTCGAAACGCTGATAATTAGTCGGCTATAATAAATAAATAGTCAGGCTTATTAATTAAATAAATACTATGTAGTATAAAAAAAAAGCCACGCAACAAACTTTTTCCAATGTTGCGCATGCAACAAAAGTCAGTTTGTAACGCGTGACTATTCTAATTTTTTGTAATAAAGTGCAAAATTGTTCCGGAACAGATGTTTTTTCCCGTTTAATTCTATGCTATCTTTTCTGTAGCTCAAGCCACTCCCAACTCTTTCGCAGTTCCAGGAGGACATACGGCTATAGATTTGTTTTGTATAAATCATCTGCACATGGCATTGCTTCATGCCAGCCTTTAGTGCTGACATGACAGGTCGTAATCAAATGATAAACATCCATTTTGCATCCCGCTTTAGAACCCGATCCAAACTCCACAGCTTTAACCACTAAGCCGTTTGGTCCGTGGAACAAATGTTGATAATGGGATAACTAAAATGAGTAATTGGTCAGATTTATTAATTAAGTGAACAGTTTGAAAAAAATTTATTTGTAATGTTGCACAATTGCGGAGTTTTGCTATATCTCCATGCAACGACTTTTTAAAATGTTACACATGCGACAAAAGTAACGCGAGCGTTTAAATTCTAATTTTTTTGCAATAAATTAGATTATTTTGTTATCGATGGTGCCTTCAACAAAAATATGTTTATCAGTTTGCCACCAATTATGCACTTTATTCTAATCAAATGATCTAATTTATTGGAAAAAATTAGAATAAAATATCTCGCGCTACTTTTGTCGCATGAGAAACATTTTAAAAAGTCTGTTGTGTGTATATCGCCAAAACTCTCACTTGCGCAACATTATAAATACCCCTTCTATAACTATTTATTTAATTAATAAGCCTGATCCATGATACATTTTAGCTGATCAATTATCAGCGTCTCGAGCTTGATCGATTGCGCCCGTTTTTTTTTCAGCGCTACTTACCCAAGTATAACAAAATTGAACTCATTCGTAGGTTTCAAGTTTTTTTTTCATTTATCAAAATTATCGTTGGAACTTAGGTAACCTGCACTTATCAAGTTCCATGGGTTTAGAATTTTTTTTTCACTTTTCATAGGACATTTTATAATACAATAAAATGGAACTACTTGGAACTAAAAAAAAAAATCAAAATATATTTGAAGTAGTGATACTTGAGTAGGGTGCTAATTTTTTCTATGGCCTTGCAATTTTTAAAAGTAATTTTCAAACATTTCTAGCGCTAAACAATTTCTAGAACATTTAATGACCAATTACCAATTCACGGTCACAGTGGGCTTTAACAAACTTTTGTTGTAAGGTTCGAGTATACAACTAAATTTTTAGTTAAGGATGAATTCCCGTGTATTGTGTTGATATTGTCTAAAAATAAAAAAAGCCGCCAGTCACTTTTTTTAAATTGCATATGTGAACATATTTCTGGAAATATGTTGTTGATTCGGATATCTATATACGAACTTCCATCTTTATTTATTTGAATAAGCTAATTAATTAAATAATAAACAATTTTATAATAATATCTGATGCAACCAGCAATAAATTAGATTTGAATTGAACGAAAAGTAAAGCCAGTTTTTATTTATTTCACAAAATATTTATTTATTCTTCCAAATCTATTTCGTCGCCTTCAAAGTAATCCCCTCCCGACACAATACACTTATGCCAACGTATTTTCGAATTTTCGAAAGAAGAATTAAAGTCGCCTTCCGGGATAGTCTAAAATTGATTTCCCCGCAGTGGTCCTTTGAGTTTCGCGAATAGGCAGAGTCACACGGTGCTAAATCAGACGAAAACGGAGGTTGTGGAACGATATGGATCGAATTTTTGACGAAAAAGTCACAAGAACGAGTGCAGTGTGAGAAGGTGCAATATCGTGGTGCAAATACCAAGAATTGTCTGCCCACAATTCTGGCCTCTTCTTGAGCAGCTTAACGCAAACGACGCATAACACTCAAATAATACTATTTGTTGACGGGTTGGCCGCTTGGAAGAAATTTTGAATGGACAACACCACGATAATCGATGAAAACTGTCAACATGACCTTCAACACTTTCACGACCTTCTTTGAACTGTTTATAACACTAGTCCTTAACGTTTCTGTACCCGAAATTTCATTCCGCAAACAAAATTTAATGCAACTTTTCTTTGCTCAATATAATTAGAAATTGTAAAAATCGCCGAATGCACTTTTAGCGTCGTACAAAACCAAGCGTAAAACAAAAACTGATGAATGTTTTGAAATAAAATTTGTCACAGATGTATATCACAATGCTGCCAACTTAAAAAAATATTTATGATGTGCGGTTTACGCGCACGATTTATATTGAAAAATGGCTTTACTTTTTGGAAATATTAGGCATGTTATAAAATATACGAAAAAGTAAAAACACAACAATATTTTACTTTTTAAATATTAGTTTAGTATTTAAAGGGCACATGTCCTGGACATGAGCCCTTTCTAGAACAAATGATTTTTTTTTTTGCAAGGTAGGTGTTGTTCTATTAACCATATGGTCGTCTAGTCATAAAACGTATGAACATGTCTATGATACAAACCCGTTATAATACTAATTTTAACAAAAAATGGACATGAGCCATTTCAAGAATAAACGATTCATTTATAATTCATGCATTATTTAAAAACAATAAACATAAAACTGAGGAAAATTTGATTTCCCTTGCAATAAAAACCTGGCAAATGTCCGGGGCAAACGTTTATAATTTTAACTTCTTAACCAAGAAGTCTTCCAGACCAATTTGATTTAACTAAGTCGTTGTACTTATAAATATTTTATTAACATCTCAGTAATTACAAAACCCATAACCGAATTCTAATTAAACTAAATGAAAAAATTATAATAATTTATATCAAATGTAGAAAGTACTTGCAAACCTAGACCTCACGATCAACACACACAGCAATTATAACAACCTTTAAACTATTCCCAACCAAACACCCCGACACCGCTCATAACACCATCTCACCTCCACTTTATCAAAGACAACTAACCACCCCAACATACACTCGTCAACTAAAATATAAATATAAAACAAAATCTGTCAACGAATTAAATTAACGTATGCGAAAATTTCTGAATTCTCAAACTTTAAATAACTCTTAAATTCAAAATTCATAAATAATATTAATTTTAACTTATGAAATTTAAAATTCTAAATAAAAATAACAAAATTTTAATCATCTACCATCGTTGCTAAACTTACACTATACATTTCCAACACTCTGTCCTATTTAACATTTTTACGTACAAACACACGTCATTTCAAAAATACATCCAACACCATTTTGTATAATGAAATTCCCATTAACAAGTATTTTTAATTTCATTACTCATTGCTACAAAATCAATATTGGACACAAAAACCAGTTTGTGCGAATCCTAACAAAGTTCCACATACGCCTTTCTCCACGAACAAGCAAGAGTGCAACATCTTCGCTCTTTGCCTTTTGTTATACGCAGATTTTCGTGTCGTATCGTATATGACCTTCGAAACCCTCGTTTTGTCTAAATACAAAAATTCAAAAAAAAATACACCACTATTAAGCAAGAATATTGGTGCAAAATTACCTGCCTAACGAGTACCTGAGCAGTACCGTTATCTATATTTTGAACATGGTTCACCTTGATTACGTTCAATTACCACAATTTCTATTAATTTCACTGCATTTACACAATTTCACTAATCAATTCACAAATATCACTAAATAATTCAAAATACGAAAAATTACAATAAAATCAAATAAAAATCTCATGTGCGTGTTTTAAAGTCAACCAAAAAATTTAATTAATTACACATACTAAATTAAATTTCCAGAGAAAGACAAAAACACGTCTTTCTCCAGCGAGTGTTACATTCAAAAATTTCAGCCTAGGTAGTACAACTAAATATTTCCCCTCAGTTTTTCTTTTGTTTGAAATTGAAAATTTGAAAAAAAAAAAAAAATTCGGAACGTTTGATTAAACCTTTTTGAATTTATTAAAACTCCTTTCTTTGAACTGTTCCTTGATTTGAGTGGCAAGTAATGTTCATGATTTGATATGGAAATTGATTCAAATAAGACGTTAGCTTTGCCGGGGTGAATCCGATTTGAAAGTAATCCGATATTTGTTTTATATTTTGTATTATAAATACGTTACATGCCTTCCAGGTTATTCGATAAGTTTTTAGATTTCGATAATTGTTTTTGAAATGCTGGCTGTGTACCATCATGGTGATTATTTGACATTTTCCCGTTTATTTTTGAGATTATCGCAATTTATTTCAATCAATATCAATATTGCAGGTGCTCGAAATTTTTCATGATTATTTGAGTTTATTCAAAATTGTGGCGTTGAACAAATTATTCTACAAGTATTAGGAAGGCTACAACTGAAGGTGTCACTCTTCACCAATGCTCTTTGCCGCGAACGTAGGATAGGTGAGAAAGGTGTTACATACAATTCTGAAGCAAATCTAGTACCTTATTCTGAGGGTGGTTCACTTAAGATGAATTTGGCAAATATCTCGAAAAATAGGCATTCTACGGAAAAATATGGTGATTCCCATTTAAGAAAATAAGGATGATCTCAATTTCACTTCCTGGTTTTCCATAGGAATCCTTCAGAAAAAGATGGTGTCATTTGAGCTGACGATGTGGTTGTATGTATACTATACAAATTATTTAATCACACAATTTTCACACGTTTGCCAATATTTTGTAACTTTGATTTGCTTTTTTTACGATAATGTTGAATTTGAAATGTTTCCGGATATGTTTACCAAACTTAGGATGCCAATTGCACCATCAACTGAAAAAGCTGAATAAATTCTAAATTAGCTAAATGTTTGGAGATCCATGAACAATTGATTAAAAAAGCAGTATACCGTCCATAAGTCAAAAACGCGTTTCTAATATTTGTACTCCCTAGAAGAAACACTTGATAAATTAATGGTTATGTAAAAAATTTGTATTGTTATAAAATTTTAATTTCACCATATCACAAGTAGAAAAAATAATTCAGAAACACACAACAAGTAGAAAAAATAATTCGGTTTGAAGGAATAATTAACTAAATGCACTTTCAGCCGTACGTTTCTTTGATTATGACTCCAAACAAAGCCAACATTTCGTGGTTTGCCGAGAACGCATTCAATACCTATGAACGTGAGTTCAAAATATTTATTTATGTATGTTAAATCTAATGGTAATGCCAGATCCTTTCAAAATATCGACTTTTCCGAACTTTGATACTAAGGGTTTTTTTGGTGTAAATATCTTCGTTACCGCAAAGCATGCAATATTAATAATGTTGAAGAAGGAGTAAGAGGTCTCCGAATTTAGTTGAAAAAATTATCACGCGACTTTTAGGGGATGTAGAAAAGAAGAAAGACTACTTTTCACGCTTTTTGTAGGCTGTTTCATGGGAGGTTTAACGGTGGGGTGGGGGGAGGGGGTGCTCGAAAATGAAAGGTTGTCCAGGGCCCGAATTTTCCTTATTCAGTCACTGTATGGAAGATGCTGCTACAAATCGTTAAAGATTTTACCAAAGTAATATAAAATGAATTGTATACAGACGTTAGGGATATTGTCCTACAACAGTTTGGCACATCATATTTGTCTAATAGACCTAACGAGCCTTTATCGCTCTTATGACTTCTTCTGATAGTTGCACAAATGTTAAAAACAGCGTGTTTGACACTTTTTGCAATGTAATTTTAATTCGTTGTATACCTTAGACCTTTCTTTTAGAATATTTTAAAATTAAATTTTTCTTTTCTAGAATTTCTTCTCTTTCGCAACAATTAATTTGAAACTTATTTGCTGAAGGATTCACTGTCAGTTGACTTTATTACATGGTTATTGCTTGTCGAAAACCCAAGGTGAGAGAGAAAAGTAAAAAAGAAAAATTGACAGCTAGTAGATGTTTTATAAAATTGAAAGATATGAGCTATGTATATGCGACGGCTTGAATGTGATGGTTGTGTGCGATGGTTGAATGTGAATAAATTTAGTGTTTGAAATTGTATTTATTACGATACGTTTACAGTAATGGGTAGTAGATCCGCCACAACGGATCGTATTTGTTACGGCTGCCTACAAAATACAATTCTCACTTTACACATTGAGTATGTGGTAAGAACGTACTGACCTAGCGAATTATATTCACTAAATCAAAAACTCAAGGAAACCCCGCATTTCTGTGTGTTTTATGCCCATACAGATAATAGAAAGAACGTCATAGAGAAGAGAGAACTTAGAGAACTCAAGGAGGGTTCTCATTTTATCTTCAGGGTCGATACACTTCGTAAGACCCTCGATCATTATTGATTTTAAAACTTTAATTAAAACAATTGATTTGAATTAATTAATTCGTACATACATTCGTCAAAACATGCACCTTTTGCATTTCGAAAATTAAGCATAGTGAACATTCCGCGACATAGTTCATTCTTCAAAAATAATTAAGTTTTATGTCACAACATAACTTTCGACCGTAAAGGTCATTGAAGGTCATCCTGATTTTTTTTACCACGAATCTAGATTTTCCAACGAAATATTAATTTACACAAACCAAAAACAAACAACTTTTGTCTGGAACATTTTGTTTGCAGGATTTAAATTTTGCACGGCCAAGTTTACCAACCATATTTTAAATTACATCTACATACTGAGATTTTGAACCCCCTCGATTCATTATTTTATTAACTCGAATAAACGTTCCATAACAATACATAAAAAAAAATCTTCAAAACTGGAAAAAATGTGTATACAAAACACTTGAAAAATTAAAATTAAAAAACAAAAATAAATTCTGTTACTGATTTATCTCAGTTTACACCCAACTTTACTTATCACACTAAATAATTTATAATGTACAGTCGACTATATTATAAATGAAATAAATTCCAATTAAATTGAAAATTCACTCGCCGACATTTCAACGAATGTACGATGTACCATTTTTTTTTTTGGGTTGTGTATATAATTTTAATAAACACAATCCATAGGGGAATGGTGATGCGATAACAGAAAATGTGATGATGATGATTCTGATATATTCAATTATTATTATATATAGCAGAGGGTTTAAGTGATTTTTATATACTGACTGACTACTTTTATATTCCAAATTGAATGCGTTTTATTCCTTCCATACCGAATTGTAATTTGATCCATTAAATTTTCTAACCATCATCAAACACAGAATAATAATAATAATAATAATTGAGATTTGTAATAAGAATAGTATTAGTAGTAGTAGTATATAGTAATAGCAACCCACACATATTTTTGTCCCCGCAGTTGTATATCATAAAATCGATCGAATGCAAAAAATGAATGAAAAACTACACACAATGGACCAATTTTGTGAAGATGGCCCAATAAGATATTAGTTATACGATAGTTTTATTTTTTAAAGAATCTCGATGAATGTTAAAAGAACAATACTGATCTAATAGTTTGATAATGTGATGTAAAAATAAATGGTCAATCTGAAAATTTTCTCAAGCATACCATTTTCTAAGAAGGTTTTTGTTCGTTGTGCTTTTAATAAAAATGTAATTTTCTGGTTATTAGACACAGCGCGAATAAATAAGGAAAGTATAGATTTCACTAACCTTCAAATGTGCAATTTAACAATTTAAAAAAAAAATTAAAACAGGTCAGATATTCAGATATGTAAGTACGCAGATCCAAATCAATCAATCAAAAACGTATAGACTATATACAAATAACACTTTCTTCTCGCGCAAAACAACACCCACATTCTATTTAAAACAATTAATTATACACCGAACATACAAATCAACAATTTAATATAAAAATTCAGCCTTGAGGCTGAATATCTTTCTTGTTTTCGTACTTAAATCTTAATCCAAATGCCGAGATAATCTATGTGCAAAAAACAAAAAAAAAACGTTTTGGCGTCAATAATATTATTGTGCGACGGTTGAGATTGAAATGTACACACGTTTATATACAAACATAACTATTTTTACGCATGAAATCTCTAATCTCAACTTTTATCAATATATGAAATCTAGTACATGTACAAAATGGTTTTGTACAAAAATTTTCAATTTTACCAAAAAACAAAAATTTTCCAGCACATAAATGTGTAATTCAGCTGTATACGGTCAATAGTAATTTATTAAGACAAAAAAAAAATTAAAAGTGAAACGGGAAAGAAGACCTTCAATCACATGAGACCGGTACAAATAAAAAAACCACATTTTGTTTTTTTTATTTGACAGGAAATAGAATTTTTTATTATGTTTACCATCTAAGAAAAATGTTAAGTTATAAGAATACAAAAAAAAATTATTTTTATGTACCCATAAAACGGAAAATGTTGCAACCATGTAAATAAAAAAAAAATGTAAAAGCCATAGAAATGCAAATAAAATTAAAAATTATGCTGTGGGAATGAAACGAGAGGGGAACTTTATTTAGTTTTCTTTCAAAAATGATTCCTTATATGCTTTTCGTCGATCTATAAGTAATATATTAAGGATATATCCAATTTTGGGTTTTGACGCGTTTATTGAACATTGAAAATTTGTAGATTCGCATCATATTTAATACCATAATTGCACACTACCATTATTTTACATTCCACTTGACTTTTGCATAAAATCCTTAAAATTTTAGTTATTGTCTAAATGTAGCATATATAATGTAGAGACGACGGTAAGACTATAATCCTCTACCTTTCGATAAACAAAACAAAAACACATCAGACTCTATTGATATTGAAACTAAATCAATAATACTTAAAGCAATGCTCATTTTATTTTTTTTAAGAATGTGTACACGAAAAAAGGTCCTAATTTAGATAAAAGATAGAAGGATTAGGGAAATAAGAAAAATATTTGTTTCTTAATTCCTTAATAAATCTGCTTGTTTAGATACTTGTGCATTGATTTTTTATGTATTAACCGAAATAAGTATAGATAAAATGAAATGCTTGACACAAATACAGAAATGATTCTATACACATGCATTGCAATAAAACTGTTTCGATTACTTAGAAACACTAAAAGTAAAAATTCACTCTGTTGTTCATGGCAGAACTGTGAAGTAAGTACTAAAATTCATCAAGAAAAACTTTGTTTTAGAGTAATGGTTGGTTTCCTTGCTAAATGCAATATCTAGCCCGGAAACCAAAAAAAAGTTGACAGATGTCTACCTCGGAAGGACTACAGCCGACGGTTTGTCTGGCCTTAGCGGTTATAGTGAACGGATAGTTACTTAGGAGTATATCAAAGCAACCTTGATTTTACAAAGCCATAATCAAATACACCATAATGTAAAAAACGAAGCTTTTGTAAAGGGATTAGAAACGAGGAAGAAAACAAATTTTTCATATAAAACAATTGAGAACCGCTTTTCCAAAATCCAACAAGGCAAAACATTAAATTTTTCAGGAGAAGGTTTGTGGTGATTTATTTGAAGGGAAATCAGGTAAGGAAAGATTTATTAAAAAAAAAAATTATTTCACAATTATTTTGACTATTAATTTAAAAAGAACGATACTTTTGTTGAGTTTTGAAATAATTTTTATTGAATTCATGAACTGAAAATTATTTTTATAACTCAAGCTTTTTAAATTAAAAGTTCTTGTTTATCGTAATGGTTTTAGATGTCTTCCGTCGATTTATCTGATTTTCCAGAAAGTACATCATAAAATTCTTGAGTATAAAAAATTTCATTAGCTTTTTTACATCATTCATCTTTTGTTTTGAAACTTTGTTTCTTTTTGGTAATAAACTAAATCCTGAGGAAAGACAACTTAGAGGTAATATTCGATATTTTTTTTTTAATGTAGCTTATAACCCTCGCTGCATTTCGTGTAGCTTATAACCCTCGCTGCATTTATTTTAAACTGCATTTTGAACTTCGTTAGTCGCTTTGACTCTTTTTTATAGTCTTAGGCATGTCAGTTTTTACCAATTTTGACGACCTTACCGTGCTTTTGGAGTATCTCATGGTGAAAAGTCTCATCAGGTGAAATTATTGTTTCCTTTTTTGTAAAATCCTTTTCGA
Source organism: Tipula helvola (assembly GCA_963556165.1). Classification (NCBI taxonomy): domain Eukaryota; kingdom Metazoa; phylum Arthropoda; class Insecta; order Diptera; family Tipulidae; genus Tipula; species Tipula helvola. The sequence goes on along the minus strand of OY744482.1, from coordinate 37,502,003 downwards.
CTCGACCGAAGTCGCGCTTCGGTGGCACACAGCTAAGCTTTTACTGGAAAATAGTGTTTAATACTTTTAAAAACGTTGCTTTGCTCCATGAAGTAAATTAGTGTTGTCATTAATTTGCTGTTTTTATTTTTCGGGAAGCACAGGAGTTGGAAAAAAGTCGGAGATTTGTGGGAATATAATCTAACTGCCGCTGTCCTATGATGTTCTTCTCCAGGTTTCCCAAAAAATGAATTAAAATAGATGCCACTTCGTTTGCCATCATTTTTGCTTTGTCGTTTCTTATGCTTAACAATTCTAATGTTTCAAACAAAAAGAATAAGTTAAAATAAAAGCTAAGGTCTATAAATAATAATAATATCTTTGTAATAACGTACCTACCGAGAGAAAAATACTTCGCCAAAAGAAAGTTTGGGCAATGGCTGATTCTGTTGCATGTCAAATACAACACCTACTGTGCTATCAAGCGGTTTGTTTATTATTGAATCAAATTTTTTAGTACGGAGCTGATGTAAATTTTTTTGTTCGTTCCACTTGAAGTTCTGTTAGATTATTTTTCAAACTCGAGAATTTAACATCGAAAAGTTTGCATGTTCTACATGAGGTGTCACTATGGGGATTTCCTCTTTGTGAAAATAACTTAGTTTTGCCTTGCCCCGTGAGTAGTGGCTCTCAATACATTAGAAGAAAGTTATATAACTTCGGATTGCTTCTGTCACTTCTCTGTCTACATCAGTCAGCTGGTGAAATTTGTTTTGATGCACATCGAAGATTTATTTTATTTATGTATAATTGTATAATGCAAACATTCATTTATAGGATCGTAGTCTTGTAAAGACTTTTTTATTTTTACTAACTTTCTCCTTTCGATTTTTTCTGCCCCTTGTCGTTGCAATAACTGGAGTTCTGTATTCACTATTTTCCTGTATATTTATTTACACGATGATCACTCTTAAAAATATAATACCAACTGAGCTGCAGTGAGATTATTTGTTCGACAAACCAAAAAAGAAGTAACTGTATTCACATAATAGTTACATTTACATGACATGACATGTCTACAAATTTTATTCGGTTAAGCTTTAATTTTCAATGACAATTCCATATGCTTATATTTGATATATTTTGATTTAGGAACAAAAGTCCAAACAAAATATTTTATGTCTTGAACTATTAACTTTTCACAAATATATTGCCGTAAAAGTCGGACTTCAAAGATACACGCCACTCAATTTGCTGATTTCTGCACCAATCATAATAGTGACAAAGCAAAATGGAGCGCTTGAAATTTGTGATGATTTTACAGTCACAACTCGTCGTGCATTGACATCCAGTACCCATAAGTTGGAAGAACTTTTTCATTTAAATAATGCGAGATGTTTAAATCGAGCAGAATAAAAGCAATTTGAACAAAATTTTTCAAGTGAATTGAATAAAATCAAAACAAAAATAATTTATTGGGTTTACCGCAATGCTTGCTTGTAAATTACATTTTTCGATTTTGCTCCGAGCTAAAACACACAAATTTCTTGAAGCTCTATAAGGCGGATTTTACATACCACCGAACATACCATCGTACTATCATACAACCATACCATAATATCATTATACCATTATACCATAACACCATCATACTATCCATCATACCACCATATCATATTACAGTCCCTCCGTCTTACAGCTTACCATCATACCATACAGAATTGTACCATGTTACCATTGCACCTTCATATCATCATACCATCATATCATCATAGCTTTATACCATCAAACAATCGAAACCAACATACCATCATTCTGTCACATCATCACACAAACGTACTATTAAACCATCATACTATCAAACCATTTCATACCATCAAACCATCATACCATCACACCATTGGTTCATATTACCATCGAACCGTCATATCACCATACCATCCTACCATTATACCATCCCCATCACCATCACAATCACAATCCCAATCACCATCCCAGTCACCAAGATCATCCAGCTCACCACCATAATCACCACTAACATCAACTACACCATCACCACTACCATCAACTTCAACATCACTATTGCCATCACTGTTAAAAAAATAATGATACACGTGTCAATTTATTTTTGATTTTGCACTAAATATCCAAAAATCAGCTTAATCGGTGGTTTTAGAAATTCCACTTGTAAATTTACTCCTCACAGGGAAGCATGAGAAAGAAGTAACATTTTTTGATCACTAATTTATTCTTGCAAAATTTGGAAGCAATCGCCTTGACGTAACATGCTTTTCTTCTTTATATATAAATTTTGAATAAAAATTTAAATTTGACGTAGGATCAAGGTTCCAAACACTTGGTGGAGTGTTTGTCGATCTTCCAAACTAAAATTTAAAGTATATTTTAAATTACTTTTATTCCCACAAGGTTCTTTCAGAGTTTTTGCTCCATGTAGAGCGCCCATGCTTATCCAAATATTCTGCCCGTTTCTAATTTGAAACATGTCGCTTTCGTTTGCGAGTTGTTGTCAAAACTTCTGATAAAGGAATCACTTACGACATGTTCTGTTATTTTCGGATAATTGGAAGTGTCTGAAATAATAATTGAGCAGACGCGAAATTGAACAAATTTGTTTTTGAATTTTTTCAAAGAATGTGGGTGGCAATTACGGCAAAGTAATATTCAGATTTTATTGTTATTGGTTTATACTTGACACTTGACCTTGAAATGAACACATTTTCTAGAAACGCCTGGATTTCGAGATAAGTTGGGTGGAAAATTTTCAAACGAACCCACGGTATTTATATATCAATTGCAACCAATATAATGTTGCATCAGATATCCAGTGTCACTATACTTCCTGTCTCTATAAACCTCTTAATCCCATCCAATTCAAACTAAATATAAGTGTTATACTCAGATGCACTATAGTTATAGAAAGTACTTGCTCTTCCAGTACCCACCAAATATTTTTAATTTATTACATCTACATCTGTATCAAAATCCACACCACCAACAGAAACTCCACCCACAATTCAATCAACACAATCTTCTTACAACCACTTACTCATCTGCACCATTTAAACCAAACCACCTTACTCCCCCCAACCACACAACCTGCTTACGATCTTTGCACCAGCACCACGCATAAATTTAATATAATCTAACAAATCCAACTAATAACATACTCTCTAATTAAGATTTAAATGTATTGCTGCACAAGCTTATTACGACAGCAGCGTTGTGTTAACAAAAAATCAAATAACGAAGTACCAAATTAGCATTATTCTCCCGAAAAAACATCAAAGTAAAAAAGGATGGTTACAACATGCCAGCATAATATTCAGTCATGACAACCTGTAGAAATAAATTCATATGAATATATGAAACAAAACAATAAAAAATCTTAGCCTGTTCTCGGTATGATTTCAAATTAACTAGATCAACCAAAATCCTTTTACCAAAGCAATAAAGAACTAAATATCTTAACGCCCTCACCAACCGCACCTTAAACTCGAAGTAACCTTGTATGAACAAAACTAGAATCGGCTACATGCAAAATGTTATAATACCCAAAATAACATTTATAAGGCTTCAGCTTGACTTTAAAATATTACCCAAATCTGTATTGCCTTCATCATTTATCCAGTTAAATGTGCGTAAACAACTACGTTTTTTTTTCTCGCTGGCGCTACATCCCATAGAGGGATTTGGCCGCTTCAAGATGAAGTTTCGTAATCGTTTTTTTTCAACAGATACACGGAGAAAAAAAATTACTAATTTATTTCCTATATATTTATAGGAATTTAATTATAGTATCCCGTATTATATTTTTCGTAAAACATACCATGTACATAGCTGACTTTCCACTCTGCATAGCATGAAATGCAATATTGGAATCGCTACTATAATAAGAGCTAATTTATTATGCCATATAGGAATATTTCCTATATGCATTTCTACAAATCCAATGTATTATAGGAATAATTTCTATAAGATACAATTTCTTTTGTGTTATACGATTCTCTTTATTTTGAACATAAAATCATTAAAAATAAATTGAATCCTCTCCTCGGGAAAGAGTGTGTGTGTCTGAAATAGGGACCTCTACTATATAAAAAGCAATATTTACCACAAAATATACCTGTTATAATTGCATTCGTATTCTCTGAAACATATTCATGTTATTTTCATTTCATGAATATAATTCGTTAAGTCAGTACGTTCGTTCTGCTTGATACTTAAGGTATCAAGCGAGAATTGTATTTTTATAATTTGGTCCTATAAAACCAAACTACCATATAGAGAAGTCGAGGAGGGTATTCATTTCTCATTTTTGAGAGTCGATACATTTGTATTGACTCTGGGGTAAAGTAAAGGTGGGAGGGGGTAATGGCTCATGATATTTCTACTTTTTCCAGTAGATATATTATGATGAAGTAATTGGCATTTTTATGATTTACCAAATCGAAAATACTGTGAATGTCCTAATATATTTCCTATGACGACCTGCACGCTGCACCAACACCATTAAACATTGCAATCGCTACAAAAATACGCTGGGGAAAATACCAATTTTATGGCAGTAAATACTAACTTTAAATGCATATTTTCCTTTACTAAATAGGAAGCGCTTATTACTAAAATAGAACATTTTACTATTTTTATGGTAACAATTTGTATTCGCATCTCTTTAAAATAACTATGTGTTATAGTAAAATGCTTTCCTATATTAGGCCACAATCCTGTGGGCTCCTATAAATTATAGAAATGTCTCCTATAATTTTTTTTCCGTGTAATGAGTGATTAATTCATTGATTCTACATTAACCAGCCGTAATTTTTTCATCATCCGCCGGGAATCGAACCCGGAACCTCCGGAGCTTAAAGCAAGCATGCTAACAACTGTGCCACCTGCGCGGCAACTACATTCAACTTTTACAACTACGTTCTCTTTTATAAAAAGCCGAAAGAATCTTATTGATTTAATACAAACACCAAACTTCTCTTTCTATAAATAATTTGTGTATAAAAATCAAATTGCTCCATCGAAAAAAAACTCTAAAATGTTATTCGTGTTTTGATTGGCTACTGGACAGGTCACGTGTTATCTGTTTTGGTTTTACATACGGTGGATACTTATTACAACGAAATTCACGAAAAAATTCAACTTTACACCAACGTTTTTTTGTTTGTAGTTTTTGCATCCATAACCCAAAATAAACAATAGTAGGTCACTTTGGGGGCAGATCCCCCTAGTAAATTAAAAAAAATATTCCACAATTCGAAATTTTTTTTTGGCTTTGAAATAAATTTAAAATTTTAATTAGAATGGAATAACATCATTGTGTTTCACACATATGTATGGATATAATCAAGACAAACTAATTAGGCGTAACCCATCCCACATTCACACTCCCAAATAAATAAATTTCCCATCTCACTTATTTAATAATTTCATTATATAGAACAAACCATTTTATTAATCTTATCATCTTCAATGCCATCATCATTCTGGAAACACTTAACACATTTGTATTATCCATGTTATCAGATCAATTTATCATAAAAACTAACCCACTTATAAAAAATGTGTATAATAATATGGTACAAAGTGTCCCCGATGCTTAAAAAGAAAAACAAGACGGATATTACAGAAATAACAACATATTTTCCTGTTTAGGCGTTAATTTAATCCCACGAGACTATACAGCAAGTCAAGTTGGATTTGAAGGAGTTATAAATATAATGCAAAGAATCTTTCGGTTAGGAAAAAAATGAAAAATTACGATTTCCACCCTTAATGCTGGAATGAATATTTGTAAAACGGAAAGAATGGGAAATTCGTAATAAAATCATAACCATAATTTGCCTCTCAAAATTATTTATGATGATATGATTAAATTATGTTAGCTATATGTGTATGAATATATTTTGTTTAAAACAGTAAATGGGGGAATTTCTATTGTTCTTGAACCTCTCTCTCTTTTCCCTGATTGATTCTCTGATTTGAGAAGGAACCCAACAAAAAAAAAAAGGAAAAAATTTAATAAATTGTCAGATTAAATTTATTTGGTTTTTCCAACAAGCTCATTATTAAATGAAGTTGAATTTATTTAATTGGATTGTGTACGTATTCGGGTTTTTTTATAAGGGGTTATTTTGTTTAATTAATGTTTTTATGGTACATACATATTACATATACATATGTGTGCGGCTGCGGGATGGGGAAAAATGCTGCATATCCAGAATTTTTATCTCGAACGGAATTGGTGTCCATTTCGTAGTTATTTATAAACAAAAAATAAAAATAAAAATTGGAACATCTTCACGTTTTTGTTCTGCTATGTCGTTGTGTTGAAATAAACAAAAAAATTTAATTTTAATTCTGTTATCTGTTAAAAAACTACTGTTTCTGTTTCTATATAAGATTAACAATTTTTTTTTTCTATTTCAATTTTGTTCTTCGTTTTTATTTTATCTTAATCTCATATTTCAAATAATCTGAAAGGTAAGAAATTCTTGTTGAAAAAAAACAACAAAATATAATGTAAAAAGAACAAAAATTGTTTAGACTTTTAGAGATTTTTCATGGATTATCAACAGTCGATGGAATTTGAGTGCGCTTACAGTGTATGGATACATAAAAATGATGTTGGACTACATATACACATGAAATTTAAAAAAAAATTAGCCCAGGTAAATAATTGGAAATTAATTAATTTCCATAAACCCATATTACTTGAATTAGTTAACCAAAAACAGAACATATATTCTATTTAGGAAACCACAAGAAACATCAAGCTTACGTATAAACAATCCTCCTCTAAAATTAGTAAAAAAAAATCTTCATGCTACTGAATTGAAATTAATTTTATTTTAGTATAGGGACTTAAAAAAGTAGGATTTCTTTGTAAACTATTGTTGTAATTATCCAACAGATTTATATTTTTTTGGTCATTTATGCGTCAATGCGTTTGACTGACGCATTGACATGGGCTCTTTATTTATTTCGATTGTTTGAATTAGGAAAAAAAAAATAATAGATTTAGGATGATTCGAAACCACCACCGTTGTTTAATTTAAATTTAATTTAATTAATAAAACTTTCCCTTCGTTGGAATTTACATACCTACACTTTAGAAAACAATTTTTTGTTGATAAAATTGGATTAGGAGTCGTGTTTTTTTTTTATTTTTTATTGATTTGTTGATATTTTGACAAAAATAAAAATTAGAAGGGAGAGAGTCGTGAGAAAGCAATAATATACTGTGATGACAAATTTTTCAATTTATATTAGCAAAAACCATAATTAAATGTAACATCGCAAATTAAATTTATTACAAAACATGTACAAGGCACATAATATACCAAAACCACCCTCATTTTATTTATGAATTTACTTCGTTATGTCTTAAGCATTTTATAAATAATACCTACAAATAAAAACAATAATAATAATACAGTAAGATTAAATTACTTGTATAGTGTCTTGTAATGAAGAGCGGGGTGGTAAGGCGTTGTCAGACAAACAACATCAACAACATAACAATAATAGAATTTACATGTTAACAAAAAAACGAGGGTTGATTTTATGATGCGCGAAAAAGCATATGTTTTCCATTTAGTAGTCGCTAGTCGATGCCTATGTTCGACTGCACAACCCTTACCATAATTGGAATTTATTGTGATTTGATGCGCATGAAGTTTATTTAACTGTAATTAAATTATGAAAGAGTTTATTAAAAGTATAATGATTCGAATGTGGCAGGCAGATTAAAACGTTTTTACGCATCGTGAAAAAACACAGAACTTATTGATCCTAAAAACATACATACATATGTAGATAATATCAAGCCGGTCGGTGTCAAGAAATGCAGCGTAAGTCAAATTAACAATTTTCAAACCAAATTAAACTTTTTTTAAATAAATTTGACAACAATTTTCAAATCAAATTAAAATATTTTATTTACCAAAATTCAATTCTCTGATTAATTTTAAATTATCAGAGAATTTAATTTTACTAAATTTTATTGGATGCGTTAAATATTTTGCAACAAAAAAAAAATTATTTTAATATCATTTGAAAATTATTGTAAAATTTATATGAAAAAAGTTTAATTTCTTTAACTTGACTTGAAAAAGGTATATAGCTACTGAAATGATTGTGGGTGGTATTATATCATTAATAAAAACAAATTCAGTATTCAGGACCTGAGAATTTTAACATTGAAAATGTTTTCTTTTATTGTATCATTACGTACTGGAATGCCGATATAAAATATGGCGAATGAAGAATTATTTCACGTAGAAGTACTTGTAATGTTTAAGTAACGTATAGAATTTTTATATAAGTACCAAAAAACCAAAGTATGGGACTAGCACGCACAGCAGAAGTGAAACTTCTAATTGATTGAATGATTTTGAATGTACGACCAAGCATTTAGCAGGATCTCCCGGTAATTCTAAGAATTGTTGACGTGCAAGGATTGGATAGGATTGTTAGTATAGGATTGAGATCGACCCGGTTACAAACACCTTGGCGGTCAATTGTTAGTAGTTACATTTTTTCTAAAAACTGCTTTCCATCCTTGGCATCCTAAAGTCCATATTAATTATTTATCAATTACCCCTTATATATGTCCCACCAACTTACTTCTTCCGGCCGTTTTTAATTGATTGAATTGATCTAGATGCTTGAAGATTCTGGAAGGTTGAGACAGGTTCCACGAGACTTCTTAAAAATCGGAGTCGAAATCACCTTGTTAAAGTTAGCCGAAAGTTTTCAGCCGAAAGTTATAAAATGTCGGCAATGCAGATAAATTGACAAAACAACCTGTAAACTGGAATTTCCATATAGTGAATTTATTGCTGGTTAAAGGCTCATTTGGTTGTCATTGTTTGTGAGGGTAATTACAAGTTAAATTTCATGAGAGGAGCATAATATAGAATTTAAAAATTTGTATAAATTCAACCTTTAAAGTGTCATGTCTGGTGTCTGGAAAGTAGTTCAATTAGTGTGGATAGCCAATAGTTATCCCCAGAAAAATTATCAGGACAAGTTTCATATGGGTGCTCTAGAGTGTTCTATCTGGAGATGGGTTATATTAATGTGACTTGTCACTAGCTATCACAGGAAACAAATTCAGTTGAATTTTCCCGTGAGAAATCTCGGCAATTCGATTTTCCAAAAATCATTAGAAGATTTGTATAAAATCAGCCTCTAGAGTGTTATGTCTAGTTGGCTATTAACAGGTCACATCAATGTTATCCATCTCCAGACATAACACTCTAGAGGCCGATTTTATACACATTTTCTAATGATTTTTGGAAAATTGAGTTTTTTTTACTGCGATAGCTAGTAACAAATCCAATAAAAACGATTCAACTTCAGCTAAACACCCTAGAGGTTGATTTTATTCCAATTTTGTGAATTTTTCTAATATTCCGATCTTTTTCACGATTAGTTTTAAACAAAGTTTTCTACGTAAGACTATATTTACAAAATTTTTTATTACAATCCATATATCCTATTTACTTTCTTTCGACTGATAACCACACAATTTTTTATTTTCGACTGGAATGTTAATAATGTAATCTGCATTATCGACTTTTGGTGTATTTTGCGCAAGTGTGCATTTGTTTAACAGTGTAATTCAAGAAAAAATTAATATATGAGGAACAAGATCTTACCATATGCTAAATAACACCATTCTCAGAGGTTGGCTCGCATTGACACCATAAAGGAAAGCAAGGGATATACTTTAGGCTTTCGAAATCGATACCCGCTATTCCATAATTTAGGGTTTAGCTCTGATGACAAATTTTCAAATATTACCAAAATGATTGAATATATGGAAAATCACGATTCTACACTATTTGTTAAATAACACAAATTTTAGCAATTGACTCGCATAGACACCATATACATAGGATAGAAAGAGGACTATGCGACCCAATCACTTAGATTGGGGTTATTTAGCAAAATGAAGAATCATGATTTTTCATACAATACAATCATTTTGGTAATATTTGAAAATTTATCATCAGAGCCCACCACTAAATACATTCTACACAGAAAAATAAATGATTTATAACAAACAAAATTGATTCTATTTGAATCAAATGCGATTTCGAATAAGCGTCATTAACGTTGCAGTCTTGATTTAATAATTCTTTGTTCTAATACTACACCTTAGGCTGCTTTTTGAAATAAATCTTCTAGGCTGTGTGCCTAACGTCAATTTTTTGACTAAATTTTCGACTTTTCATTTAAAAACAACATTACACTATTCACCACCAGGCGGCCAACGAAAAGTCTCCTCGTGAGATTACTTTTCAATTTAGTTGTCATTTGTAGAAAGGGTGCTTGGATTAATATGCGTTTTGCAAAATTTAAATTTGCACTTATCATAAAATAATATTGAATGACACGTGAAGCACCTACAAATTCTGCGTATTGAGTCAGGAGTTCATAAAGAATTGTATGACGGACTTTACCCGAACTATGTGAATGACGTTACTTTAAGGTTAGTTTTGGTTTGAGTGTATTTTTGTTTATTATTTTGTTTTTAACTATATTTGGAATCAAAATGTTTTAATTTTTAATCGATTCAATTTTGGATACTCAAGAAAATTAAAATACGGTTCAGGTAGCAACCGAACAACAATTTTAAGGTACAAATCCGATTCTCTCAGTTTATGTTCAGTTCGATAAGGCAATTACTACTATAGTAATTGCAATCGAAATAACGTTCTTCTTTAATTTGCTGGCGGTATTTTTCCGGCTATCGCATAAATGGTAGAAAGGTATCGTGTTTGGCGATCCATTTTTGAAATCGCAGAAAAATTATTTTACGACGGAAACTATGATAAGGGCCCCTGTAGGTGAATGACTTTTTTGAAGCAGCCGAAAACCGAAGAAGTTTCTTTTTCCATAACCGTATTCTCTACTTTTGCAGGTTCAATTTTTTTTTTTCAATTTAAAACCACTTTGATTAGTTAACCTTTAATTGGCAAAGGGTTATTTTAATCTGCAAAAGTAAATCCGATAGGACACGGCCTTCGCAAATTACGTGGAAGGAAAACTTATTAAGAACTAAGAGAAATCCGAATCTAGAAGGCGTAACCAAATATAGAATAGAGACAGTCACATATTGGGTGAATTTCATGACACTCCCTGCTGTTACAAGATAACCAGTAAAGTTTCAGCACATTGTTGTCGATATTTTAGCTTATTTGGTCAAACACGGCGTAAATATCCTCGAGCATTCACCGTATTCACCCGATTTGGCACCCTGCGACATTTTTTCTTCTCTCATAGCTTAAATTACCGCTTCGTGGAAAAAGATTTGAGTCTGTGGAAGCCATAAAACAAAATGTGACGGAGGAGCTGAAGGGCATCCTTGTTTCGGCCTACCAAAAGTTCATGGATGATTGGGCCAAGCGTTGACACATGTGTGTTGCTTCAGGTGGATGTTGTTTTGAAGGAGCCAACATAAATTTGCCAGAAAATTAACACAAACTTGTTTTATTTACAAATTCCCGGTACTTTTTTGATCTGTATATACCCAAAATATGAAAGATGGCACCATTTTTATAATTATTTTCTAATCCTTATTCATTTATCTTTAAAATAAACCCAATTTTATAGTTTTCGAATAATTAGTTTTTTCTCTATAGCAATAAAGACAACACCAAGTGCATGGCATTTTTCAAATATTTGACACCCTGTATCTTAAAAAAACAACAACAAAAAAATTATTTTCCATAAATGTTTAACTAGCGCTTTAACCACAAAACTGTGATTTGACGTATTTTTCATAATGAGGGCATTTCACGTCAACCGGGCCACTCACATGCTCAAAAATCTTTTTGGGCTTAGATTAATGGCTGACATGTCTACTTTTATTTGCTTTCTGGTATTTTTGGAAATTATAGATGCGGCTGAGTTATGTCAACTAGAATACATGGACATTAAAAAAAATGCCTTCAATCGTTTCAAAACGTCCTTGATGATTTTCTAAAAATCTGAAATAATTCATGTACACAAATATTTTCTGTCTAAATATGAAAATGATAGTACACGGTAGACAAATTAAAACACCATATAAAGTAAAAAAAAAAATTTAAAAATATGTAAATTTTGAGATGTTTTTTCCATTATGTTCAATTGGGGTGAACGTATCTTTCGCAAAACGTGATGGTTTTTAACAATATATGTACTAGACACTAGCGAAAAAAATAAGCCTACAATAATCAATTTAAGTAGTGTAGAATCGAAGATACCCACACAGAAATGAGGGTTTTCCTTGAGTTTTTGATTTTTGATTTAGTGAATATAATTCGCTAAGTCAATACATTCTTGCCTTGGTTTGGTTTAATGTATGAAGTTAGAATTTTATTTTTATTGTTTGGTCGTAGCTGCCTGATGAGTAGACTGATTTTTTATTCGTGCGAGTTTATCAGTTCAAAACCAAACTACCACACAGAAAACTCGAGGAAAGTTTTCATTTTTTCTAGTCGATACACTTTGTATTACTGTCGGGAGGGATTGGATATTTCTACTTTTTTGGTAGATATATTATGAATGATTGGCCTCTTCATTTTTTCTGACTAACAAGTCGAAAAATGCTGTGAATGCCATTATTGTTAATATATTTTGTCTATAAAAAGCCGAAAGAATCTTATTGAGGAATATTCATGTTAATATTCGTGTTAACCAAGCATCTTTACTCTTGATGTCCTTAAGCGCTATACTTCTCACAATTTTAGTAACTGTACTTACCGTTTACAATATTTGGTACCGCAGATAGTACGAAGCACGCAAACAACACAATACGATTGCTACAGCGCGCGAGCAAGACATACAACAAACATAAAAAATAAGATTTAATACCATTTGGTTTACTTCACATCTCATATCGTTCATCTTAGTTTGATACAAATCTTTGTAAGTTAACCGCATTTATTCCCCTTCCGTAAATTTCAAGAAGATTCTTCCTTTTGAGATGAATATTTGTATTTTTAAAACAATTAAGCCAGTCAACCAGCATGGTCTAGTTTTTTTTGTTTTTTTTTTAAATATTCATCATTTTAAAAAAAATACCGACATATCAATCACTTGTGTACATATATGATGAACATCCCTTGTATTTTTATAAGAATCAGTTCTGAAGAAAATCCCTCATCTTATTTTTTTTATGTATTAATTCTTTCTTAATAATAAAAAATAAAAAAATATTTTCTTCTTATGTACCATATACTCAGAATTTGTTAAGATGAAAAATCTGTTTTGAATTGTATTATTTTTTTTTTTTCAAAATCTTATTATTTTTAAGAAAATAAACAGAAACCAGAATAAAAGATTCTTCTTCTTATAATTATTACTGCGTTAGCATATTATCGCGGGATTATATCATTAAAATTCGTACATAAATAATAATAAATATCTATATACACGCATATACGCCATTTTGTCTTATCGCATCGTTTTTTTTATTTAAACGTCTATTAATAATATGGGCATGTCAAAGAAGATATATAAATAAGAAAACAACAGAAAAAGCAATTTTGACATCTTAAAGATGCTCTCCTTGTGATGATTTATGTTTTTCTTTAGTTTGTTATTTGCTGTTTGTGTATTAATAAAAAATAAAATGTTGAAACGTTATTGTTGGTTTCTTATGTGATTTGTTGATAGTAATTTGATTATCGTATATGTGATTGTAGGCTGATTATATTCAACGTTCGACACAGTAGGTGGTTTAATCATTGCTGTTTTTGGTTTTCTGCATTTTGCAACACGTGTACAGTGCAGGTAATCCAAAATATCTTAACACACTTCCCCTTTAATCAATATATATTACATATATTCATGAGAAAATTACTTTAAAACTGTTTAACCATATTTAACGTATCATTTTCCTGTCAAATTGTCAAAATCATCATAATTTGAGAAATTCTTCTCGTTCACATTTTCCCCAAGAGATAATCCCTACTATATATACAACAAAAGCTGTAAATATTTTGATAATTAATTTAAATCTTATGACACGTGCTCGTAAATTAAATTCAACTTTAATGTACAATACAGATCAGTATGTATAGTAATCCCCTTTTTCATCGTCGTGTGTGAAAATCACAACATCATTTACCTTGAAAATTTATATAATTTTCTTCTTCCATTTGTACGTACTAAATAATTTATAGTGAATCAAATATCTATTATAAAGGCACGGGTTTGTTGGTTATCTGTGTTGATAAGGATGGAAAACATTTTTCAAATTTTACGTTTCTTTTTTATTAGATGTAATTGTAATTGTATTAATATCTAAATGGAATTACATTTTGAGGGTGAAATCGTTATAGAAACACCCTATTTCTGGTTGTTATCTTATCTTAGAGAAAAATCAAGCTTTTGTTATATAGTTAGTGTGCTATTCTTTATTTTGGTTTTATCGGGAATAGTAAATTTTAATAAAAATCATTTTACAAGGTAAACAGAGGTATTTCTAAATAAATTGTCTAATTTTATTTAAGATTTTTGGAATTTTTTATTGGGCAAAAAACAATGCACAACATTTTATATTAAGGCTCGTTTTCACTATACAGCGTAACATGCTATAAAACTATGTTATATACAATATGCTACCAATACGAATGAAATTTTCTTATTATATTAAGGTACATTTGCACTATGTAACAAATAATATTGCTATGTTATGCAACAAATGCTCTAAAAATATTGCTATATAGCTTGAAAACCGAAAAATGTTATTATTTCTTGCAACATGTTATGTTATATAATGGAAAAGAGCGTTAAACTAACAGTATATGTAACAATGTTATATAACATGTTATAAAAATGACTAAAATTTTGTTAAATAACACGATATACCTAACATCGTTTTATTTAACAGAATTTTAGTCATTTTTGTATAACATTGTTATGTAGAATGTTACCTTAACCCTATAATCAGTTAATCACCATACGTGAGTCTCGCAGACTCATTTTAAGTTTATAGTAATTGTCGTAGCTTGTGTTATAATTGCGAAATTGAATTTTATTTTTGTTATTGCAATTTATAAATATAATAAATAAAATAAATTTTATATTTTTTTTTTTAATTGCATATGAGTCCAAGAGACTCATCGAATCCTTTTATATCGGTAAAATGACGTATGTTGATTAGGGTTAAGGCCCGTTTCCACTATATACCATACATGTTATATAACATGTTACAAAAATTAATAATATTTGTTTATGTAACAATAATCTTTTCATGTTACATATATAACAATTTTTTACGAAGACAAAAAAATTGTTAAAAGTTTGCAATTCAATTTCGATCTGTGAGCATTGTGAAAATAAATCACTTTTCAATCATCTCATCAGGCTATATAGCGACTAAACTGGTAACTTAATACCCATTTCACAATGCTCACAGATCGAAACTGAATTGCAGACTCTTAACAATTTTTTATCTTCGTAAAATATTTATATATCTGGAATAAACTAAAATAACTTAATTTTTAGAGATCAAACGCTATCTACTTAGTATTCACTGATGACAAAGGGATAAAAAATATCCTTTTTTTCTATATAGCTACAAATCGAGATTGGTATATTTTAAATTCAACTTGCTTCCGGAAAATTATTTCTTGCTGGGCTCTACTCCAATAACATGTTTTGTGTATGTGACATTCGCACATCCGCTGTATATTAATTTGCAAGCATCGGTTAATTTTTATATATTAACGTAGCATTTGGCTGTGCTATATTTGGCAGCTCTATAAGGGATTTAATGGATGCGTTGGGAAATGGCGTATAAGTAGCAATAATTATCCATTTGTAATAAAAAGTCTCTCAGGTATTAAATCTTCTCTATTACTACATAAAAATAGCATTATATAGTCCCTGAATTGTGACAGCAATATCTAATATGCACCTAAAGGTCCACAAAACTTATCCAATTGAATGCAAAAATTAAAATCGAAAACACCTACTAACAAGGAAAGTTAGAGTCCTCGTTTACTTTACAAGAAATCAGCTATTCTTAGATGCTGGAAAGTTTCCACTAAAAAATATACACAAATACACTTAGGCATCGTAATAAAACAGAACCTAAAACTAAGTCAATCCTTCTTACAAGTGGCTCCCCCCCCCCCCCCCCCCCACCTCCTCTCCATGTAGATAATGAGCACTAACCTAAGAAAAACCTTTAAAGGAACGCTTCTTCTTAATCTAAAATTCAGAATAAATATAAGAAGCATCCTGATAATGTAGACCTTACTGGTAGCAGATTTAACCATCAAGGCACTTTATAAAAAGCGGGACAAACAAGTAAACTGACAAAAAGTGAATTCAGAATATACACTGTTGATTAGCTAGGTTACCACTAATTTAATTACATTGACAGAGTAAGGTTAGCTAGTGGTGATACTAGTTTGTAGTAACGATATTGATACAAATGGCACCACCCTGGCACACATTTATTTTTATTTTTTTAAATAAATCAAAATAAACATAACATAAACATTAAAAGATAAATTATAATTAAAATACTTTAATTACTAATTAAAATTTTAAATTCGTTTTGTTTAAACATACCACACGTTTTCTGTACTTTGAAGGTGTCAATGATAGTTCCATCAGTATGAAAATAGTGCAAATTGTATTTATAATTTTATTTCGTGGAGCGGTAGCTCCACTACTAGTAGAAATTTATCTATAATAATATCATACTGTCATATTCTTTGTAGAAGAAGGTTTAAAGGCTATAGAAATTTATAATGAAATGGTAAATGTATTAGCTAATGCTAATCCTTCAGAATTCAAAGCTTCCGAGCCTTGAAGACGATACTCGCTCTTGACGTGCAACTGCCTCTACCAGTGAAATGATTGATTCTGTGTTAAGGTTATGAAAGACAAAAAACTGGCTAGTTCTGAAATTGCTAAGGCTGTGGGCATCTCAACTGAGTGAGTGTTCCATATTTTAACGAATGAATTAGGTTCACATTTGGTTCGTTTTCGAAATGATAAAACTGATTTCAAGCGACGACTTATAACTATCAATGAGATTTGGATTTACCAGTCTGATCCTAAATTGCGACAATATACTGCTGAGTGGACTGAACCTGGTACTTCTGCTCCGAAATTGCTAAAGTGGTCAAAATCGGCAAAGAAGATTATGGCTTTAAATTTTTCAACGTTCAAACCAGTAAAACAATAACCGGAGAGTATTATTAAAACCTTTTAGATGAACTGGAAGAAACAATTCATGAGACAAGACCCGGCAAGATGTTCTTGCACTGGCCAAATTAAAGGAATTGCAACTCGAATTGTTTGAACATTCATCTTATTACTTTTTCCACTTTCTGCCGTAGGCACTTGGCGAAACACACTTAATACACACATTTTTAAAAAAAATTTTAAAAACACTTGTTAAATATTTCGCAAAATTACAAAAGGTTTAAAAAATCACTCGATCGATTTCGGCTTATTAGGCCATCATCAGGAGTATCTACTAGATACTCCTTATGATGGCCTAATAAGCCGAAATCGATCGAGTGATTTTTTAAACCTTTTGTAATTTTGCGAAATATTTAACAAGTGTTTTTAAATTTTTTTTTAAAAATGTGTGTATTGATCTTATTCACCAGATCTGATTCGTTGGACCTTCCAGCTACTCCCAAACTCAAAAGATTTCTGCGTCGAAAGCGTTTTCCATCGAATGACCAGTTGTCGTACAGGAGTATTTAAAATCGTTCGGCAACTGAATAATGACACATAAAGTTATTTTCAGAAGCAAAACCTTGTTTTTTCATTTCCGTTACAAGAAATTTTTAAATCACCTATAGTTTAATGGTGCCACTTGTTCTTTCGCTAAACTCAATAAAAAGAGATAAACTTCAATATATTAAGAGATTAGTTACTAATCTTGAAATAAAAAGCGATTATCTGATACCACTGGTAGCCTACGGAATAGCTATAAGCACGATTAGTGAATTTTTCGAGATTATCTAGAGTGGTTAATGCACTAATCTCAACATTTTGAAGTTTTCCCTTTTTAATCAGTTTAGCGGAAGTCAAGTAGCGCCATTATATGTAAATGTTAAAATAAAATTGTTAATATAAACTTTGCTATTTTAATATAGATGGAACTATTATAGACATTTTTAAAAGTACAAAATATTTGTGCTGTAAATAAAATAAAAATAAAAAGGTTGAATAAAAACACAGCCATACAAAAAAATATTTGCGTTTCTGATCTAGAGATCAGGCTATTATATCCTATAGTATTTTGACCCGCTGAATTGAACTGTTCCACCAGATTTGAGCGCGCACGTCTTAGTTTAGCATACAATGTCAAAAATCGTTAAAATAAGCGCTACCATACCAGCCCAATTCGAACAAAATATAAAGTATCAATCCCAAATCCTTATAAGTCTGAACCCCTACACCTGAGATAGGCCTAATACTTGTTCATTATATGAACAACACGCTCTTAACTATTATGAGCCCCCATAACCCAGGACGTTCAAGTCTCAGATAGGCCTAAAGCCTGTTTATGGTGTAACCATATAGATCTTTAACCCTTATAACCAGGAGCCCTTTAACCTTAAATCGGCATGAGGCATGTTTATTACAACCAGTTCCCAAACGTGGACGTCAAACCCTGCAACTCAGGACTTCTAAACCACAGACCACCAAGGTATGTTTATGATATAACTAGCTCCCAACCATGAGCCTTTAACATCCACAACCCAAAACTTCTTAATCTTAAATAGACTTGAGGTTTGTTTATGGTACAAGTAACTCCCCAAAATATTCCAAATAAAATTATCAATGAAATTACATGAATTCGATCAGCTACTCTTTTTACAATAAAACACGATTAATCAAAACTGAGGTTGACATACTGTCACTAAAATGGCCAATTTCATTATTCTTCTCTTTGATTCCATCAGTGCCGTTTTGCCTCTAAGGTTCTGAAGTTATTTCTCCTTTTCCCATGATAAGGAAGTTATGAATATGGTCAATTAAGATGGAACTTAGCAATTTCTTAAAAGATTTTGATAAAGTTCGACATGTGCGATGGCAATGGGATCAGGGTATCCATTAACGATAAAGATTCATCGAACTATACAATAATTGTGGAATTTTCTTTAAGGTAAAGAAAATTATTTTCTCTTTTTTTTGTACATTTTTAAACCAAACAAATTTTTTTCAGTTCTAAGTGATCAGTAATTTGGTCATATTTGAAAAAAACTCAGATACCTGGAAAAGCGAAATGTTTAACGTGTTGTGATCTCATAAGGTGTGCGGGATCAACTACTACGGGAATGAGATCACACTTGGAACTGTACAATATTATTTGGAGCAAATAATCAACGAATCTGAACCAAATAATTCCAAACCTAAGAAAAAAAAGAAGTCAACTGTAGTAACTAAACAATTATGCAGAGCAACATAAAAAAAATTCATTGCGACAGAATTTCTATCCATCAAATAATATCGTGTGTTGCAATCGTTGGTTCTGTTGTAGCATGCAAATTTCAATTTGTTAATCTGGAGTTAAAAATAATATATGTATTACAAAATTGTATTTCCATCAAGAGAAAAGAAAATTAAGATTATTGCTGGTTTGTAAGATGAGATGGAACTCGTTAGTTCCTTCGTTAGAACGATTTATCTTATTGAATAATTGCATTAAGCAGGCTTGTGAGGATTCTAGAGGTGATATACGTTTTGAGAACAATATTGGTATTTTAGAAAAATTGCTTAAAATTTTAAAACCAGAGTTAGCAGAAAAGAGCAGTAGTAGAACTAAGTATACCTAAAGTAAATTCAGATATTTTATCATAATTTTAAGTTTAAGAGCTATACTAACACAAATTTTAGTTTTGAAATGATAGAGGTTTTAAAAAACGGGATGAACGAATGGAGAAATCAAAACTTAGTCACACAAAAACTGGTAAGATCCCGAAATCAAATCACGATTTTACATTCAGTGAAAAAAAAGATGTACTGGCATATGCAATTAAATTGATGGGAAATATGCAATTATGCGAAAATAGGGCATAATAAAGGAAGGGAAAGCCATAGCGATTCTTCATCTTCATTAAATGAGCGAGATAGATGAAGGTGAAGAGTCCTTGCAAAAGCAATTAAATACAATAATTACCTCAATTTAAAACAAAAATGAATACCATCAAAACATTAGAGACGAATTTAAATTACTTGAGGCCACTAAAATTACTTTTAGAAGAAGTTCTAGAATATGACCACTAAGGATAGAATTTGAGAATTTCTTAACCGATTATGATCAATTTCAACAGGTTCGATGGAAATTGTATTCTAAAATAATTTATATAATTTATGTTAGTTATCATTAGAAGTTTCACTTCTACTGTGGGATCGAAGTAGTCATTGAAGAAAACGGCGTGTTTTTTTTTGTGCTGGGGAAAATAAATAAAATAAATTACAACTGTGAGTGTACGGTATGCGGGAATGTCTGTTTGGAAACGGAAGAAGCATTGCAATGTGATGCATGTGATAAGTGGATACATGGGAGGTGCATTGACGGTTTGAAATAGCAACATCATATAAAGCTGAAATGGCAAACTTTGAATAAAAGAAAAATAGGGAAAAACATGGTATACCTATCCAGACGACAAGCGGTGGATCTATCGATCATCTAGGTGAAGGATCAGTGTGAACCACACCTCAACGTAACTATACCGACAACACTGCGAAGGGAGGTCGCCGAAAAGATCTGTTGACTGTCTCAGAAACGGGTAAGTATTCAAATTAAACCAAACGTCGTTCCGGATGAAACGATATCTGGTACGTAAGGTAAGAGGCTATATCTTGTAAATTATATTAATTACGAAGACCACGCGGGTGGATTGCAGTTTGTTGTTTAGTATATTATATCACTTGGACCAACTTTCGTACACGGTGCACAGCGGTATGGGAATTGCCGTAAGTGGTTGCATGTTGATCGTTGAATTTCCGCAATATCCAGGCGATTTATTACAGACAAGAAAATGGTGTTCATTCTTGTCTTTTCAATGTAGCTGTGATGCACTAAGAATTATTTAATGCTTTCACTATTCGCACAAAGGAATAATTGATGGGTGGTAGCGCTCAGTTTCTTCACGTATAGTCTAAGTTTGCGCTGTTCTCGCGTGGTTTGTGTGGCTCTTTAGGTGGATTTGGGTGGCGCTGTGTCGTTTGTCATAGGGATACCACATTCAAGTGGCCTTGCTTCGAGATGAACGATGTGATGTTATAGTCGTAAAATGGATTGTTGGCATCTCTCGTGTATTTCACAAATAAATACATATACCTCAAATGTTTGCGATCCTTGGTGCAGATTTTACTACAATCATTGCATTTGGGTTTGTAGCGATTTTCTTCTGTGGGGACTTCTTCATTGATTTCGCAAATGTTGTCGTTCAATCAATCATGGTAATCGGTATCCGGCCTCTCAATGACATGGGTATGGAATATCCTCAATGGTGCCAAACTTTTTTGTATTTGGAATCGAAAAGTAGTTTGATGTTCGTGGAAAAATTAAAACAATAACAAATGTCAAATAATATAGAATAGAGGGTGACCCAAAATTTTCTTAATGGAAATATTATTTTTAGTGCTAATATAAAAATAACAATAAAAACTTTAGTACTTTCTGGTTGTAGTTTCCAACGTATTTGTTTTTGAGTACGTCACAAATTTTGTTCGATAAAGAATCTTTGTGTATAAATACTTTCCATATGAGCTTTTAAGTTTTCCGTGTAGAACAAGACTTTGTGATTAGGAAATCCCGCCTTTGAGAGTTTTGTGCTATTCTCTAGGGATACAGTAGGGTTATTTCCGGATTTACAGAAAAAGAGAGAGAAGAAATGTGGGATTGAGGCATAATAAATACAAACAAAAAAAAAAATTAAACCAAATTGTAGCCTTGCTTTGGAATT
Source organism: Tipula helvola (assembly GCA_963556165.1). Lineage (NCBI taxonomy): Eukaryota > Metazoa > Arthropoda > Insecta > Diptera > Tipulidae > Tipula > Tipula helvola. The sequence goes on along the minus strand of OY744482.1, from coordinate 37,480,041 downwards.
TTTGCAACAGCGGTGCTGGGCGGTTTCATTCCTGAATGAATGGTTTCGTTCCACCAAAAAGTAGGAATGGGAAAATTGTATCCTTCATGTATAATGGTGGTGCTTGCCACTGGAGTGGATACGTTAGATGCGCTTGGTTTTGCGAGTTGATATTGATTAATGTGGTTCTAGTTGACAGAAATGAAAAGTTTCTGAACAGAAATGAAAAGGGATCGCTCGGTGAGGTTTTTCGGAGCGATGAACTTGCGCGATTACATTTTGTATCATCGTAATGACATTTGAACGTCAAAGCAGATATTTTACTCAACTAAGTAAAGTTTAGAAATAACTAATTAATCACGATTTCGATTTCGATATACTATTTTAAAGTTAGCCGAAAGTTTTCAGCCGAAAGTAAAAATATCGATAATGCAGATAGTGTCCTGGCTATCTCAACCGAAAGTTGCCTATTTTGGGTTGTCACTGCATACTTTAGGAATTATACTATAAGTTTCATCAGAGACGCCAAATTCAAAATGTAAAAATTTGTATAAATTCAATCCTTCAAGTGTCATGTCTGGAATGTAGTTCAATTAGTGTGGATAGCCAACAGTTATCCTCAGAAAAATTATCAGGATAAGTTTCATGTGGGGAGCCCGGGAAAATTCGTTTGAAATATCTTCCTTGAACATAAAACTATCAAACAAATTTACACATTGAGTGAAAACATACAACTATTAGTTAAATATTCGAATTAAGGAATTTATAGACATGATGGCCTATATCATCATTCAAACGAATTTTCCCGGACTCCCCACATGAAACTTGTACTGATAATTTTTCTGGGGATAACTTTTGGCTATGCATATACTAATTGAACTGAGTCTAGGCTATAGTATCCCACGCAATTCATCCCGGATTAATGCATCCCGCACAATTTATCCCCGTTATCAATTCAACCCGCACAATTCATCCCCCGAAATTCAAATCTAAAGCCCCTCAGAGGGCTAAGCGGGGGTCGCTACGCTTCCCCCGCTTAGCCCTCCGAGGGGCTTTAGATTTGAATTTAAGGGAGCCAAAAATCTATTATTATTATTATTTTTTTAAAAACAAACAAAACTGGGGATTTTAACTCGCTATAAATCCTTGGAAATGGGTCGCTTCCCGCCCCCCCCCCCCGCGCTTAGCCTTTCGAGGTGCTTTAGATTTGAATTTCGGAGGACGCAGGAGCCGGGATCAGTAAACATATCGCACTGCGTGCTGCACGTAGGAGCAGATGCTAACGGCTTCGGTAACTCTCATGGGCACATTTTCAATTTGGGATGAATAACCATAAGGGATAAATTGTGCGGGATGAATTGCCCTCAGGGATAAATTGTGCAGGAAAATTGATTTAAGATGAAATGTGCGAGATGAATCAGCCGGTTGCCAATAGAACTACGTTCCAGACATGACACTTTAAACTTTAAAGGTTGAATTTATACAAATTTTTACATTTTATATGGGCCTTTCATTCAAGCGAATTTTTCCCGGCTCCGGGCTCCGGTTTACTAATATTTCTAAATAAATTTGTTTGTATTCAAATTCATTGTAATTTTAGATAATCTAGAATTAAAATATTGATCAAGAAATAATAATTTTGTAAACGCATCTGAAATGCATTAGTATGAATATCTTTTGAGTTCATCAATTACAAAAATCAATAAAATTAATTAAAAATTATATATGCAAGATCCATTGATTTGGTTAACTTTAACAACAAATACAAAATAATTAATTATTGCCGTCGCGCTCAATTACAATAAATTTTGTTTAAAAATTTATAATTTACATTATAATTGAATATTAATGTAAATATTATTAATAATTTATTTTAAACGTTATTATTAATAACCACCAAACATCGGTAATAATAATAAAAAAAAATTTTATGGCAGACAATTTTTTTATTTTCATTCATTTTGGTCGTCGAAAATTTATTCAATTAATTACCAATAAATAATTGATGACAATATTGTCAGTTTGAATTATTTTTGTGTTATACCACTTTGGTCTGTATATTTATATTTGTATTCAAATGAGTTGCATGGGGTAACGGTTTAATAAAGTTTTCAGTAAGGTGAACTACTTCGCTTTAACTGTATAATGTCTCGGAATATATTATATTTGGTAACTCTTTTTAACAAAAAAAAAAAAAAAAAATTGGCCAGACGTTGTATATACATAAATTAGTTTTCAGTCGAATTCCCCATTTAATCATAAATCATATCTAATCAACTATTTTAAGTATAAGTATTGACGATCGATCGCAGTTCATTTTTTGGCTGTACATGTAATTCGATCTGCAAGCACATCACAATCCCTTCTATATAACTTAGATACTAAAAATCGAACCAACAACTCAAATTATTGCAATACCTCTATAGTATACCGAAACAGAATTATAATAAAAGTTCAAGGTTTTCGCATTTATGAAAACGAGAACGACCATTTTCCAACCCTTTTTTTGTGTACGGTTTTTTTGTTTGCATTATACGAAAATTAATTTTTCCTATTTTTTTGACAACTTTATTTTTACTGGTACGAAGCATTAAAATTTTTCATTTCTGGTGATAATCCTTAATGTATATTTCTCCAAAATGTATACGATTTGCGACTTTTCTGTTTTGCAAAATGTGTTGTGAAACTAAATACTTTTACCGTGGATCAAATAACGAATTTTTTTTTTTTGTTATTTTGCGTTAAATTCAAATAATAATAAATTAATTTGTGTTTTTCTTGCATGCTATACGAAAATACGACACAAAGAAAAGGATTAGGAATTTCCCATAGGATGGACGAAAAATTCAAAAAAAAATGTTAAATTTTAATTTCATAACCCTTTCAAAAATCGCGCAAATATTTTCTCACAAAAAAAATATTTCACCTGCAATTTCTTATTTTATAAAGGTGGAAAGGGTTACAGGATCAATAAATTTTTCTTAATTTTAAGGGTTAAAAGAAAAAAAAAAATTTGATATTTTTCCAAAAATTTGAAAAATAAACAAAAACCGTTTTTTTAAGTTAAATTCTGTAAATGTAACATAAAAAGGGTCGTTAATAGGATGAAAGGTCACAAAGTTAAGAAATAAAATAAATAAACATTTATTAATAATTGGAAAAAGAAAATATTTTTTTTACTTAACCCTTTCTTCGTATTTGATTTGTAACAAAATATAATAAATGAGTATACATATTGTAAGAAAAGAGTTAAATTAACTTCTGTTGTAATATACAAAAATAAACTTAAGTTAATAATATTTTAAACCGCTGGTAAATATAACTGAAATTGGAAAACCCAGCATTAACACAAATAATTTACACCCTTCAGCGTATTTAAACTTAAGGTAAAAACGCATCAACATTTTTTTTTTTTTCAAAAACATGCGAATAAATTGCATGTGAAGTAAAATAAACGCGGGCCACAATTTAAAAATTTTAATTTTGATTGAGGATTTTAGTTATAGTTAGATGTAATTCTTTTTTCGTGAGAAATTGAGAAATAAATAAGATCTCGCAAATTTTCCTCGATATACATAAAGGATTTTTCAGGTATGTAGTTTTTTAAATTTAAATTCCAATTTTGCCAAAATTTGATTTCAGAAATATTTTTAGATTTTGACTCCTGCGGGAGTCATCAAATTATTAAATCTTTGTCAATTTAATCTTTTACAATTCTTAACAAGAATTTCTTTTGGCTTAACTGAATTACCTGTTTTGTATTCAATAGCCTATACAATCGGCTCTCTTTGTTAAGAAAAGGGGAACTGTCAAAGTCGCAACTAAAATCGAGTTAATATTCGTCCGTTAAAGTTGGTTGGGTTTTAAATATTATCCCTTACAATTTTCGGGTTTGTGAAAAGGGTTCTTAAAAGTTAGTTTAATTAAAATGAGCCGATTTGTGGGTAAGGATAATTATTTTTTAGAATTATAGGGCAAAAATGAAAATGTAAACAATTTCAATTATAAGAACAAATGAAATTCTAAACAAGATATCTTTCCTATATGTGAGTTTCCGTGGTGTAGTGGTTACCACCACGTGTAGCTGAAAGTTTCCAGCCGAAAGTAAAAATCGTAATGCAGTTGCGCTATTCTAGACGAAAGTAAAAACATCGGTAATGCAGATTGTGTTATCCTAGCCGAAAATAAAAAGTCGATATCGACCGGTAGTGTTTAGCCTAAAAACTACTAAGGAATGTAAGGATGCAAGTTAACGAGTTTTATACTAGTTTACTTAAAAAAATAACTTTATTTCTCAAGATCCAACTTAAAACTAAAACCACTACAAAAATATTTTATTATTTTATATACAATAAAAATAGTTGAAGTTGCATAAAATGTATGGAAAATTACTCAAAAAGAATGTTATAAAAATATATCATCTTTCAACCGGACACAACACGCGCGTGTCTCATAAAGCACGTTGCGTTGACTCGACATTAATGGTGGTGTTAACTTCTCCCTCCTTAAAGATCCGCGTCTCGTGGGTCAGAAACTCAATTTCCTGGGTTGAATTCCTGGCTGATCGCTGGAAATTTTGTCTTGATAGATCGGCTTGTTGATAAACAGAATTCTTCTTTGACGTCTCACTCTGGCTTTGTTGGCGAGAAAAATGACGACTAAGCAGATGACAATGGTTATGATGCTGAAGTCAATGAGGACAGCTTCTTTACGTTCGTTGAAAAGTTCTTGAAGTTGTTCAACGTTATTTAGATACAAGTTATGTAAGTATCCTCTACCGGTGGCAATACTTGGGATGTCCTTACTTCCCTGTTCGTGAAAGCTAATTCGACGAATTTTATTGTTTCATTATGATATTGAATTAAAAAATGTCCTTCTAAATGTTTACTTCTATTACTATAAACGATATCTCCTTTAAAGTTTATTACAAAGATTGTATTGTCGTTCAAGGGTTCGATAATTTGATTCTTATTGAACTGGTAATCACATTTAGCATTTAATCCCTTCATAATTTGGCTGATACAATGGTCTTTACTTAGTTCCTACAGTTTACTTATTTCGTATATGGTGATATCTCGAAAGAGGTTGCACCTCTGCGTGATTCCAAATAATTCGTTTTGATTTAGGAAAAGTTCATTGGACTCCAGATGTATTTGTTTGTTTTGATTAACCGTTGATTTTATGATGACATGGTTGTATGTAGTTCTGCTTATTCGTCTTAGGTATAGATATGACGTACATATATAGGATTGTAGAATCTTTAACCATCATCATTGGTTCCGCATAGCCTCTATTTCATTGGAATACGGCAAGGTTTCTATTCCTGTAATTAAGCGGCTAATTTCCCCTTTGTTCAGTAAATACTAAATAGGTGTTAACTATTTTTCCTTTTGCTAACTGTACGGCTCGAATGATTTCATTTATTTCTTCTTTGATGAGAGTAAGTCGGTTGTACAGCGTTTGTTGCATCTTATCGTCTTTGTCTTCATTTAGATGTTAAGTATAGACTTTTTTTTAGGGTTTCTTTACTTAGTTCAGGCAGGCCAATGTGATGCCTGTGGTAAGATGGGTGTTGTTCCTCCTGAGCGTAAATCTCTTTCCCTTTTTTGAATATAAAAGTTGATTTCTAAATGCGTTAATTGGTGCTTTGCAGTATCGTATTAGATCCGTGGAATCTTCCTCAGCACTGTGAATCGTTCCATTTGTAGTTAGGGTATTTGCTTCCATTTCTAGTCTTGATAGTGCATCCGCGACTTTGTTGATGCATCCCGGTTTGTAAATGATTTCGTAATTGTATTCCTCTAAGCGTGCTTTCCATCTTTTTAATTTGGCATTGTTGTTTTTATTGCTTATTGCAAACGTTAGTGGTTGATGATCTGTCATAATCTTAATTTTTTTTGCTCCGTACAGGTAGTTCCTGAGATTATCATAGGGCCGAAACTATAGCCAGCATCTCCTTCTCATCAGCAGCATAATTATCTTCTGTTTTATTTAGTGATGTAGAGAGATAGGTGATGGGTCTGTCCTTGCCGATATCGCCCTGGAACAATACTGGGCCAATTGCGAATGATGAAGCATCCGTTCTCAGAAGGAATGGTTTGTTGAAGTCCGGGAAGATTAATATATCCATGGAAGATAGTAGCTCTTTGATATGTAAAAATGCTTGGATTTCTTCCTTGTTCGTGCTGATTTGCACCTTTTTGGACTGGGTTGCTTTTGTTTCCTTTTGTAAGGTTGGTCAGTGGCTTAGCTATCTTTGCGAAGTCTTGTATAAAACGCATGTAATAGGACGCTAATCCAAGAAATGACTTTAGATCTTTTAGATTTTGGGGCCTCTTAATGTTTTTAACGGATGCAACTTTTTTTGGGTCAGGTCTGATACTCTTATTAGTAATGAGGTAACCCAAAAATTCTGTTTCTTGTTTCAAGAACTCTGTCTTGTCTAGGTTAACCCTTAGGTTGGCTTTCTCCAATTTTGAGAAGATTTTCTCGATATTCAATAAGTGCTCCTCTTCTATTTTTCCTCCAAAGATGTTGATATCATCTATGTATACGTAACATATCTCGCCGATGAATTCTTTTAACACGTCGTCAATCACTCTTTGAAAAATGGCTGGGGTGTTCTTTAAGCCAAAGTGAAGTCGTAGAAAGTCGTACTGCCCGTTCATTATAGAGAACGAGGTTTTTTTGTATATCCGCTTCTTTCATTTTTATCTTGTGGAACCGCGATGTTAGGTCTATGGTTGTAAAAAATTGAGAGTCTCCGAGATTTGCTAACGTACTGGATATATCCGGAATCGGATATGAGTCTGACACTGCGACAGCATTCAGGCTTTTGAAGTCTATGACCATCCTATATTTCTTTGTTTGTGAGGCGTCCAACTTCTTGTCGACAACCCAAATGTGGGAGTTATATGGGCTTTTAGACAGTCTAATTATCCCGTCTTTTAAGAGCTGGCTTATTTCTTTCTCTACCTCCTGTCTCATACTGTATGGGTAGGGATATGATTTGGTATATATAGGTTCATCCTTTGTGGTTCTGATTTCAGCTCTTACCCCAGTATCGATTGTTTCTATATTGTTTACGGGTCCGAATAAATTTTTAAATTTTGATACTATTGTTTGGAGTTGCTTCTTTGTTTCTAATCAAAGATGGCTACCTCGGATTTCCATACTGTTGACTTGAAGTGATGGTTTTTCTCTTAATGGAATTCTAATATCTGGTGTTATTATTAAAAGGTTGTTTTTCCTATCAATTATTGCTCCGAGTTCCTTTAATGTATCGTCCCCTATTATATGCCGTCACATGATTTTAATCCCGGTACTTACTGATTCCGATGTCACCTCCAGCTGAACTGATTTTAAATTGAACCTTATAGTTGGGATGGCGTTATTGGCTAATTGTGGTTTTATAAAATTTTTATTTGCTCCTGTGTCGATCAGGAATTTGAGGATATCGCCATTTTTTAGCTTATACTCTAGGTATGGTATGCTAGAGAGGCTCCCGTCATAAAATTTACCTCAGAATCATCTTCGGTATATTGGTCGTCATTGGATATTTCGCCTTCCGTATTGTGGTTGACCAATTGGTTGTAATAGTCTTCCTCTAGTTGTGTTTCCATGTGGTTGATCCTCTGTTGTCTAACTGGTTCGTATAACGGTGAGAATAAACTCGTTTTGCCATTGTATTATCTTGATTGGTGGGACGGTTGATATAGTTCACCTGTCTCGTTTGTATTGATGGGTCGATATCCATTGGCGTTGGTGGCTTCGGGTTGTTTGATCTAGGTGGTGGTAAATTGTTTTGATTTTGGTTCATATATGATATTCGGTGATTTTAGTGTTGTATATTGTAGGCCATGTTTCTCCGTTGTATTGGTATCGTACTATCGTTTGTCCGCAGATTTGGTGAGTTGGTATATGAAATTTGATTTATTGGAGCTGTTATCACGTTGTTGACATTTCTTTTGTGTATTGGTAAGTTTCTAAAATTCAGGTTTTGAATTTCCAGATAGGACGCGTATGCCACTGGTAGCGTGGTTGGTTTTTGAATTATAAGCATCTTAGATAAGTCTACATTCAGCCCCCGGACAAAAATGTCTAAAGCTCTATTCCTGTATGTGTCAACCAAAACGTTGATTGTTTCGGCTGAATAGTCCTCCGTTTTGATCTTGTTGACTATTAGTGAGAATTGGTGGTTAACAGTAGCAAAGAATTCATCCACTGTCGTATTTTTTTGTGTTATGTTGCTGAGCTGGTAGTCTAGCGTACGGAGATCTCTTTTTTCTGCATAGTGAAGGGACAGGCATTTCTTTTCCAGTGAGAAATCTCAAAAAATTCGATTTTCCAAAAATCATTAGAAAATTTGAATAAAATCAGCCTCTAGGGTGTTTTGTCTGGAGATGTATTTTATTCATGTGACTTGACAATACCTATCGCATCGAATTCCCACGGGAACTTAAATTAAATTTTTTGCATGCAACAGCTATTGACAATTGTAACATCAATAAAATCTCCAAACATAACAATCTAGAGGCTGAAAAATTTACTAATGATTTTTGAAAAATCGAATTCTCCGAGATTTCTCACGGGAAACTTGAACTGAATTTCTTTCCTGCGGTCGCTATTGATTGACAAGGCACATCAACGAAATCCATTTCCTGACGTAACACTCTACTTGGAGGCTGTTTTTATTCCAATTAAAATAGTTTTTTGGGTTTCTCGAGTTTTCCACAATTTTCCACAAGGAATTGCAGCCAGATTTTGCCATATACGAATATTAAGAAAGGTATATTCAATGATGATCCTTAGTAGTTTTTAGGCTAAACACTACCGATCGATATCGACTGCACTTTTTATTTTCGGCTGGGATAACACAATGTGCATTACCGTTTTTTTTTCTTTCGACTGGAGTAATGCAATCTGCATTATCGACGTTCCATTTTCGGCTCCCAACCTTCGGCTAACTTTAACAGTACATACTTCTACATGTTATCTGTAAAACACATTCAAATGGTTTTAGGATCGGTTGCATATTAGAAATTACACGAATTAATTAATTAATTTAAACGGGATACGGGAAATAGGAGCGTATCGAAATCTTAGATTTCAAGAAAGTAAGATTAATCAAAAAGTAAGATTTTGAGAATTAAGATTTCGATATGCTCGCGAAAAAAAATTCTGATAACTGAAAAAAAATTCCAATAGGTTAAGGAAAATTTAAGTATATTAAAGATATAATTCCACTAATTGGAGGAAAATTCTGTTAGGTGAAGGTTTAAAGAAAAATCAACAAACAAATCAATAATTCAAAAAAATTACGCCTCCAGAATTTTTCTAATATCATTATTTATCCCATTTTATGAATTAAGTTTCTGCGTCACTTTACAGCCTGCTAGTTTCAAGTATAATATTCACGGTACGTACAAAATATACAAATGTACCTTGCCCCAGAAACCAAAATAAAACACATCTAGCCAAAATGGTGAATTATTCTCTTGAAAATTGTTAAATAAAATATCTATAATATCTATAATTTGAATTTCGTTAAGAAAATAACATCAACAATTGTAATTAAAATATATTTTAAAAAAATTCCACCATTTTTAGTTCACCAAAAGTAGTCTAATCACTTTATTCACACGCCCACATTCCAAAATGTTATCAAAAATAATTTTAAAATTGCATTCGCTTACACATCGCGTTGAAATATCGCGTTTCGAGCGGATTCCGTTACGTATATAGCACTTTATACATTACCACCTTTTTCCTAACTTATTCAAAGGCTCGAACTATATCTCAATTTAACATTGACTATTCTTAGATTAAAGGAAGAATAAATTAAGGAATTCTAAAGAATTGCGTATGAATTTCGATTGTTAGATTAAAGGAGACTAATGAAATGATTGCAGTTCTTGATAATTTAAAAACGCGGCCAAGGGATTATTCAACTAATTGAGCAGAGCCTTAGGTGTACTGTACGGAGAACAATATTTTTATCAGCCTCAATCCAAACAAAGTCGATTAATATAGTAAATCTTGAATAATCTCACAAAATTTATCAAATCTTGAGCAAATGTTCAAAATATTACTCAACCCAAAACAAACATCGATTGCGCTCAAAAACTTCGAAAATCACATAAAATATCGAAAATCCGTATGCTACCTATATAATTCGGTAAAATTTGGCGCAACTCAACTTCAAAATTTGTGACACTAGAATAATCTGGAAAAGTCCCTATTTACTCATTTCCATTGTATACAAAATTAAAATTTATTTTAAAAAGTGATTGATTCTGGAAAAAAATTAAGAGAAATTCTTTAAAATTATTTTGGAAAAGGGGAAGCCTACTCTAGCGTTAATTGTTGGCTATGCATACTATACTTGAACTACTTTTCAGAAATGGCACCTTAACGGTTAAATTTATACAGATTTTTACATTTTGTATGGCCTTTCATTCAAACGAATTTTCCAGGCTCCCCACATGAAACTTGTCCTGATAATTTATCTGGGGATAACTGTTGGTTATAGACTCATTTATTTAGACATGACACTTTAAAGGTTGAATTTATACAGATTTTAAAATTTTATATGGTCCTTTCATTCAAACGAATTTTCCCGGGCTCCCCACACGAAGCTTGTCCTGATAATTTTTTTGGGGATAACTGTTGCCTCGACTCACTAATTGAAATTCTTTCCAGACATGACACTTTAAAGGTTGAATTTATACGAATTTTTACATTTTATATGGACCTTTGATTCAAACGAATTTTCCCGGGCCCCCCACATGAAATCTGTCCTGATAATTTTTCTGGGGATAACTGTTGGCTAGACTCACTAATTGAAATTATTTCCAGACTTGACACTTTAAAGGTTGAATTTATGCGAATTCTCATACATTTTATATGGGCCTTTGAATCAAACGCATTTTCCCGGGCCCCCCACACGAAACTTGTCCTGATAATTTTTCTGGAGATAACTGTTGGCTAGACTCATTTATTTAGACATGACACTTTAAAGGTTGAATGTATATACAGATTTTTAAATTTTATATGGGCCTTTGATTCAAACGAATTTTCCCGGGCTCCTCACATGAAGCTTGTCCTGATAATTTTTTTAGGGATAACTGTTGGCTAGACTCACTAATTGAAATACTTCCCAGACATGACGTTTTAAAGGTTGAATTTATACGAATTTTTACATTTTATATGGGCCTTTGTTTCAAACGAATTTTCCCGGGCTCCCCACACGAAACTTGTGCTGATAATTTTTCTAGGGATAACTGTTAGCTAGACTCACTAATTGAAATTCTTTCCAGACATGACACTTTAAAGGTTGAATATATGTGGGCCTTTCATTCAAACAAATTTTCCCGGGCCCCCCACATGACACTTGACGGGTTGAATTTATACAAATTTATAAATTTTATATTATCCTCCTTTCATGAAACTTAACTTGTAATTGCCATCGCAAACAGTGACAACCAAATGAGCTACTATCCAGCGGCGTAACTACAAGGAAGCAAACCCCGCGCTGCGGGGGGCCCGTCACGATGGGGGCCCACACTGCGGGTCCCGTGATCTTTACTCTTGTATAATGAAGATCTGTTTCATATCCTCCACAATATGATTTTCTACATTTCAAGTCAAAATTTAACAATAAAACATTAAATTTTGATTTAAAATGTTGTATGCAGCCCGATAAATTTGTGGAAATGAATGACGATGATCTCATGAAATCTGCAGGTACAAGAAAAATATAAAGACGACCTATCGGAAGAGTTTTGGCTGCAAATGGTGATGGTAAAGTCAATGCTTAAGGAGGAAATTTCGGGAATATCATCAATACTTGAATTCTTTGAAGTTCTAATAATAAAATTTCCTATAGCAGCTTCAAGTATTTCGCAGGTACTAACATGTTTATTATTGTTTCTTACGTTACTTGTGACGGTCGCAACAGCGGAACGATCGACATTTTTTATTAATCTGAAAGGAAAGATATGCAAGGTGCAGGGAGGATATTCTAGAGGCCCACATTAAGTTTTGCGGGGAGGCCCAAAATTTGTAGCTACGCCACTGCCTCTATCCAGGTATAAATTCATACGTTTCACCTCCTTTTCAGCACACATGGAAATTCCAGTTTATAGGTTGTTTTGTCAATTTTTCATTTTATATGAAATATGTTTCGGCTGAAATATGTCGGCTGGTAAATTCGGCTGAGATAGCCAAGACACTATTTGTATTACCGACATGTTGTAACATTCAGATGAAAACTTTCCGCTAACTTTAACAAGGTAGACAGATAAATTATAATACCTGTAGAGGTCTTCGCTGTCAAAAAACGGCGATAGATGGATTAAATCTAAAGATGGCACTAGTAGTTTTTTTTAAATTTTTTTTTTGTTGTGTCGATACAAAAATGTAAACAAAAGCAAGAAACACGAATAAAACTTAAAACTAGACATGAATTATAAAAAAAATTAATTTTATTTTTTATTTATTTATCTATGTTACGGCGAATGTGAGAAGACCGGCGAATGTGCGAATAAAAATGAATAAAATTTAATTTAACGATTATAAATCATTGTAATAGCGTCATATATTCCCAAACTGTTTTCTGATCCCGGCTCCTACATCCTTTGGAAAATGAGGATCTTTTATAAAGCTCCTGGAAGCTCCCGTTCAGCAGGAGCCCAACGTGAAGTTTAGAATTTGTTGGGGTAGGCCGCACGTTGTGCCCCTGTTGAACGGGAGCTTCCAGGAGCTTTTTAAAAAATCCTCATTTTCCAAAGGATGTAGGAGCCGGGATCAGAAAACAGTTTGGGAATATAAGACGCTATTACAATGATTTATAATCGTTAAATTAAATTTTATTCATTTTTATTCACACATTCGCCGGTCTTCTCACATTCGCCGTAACATATATACCAAAAATTAAAAATTGGTAAATCTGACAAATAATTATTAATTCTCTAGTGCTGTTTTCTGTTTTCAGCCCAGTTTAGGTTAAATTCGCATAATATCTTGAGCACTGCAAAAATCACTGAATTATTCCTTCCACATTTGTATAAGTTGAATTGTTTGGAATCTCCAGCTTATTGGAATTTGTACAACGTGCGATTTTCGATATTACCATGTTTTGATGAAATTTCGGTCATTCTGCGTTGGTGAAGGGTAACACGTTAATTTAGCAACTTCGACTATCTATACTTATGTATGTTGCGCGGCTGTAAATGAGACGAATAATGTATGTAATAATCTAATGCCGTTTATCTCACGTTGAAGTATTTACGTTGAGATAGATTTTGCAAAACAAGTTTAAATAAAAAATTTGCAAAATTTAGAAGATTTCATAATGATATAGACTTTCTGGCAAGACTAAAAGCATAAATCAAAAAAGAGAATTTCATTTTATAAAATCCAATTTCCGAATAAAAACCCATTATATGAAATATAATCTTGCAGGTCCCCTTTAATCAATCAGACTGTTAATTGAAACCGCACATATTAATTACGGTTTGGGTAATTAAAAAAAAAACTTTACAGGAAATTATGCAAGAAAAACCTTCCAATTTTAATTAATTCGGTTTTCGAGTAGGTAGCTATGTATATACTTATACTTGCGTAATCGATTCACTAACTTTTTACATTAATCGATTATTATTTATTTTAATTTTCTAATCAATCATCTAACGCTAACCTAACCTTATACACACAAATTTTGGCATAATCGAAAATTATTTACTTTAAGATGAATCATCATCCTCATCATTATTTTATCTGTGATGATTTTATCTCTCTGTAATGTCAAAGTCGCGATACATTATTTACATTTATATTATATTATATACAATCAAAAAGGTGGTATGCCATATGTAATACGCCTATATACAATACAACTGACATTAAAATTTTATTCACCAAATTATCTTCGCTCGACTTGTTCGTTGTGCATACCACGCATACTCAAAAAATGTTTTATTCAAATCATTTCTTTCTTTCACGACTGTACAAAAATATACACAACCAAAACCAACTCGTAAATAAAAACCAACAAACCACGATTGTTATAAACAAAAAAATTACTACAAAAAACAAACGAAATAAAAATGGGTGGTAACTGATTATGAGCCAAGATTAAAATTATGAATGAGTTAAAATGAGATAAATATATGTATGATGAGACAAAGGTGGGATCTCCAAAAAAAAAAAACTATTTGTGTGTTTTGTAGTTATGTTTATTTGTATATTCATTTTGGAAAAGAGATAACCATATACACAATAAAATCAGTATTACTACACGGTGCCACAATTCATCGTCGACGGATGAATTTAATTCTCCTGCCCTAAATTAATTAAGATAAATAAAACAGAAAGTTTTATTGAATAATAATTGACGAATCAATTATGTAAATAATTTACAGTGCTGTAAAGTGAGCTGTTAATCCGATTGGAATTATCATAAATTATTGTGATGGATGAAATTTCAGTAACGTATACATACAATAATTGTATATCATCATGAAAAGTGTGCCGGTCTTTGCAGTTTTGCATTTTTTAGTACGTTTTCATTAAAACGTTTGGACTAATTAGCAAAATGAATAACATCGGTTCGAATTAATCAGATGCAAGGTTAATAATAATTACAATTAAGTTTCGTTATATAGCTAGTTTTATGCTTGAAAATGGTTATGAAATTTGAGACCGACATGTTTAAATTTGAGTGATTATTGATTGTATGTTTATTGAGGTAGGGCAGGGTCAAATTGTATGCTGAATGCTGATTCTGATTGTTCTCACTTAATTTTAAAAATTGAGATTTCTCTATTTTTCAAAAACAATAAATGTAGGCCTGTCTTTGACAAAGATCTCTTATATATGCAAGGTTATTTCGCTGAGTGTACGTTCCACGGAGACTATTGACCTTATTCACTCCTGGAAAAATACGTTGCGGGCCGTCAATTCCTTTTATCGCTACAAATCTAAAGAAGCTGTTATAGTGCCTTATCTGATTAGATTATATAGAGCCAACTGTATGGAATACACTCAAGATGCTGGGGGGGTGCTCGAGTGATTTTATTCTAAAATTGGGTAAAAGTTCTCCCAAGAATATTAAGTCTTTTATAGTCCCATTAGTATTTAGGTATACGTAAAATCATAGAAAAATGGCTGGCCCACACGAATTCCCTCCATAAGGGTCCGTTGCGCCACAGGCAGCATGCTTATCGGACTGAGCAAACCTACAGAAACGGCTCTACATGGACAGACATCAGGAATCACACTCAGAATTCGATAATGATTATGTAATATTATGCTCATTATTCAAGGCGCTTTCCATAATGCCAAATTTGAAGTAGTTCACAGGAATAACCCTACCAAGAGGAATTGATTGCTCAATACAAGTATGTCCTTAAGTGGAGTCTTCGATGGATCAACAAAAATACAGGATGGTTATTGATTTCAAGCCATTGAATGCCGCTCACCATCTCAGATACCTATATCCGATTCCAGGCATCTCTAACATGACCGCTAATCTCGGAAATTTTAAGTTTTTCACCACAATCGATCTTACATCGGGATTCCACCAAATCAAAATGGAAGAATCCGATATACCGAAAACCTCGTTCTCAACCATGAACGAGAAGTATGAATTTTTGAGACTTCCCTTTGGACTTAAAAATGCACCTGCTACCCCTTCCAGAGGATAATAGATGATGTGCTGAGAATTTATTAGCAAAACCTGCTATCACTGATGACAAAATTGTTTTCGGATAGGAAACTACGGATCAATTTGGATAAAACGAAATTCTTAAAAACAGAAACTGAATTCCTAGGTATATAACCTATTATACGAACCAAGGGGATAGGGTCGATCCAAAGAAAGTGCTATCCAAAATCTAAAAATCCTGAGAATCTAAAGGAACTAAAATTGTTTCTTAGATTGACATCATACTATAGCCGTTTCACAAAGTAGAAGGAAAAGTAAATAATCGTCATATTAGGGAGTTACTATCATTATCGGAAATATTAGAATTTCCTAACTTCGACAAACCATTCAACCTGACTACCGATGCTTTGGATACGGCAATAGGAGCCTGGTGCTATCGCAAGGAGATATCGACAAGGATATGCCAATTACGAATATTTTCAGAACTTGAAACAAGACAGAAGAGAAACGAGAAAGAAATGTTGGTAATAATTTTAGCCTAGGATAACTTAAGTAATTTCTTATACAGAGCGAAGAAAGTTAAAATCCTTACAGACCACCAAACCTTGACGTTTGCTCTTAGCAACAGAAATAATAATGCCAAGTTGAAAAGACGAAGAGCGCGCTTGGAAGAGTATATGTAACTATACGAACTTGTTTATAAACCTGGCTCCACTAATAAAGTTTCTGACGGCCTATCAAGATTGGAACTATATAGAAGCAAACACGTTGTCCACCAAGAAAACAATTTACAGTGCCGAAGAAGATTCTACAAGCCTAATACAATGTTGCGAAGCACCAATCAATGCATTTAAGAATCAAATTATACTCAACAGAGGCAAGGAGATTTTCGCTTATGAGGAACCTCATACCCATCCTGCCATATTCCTGTATTAGCCTACCGCGGAGCTAAATAAAGAACCGCTAGGTAACGAGAAAAATTAAACCAGAATATGATTAAGGGGGTAAAGATACCTGAGGAATTTATACAAATCCTATACAAGAAGGCCTTAAGGAACACCTCTCCGAAGCGAATAAAATTCGCTTAACTCACAGAATGGTTACGGATATCTGCAATGAACAAAACAAATTCTCAATTAAAAAGGAGTAACACAAAAGGGCACACTGACATCATATCGAAAACAGGAAACAAATCTTGGAAAAGTACTATTTTCCGCAAATGGCTAGCCTAGTAAAAAAATATACACAAGCCTGCGATACCTGCAACATCAATAAGTATAATAAACGTCCAAATCAAGCGCAAATTCAGGAAACCCCCATCCCAACGTATCAATCAGAAATACATGCTGACATAATGGAAATCAAGAACGAGAAATTCTTGTCATGGGTGGATAAATTCTTAAAATTTGCGAAATTTTTTCGCATCAAATATAAATCCACCCAACATCTTCTCGCACTATTTTACCCTACCCAAAAAGCTTGTAATTGACAATGAGAGAAGCTTCGCAAGTACATAATTATTATTGATTACCTGAAAACCTTAGTCCGCTCTACGGTAATTGAAATCTTCAGATGCGTGCAAGATGATCGCTACAATAATTCTATACCCTCAGCCATCCAGCAGAAATCCAGCGATATTTTTTTGGGGAGGACACAACGGATAAACTCCTAGAATCTAGTCGATTTATTTCTAAACCAAAATAAATTAGGATTTAATCGAAAGATTCAAAAAAGCTCAGGAAGCCAAAATACAAAGAGAAAAACAACCAAAACATACTAACCTGGTGAAACATATCTTTACGGAAGTTAAACAAATCCAGGTATAAAACAAAACGTAGTTTCAAAGAGAAACAATATAGCTGAGGATAATAACGCCACAATCACGACAAGATCATGGTTTTGAAGCCTAATATCAACTTTGAATATTTATGAGTACGATGACTCGTTTTTAACTTTAAAACAAGAGAACGAACTAGTTATCAACGGAACTTTAACCTAATCCATATCATCAATTTACACAACTATGAGGAATTAATTGACCGACTAACATCAACAACCGACGGCATACACCACCAAGGAAGCAAATTTCGAACTCAACTAATCCTTCAAATGAAACACATCTCACGGCTAATTTCAGAACTCAAGAATCAAAATTCAAGAACCAGAAGATCTGTAACGCATGGAAATGGATCGCCGGTTCATCTGACGCTACGTCTTGGGATTAGGTAGTAAAAAGTCAAAACCATAAAATCGACAATAATAACAAACAATTCAAGATAAAAAACGGCTTAATCGACTATGATAGTGTATAAAGGGGAACATTTCCGGCTCTTTTCATGCTCTTGCCATACTCCATCAACGCATTCAGCTTATCAGCATTTGCAAGGTGCGATTTGATTTGAGAAGTGGAAGGAAATAATAGTAAGACCAGCAGCACGACACTTCTTGAAATCCCTTCCATACTATTATTATGAGAGCCAAGAAATCGGAGGTATCAATAAATGTAGTTCTTCCTAATTTTCATCGATTTTCTATATTTTTGTTAAGTAGACTTACGAGTGATTTAATATTTTACAAACTTTTCAGAACTTTTCGGCATCATTCGATTTTAAACAGATTATTCGATTTTTTCGAGATTAATTGACATTATTCGAGTTTATTAGAAATTCTCTATGTGTTCAATATTATCTTGATTATTCA
The DNA here is from genome assembly GCA_963556165.1 of Tipula helvola. Classification (NCBI taxonomy): domain Eukaryota; kingdom Metazoa; phylum Arthropoda; class Insecta; order Diptera; family Tipulidae; genus Tipula; species Tipula helvola. The sequence goes on along the minus strand of OY744482.1, from coordinate 37,461,695 downwards.
AGATTTTCGCTTACAATTGCTCGAGAATTACAGGTGACGCAGAACGTACTGGATGCCCTGCTGAGGTCTCGGTATCACCCAAAAAAATAAAATCGAAGACAAAAAGATCGAAAAGAAAAAGTCGAAACACAAAACACCAAAAAATCAAAAAAAAAAAAAAGCTTTAGATCTAGCTTAAAATCTATCAGTATATACATTGGAGGCCAGTTTCCATCTAACACTCGGAAAGATTCAGCGAAAAGCATTAAATTTTTTAAGAGGAATTTCCTGGTTGGTGTCGTTACTCCAAAAAAAAATCCCGACAAAATTTTTTTAAAATAAAGCATATTTTTGAAAAGTTATTTTAATTCGTTTTATACCTTAGGACTCGGCTGCTCCAAACCCCCGAGTTGATGATTTATTAAAATTCCAATATTCTTACAAATTAGAACATTTTCAAAAAAAACACGAATTTTTGATAATTATTCACGTAGTAAAATATAAAGCTCCTCAAAGCCGCTTATCATTGGGTTTCTCTGTGCAAGGATGTATTTTGTATTTTTGGGGATTATAATTTTCGAGAATATGCTGTTATAGCTTTTTACTTTACTATGTGAAATACAAGGGATACCATCATATTCCCGAATGAAAAAATCCCAAAAAATACAAAACATCCGACAAAATCGAACGCAAGCAAAACGAGAGCAAAAGATCGAAATCAAATTGATCGAAAGAGATACGGCAAAAACTATTTCCTTTGATCATTTTGCTTTCGATCTTTTGCTCTCGTTCATTTTGCATTCGATCTTTTTAACCTTTCGATCGTTTTATCCTTCGATCGTTTTGTTTTCGATGTTTTTGCCTTGGATCTTTTTATCTTCGGTTTTTTTAGGTCGAACTGAGGTTACTAATCGGGTTTGATGACAAAATATCGAATTACAAAATCCCGAAAAAAAATCCCGAAAAATCAAGTATTTTAAATATAAAAAATGTTTTAAATATTATTTTAATTTGTGTTATACCTTAAAAGATAGGAGGTACCGCCACCAAACCCCGCTTTGATGATTTTTAAAAATCTAACATTCATAGAAATTGGAGCATTTTTGAAAAATTTATGTTTTTTGAAAATAAAATTAATTGGTTTATTGTCAGTTTTTAATATATATTGGTTTTCTATTTTCGAAAGCATATACACTCAGAGAAAAAATATGATTGAGCTGATCATAAAAGTGACCATCATATTTATGATTAGATGCAATAATTAAGAAAATCATACCTTGATGTATACAATTAATAATAATGATTGTATCTATTTAATAAATTATGCACGTTATTATGCAAATATTATTGAATTAACCATATCCATGATTACATATATCGCTATTGTGATAGATCGTATCAATAATATAATTGAATTTATCATTTCGAGATGGTAAAGACAATAAAATATTATGATAGTTGTTATCAATAAATTAATTGAATTTAGTATGTCTATATGATAAAGCCCATCAGATGATGTAATAGTTGTTATCGTATCAATTAATGAAGTATACTGCGGGGTGTGATAGCAGCTACCATACCATATACATATATTATATATTATATCGCTGGCTTAATTAATAACGGCCCTAACCCACACTTTTTTCAAAAATGACATTTTAATGCTAAACTGCAGAAAATAACATACTGCACCTTTCTGTGTTATTGTATTAGCTTGAATCACAATATATTTATCACGGTCCACATTTAATTTTATTTAACTAATTATAACTTAATTAACCCTTGTGTCTATGCATCTTTTTTCTTACGTTAATCAATTAAGGGTTACCCGGGTAACCTTATCAGATTTATTCGAATATCACATAAAAATGTAACTATTTTTTCATATTTGATTTTGAAATTCTTTGTGCTTTTGCATTTTGTGTTTGTGGAAAGAAAATAAAGATTTCTTTTGTTGCATTCGCGAAATTCCTATTCAACAAACATTGGTTTTCCAAATGGATAACACAATTATGGCCCTCTTTATCTTTTTGAAAGACTTATGTTACCAATTCAGAGGATCTGGAAGGAATATAATGACTGTTAATATTTTTACTACACTGCCCTTCGCTCGGCTTTTGATGTCATGGAACCTTTCAAATTTTAGTACGGTAAAAAAAAACCTTTTTTACCTAAACAAATGCTTCCATCTAAATCGCGTCCGGAGATGTCATCGGTATTTGGATTTAGTTCAGGCAATTGTACCTTACGTTCGTCTGTGCCTAAAAAAGGAAAGCCGTTATACTTTTATCGAAGATGTACCATTGTGATTAAACGTCGGGCTCACTCAATAAACCAGATATAATCGAATCACACGGTAAAAAAGAAAACCAATACAGTTGACATTGCAGCATTAGCTGCCAACATAATTTGCCGGGAAAAAAATCCTAATCTCAGGCCGTAACCCACAGACGAAGAATTTTCCACAAGACCATAGTTGGCGATGCCCTCTAATTACAGTAGATCAAGCACTACAAATTGTATCAGTGAATTTTCAACATAATCGGGGATAGAGTGAATGTTAGGTAAACCAATTTCTAATCAGCGGCTGGAAAGCCAAGCCCTCTAAGGGATGCTTCGGGATGAATTCCAGTAATAGGAGAATGTATTATCAGTAATACCTCAACAATCAACACCCAAGAGAAAACTCGAAAATGCTGTACGATGTGCAATCTTCCCATTTATAATGGACACTTCTTACAACGAAGTGTGTGTCTTGCTTGTTCCGAATAAATCAATATTTTTGGTTTTCTTTTAATTAAAATTTTTATTATCTTGATTTTTTAAATATGTAAAATGAAATGTTAATGACTTTTAGAACCGATTTTTCATTTGTATAAGAAATAAAATTCCATTTTTTTCTATTTTGCTTAAGGTTACCCGGGTAACCCGTAATTGATTTAAAGGAGTAATTTGTAAACCGTTAAACATTTGAAGTACCAAAATAGGGACGATTACTTTTAAAATCAAAATATGTTTACATTTAAATGATTTTGGCATTCCTGGATCTTAGAGCCAAAATTCCAATGATAAAATTGAAATTTTATCGATTAAAGTCGAAAAGGTTACCCGGGTAACCCACCATAGACATAAGGGTTAATGACTAAATAATATTTCTTTGTGAGTTTCCCAAAAATTTTACAAATGTGGGTGATGGCTTTTGATAATTAAGCGATCGATATATTTTACTAAATAACTAAACATATTCTATAGTTCATGAAATGTACATTTATTTTGAATTAGGTTATCGTACAGTACACATAGTATAATTATATCCAAATTAGAGGTCTACGAAATTATTTTATATTTTTATTTGAAACATTATTTATATATAAGTTCTTAAAATTTTTCATAAAATTTTTAGTCATATGATTGTTTAAAATTGCTCCACAAATTCAATTTCAAAACCGTAATAATGATAATTGAAACCTAAATTTTCCAAATGTTGAACACAACTAAAATATATCATTTTATATTTCTAATTTTTAATTTATTTGAAGTTAATATGTTCCGAAAATTGTAATAGAATTTAATCCAAGTTCAAACTGATCAGATTATGATTATGAAAAAATCAATCTTATTATCAGGCCGCAGCGACTCGACTGATTGTACCACAATTTTCATTCTATATTATACAGAATGAACTGAGCAGGTTGTATTAGCGAATTATACTAACACAGCCAAATTCTCTTAATAATTTTCTTTTCTACTATAACTTGAATTCAACCATTTAAGTGGATTACTGGTCCTTTCTTTAGAATAATATTGCCGAATTCTATGAAATTAATGCTAAACAATTTCTCTTGTCGCACAAACTTATATTTCTGTGCGATTTCCAGATTTCTTATTGCACTTATCTTAAGATTAATAATTCCAATATGCCCGGTTTCACAAAAAAATAACCAATCTCTAGTTAAATAATATTTCCTCCCTTTCTTTTTTTATGAAATTGTGTATTATTTCACAATAAAAATTCAATGCAAGTTAATTATATTTTTATTTTACATAGAAATATTTGGCCTTCAGCTAATAATTAGCTGACGAAATTGGACAGCTAAATATTTAGCTCTCCAGTCAAAATTTTCATGTAAAAACGGAATAAAATTAGCGTGCGTTTAAGAAATTGAAATAAATCGCAATTTCATAAAAGAAGAAAGAGATGAAATATTCACTAATTGGAGTTTGCCTGTTTTTTTATGAAACTGAGCATTAGACTGCCACATACAAAACCAGTATCTTGAGCCAAATTCATTAGTTAAACTAAACTTAAAATTAAGGAATTTGGTAATTCATTAGAAAAATAGGAAGTATTAGCTTCAAATACATCTGAAATCATTGAACTTGTCTGTGATGACGTTTTATGTAGCTTTCTGTATGAAAGCCATGTACATTTATGTTCGCAAAATGTTGGATAGTTAGCATTTATACCCAAACATGTAAAGGTAGTATTTAATGGTTCTAAAGCATTCGTAAACATGTACGTTTTCACGCAAAACTACACATGAATTATTTCTAAAGGTTCACGTATAAAAATAATTTTGAGAAATTCAGTATTTCCTTCCGTTTCGGCTGCTTCAACTGGTTTCTGTAGAAAAAATAGGTTGTAGTTTTTGATGTAATTAAAATAGAGCCTAATTACCTTATATAGGTATAATTATAATTGAATTTGGAATTTCTTTTTTAGAAAAGCGAGAATTTCCTTTGTGATTCCTCTATCCGTAGAAGAATGTACGGTAGAAGTACTAAACTAAGCGCTAGTCATTCTTCTGTAAATAGAAATATTATTGAATTAAGATAAATTAGTCAAAACATTTTTTGCTTGACTAATACTAGCTATACAACATAGGACTTTAAAAGTATGGCTATCTTAGAATTTTTTTTTTTTAAATTAGTTTACATGAACTTTGTCTAGTGGTATCGGGGGTATCAACCACCAAACAGTCATATCTAATTTGATTTGGCACATTTATTCTGCGGTCCTAGTGTGAAGCTAAATCAAATAAAACAATTTTACGTTAAAAATGCACTAGACCTTGCTTTATGTAGAAAGTAGAGACGTTGGTCTATGCACAAATGGCAAACCGGCGCGGCGTATCAAACTGTCAAACCCAATTTTTCACAAAATTGTTTCATTTGCAAAATCAAAATTATTCAAAAAATGGTTTAAACCTATAATAATAATATAATATTGTTGTTTTATAAAATTTTAAAAATTTTAATAAAAGTTAAAACAAAACCGTTGTATTTATTGTCTTCAATTTTATTAAAATTTATTTAATTTCATTTAAAAAACAGCAATTTTATATTTTGCCATCATTTCACATTTAGGTCAAGCTAAAATTTGTCCGTGAAATTAAATCAGTTTTAATAAAATTTTCTAGAAAAAGATGGTACTTATTGAACATTTTTTTCATATTTCTGAAATTGCAAATGAAACAGTTTTAACAAAAAATGGGTTTGTCGGTTTGAAATTCCAGTTTGCCGTTTGCGTATGTGGCATGGCCTTAGGCAATAAAACGTTTTGAATTTTGATTAATTTGCAACAATTCAATAATGGACTTTAAATTTTATATTTTTTATAAGTGGCCAATTATACACCAAAAATGATTTATTAAATTTTTATTTAATAATTATATGAAAATTGTGCCGAATTTTCGTTATTTCAAAACACCTTCTTGGCAAAAAATTACGAGAAATGTATGTTAATTTTGTTGCCTTAGTGTTTTAAAAGAACGAATTTTTAAATTAAAATTTAATAATTATTCTTGGCCTTTAATTTATTATTTAACCACTTATAAAGATTAATTTGGTGTGGGCCAATGACATACAAAGATGATCTGGTTTAATCGAACATTATTAAATGAAACAGGTTCAAATATTCAAATGTTGGTACATGTGTTAATAAATAAATTCTAAAACTATTGTTTTTAACCAGCGCTCGTAAAGCTCCCCGCAGTCATCTACATTTTAAATAGTCAATGTCATCATAGAAATGGGTATATATCAGCTCAAAAGCTTATTATTAATTTATACCTAAATTCGATATTTCACATTATTTGAGATGGTTCAAGTAGCAGTTGATGACATGGATCATCGTTTTATTAATTCAGAGCAAGAAAGGTGAGCTACAGAGCTGTAATTGGTGTAAACATTGAATAGTTTTCCTGAAAATAAAAATAACTTCACTGAGCATTCTTATAATATACTTTAATGCAAATTATATTGTATTACCTTTTGCAATGCAACCTCCGGAAGATGAAATAAAGTATGTATCCTGCTGCCTTGCTAAGAAAAAAGTCACATTTGCCTTTTTGTAGTTTTGTGTAATTTCAATTTAACTATTTTTGTTTGCCTTGTCTTAATCAGAAACCTGAATATTAAATAACGTGATTTTATGGCATTTGATGCAGGATATTCAGCTGTTTAAAAATGCAGAAAGACCGGTATTTATTTGCAGAATCCAAATATGCCCCTAACGCATTTTTCGACTTTTGGCGTTTGTGACTTTTTTCTTAGTACGACAGTGTAGCTCTTTTGGAAATAACGTCGGCACAAGTTTCGCGAATTTTGTAAAATCGTCCTTAAAAAGCCTAAAGAAACCTCAATGAAAGATATTTATATTTTGATTCTAATAAAACTACTTACAATTTATTTAGGTTGCGATTGATGATATTTTCAATTATCACTGCAGATACGTTGTTCCGTTCCTCTGTTACAAGCGTAATTGGTTTGCCGATTTCAGCCGAAATAGTTGGATAGTTTTTGAATAAATTTGTTTTTAAGGGCTAAACATTTGTTTAGTGGAATAAAATTTTAAATGTAATTGCAAAATTATGTCTATTTTGCTTCTTTTGAATCTAATTTAGAAAAATTGAATTTGTAATTCTCAAAAGCTATTCTTGTACAATTGTTTTCTTAAAATTGTATTCCAAACACATATTAAATAATTGGAAACATTCTTTATTTTAATAATTATTAACACTGAACGTGCAAATATTCAGCAAGAAAAATGGTTCAATAACCAACACGGTGTTTAATGCTCTGTAGTATAAAAAAATGTACTTACGTGCCGTAGTTTTCCACTGCAAGACACAATTACCCGCTTATAAGGTTTAATAATTATTTGTCCTACTAAAAATTCACTTTTAGGTTTCAAAACTACTAACGTCACTAAAACACTTTTTAACTATTAATGTTAATAATAAATTAATTAAATACAATAATTTATTTTTAAATTGTTATAATATTTTCTTTATTTAAGACTTCTTACGAGATTAGGTAATAATTGCACCTTGTTAGAGTACAAATTCAATTTGATATGACCGTAGCAAACACGAGGAGATACAAATAATTTCCAATAAACCTTATTTTGTTTTGATAGACCTAATTCTATCATGATAGACCCTATTGTATTATGATTGTTCTAACCATATTTAAATATTGCAGATCATATATAAAACCATACTATATGATTGTCCTTATTATAATAAATCATATCGCATGATTGTTGCAATCATTAAAGTCGAAAATTATGGCATTTATCATATTTTAATAAAATTTATCATACATAATTCTAGTAATTAGATAAATGATATTTATTATTATAATATATTAGGATATACCAAATATAGTTGAATATGATTTCCTGGATCATAACAAAATAATTCCAATCATTCATTTATCATATTTTTTCTCTGAGTGTACTGAGCGATTAGTATTTTGTTGATGTTTTATTGGGAAAAAAATAATTCCCAGCCGTACGAATAAACAACAAAATTGCTATGCAATTAAACTATTTTTCCCTAAAATTTACATAGTATGCTTTGGAAAAAAGAAAACCAAAATACATAAACACTGACAATAAATCAATTCCCAATTCGCAATTCCCCGGGGAAACCAGAATAGTGCTACTGGGCGCGGAAAATATCGGGAAATCAGAAGAATCCAAAAAATTGGAATAAAATCAATCTCTAGAGTGTATATCTGAAGATGAATTGTTTTTATGTGATTTGTCAATAGCTATCGCTGGAAAAAATATTAATTCAATTTTCCCGTAGGATGGGCAAATTCCGCACTTTCCAAAAATTATTAGAAACATCCATTGATCCAATCACACATAACACTCTAGATAGAGGTTGATTTCATAAAAACTTTCTAATGATTTTTTGAAGAGGCTGATTTTAAACAAAGTTCCTAATGATTTTTGGAAAATCAAATTTTCCCATATCTCCTACGGGGAAACTTTTCTGAATTCTTTCTTGCAATAGCTATAGACATAATGCACTTGGCTGGTTTTTTACCAATTTTAAATATTTTTTTTTTTTTGGTTACACGAATTTTCCTCAATTTTCCACGAGGAACTGGAGGGAATATGACTGGAGGGAATATGACTGAAGGGAATATGAATACACGGCTTGCAACTACACCGTGAGGCTCTTGCTGTTATTTTTGCAATTAAAAAATTACATCGGTATATTTATGGATACCCTTTTGTAGTGTACTACACGGATCATAAGCCTTTGGAATCCCTTTTGGGAAATCAAAAAGCTCTTTCGTCTATTACGTCGCGTCGGTGAGATTTCAAAGGTGGCTTATCGGAGGAAAATTTTGAAATAAAGTATCGCCCAGCATTCAAATAAAAAAACGCGGATGCATTAACCAAACTTTCTGAAGGTGTTAACACTCACTGATGTAGAAATCGATGAACCGTATATAAATTTTGAAGAGTTTACTAATAAATTTGAATTCCGTAATAATGTAAATACATTATAATTTGTGGTGGCCGTGGCTTATATCACACTTAAATTATTTGATTTGAGTAGTTTGCAAAAAATTGACAAAGAGCGAAGCTCGAAACTAGTATTTTTAAAATAAAATACAAAAAATATCACAATAAAGAAAATTAAAAACTATTTCAAGTTTTGAATAAAATATAAAATTAAATCAAATAATAAATTTGGTTTATTTCTTCAAGATTTTCAAAAATCAGCCGCAGAGGATCCTGTCCTTCAAAAAGTAATAAAGTGTTTAGAAACAGGTTGACCAAAAGGATATGAACTAATTTTCAATATACATATAGGTCATACTATAATAATCGGAAAACCTTCTATGTAGATGGTTGTATGTTATTCTTAAATAGAATAGTGGTTCCTACAGATATGCGGAGTAAATTGCTACAAATTCTTCTTCATGAAGAACATATTGGAATAGTTCGCATGAAACTATTGGCCCGACAATTTATTTTGTGGAATGTAGTATATATTATGTAGACAAATCCGTAATGAAATTAAGGAAAGCCCACACTTTAGATTAGGTAGGCGATGTTTCAAAATGGATTGATTTGGATTTACTTTCCTCAACAACACCTAAAGTTGTGATACAGAAATAAAATACCAGTTTTAAATTTGTCGCCGGTCTAACTCAATAGTATAACGGCCCTCAATTAAATAATATTAAATATATCCCTACTCCTCTTTACAGTCCGCAATCTAACGGAATAGCGGAGTGAAGTGTTGGTACCGTAAAAAGTAACATATATATATATGCGTTTTTGCTGGAAAAAAATAAATTGCGGGCCAAATAAGAATATTGACACGTCTTCAGTGCTAAACACTATCGACTGCTTACGACTTAACTTTTTATTTTTGGCTGGCATTATCGATTGCTATTTTTGGATGGCAAGATTAAAGGTATGTGAAATCGTCGAAATTGTGGACATCACAGCAGAAATCCATTCGCGTTTGCTGATACTTCAACAACATAACGTATACGCTTTTAACCAAGGTTTGGAGCTGTTTTAACGAATTCTAAAACAGTATAGGAAGTCCCGGTGAACGTACACCAAAAAATAAAAAAATGTCTCAAAGCATTATCTTTATTGTCTTCTTATAAAAGGACGAAACGATAACTGGAGTGTATTATTCATGACAAATTATTTTAAACGAAAAATTATCACATGTACACCAGCTCACTAGCTCCTCTGCTGTAACAGCAAAATTTATTTTATTGTGTTACACACTGCTATATACTATACATATATCAAATAGAACAGATTTCGAATTATTCTCCAGCGTTAAACATTTCATATTTTTTTTCCGTAGGTATGGACTATTATCACCATTTGAATTACTACGAAGATGACTGTCACAAAGTGGGTACCCAATTTTTTTTTTGCTTAAACATTTTTTATTGTTTTATAACCAATACAAATATTTATTAATCCACTATTATATAATTAATGATTCACATGCATAATACAAATTTATTTATTTATAACTTTTTCGAATAAATTTGATTAATTTTTAAATAACAAAAGTAAATTAACTATAAAAATCAATAAACTAAAAAACTAAACGTAATTAATGGATTTTTGTGTCTTTTTGGCACCCAACTTTTTGTTTATCATCATTCAAAATACAACACATAAATGTATATGTTAGAAGATCGATTCAATAGCAATATATACCATAAATAATTATGTAGAGTGTCAGAGGATTGTGAAAAACAAAACCGTTCACATTCACACTCATGTAAGACAGATTATTAATTTTTATTGTCAAAAAAATTAAATTTATATTAATAATTTTCATATTTATTTACAAGAAGTAACAAAAAAAAAATATTTAATTTATCGATAAATGTAAAGTATTGGTCATCAAAATTTAGTCACACTTTCTTGTTTACAACATAGTTTTGACCTCAGTTTTAATGCCTGTCTATCTGTCCCGCGTATACTAATTAGATAACCATCGATTTAAAAAAAAGTTTACGAGCGCATAATGTTTCATTTACTTTTGAACTTTTAATCCATATTTGATGTTTATTTATAGAATTATGTCACCACATTGTGACAATTAACGCGCGCATAATAACGGTTATATAAACACACATAATTACAATTAAATTCACATTAAAATATGTAAGACAAATTAATTAAAAAAAAATACTGCGTATGTACAACCGGAAGATCATTTATCGCAGCGTTTACTATTTATATATACACTTGCTAATGTAATAAATGAATGAATGAACAACGTTGAGCATCATGTGGTGACAAATTGATGTATAAACGTTTAATTTTTTTTTTCGAATAAAATTATTATGTCAGTAATGCATATGTGACATAAATTACATAATTTGCAATTATACATATGTGACATTAACAAATCATATTAAATAAGTCATAATTTTTTTATGGCGGTTTTTTTGCGAGTTTTTTTTTTTTGTGTATTTAATGAAATTTGTCATAACTATGTGATGTTTAGAGTTTTAAAGGTTATGTGTTATATAAACAAATTTTTTTGGAGGTTCTAGCGATGTTCACTGTGCAGCTGGACATTTCTTGTGTGTAACCATATTTTATTTTAATAAAATGTGTTCTTGTACTTCGACGTGGTCCAGCTATGAAATCCTGTTATAGATTTAATGGATTCGACATTGTTCGAATGATTCATTTCAAGTTGCGCCATTGTGAATCTATGGATGACATTTCTTCGGTTTTGAGCCCCTAAAAATGCTTCTTGTACCTATGAACAAGCAAAGCTTTTAGTGAAAAATTTATTTCTTCCTATGGTCTATAGTCTCGCATTAATTAAAAGTATCTGATTTCGAGAGTAAATGACACGAAACATCTTGCAACTTCGAATTTAATTTAAAAAATATCAAAAATTTCGGAATAATCTCAGAAATTTCGAATTTTCAAAGTATCTTAAATATTCTTGAAAGTTCTCAAATATCGAATTATCCGTAAGTTTTGTTAAACAATGGTATAAGTATAAAACCTGTGTATGCAAAAAATCAAGAACTTTTAATTTTATAAGCTTTCAATTATCAAAGCAACCCATTTTACTGAGAAATATGATTTTACAAAGAGTAGTGGAATTTTGTCTAAAATATAGAATATTTTCTAGAGTATTTTCAGACAAATTTAAAATATTTGTTTTCAATGAGCTTTAAGCTTGACAATTAATTTATACCTTTTGGGTTTGCACTTAACATTTATGAGCCGTTTCATAATTTCAGATTTTTGCTAAAAATGTCAAGCAATATTAGTTTTAAGAGCTTTCAATTAGAAAAGATTTTTAAACCAAACCATGTTACTCAGAAAAATCGATTTTACAAAGGGTAAAGGAATTTAGGGATAATTTAGTATATTTGTTCTCAATGAAAATTATCAAGAGCTTTTAGTCAAACCAACCCATTTTACTAGGAAACTTGGTACTACAATATAAACTTTAGGAGTACGGAATTTTGGGGTAAAATTAGAATATTTTTTAACAATGAGCTTTAGGCTTGATAGGTATCAATTAATACTGTATGTATTTGGGTTTAATCTTAACATTTCTGAGCCTCTTAATAATTTCAGGTTTTTGGATATAATGAAAATAATAATTAAAATTATTAAGAGCTTTTAGTTTTAAGAGCTTTTCAGACCAAACCATTTGACTTCTAAATTTATTTTATTTTATAAAGGAAGGTTGTATTTTGGGATTAATTTAGAGTTTTTGTTTTCAATCAGCTTTATCAAAGCAACCTTGATTAAATAAAGCCAAAATATAAAAAAATTCATAACAGCAGCATTCTGGTCAAATTAAAATAAAAGCTTACTACAATTCGTGTGCTCATTAATATACATTACATATGTATAGATGGCAGTGATGGTAGTAAAAATTTAGTAAAATCGTACCAAAAATTACCACCTGGGAGAGTTTCAAGTTCAAATTTGTAGGAAAAGCAAGACAAATTCACAAAATATTAAAAACATGTTGATAATTTATTTATGCTTTCTCGGTAATTTTTGTGCCTTTTCATAAATTCTGTCTTGCGTTAAAAGGTTTTATAAGGATAAATCATTTATTTGCAATTAATGTCAAGAACTTTTAATTTTAAGAACTTTCACTTATCGAAGCTTTTCAACTCAAATCGTTTTACTCAGAAATTATAAAGGGTATTTTTTGGAAAAAAATTCAGAATATTTGTTCTCAATGTAAATACCCTTCGTCTAAAATATGTTTCCATTTTGTAAATTTCCAAATTTTAGCTAAAGTCACCTGTTTCTATGTTTGGTAACGTATTTCATTGGTAAACTTATTTAAGGAGTACTAAAATATATAATACACAAAAACGTCGAAAGTAATATTTGTATAGATTGCCGAAAGTAATATTCGCTAAATTATTTAATAAAAAAAATTCTTACGAGCAGCAATTAAAACAACAAGAAAATCCTTCGTAAATTCGTTACATTCTAATGAAATAATTAAAATGTTTGAAATTCTTGAACATCTTAAAAGTTGAAATTACACAATTAAATTCTAAAATTTCTTAAACTTTTTAAAATTTGTCGACATATTTTGGTATTGTTCTTTTCTTCAGTAATTTGAAATTATAAAATTATAAAACTTTTAGTATCTTATCTTATAAAGTTCTGAAATATCTTGAAATTTATTAACCCATAGAAAGTTGTTTAAAAAACTAAGTATTTGAATTTGATCAAGCTCATGGAATACTTAACCTTGCCCCTGAAACTTTTGAAATTCTGAAAAGAAATTCAAAATTTATAAATTTCTTAAAATTTCCTAAATCCTAAAAAGTATTGGAATCGTATAACTAATTAAATTCTTGAATTTTTCAAAATTTGTATTCGTATAATTATTGAAATATTTGGTGAATCCTCCAAATTTTGAAATATCAGAAAATTTCTTAAAATTGTTATTTTTTTGAAAATTGCTAAAATTGTTAACAACTTTTTAAAAACCTGTTTAATTCCTCAAATTTCCTGAACTTGATCAAATTCATGAAATATTTAATCTAGCTCCTGAAATTTTTGAAATTCTGATGAGAAATTCAAAATTTATGAATTTTTAAAATTCCTCAAATATATACTGAAGTTACATGTTGAACTGAAATGATGACCGACTGAAACTTAACGAAAAGTCTAACATGTAAACCGCAACCCAACCGAAATTGCGACCGAAATAATGACCGAGTCAGTCGGTTAAAATTAGGTTGGTTGAGTCGGATTTAATCTTCGGTGTAACATGTAACTTCGGACTGACTGAAATGACATTTCACGAGCTTATTTCTAGGTTAAATCTTAGAAGGTTAAATCATCAATTGAAGTACAAAACACAGAATGAGTTTAAATAAAAAGAAATTTGTTGTCAGATGAAGAAGTGGATGTTTTACTAGATGTGCTAGTTTTGATTTTGCTTAGTTTAATTCTGTTGTTGTACAATTTGACATTTATACGTCATCTCGGTCACAAAATAGAAAACGCATGTAACTTACGACTGAAAGGTTCGTTCAGTCAATTTTCAGTTCACAACTCGGTCGGTCATGTTTCGGTTCAACATGTAACTTCAGTTATAATCTTAAAATTATTTAAATTCCTAAATTTATTGTAATTAAATTCGACAAATCATTGAAATTTTGAAATCTCAGAAAGTTTCTTAAATTTGTTTGAAAAATTTGAAACTCTGAAATTCATGAATTCGAAAAAAATTCAAAATTTATAAATTTCTAGAAATTTTTAAAAATTTATAAAATATTAAGTTTTGCAATACTAAAATAATTTAAATTGAAATTATCAAAATTTAATTATATCTCGCAACTTTAAAAAATCCTAAAATTCTTAAATTTTGGAATCTTAAATTTAATTAAATTAATAATTCATTACTTGGCTAATCTTTAAAATTTTAAAATATCAGAGTTTTTTTTTTTAACTCTTAAAATTGTTTTCTTGAAAAATGTTTTATTTTTAAATTTCTAAGAATCTTGCCTGTTTACCAACCTTGGTTCCTTAAATTTCTTGAATTTAATTAAATTTGTGAATTTTTTAATATGGCTTATTAAAATATTGAAATTCTGAAAAGAAATTCAAAATTTGTAAATGCCTTAAATTTAAATAAAAAGAAAGTTAGAAAAGAATTTTAAAATTATTTAAATACTTAAATTTCTTAAACTTTATATATAAAAATTCAGAAATATTTAAAATCTTGAACTCTTTATATAAACGTAATTCCTTAAATTCCTTGTATTTCATGAAATTCGTGAAATATTTAATGTAATCCCTGAAATTATTTAAATTTCGCAAAGAAATTCTAAATTTCTTAAAATTTTTAAAAATCCTAGAAAAAATAAATGTTTAAATTCTTGGAATCATAGAATTATTTAACTTTCTTGAAATTTATGTTTATATAATTACCAATGTAATGTAATTCTTAAATCTTTTGAAATTCTCAAATTTCTACGAACTAAACAGTACTTCACTGTTGAAAAAAATTACATTTTTTGAATTTCCGAAAATCATTCTTGCAACTGTTCTGATATTTGGAAATTCGTCAAATTCCAAAAAATTGTTTGTTTGTTTCTATCTTTGCTTGCTAAATGCCCGTTTTACGTAGATCACATGACAGGTGAATGGGTTTATAAATGCTGCATGCCAACAGGGCTGGCCCTGTTGTGTTCAAATTCAAAAATTTGAAGTAAACTTTATTCATTCGCTTTAAAAATGTAAAGCTTTTGAAACATTCTCAAAACAAGAAATTTTATATTTTATGTAAAAATTAAAACATTTAATTTCGATTTAATTTATTTTGCGTTCTGAAAACAGCATAAAATTAAATTTGCTATGAAAGCCCAGCATAAGATTAGTAATTTGTTTTAATAATGAAAATCAGTAATAATTGTTTGCTTATGTCACTAGTCTCACAACACGTTGGAAAGACTACATTTAGTTGGATAGACTAGTCTATTAAAAGTTGTGAACGTGAATACTTTTCTGGTTCAAACACGGAAAAGTTTTAATATAAAATATTTGAGGATTATTTTAAAAGAAAATTTGTGAAATATTTTGTTAACTCAATTTTCTGAATTTTAACTAAAATTGAAGTCTTATGTAAAAGTAGAGCAGAAGTCTATGTTTCCTTCGTTTTATACAAGTGGCTAACAAAAGTGCGAATATATTTTGTTTCTAAAAGTTATGAAGTTCAGCTAAAATAACAAAGGGTCTCTCTGTAAAACTCTGTTTTACTAAATATTTCGTCTTCAATCAGTTTTCAAGCAAAAATTTAGATGCAAAGGTTGAAGTGGGTGAAAAAATCGAATGAAAAATAAGTGACGTTATTGTGTGATATAATTGAGTAAAAGGTGAACGCTTTTTCGATTAGTGATAAAGAAAGTAAAAGGTTGAAAAGCATTATAACTTAAAGCTTTCAAACATCTTAAAGTCAACAAGCATTATAAAGTTCCGAATAAATTTAGAAATCTCACTACACCTTTTAATTTCTTTAAAATTTCAGAAGCGCTCAACTTTGGTAAGTTAATTTTATTGAAAATGCAACATAAAACAAAAAAAGTTTACAAATCAGATTTACTGTTAAAACTATTTAAAGAAAAATTAAGGATGAGGATTCTCCTTATGCTTTGACGTTTTTGGGTCAATTTTTAAAGGGTTTTAATTTTTAAAACATATGAATAAAGCGAACTTCAAATTTCGAAGAATTTCCAAATTTTAGAATCGTCACGAGATTATACATTTTTAGAATTTTTGCAAATTCAAAAAATTTAAGTATTTTTTTGTTTAACAGTTTAGGGTCCTACAAAATTTTTGTATTTTAAGAGATTTAAGAGTTACAATTAATTTGCAACTTGATGAATAAAATTTTCAAGAAATTTAAATAATTTTAAAATTCTACTTGCAAGAAAATTTATAAATTTTGAATTTCTTTCCAGAATTTCAAAAATTTCAGAAGCGAGATTACAGTTTTTTAAAGAGTTCTAAGCTCTCAAAATTTTTAAGAGATTTAAGAATTACACAAATTTATATTTTTAAGATATTTCAGCTATTTAAGGTTAAACTTGTTAAATCTAACATATTTCAGAAATTTCAGAAACTTTCTGAATTTTTAAAATTTTAAAGATTGCCAAGTATTTCAATAATTTAACAAATATAAATTTCAAGTAATTTAATAATTTTTGAAATTTCATTTTAGGATTTTAAAAATTTTGAACTTTGTCTCAGAATTTAAAAACATGCAGAAGCAAGATAAATATTTCATGCGAGTTTGGCCAAATTAAAATAAAATAAGGAATTCTTTTTTTTTCAACAATTCAAGGTTTTAAGGAAGTTAGGAATTTAAAAATTTCAAGGATAAGATTAGTTAACATTATTCTTTTAATGCTTTTTACAGACTCGGGGCGTTGGAGAGGCCAACAAAAGCACAAGAGGGTAAACATAGATATAGGTTGTCTTTTTTTAATGCCATCTCTTGAAATTATAGTAACTAGCTAATTAAATTAGATTAATTCGACCGAATTCAGAACCGAGTTTGTCGTAAGGTTTCGGATTCTAACAACTCCTCTACCCTTGTTAGACTTTACCATAGACGGAATGTGAGAACATTATATGTGTTCTATACATACATATTTTCATGGCATAAGTTCGATTAAACTCTGTCCAGGCCAACACAGTTCACAGGTATAACGTAGAACTAAAGTTTAAAAGACTAGCAATTTGTCAAAACTCTGGAGACGTTGAGGCTATTCCTTTGGAACGCAATTTACTGAAATGTCAACTCAACATAAAAAGTAGGATTTTTGAAGACTGAACTTGATCCGGTTTAATCCTCTTTTGTCATTTATTCTTTAGTCGTTTCTTTCCTTTTATGGTTGTGCTGTGTGTCGTAGTATAAGTCCACTTCACACATCCAAGGAACAATTTCTAAACGCAATCCGTTAATGTAAAATAAAAATAAAATTTTCTGCTTTACATGCCAATCAACATTTTCTAGGGAAAGTGATAGTTAATTTAATTTTATTTAAAAAAAAAAATGTTTGATCGATATGTTGTAAATTCATTCAAACCTGTAAGCCAAAAGTAAAAATTTTTTTCATTATGTATGCACTGTGGACCGTAATTAACTGAACGATGAAAAGGGGAGCCACTTTCATTTTTCTTAACATTTCTCAGTACGGGGTTTCGCGGTCGAGTCATATTGGACATACAAACCGTCCTTTTTGTCACAACCAGACTGTTTTTTGTAGGGCTATCTGAAAAGCAAGGTAAAGAAATTGCCATTTCGACCAACCACCACTGGGCCACGTCATGGAAAGTGCTCAAAACGGGCCACCATTAACCGGACACAATTTTTCATACCTAAGCAACATGAACTGTAATGTTGCCAAAGGGTTGGTGACGGTACCATCATATTCCCGAAAGGAAAAATCCCGAAAACAATACCGAAAAATATAAAGTAAACTGCCCCATTGAAAGGGAAGACCCCAATAAAATTTTGATAACTAAAATATTTATTTATTTATTTATTTACATAAAATTTGGGACACCCCATTTTGAGCAAAAGCTCATTTGCAATAGGGTATCTGTACAAAACAAGTGATCAACGACGAATAATAATCTTTTGCTTCTAACCGCAATTTTTGAAGATCCACTCGATCTAAACAGAACGATTAAAAAACTTTCCAATATGTGCATTTAGATTCGGCCATTTTATATCATCTTCGCAAAGGACCACTTTAATCATATTTGTACATAACAACCCAAGAATTTAACACTAATTGCTTTGTGCTCGAAGTTACTCGTCGTTTGGCTTCATAATAACTTGTAACATATGTGTATTGTGAATGCAGCGGAATTGATCATGCTACCAATAATTTTTCTTCAGATATTTACAAATAATTATTGCTGTAAATTGTAGATTAGAAAGGATGAAGTTTCCAAAGTTGATGTAGTTGCTGAAAGAGCCGCAGATATAATGGATGTTAAATGGATTGAGATGAATGTTGCTGAACTATATAAATTTGCTAATTCCTGTGCACCCTTGTGCTGTGGCCCCCATCGCGGTCGCTTATAATCAACTAATTTGCTTTTATCATTTATTCTATGATATTATTAGTACTAACTTCGGTGTTTGCATTTGGATCATCTTCAAGCATTGAATTTTCTAATATTTGTTGATCAGATTTTATAGGTGTTGTGTATGGGTGCATACGCATTTTCGTTATTGAAACTAAAAACCAGGTGAAAAGCACTGTTTCACTAAATGTTTTATTTAATTTTTTTTTTTTTTAAGTTTTACACTTCAATTCTGAAGCACATTCACTAAAAAATATTGCTACCACTCACACTAAGAGACTTCTCGAAAGACACATTTCGAATTCAACACATTTTTTGGCATTAAAAAACAGATAGACCGACAAATTTGATGATCTTAAATATTTTATTATGACATTTTCCTTATACCAAAGTTATCTTATTGTTTTACAAGTGCACAAAATGTGGCAAATATAATGTGGCATAAATAATTCATCAAAACATGTAATGTACATATAGTTTTCTTTAGTGAAAATTTTCCGAATACAAAATAAATTGAAAAACTATTTAAAAAAGGAAAACTATTTGTTGACCAATAAAAACAAAAGGAAATATGAAAACAAAAGGAATCAATACACAATTTTATATCATCCTTCCGCGTAAAGGACCAATGCTAAGCGGCTTTGAGGAGTTTTTTATTTTAGTATGTGAAATACAAACGTAAATATTTTTACAAATGTTAATATTTTTGAAATTTTTCTGACGTTTTCCTGTCACCTTTGCGCAAAGGGTCAAATGCTTTATTTTAGTATGTGAATTATTATTAAAAAATACAAATTTTTCAAAAATGGTTCAATCACTATGAATATTAGAATTACAAAAAAAAGTCAGGGCGGGGGTTTGGAGGCAGCAGCCATCCTCCAAGGTATAAAACGAATTAAAATAATTTGTTTGGTTTTTTGGGATTTTTTTGTTTTTGATAACGATACCAACCGACAAAAACCTGCGGGACATAATCCCGAAGGTACAAAATCCCGAGTGTACAAAATCCCAAAGATACGTAATCCCGAGGGTGATATGTTGTAAGCGGGGAAGGGTAAGAGGGTAAGTTTGCTCTCTTTTCAAAATCATGCCTTCAAAATTCCGGATTCAAGATCCTGGTTTCCAAAATCTCGGTTTTCAAAATCGCGGTTTTCAAAGTCCTCCCCAAATCTTGGTTTTGAAAGACATATTTTTTTTTAATTCGGGCCGCTGCATCTGGTGAAGGAGAATTTTAATTTAAAGTAAAATAAAAATAAAAACCGCGACTTTCTGAAAACCGGGATTTTTATTTTTGCAGAACCGGGATTTTGAAAAGCAAGATTATGACAAATGGGATTTGAAAAAGCGGGATTTTTTTGGGCAGGATTTTGAAATGCAGGATATCATTACGCCCCCTTTATAAGCGAGTTGTTATCGTTATTCAGAATAAAATAATCCCGAAAAACAAATAATCCCAAAAAATCCAGCTTTTTAAATATAACAAATTTTTGGAATATTATTTTAATGCGCTTTACACCTTAATTTTTGAAATTTTAACATTCATAGAGATTGGAGCATTTTTGAAAAATACACGTTTTTAATAATTATTGACATACTACAATAGAGAATTCCCCAAAGCCGCTTAGAATTGGATCCTTTGCGCAAGGATGAGAGGAAAACATCAGAAACATTTCAAAAATGTTTACATTTGCAAAAATATTTACGTTTGTATTTCCCATACTAAAATAAAAAACTCCCCAAAGCCGCTTAGCATTGGTCCTAGCTACATAATTTCATGTCATCCTTCCGCGGAATTTCCGCGGAAGGATGACATGAAATTATGTAGATTCCTTTTGTTTTCATATTGTATAGTTAACAAAAATTGAACGGAGTCTTCGTTTTCAATGGGGCCGTTTACTTTGTATTTTTTGGGATTTTTTCGATCAGGAATATGATGGTATCGGGATCACTATAACATTTGCCTGAAGAAAAAATTCAGAAATTTTAAAATCCGGAATAGTTGAAAAGTAAAAATCCAGAAAAATAAAATCCCGAGAAAAAATCTAGAAATTACCGGAAAAGCAATCCAGAAAAAATATTTGGTTTAAAATAAATGAAAAAAATTAAATTTTAAAGGGATTCTTAGACCTTTGGCATCACTTGAAACATTTGTGGTACATCTATCAGTATAGAAGCGATATGAGCAAAACGATTCCTTTGATCTGTGTCTGAAAGGTCGACGAAGCAATTTCCGTTATCATAAATATTAAAACTTTACAGAAAAAGTAAAATCCGATAGACATTTTATAAATTTTAATTTTAATTTGGTCCGCACTTTGATAATTTCGTTTCTGGATTTTAGTTTTCTGGATTTTTGTTTCTCAGAATGTTTTTGTTTCTAGATTTTTTCGGATTTTTAGTTTCTGTATTATTTTATTCTAAGGTTCTAAGGTTCTACCCGATGGTATCCCGTTATAACCATCACTATTTTCGATGTTCAAGTTTTCATGTGTATACATCTTTAAATCTACACTGAAAAAAAAACATACGCATATACAATAAAAAAAATTATTGTGGCAATGATTTTTTTAATAACTTGGATCCTTAAACTTCGTTGATTGATTGAACAAACTCAATGTTATTAGATTATAATAGCATTTACTAAAAGCTAACAAACTAATATATACAATGTAACTATTCATTTTTTGTCAAAAAAAATAATAAACTTTTTAATTAATACAACGAAACACAAAATTATCATTTTATAACTAATTTGGTTGATGTTACAATTTTTTATTGAATCAATGTACAAATTTAATAGAAGTTTATGCTGTGGTTTATATTATTGATGAATTAATTAATTAATTTTTCTAATATTTATGAAACAAAATAATTGATTCAACACCTATATTTATTAATTTAAATAACTAATTCATTGACACAATGTAATAGATATTATTGAATTAGTAACCTTATTTCACGATGTATAAACTTTTTGTTTAAATCAACGAATAAATTAATCAAAATTGCCACAACAATGAACGGGCGGGGGGAGGGGGGGGGGGGGCAATATATGTATATGTATATATATATATATATATATATATTAGGGTGGAGTGAAAAATTTTTTTTTTTACAATTTTGGTACGGGGGCCTTTCAGAAAGTTACTTCATAGTGTCGTTAATGACTGGTTAAAATATTTTTAAAATTCATTAAAATTTAGCGGTGGTATTTTCCAATTGAAATTTTTCTTTTTAGCCGAATTAAACTAGACTTTCATTATACAAAAAATCCTGAAGTACATGATTCTTTAGAAACCGATAGAATACCGTTTAATAATTGAAATTACTAACGTCTCGAATGCCACTCCTGTGATAAATGCCCACTATCCACTTTTAGGGAGAAGAAACAACATTTTGGCCAATCACTTTTTACTTTCTTTTGCGTAAGTAAAATAAAGTACAGAAATCATGAAAATGTTGAACCTTGACATTATTGGTAATTTATCGATTTTGGGGTCCTGCGAGTCCGAAAAATTAGATTTCGAAGTGGTTTTTGTCGGTCTTTAAGTTAAAAATCTGCAATAAGTTGAAAAAACATACTTTAAATGGAAAATACCATCGGTAAATATTAATGAATTTTAAAAATATTTTAACCAGGTGGTTTTGGCACTAAAAGGTAACTTTTGGGGGGCCCCCCTAATTTTTGTTTTTTTTCACTCCACCCTAATATATATATATATATATATATATATATATATATATATATATATATATATATATATATATATATATATATATATTATTTATTATATATATATAAATCGAGGATATATGGTTTGAAGGATTAAAACGCTTGGTTTAATGTTCAACATAATTTTTTTTTATTCATCGATATTTCCACTTATTAACAATTATCAATAAAAATATTCAATATTCTTCAATTCACAAAATAAAACAATAAAAAAAAACTAATTAAACTTCAATATTTAAATAATAAATTGTAAAATTGTATAATAATATAAAAAATTCTCCATTTTCTAAAATTTAATACCTATGTATATAATAAATTAAGTAACTAATTCAAGTTTATTTACGAAGTATTTCGTTCAATAAAACATTTACTTTGGTATATCTCATAAAATAGATCCTGTACAAAACAATAGAAATTCGTTACAGCGACAGGATACTCTAAATTAAAAACAAGCTCTATTTTGAAACATAGTATGTCCGTTGCCCGCAAAATATTAATAAATTTGAATCGAACACCATCGAAATGCACAAAGGTCTCAGTAATTTATTCAGGAGAATTTCCCACACCTAAAATTAAACGCTGAATAGGCGTCTTCAATCTCCTGGATTGTCTTTCCTACATATATAAAACACTCTGGTGAGTCTTTAATAGTGAATTTGGTAACCGCCTGTTGGCCCGTGTTGGTTTCTGCTACGATTTCCTGTGTTGGCACTAAACAGCCATGTAATGCTCATAGCAACAACGAATCCAAATTATCTGTAAATATATAAACAAACATCACATTACGTTAATGTTATTATTGTATTTATGTATATCGAGTAATTTGGGACCAAAAAAACTGCACTAAGTCAATTTCTACTGTTTGTTCCGGCTTTTTATTTACATCATCTACATTTTATGTTTTTTTGGTCCCATAAAACTCGATATAAATATATTTAAATTTTAATGTAATATTTCACTTACTTTCCGAAATTCCATTTCTCTTAATTTATGTAAATACGGAACAATACCCCTGACTTTTACATTTGCTGGTTTTGTAAGACATTTTTTAACTGACATTTTATATTCCGGCCATTTTATTAAAATATCACTCGTCTCTGCAAATAGAACCTTGAAACCCATGTCAATCTGGAAATAAAGAAACATTTTGTTTATTATTATTTTAATCTGCTGCCATTTAAAAACTTACTAAACGATATCCCGAAGGCTGTTTATAGAATGGCCATTTCCCAAATACTTCAGCGGTGCTACCTTACTTGTGCATATCAGTGAGCCTGTAATAGCAAGAAGCTTGCCAAATACTCAAATCCTTCGGCGGACAATTTATCATATTTTAATGATCTTTCATTGTACTTTGTGTCTGTTTTAGATACTAATATCAATTAGAAGATAAAGAAATAAAGTATTTAGCTTATACGAAAAGTTTTAAAGATATCACAACAAAAATGTTGAACGGCAGTCTAACAACTAACTATATCTAAATATTCATTTGATTTTTATAATATATTATGGCCTATTTTTAATATTGTTTGTGTAAGATTTGTTTTACAGGCTTTAAGTTAAAAGATGTTCTTAAAGTTTGTTTAGTGATATTTAATGAAAGTTGGAAGAAAACTATTTTTAATTTAGCCCAGAGATAATGGGCCAGATACACGATACTCTAGCAATTCGCAAATCGATAAATATGGCGGATTTGCTAATCGAAAATTTGTTTGCATGAGCTACTCGATTATTTTAGCAAAGTAAAATATATTTTTGTATTCAGCACAAACGATAAAGTGCGTTAAAGTATCTCATTTTCTGAAATTCAGAAACAAATTGGGTTGCTAAATTATAGTGAATAACATTTCTAGCAAATTCGCAAAAAATAACTGCTTATCTGCTTATCTGAGTATCGAGTATCTAGCCCAATATAGGCTATTTATTCGAATAAAATTGTTTTCTTCCAACTTTCATCTAAAATATAAATAAGTAAACAAATTGTAGACACTTTATTTGCCAATACTTAAAAGAGTAAGGGATATATCCTCCAACCGGTCGCAAATAAACTATTTGCGCCTCAAAATCTGACTACTCGATTGATTTTAACATGAGTTTTTCAATTGAAATTTCTTTTTTGTTTGCTTTTGCGACTGAGTAGTAAAAACATTATAGAAAAGTTACCACCGACTTTTTGACGATGCAAATAAAATCCAGCAATTCAAAACAATTATTGGGCCTATTTTCACATGTATTTTTTCAGCACCTAGATGTGTTGTCACAACAACAGTGCTGATTTTCACGTGTATTTTTGCATTACATTACTTGTCGATGTATGTGTAAAATGATTTTTATTTTCCTGTAGAGTGAAGAGTAGTGTAGAGTGAAATGAGAATATATTTGTATGTGTTAGTGTGTAACAAGACGATAGCCAAAAATAAATTTTGTCGAACATGTGCATCACAAATTTCCCCTCTTCAAAATTAGTTTATTGGTAAAAGTGTAAAAAGGAGGAAAAAAAGTGACGAAAAAATACACGTGAAAATAGGCCCAATAATACTCAGTCGCAAAAGCAAATGAAACACAAAAAAAAAGAAATTTCAATTCAAAAACTCATGTTAAAATCAATCGAGTAGCAGATTTTGAGGCGCATATAGTTTATTTGCGACCTGTTGGAGGATATACCCCTAAACCGCACATGCGTCCTTATGAAATAAACGTGTTGAATCATTACAAATTAAATTTCTACCGTCACGAAAATTAAAGTTTATACAGACAACGATACTGCCATGCTAAACATATTTTACCTAACTACAGTTTTGGCCAAATTGAGTTATTAATGCCAATCGATAGTTAATAATAAACTTTATCATTAGAATTAAAAAAAATAATAAAAACAGTTATAGTTTTCATTTTTGCTTCAAAATACACTAATGTCAAAATTATAACATCGATTACATTTTCTGTAGTTATTTAAAACACGTTTATTACGGCATATGCGTCGCTTTCTCCTTTCAAAGATCAGGAAACATGCATTTATATTTTATTTTCAAGCACTTTTAATATTATAATACTGTAACAATTTTACACTTACCTTAATAATTAAATCTGCATATATAAATTGTATATTACATATGTATATTTATATCTATTTATCTGGATAATTGAATTTTAGATATTAACTTTTTCACAAAACACCTTTTAAATTAAACAATCAAAATCGAAATGAAGAGGAACGCCGCGCCGATCGCGGTTATTAGACCAATAAGACACCGACGAGCACAATTTGGCGAAAGAGACGCGAAAAAGCAGAAAGTCGTTACAATTTTAACACTAAAATTCATTAGTTCAATTAAAATTTTAATTTTGTTAACGAAAATATTTATTGACTTATATAAGCTTCATTGAATTCATTAAATAATTTACAAAATTCAACAAATAGTTTAAAAATTAATTAAAACGTTATTATTTGATTAATTTTTCCTTTAATGCCATTAAAAAATTTATTTAGTTTATAACTTTTTTTATTATGTGTATAAGCATGTGCATTTTTTATAAAATTTAACAAGAATATTTTAACATAAAGCAATTTTGGTGCAATTTTTATTTATTTTATATGAAATTGGTACTTGCTGGAGGATGAAATATTTTTTATATACGTGCGTTTCAGGTTTAATCCGTGGATTCTGAATACAGTCAAACCTGTTTTTGTGCGGTCTTTTTTTATGCGTATGTATATGAATTAGGTCGCATAAAAAAAATTCGCACAAACAAAATCGCATAAAAAAATCGCATAAAAAAATGCATAAAAAAATACCTCACAAAAATAGGTTTTACTGTATTTAAGATAATTCGGGATTTACATGTCTTGCTTTTATAAAATAAAGATTGCCGATTGAGATGGAAGTTTTTATAAAATAAAACAAGCTAACAAGATATTTTTTATTTATTAAAATGAAGTTCATTTATTCAAAAAATACTTTCCAC
The DNA here is from genome assembly GCA_963556165.1 of Tipula helvola. Classification (NCBI taxonomy): domain Eukaryota; kingdom Metazoa; phylum Arthropoda; class Insecta; order Diptera; family Tipulidae; genus Tipula; species Tipula helvola. The sequence goes on along the minus strand of OY744482.1, from coordinate 37,435,107 downwards.
TTTTAACAACTTTTCTTGGCTTACTTAACAGACGGTATTACCTAAATAAGAAGAAGTGAGAAAGCGAATGCCTACTGCATAATTTCAATTTTCCTTTCCTGGAATCATAAAACGAAATAGATCATATTTTTGAAACATTGGCAACTAACAAGTTCCAAAGCAGGCTAAAACCTCATTCCAATTCTGACTCTGAATTGCGGTCAAGAACACCATTGCCACCAGACAATTTATTTGGAAATTTTATATAAATATCAATTTATATTAATATGTAATATACTTTATAATATGTTCCAATATAACAGCAATCTTAAAACAATTAAACAGTTCATCGATTCAACGAATTATTCTTTCAGAAAATCATTTAAATACGTACAAATCCATTATCATGTGGAATAAACTGGTTTTTAATAGTTTTTTCTTATTAACTTAGTTTATAAAGTTGTTAAAACTTTTATTAATTTCCGTAGATTTCAGCATATCAATGAGAAATCCATCAATAAATGGCTATTCATTGAATTGACGATCCGGTTACTAATTTATAATCGTGTTTATTTTAGAATTAATATGACCAATTAATAAATTCATTGATTCAAAGAATTTTTCTTCCGAAAAATTTAATGAAATGGATTCATTGAATTATTTTTTTCAGTGTAAGGGAAAACTCCACCAATTGTGCACCAATTGGATTTTGAAATTTTCATAAGCTCTCGGGATTTTGTATCCTACGGATTTTGCATCTTTGGGATTATGTACACTCGGGATTTTATACTCTCGGGATGAAGAACATAGCATCTTTGATTTTGAAATTTTCATAAGCTTGACGATCCGGTTACTAATTTATAATCGTGTTTATTTTAGAATTAATATGACCAATTAATAAATTCATTGATTCAAAGAATTTTTCTTCCGAAAAATTTAATGAAATGGATTCATTGAATTATTTTTTTCAGTGTAAGGGAAAACTCCACCAATTGTGCACCAATTGGATTTTGAAATTTTCATAAGCTCTCGGGATTTTGTATCCTACGGATTTTGCATCTTTGGGATTATGTACACTCGGGATTTTATACTCTCGGGATGAAGAACATAGCATCTTTGATTTTGAAATTTTCATAAGCTTGGATTTTGTACCCTACGGATTTTGCATCTTTGGGATTATGTACACTCGGGATTTTATACTCTCGGGATAAAGAACATAGCATCTTAATGCAAAAGGTGATTTAAGGTTAAGTAGTGAGACAACTTGCTTTATAATCGGTTTTCTTTGAGAAATTTTAAACGTTAAATAAGTTTTTCACAAATTAGTCTTATGTCGAGTTCTATTCACTTATCTTGAAAAATCTATATTTGGTGGTTCTAATAGAACACAAAAAATATGATCTGTTTTTGTATGAAAAATATGATACGTTGTTTTGGTTGACATTTCCAAAAATTCGATTAATATTTACAGTAAAACCTGTAGTTAAAACAAAATTGTTTGTATTGTTTGAGCGTGAAAACAGATCCCATAAAATTTTGCATTTTATATAACAAAAATGGGCAAGCCTCATAATACTACATTCAATTCACGAATGATTCCAAGCAAAATGGTGTATTTAGATTTTAAGCAGTCATGTTCTAGTGAGTTCGATAGAAAAGTGGGGGTAAATCTTTAAAAAAATGCGATTTCTGAAATTTGATCTAGATCAAACAATCTATTGATTTTTTTGTATCAATAAAATACAAAACCTTGATCTGGCACCATTTTTTTTATTTTATTCAGATCAAACTTTTTGGGTGAATAGAACATCACATTACACTCCGTATAGAACTAATAAGTTTTTCCAATTAAGCCCTCCCTGTATATATTTGATGTTGGAGAACACATTTTTTTAGTCCGAATTCGTACGTTGCAAATTCATTCAAAGAAAGTTTTGTTTGGAAATTTTTGCTGGGGTTAAAATGAGCGCATTTGAGTATTAGTGCCTTATCCGAAGGTAGATATAGAGCAAGAGATAGCGCACATTCGAAAATCTATACACAATAAAAAGCATACCACACTAGTCTAGGGTTAAAATTTTATTTTAACATTCAATTGATTTTGAGCTAAATTAATATTGAAAAGTTATTTCATTAGAATTTTTTTTTGTATAACATAAAAAAAACGATACACGAAGCATAAACAACAAAAATTGAATCAAAAACATAAACATTTCTTAAAAACATCTTAAATTCAAAGAAATTTTAATATACGTATATAAATGATGTATGTATATTGCTGTCTAGAGACTTTTGGACCATATATGTAAAATATAATATCATAATTTCAAAAGTTGTTTATTCATCAAAAATAAATACAGAACGTGACAATTTGTCGTATACGCGGTACAAAAAAAAACCTCGAAACTCTTTTTTAATGTGTCAATTATATATGTTGTTGTTGTTGTTCTTATATACACTAAGATTAGAGGTTTTACTTACCATAATACAATATACGAGTATATAGCAAACAACCGAAATTTAATATACGTACAACGTTTATCTATCTTCTTAAATATATTGTCTAGTGTATATGCGGTGTGCGATCAAATCATCATATGATCTGTTACAAGTAAGATAAAACCTGAGGATCAATTACAGCAGATTTTTTTTTTATTATATGTAAATAATCGTATTAAATTATATTTGCGGCGCCAAATTGACTATTAAATGAATTTTTAATTTTTGTTGGTTTTGGTTTTTTGATTGTATAAAAATAAAAAAATTTGATGGGTCATATTCATATATAAAATACTTGTATGTTGAATGAATATTATATGTTTAGTCATTGATATTGATCATTATGGTGATCATTAGTTAACTATTAATATATCAAATTTCCTTGTTGTGATATTTTATTTGTATAAAATAGAAATTAGTTTATTAAATTTTAAGTATGGCGTGACTATATAGACCTGAATATTAGTAAATTGCTTACTGTGCGCGCTCAATTAATTTCTTGCGTGACCAACATGTTGTAATTTCCTAGGCACCGCGAAAATTGTCGATTCAAACCAAAATCGAAATAAATAATTTTTTTGTATATACATACATACATACTCGTATATCGCGCTTACATATTTTATCCCATTATTTAACAAAATTTCGATTAATAAAATATTATTTATGGTCTTCCCAATATATGCTTTTGTTGTAATTTATACTGTGGTTAAATTTTTTTAAATATTTCAATAAATTTATTTAACACTTTAAACAAACAAATTAAAAATTATAGTTTTATAACGAAACAACAAAAAACAACGTTAATAACAATAATAAAAAAAAAATGTTAAATGTTTCTTTAAGAAACATTTAAAGTAACACTACAACACAGAGAGATTTTTGTTTTATATGCGCGGACACAACAACAACGACAGTAACAGCTTTTTTTTTGTTTAAAGAATTTATTTATGAACACGATCATTAAAACATTGATCCCAACAAGATTGAAATAGAGATTCAGTTTTTAGATAAAAAAATTTATAGGTTTTTTGTTTACTTTTTTTTTTGTGTCTTATCAAGTTTTTCTTAAATAAAATAATTTTTATTTCTTGAAAGATTTCATTGAATGCGAACAACGAGAATATAAAATAGAAAATAATTTTTATTGATTTTTATTTTAAAATTGACGGATTTGAAAATTTTGTTATGTATGTTGGTTGATTGTGTTTTGTGTGGTTTGGTTTATGTTATATGTACGTACACATTTACACAATAGATTTATAGGCCAATGTTGTGGAAACCTGAATGGTTTGATTGTGAGGTTAAAAAAATCAAGAATGATAAGTTCAGACCACATAGTGCAATTATTTGTTAAGAATGTTTTTGTTATTTAGTATTAATGTTGATTAATTGTTGTGTACGTACATATTTGTAAATAAATTGTTTTGGATTATATCTGACGAAATTTAGGACAAAAACTGCATTCATTTATTTGAATTAACTTAATATATAAATAATCTAAGGAACGATACAACAAACTGTAAAGATTTCGCCACTGTAAATAAGTATATAGCTACTGACTTCTTATACCTCTGTTACAATTGTAATAAAAGCAGTTGCTTGAAATCATTATCATTTATCAATTTTGGAGCAAATACTTTTCTGCCGATCGCACAGCTTCACTTTGCCCTTGACCAAATATAGGTATTATCTCGTTACGTCATTCTGTTCGTCAACCTTATATCTAGTTTGAGTAGGTTGGTGTTTCAAATATTCACTTTGCACATACTTTCACGTTTGTTATTCTTTCTAGTGAAACTTTCATATACCCGATTACAAAAAGGCCAAGTTCCACCCACATTGGCCATATTCCAGAACTTTGTTAAAAAATCATTTTAGAATCCCATTTCCATCGTAACTTTCGAATTTCATCATAATCTGTTAAGAAATAGCAAACTTCCAAGTTCCAACCTAATTAGCCAACTTCCAGAACTTAACCTCTCCTTGGCAGTAGAATTTCCTCATAATCAGTAGCGAAATGTCTTTCTTACCTGTCGAATTTTAACATAATTGGTTAAGAAATAGCCAGTTCCATCATGCTTGACCATAATCCGAAACTTCAAATAAAAATTATTTTAGAATTCCATTGCCAATGTACATGTGACATTTCATCGTAATCGATTCATATTATTGTTGAAATGCCATATGAGCTTGATTATCCATGCAGTCAATATTCAGGCTCTTAATGAACCTGATAATACTGGCATATATGCTGTTCCACCTTAGATTAGGGTTTTTGGTCAAGAATTTCTCCTTTAGCGCCATACTTTATACTGTGACAAATGGCCAAAATTTGCCACCTCAGTTACCAGTGGTTGCCACGAGGAGGCAGCACGTACATTTGCGGATTTGACCAGGTTACCGCTTACACAATTGTTTGTACCCATCACGCAGCTGCCTAATATTTGACCAGACCACCTCACGTGATGCGCACCCTACTGGAAGGTTAAGGAGCTGGTAGATTTATCTACTCCACTTTAGCCTCCACTTCAACAAACGCCAAACCACCTTCATAATAATAATAATTGGTCATATTTGCTGAACTTCCTCTGTTTTTACTAGTCGAATTTCATCATAATCGATTGAGAAATAGCTAACTTCCATCATACTTGGCCATTTGTAAATAGTAGATTGTTCTACAAGTAAAGAAAAGTGATAGTTTTCCAGCGAGTGTAATTGTTTAATTCACGAGCGAGCGCTAGTGAGCGAGTGGATTAATAATTTAACGAGCATGGAAAACCACTTTTCTTACGTGTCGGACATGCTATTTTTTCGTGTATTTGACGACAAACCAGGTAAAAATAGAAAAGGTAGATCCAGTTTGGATCAAAGTATGTATGCATAGCGTGTACATAACAATCGCAGTAAGCAAATAAATAAAAGTCAAAAATCCAAAAATCATTTGGAAAAAAAGCAAAGCGTTTCTGCGAAGAAAAATGTTTATAGTGAAGAAATGTGTTGCTAATGAGAAAAGTAGCAGTTTTCTTTACTGTTTTCAGCCAAGAAATGACACTCTTTGCCATTAAGTATACGAAAAAAATATTTTTCTCAAATCGGATAAAATACGTCAGTTTTCTGGTTTGTTATCTGTCAGCAAAATGAAGTATTCCCCGACACTACATCGTTGCTAGGCAACTTAATAAAAACAGTACTGGAAAGTATTCCTTGCCTAGGCAGAGAATACTTTCTAGTACTGATTATCATCTGTTTTTAAGAAATACATGATATAATTTTAATTTATTTAGTTTTTATTATTATAATTGTAAAATTACATATTTAACAACTATTTATTATTGGTTATATTTACATGAATTGTACAATTTGTACAGGTGTTGAAAATTGGCGCAGATGCATTACAATTAAGGTTAGTTGTAGCCACTGATGCACTATTATCGTTTATTTCGGTCACGGTAGTATTGAAAATTTTTATCTCGGTCATGTTACGGTCCACACCTGGATTTTGTTCGGTGGTATTGAAAATTCTGTTTGCAACTTCAATTTTATTATTTAGAGAATCATCAATGTACCCTTCAGCAACCGTTGCCGATTTCCAACCACCATGTCTCTTAAGGCAAGTCAAATCTGCACCTGTATCTACCAATATTGTAGCAGATGATCTGCGAAAACAGTACCCTGTATATTCTATCGCATTTGGCAACTTCAAATAAGTAGCTACAGTTTGAGGCAATTTGCCAAACTGATGTATGCCCACTACTTGTCTGTTACCTCTACCGTTTGTTAATTTGAAAAAGAATCGAGGATTATCGAAATCAGTGGGACGTAATGCTATGTATCTACGATATATTTCGATATACGCTTCATTTACAATAAATGATCTTGGCTTGTTCGTCTTGTTAACAGGAATGGTAATCAATATCCTATTTCCCAAATCTTGAATGTCATTCAAATTTATTCGGCATAGTTCATCTTGACGACATGCGCCAGAAATTCCAAAAATTAAGGCAACCTAGAAAACAAATTTTTTGTAAATAAATTATGAGCGCGTACATCTTAACATACTTTTGCCATTAAATATGTATCATCTGGAGCAAGTTCCATAAATGTTTCTATTTGTTGTTTCGTTAAGATTTTGGATTTTTTAGGCTTATATCCATCTGACTGACGTTTCAGTAATGCGCGTAGTTTTCCATATTTGGATATATCAACATTATTGTTAATGCTAAGCGTCGACCTCACCATGGAATAGTTGGACCATAAGGTTGACGGTTTCATCTTTTGACATAAATCCGAAAAATATGCAATTAAAACGTTTTCGGAGAATGAATTGGCCTTGTTATTTATGCGATAATCCATAAAACGCTTGTATGCATTTTCGTACTTCTCCCTCGACTTCTGCGGCAACAAATTTAGTGTAGTCAATCTTGCTGTCTCCAAGATGCCAGGCGGAGTACCTGGGATTGAATTATCAAAATTGCTGTCCATTATATTTAAACTAAACCACAAATAACGACGGGTATCGTTTGCTCTGACAGACCTTTAAATAAATTGACAGCGCACGCGATTGTTATAATTCTAAGGTAACTTTGATAGTGAAATCTATTGAAAATATAAATTGGAAAATTTTGCGTATTTTAAAGAATATAATGAATAAAATGGATAATCTGATATACTGCCGATTAGAGAAAAAATCGTATGTGCAACTCGTGGAAAAACTATAATTCCCGGACTCTTATGGTTGCTGGAACTCGGCTGACGCCTCGTCCCAGCAACTTCCATACTCGTCCGGGAATATATCGTTTTTCCTACACGTTACACAATATACTATTTCATGCGAAATGTGTACAAGTGAAGGTCGTAACACAAACTGTGTTAAAAAAGACAAAAATATTGTTTGTAACCAGATTTTGTGTAATGACGGTGATTTAGTAAACAGCTGTAACCGAGTGGACGTCAGTTTAAAGATGGTATTAGACGAACTAATTAAATTAAAAGAATTGTATAAATTGGATAATACGACTATGTTAGAACGTTTAAACATGTTGGAGCAATCATCCAATTCAATGGCTGTTCTACTAAATTAAAATACCGTACTTAAACAAATCGATATTTTGGAATAATAGTATATTGTGTAACGTGTAGGAAAAACGATATATTCCCGGACGAGTATGGAAGTTGCTGGGACGAGGCGTCAGCCGAGTTCCAGCAACCATAAGAGTCTGGGAATTATAGTTTTTCCACGAGTTGCACATATGATTTTTTCTCTAATCGGCAGTATATCAGATTATCCATTTTATTCATTATATTCTTTAAAATACGCAAAATTTTCCAATTTATATTTTCAATAGATTGCACTATCAAAGTTACCTTAGAATTATAACAATCGCGTGCGATTATACATTATATCATGTATTTCTTAAAAACAGATGATAATCAGTACTAGAAAGTATTCTCTGCCTAGGCAAGGAATACTTTCCAGTACTGTTTTTAGTAAGTTGCCTAGCAACGATGTAGTGTCGCGGAATACTTCATTTTGCTGACAGATAACAAACCAGAAAACTGACGTATTTTATCCGATTTGAGAAAAATACTTTTAAGCAATTATGAACAAACATAAATACATATTTGGATTCATTTATTAACATAAAATAAGTAAAGTAAGTTTTTAAAAGTAGTAGAACAATTTTCTTCTTTTATAAATTCAAACATAACTTTTTAATTAAAATATTTTTGCTCTTAACTTATGTAATTATAAAAATCTAGCTAGAAAATTTCAAAAAATTTCAAAATGTTTAATTGATTTATTTGTTTAATACACTTTTATATACATAGGGGAGAGTCTCCGGTTGTGGGCACCCCTGCATAACTTTTGACAGAATACAAATATGGCTGATCTGACTTTTGTCGTACTTGTGTTTAAACAGTACGCGGTTTTCTAGGTAATATCGAAGTGAATGGACGAGCTTGTTCAAGCTTCTTTTGCTGCGATCACATTAAAAAAAAGTCCGTAAAAATCAATGCAATTTTAATTTCCCAATGTTTTAAAAGTGCGATAAATCAAAGTGAATAATCTCAAACAGGTAAGTGTTATCGATATGTCTACAGTATTTTCGTTTTGATTTGGGATGCCACATCGATTTATATCAAAATCATGACGCATCATATTTTTTTTTTGGTACAAGGTGGTGATTTCCGGTTGTGCGGGCACTTAAATGTAACCGGTCGTAGGTACCCTCTTTTTTCATTTAAAGCGTCGGTCTCCCCCCCCCACCCCCCCCCCCCCCCAAAGAAAAGTAAAAAAAGAAGGCAACGCGTCGGCCAAATGCTTAAAAAAAAGAGCTCTCCATCATCTGATGATGATATCGACTTTGCATCATCTGTTTGAAACTTCTGCCATCGACGTTGACTGAAGTTGAATAATTTTTTAAAAAGTTTTTTTGTTATGTTTGCCACTGAAGGCCTTTAAAATTAATATATCTCGAAATTCTTTCAAATTAGGTGCCGTTTTCCTTAAAATATTCCCATTTTCAACGAATTTTCGAAGGGTGCCCACAGCCGGTTACGATTTTTTTTTTTTTGCCAAAAAAGATGACTTAACAAAATTGGTCGTAAAATTTCGCTAGTTAACGGAATCAATGTAGTTACTTTAACAAACAGTTAGCTAATGCCTCTAGCTTTCCATTGATATTCATACCTCCGCATAATATGGACTCAAAGGAAAATTATGGGTCAAAAACAAAACTATGCCCACAACCGGAGACTTTCCCTTAGTTAAAATCTATTTTAATCTGCAAATGAATGTTAACAAGTCACATCTTACATTTGGCGATATCAAGGTTACATCCTAATGGCATTTTATATTGTGGCTAATGTTTAAAAGTTTCACAGGAAGTATTTGTCGATATACGAATGATTTTGATATATATATATATATATATATATATATATATATATATATATTTTAACCGGTAGTTTAGAGTTAATTTCCAGAGTGTTTCGGTTTCTTCAAAGGAAAAATTATTTTCCTTCAGTTTATTTAAATGGACATTTAAATCGGCTTCCGGTTCTAAAAAAAAAAATTAAAAAAAAAAATATTAAAAAATCTAGCTTGAATTTTAGTTTAAGCAACAGAAATTCTAATTGTTCCTACTATATTTGCAGCACAATTTCTAAGTGATTGATGAGTTCTGTTGCTGGTGATATTCTCTTTTTCCAAATAAATTGAAACTCTTTAAAATCCTTTGAGTATTGAAGTATTTCGCGTAAATTTTTGAAATAAATGATTTTCCCGGTTCATTAATGTATAGTACATCCCCTAAAACCAGTATAAAATAAACGTTGATATACAAATCAAATTTAAACATTCATTTAAAATCTTTTTAATATAACTTTATATAGCTTTTCGTTGGGGAATACTTCTATTATTCCATCCGGAAATGTTTTTTCTAGTTCTCTTGTTATTTTAATATCCCATCGAGTTACTTCATTATATAATAGTTCTAATAGAATTAATCTGCAACCATCATTCAACTTTTTATGATCTTCATGGTGAGATAATATAGATTGACCCCTGGGACTTTGTTTGAGAATATGTAGTAGACACTAGAGACCTGCACGGGCTCGGGCTTACCCGTCGGGTCTGGTATCAAGAATTATATTCGGGTTCTAGTTTTGCCCTCGGGCGGGCTCGTGCCAGCCTAATTATTTATATCCGTATTTGCTTTGGTAAATTCCTAAAAATTTTAATTTGATTTACGTAAATTGAATACGATTTTTAGCAAATAAATTCATTCACACATCAAACAAAAATTAAATCCAAAACTAGACACAAATTATTTTATTTGTAGTAACACCCGAAAGACGCTAATACGACGACGAAAACTGTTTAAATTTATCAGAAATGATGTTCTTTCTCCGTCCGTAAGTTTCCTTTCTACGTATACATTTACATAATACATACGTATAATAAATAAAATAATGTAGTAAATGGTAAAGTATAAACCCACAACATGAACACAACGTAAGAATTTTATTTTTTAAATTTTATTTCAGAAGGGTGCGGGAAATGGGAATGGGAATAAAATTCAGTTCGGGTCGGGCCGGGTTCGGGGAATAATGTCAAATAATCAATCGGGCTCGGGGTCGGGTAATAATGTAAAATGACACATCGGGCTCGGACCGGTTTCGGGCAATAATAAAATAACAGATTGGGCTCGGGCCGTTTTTACTTCGAGTTGGCTCGGGTACACATGAAATATTTTGGCCCGTGCAGATCTCTAGTAGACACAGAAATATCTTTTGAACTTTTGTTTTGAACGATTTTATCTTCAGCGTGGGATGGCAAATTTTTCTTTTGCCAAATTTAAAATTTTTCGATTAATTTGATTGCTGTTCCCATAGAGAGATTTTGAGTTGCACAAGGAATAAATATATTTTCTCAGGTAATTTTTGAGAGAGTTTCCTTATTAATTCTTTCATCTAACATAAAAAAATAATGCAAAATATTTATAAACAATTATAGCAACAAACAAAATGCAATACAAATTATATTTCTTAATAAAAAAATATACATTTATCGATAAACAGTTCCATCAGAAATTCTATATCCTCCGAAGATAATATTTCTCGAAACTTCACAAGTTAGACTTAAGCGTGGCACTGATAATTTATTTCTTTTTGGGGAAGTTTGAGTAAATTTATTATTTCTGGAAGCACTTGATTGAATAAAAATGTATAATCTAATGGTGATTATACATTCCAACAAATATCCAAAATGCCAATTATGTTATGCAACAAATTCAATAATCACTTTTTTATTTTACAACATTACAAATATGAAAATTTAATTTTAACAATAATTAAGTTTATTAAAAATGCTTGTTTGGCATTTGGATACAGAATACAGAATGAGAATTTTTTACAATTGACCATCACGAAGCAGAAAAATACTTCTTGATGGTATATAATAGGTACATAAGGAAAAATGGTAAGGGTAATGCAAAAAATGCAATGGTACATACAATTACTAGGTAGGGGAATCATACATATAGAATAATCAATAAATAATAATAAAGTTATATAAAACAAGAAGGTATACATAAATAATAGCTACTCTGGAATATTCTATACGCGTTATATACTAATTAGGTAATAATAATTGGTATTGAACAATAATAATAATAATACATAAAGATAAATACATAAAAATAGATATAACATAAAGATTATATAATAATAATATGATATGTATGTATAAAGATGACGATCATCAACCTGTTGACGGCCGGGTATGGTTTGGACCTCGCGACAAGAAATGGGATTATCTGTTTATTTTAAAAATACCGCCGCCGTTGACTCGGTAGAGTCAAATTTAGGTAAAAGACATATTTTATAAATGGGGCGTTTAAGGATGATTCCATTAGGTAATTTAAGGGATAAGACTCTGGTGAGTTTGTCGGTTCCGGGGTGAAGTTGATAAATCCTGGCTAGTGGCCATTTGGTGGGTGGTAGATTCTGATCTCGAACCAAAACAAGATCTCCTATGGCGAATTGATGATTTTCAGCATGCTTCTTGTAATGTTTATTTAGAGAGGTGACGTACTCTTGCGACCACTGCTTCCAAAATCCTTGAATTAACTGTTGGATCAGCTGCCATCGGCTCAGATTGCACATTTTTAAATGTTGAAGACTGGGTTCGGGTAACATCGTTAATGGTTGCATAATCAGGAAATGTGCAGGGGTTAAAGGGTTCCATTCATTGTCATGGAGTTCTCCCAACGGCCTGGAATTTAATAACGCTTCGATCTGCTTGGCAATGGTTAGGAATTCTTCATAAGTAAATAGGACCTCTCCAATCACTCGACGTAAATGGTATTTACAGGATTTGACGGTGGCTTCCCATAAGCCACCAAATGTAGGAGCACCAGGAGGGATAAAATGCCATTGGATGCAATTGTCGGTACACCATGCTTGAATTTGGGTTTGTTGGGCTTCGTCCATAAACTTTTGGTAGAAATACTGAAGCTCGCGCCTTGCTCCTGCTAAATTGGTGCCGTTATCACAATATATATGTTGGGGTAATCCTCGGGTTGCACTGAAGCGTTTTAGGGACGCGATAAGAGCATCAGTCGTCATGTCCGTGACCATTTCCAACGTTGTGGCCTTTGTTGCCATACATACAAATACGACTAAATACGCCTTATAAGTTTTAGCGCCTCGGCCCTTACATGTTTTGAGGAAAAAGGGACCAGCTAAGTCGATTCCAACTTCGATAAAAGGTCAAATTGACTTGTTGATACGACAAGCAGGAAGCTGTCCCATTAGTTGCTGTTCTGGCTTGGCGGTGAATCGTCGGCAGGTGAAGCACAAATGAATTATTCGCCGTATTAAATTTTTCGCCCGTGGAATTGCATATCGTTGTTTAACCATGGTCAGCAACAATTTGTCACTGGCATGCAGATCCCTATGATGAAGTTCACGGATTATCCTCTCAGCAATAACGTGGTCGTGTGGTAATATAATGGGATGTTTGGCATCATGGTCCATACTTGCGTTCTCCAAACGTCCTCTCATACGCATCACCCCATGATTGTCGATATATGGAAAAAGAGAAAAAATGTTTGAATGTTTTGGTTTTGATTTATGATTCAACAATAAGTTAATTTCGAGAGTAAATATTTCATACTGAACACACCGAAACAAGTAATATTCAGCGACTAACACCTCGTCTACTGATAAATTGAATCCCGATCTACGCTTTATCTTCCTTGATTGAAGATTGTTTTTGTAGCGTAGAATGAATGCTAATACGTGGGTTAATGCACGTAGACTTGAAAATCTAGAAATCAAGTCTTTGATAATCTCATGATTTTTATCAGCTGTAATAAAATTAGAAATGACTTGTAAGTTTTCCAATTTTTCGATTTTAGGAGATACAGGCCGGGTTGTCACTGCTTGGTACGAAATGCCATTGGCCTCGGTTAGTGGTGGACATAATTTCCGCAACACGGTTTGCTTGGAATGGGTTAAGCATCTTGGGTGGCTTGGACATCCATTGTAATACAATGGTTGAGTCGGTATACAAGTAAATCACCGGTTCTTCAGGTAACTTAAGTGCTTCTAATGTCAGCTTTAGTATTCTGACAAGTAATGTAGCACCGTTTAGCTCCAACTTTGGGATTGTGAGTGCCTTGATCGGGGCAACACGAGTTTTGGCCATTATTAAGTTGGTTTGGACGCCTCCATCTGCTGAAACTACACGAGCATAAATAGCGGCAGCGTAAGCATCCTTTGATGCGTCTGAGAATCCATGTAGTTCCAAATGATCACCATTGATATATAACCATCTCGGAAATTGAATGTCCTTTAACAACTTTAACTGGGCTCGGATTGCTAAATAGTCTTTTAAAATATTCGCTGGTAGCTCGTTATCCCAATTGATGCCTTCCAACCATAATGACTGGAACAAAATCTGCAATCCAATCGTAACCGGTGATAATAGTCCCAATGGATCGAAAATGCGTGACGTCTCCGACAAAAATGAACGCTTTGTAATTTTAGCTGGTGGTGATGGTAATGATACTCTAAAATGAAAATAATCTGCAATTGGATTGTATTTTATACCTAACACGGAGATCATTTGACTATTATCGGTAATCTCAAATGATTTCATTTCGCGACTCTCTAATGGAATATTCTTCAATAGTAGTGGGTGATTTGCTGACCACTTTCGCATGTTGAACCCCCCGTACTTCATTAGTGAAATTACATCTCGCTGTATCTGTAATGCCATGTCGAGGTTATCACTGCCAGACATCAAATCGTCCATGTACAAGTCGGTTTTAATAATATTGCTAGCTTCAGGATGTACCTTTGCGTACTTATCTGCCAAGAATCCAAGTGAGGCTGTGGCTAAAAATGGTGCAGGTGAGGTGCCGTAGGTCATGGTGTTCAAGCGGTAATGTCTTAGATTATCGGTTGAGCTTTCCCTCCATAGTATACGATGATAATCTTTGTCTGGATCAGAAATGGCAATCTGCCGAAACATCTTCTCGATGGCAGCAGAAAAGACATATTTATGCTTGCGAACCCGGATCAATAAATTCACTAGATTGTCCTGTATGGTCGGACCAACCATCAAATTATCATTCAGAGAATAGCCGTTACTTGACTTGACTGAAGCATCGAATATGACACGAACCTTCGTGGTGGAGCTTGACTCCTTTACCACGGGATGATGAGGTAGGTAGAACAGCTGATTATTTGCCTTTGATATTTCGTTTTCTGGTATTAATTCCATGTGACCCAACCTTAGGTATTCGCGTAGAAATTCGTCGTAGGCTGCCTTCAAACCTTTATCCTGGCTTAGTCTTTTCTCCAATGTGTAATATCTCCGACGGGCTTGCAAATAGCTTTCTCCAACTCCGGGTGCGTCTGGCTTAAAGGGCAATTGGACAACTATTTTATTACCTCGCAATTTAGTGGTTGACTGAAATAACTCGATGCATTGTTGTTCTTCCATGGATAAGGAGTTTTCTAGCACAATTTCTTCAACCTTCCAAAAGCGCTCGATTGCCGCTTCTATACGGTGGAACACTTGAATTGCCCCAACGTGAGAAGAACTAACAATTGGTTTCGTTAAATCTCGATTAGGTGATTCGTAATTGGATAAGGTTCCCCCAATTAGCCATCCGAACTTAGAATTCTGGACACATGGATAATTTATCTTCTTTTGAATTTTGCCCTCGGATAAGGCTTGGAAGAATTGCTCACATCCCAGCAGGATTTCAACAGTTGCAGGGATATTAAACTCTGGATCCGCCAATGGTAAATTATCTTCTATCTCGAATAGTGATTTCTCGATTTTCTCTGTCGGCAATTTTGAAGCGGCTTGCGTTTGGTTGAGTGTGTTTATAATGATACTGGATTTAGTCCGAGGGACCTTCAGGCGCCGTAGCAAATTTTCTGAAATGAAACTATGAGTAGACCCTGAATCTAATAATCCACGACAACTTATCCAATTGCCATATTTATCTTGAATGTCGACCTTGGTGGTTGGTAAGATCGTTGTATTGAACTTTCTCAATTTGTGATCTGACCCAGATGATTGATGCGAGGTGACTTCGGTCTGGAACTGGCATAGGGTTACAGATGTCTCGGAGCTATCAGCTGCCGATGGTTGTCTGGTCGAAGTAACTGCAAAATTCGTATCAGTCATTTTATTGGGTGCTGCTTTGCTTATGGAGGGATTAGAGCTTTCCTGGATGTTACTTGTAAACTGGAGTCTGGCTGTGTTCTCGTGTACGGTAGAGTTGAATATATTAGGATATAAAATTGGTAGATTCAAATGTGGGTACTTAATGACCTTTCTCGAATGAGAGCTTGCGTTTTTGCTACAATGGCAAAGTATTGATCGAAGATCGCCTCTATCTCTGACACAACCGAATCGTCCAATTCAAACATTTGATCTTCGATTGCAACAAATTTTTTGTAATTTTCATGTGTGGCAGCTAATCGAACGGATAATTCATCATAATTAGCAGTGTCTCCATTGGTGCTGATATAATTGGCAATTCTGGTCATTTGATCCTTCATCACGCTCTTCCGTTTGGCTAAAGCTTCCATTTCATATAAAACTGGCTTGTTGATAGCAGTATAAAGAATGTACAATAAAGGTCAAATGTTCAAACAACTACCGTTTATCCACTGCACTTGGTTTTAGCGGTATAAAGTGCACCCGTAAATACGCTCAAATACACGTACGATTAAATATGCGTAACGGAACAAACAAAAATATGTATATGTAACGCGATTAAATAATTGATTGGAATTCACTTCACTTACGGATAACGGAATAATAATTATTCAACAAATATTCAACTGATAATTATTTAATTGACAATAACAAAAAAAGATAAATAGAACAAAAAACAGATTACCTGATATCAATGGATGCTTTCAATAAAAATTGGTAACAATAATGATGACACACCACACAGGCTGGCGAATTGGTATACAAAATCCAAAATAAATTGATGCGTTGGACCGCATACGGTAAATGTCGAATGATTGCTAGCAAATAACTGGATTTAACAAATGATGACACACCACACAGGCTGGTGAATCGGTATATAAAATCCAAATAAAATTGATGCGTTGGACCGCATTCGGTTAGTTGAATTATTGCTAGCAAATAATTGGATTTACCAATAATGATGACACATCACACAGACTGGTGAATCGGTACACAAAATCCAAAATAAACTTAATGCGTTGGACCGCATCCGGCTCGAAGGACCAAAAAATGTATAATCTAATGGTGATTATACATTCCAACAAATATCCAAAATGCCAATTATGTTATGCAACAAATTCAATAATCACTTTTTTATTTTACAACATTACAAATATGAAAATTTAATTTTAACAATAATTAAGTTTATTAAAAATGCTTGTTTGGCATTTGGATACAGAATACAGAATGAGAATTTTTTACAATTGACCATCACGAAGCAGAAAAATACTTCTTGATGGTATATAATAGGTACATAAGGAAAAATGGTAAGGGTAATGCAAAAAATGCAATGGTACATACAATTACTAGGTAGGGGAATCATACATATAGAATAATCAATAAATAATAATAAAGTTATATAAAACAAGAAGGTATACATAAATAATAGCTACTCTGGAATATTCTATACGCGTTATATACTAATTAGGTAATAATAATTGGTATTGAACAATAATAATAATAATACATAAAGATAAATACATAAAAATAGATATAACATAAAGATTATATAATAATAATATGATATGTATGTATAAAGATGACGATCATCAACCTGTTGACGGCCGGGTATGGTTTGGACCTCGCGACAAGAAATGGGATTATCTGTTTATTTTAAACAAAATGGTTCTTCTACTATTGTAAAAATGTGTGAGCTCGGTATACTAGAATAAATTGTGTTAGCTGGTGCTGAAGAATCTTCGATTATCTGGAATCTTTTTATTTCAGATGTTTCAATATTTATTTGTTCGGCATCGCTTTCTATGTTAAAATATTCCTTCAATTCAGAAAAGAGAATAAATCCTTGATTTGATTGTTCATTTCCATATTGTTTACTGAAGGTGGATGGTGGATGATACAAAACTGATATCATTGTAGTATTAAAATGCATTACAATTTAAATTAAATTTATTAGCAAACTAAATAAAAATGTATAAATATAAATAAAATTATATAACTAAACCTGTTTTCTTTAACTAAAATTTTATTATTTTGTGTTTTAATTCCAAATCATTAAAAATTTAATTTTGAGCGATGAACCAATTTTCCTTTTTTAATTTTATGTAACGAGAAAGGCGGTGATTTAAAACTAAGAAGTTCCATTACAAGATCTTCAGATATGCTTGTCTTATTAACATCAACTTCGAAACATAACATATGAATACTACTTTATAACGTGTTCTAGTTTTATATCAATTATTTGGTACAATGAGATATTATTGTTAGTTTTCATTAAATAGAGACCTGTTTGATACAATGTTCCTTTATAATCAAGTTTTTTAACAGCAACTATCGATTATCAATCACGTTTTCTCCTTGAAGAAAATATCCTCAGATTATTTATCAAAATTCATAATATTATATGCGAGAGCTAATTGATACTTCTTTGCTATAAGCTTGTAACAGTTATAATCTCAAGCTTTTATGAACCTGAAAATATCCCTGCTGCAGACTTCCTCTTAGTTACCCTAGGGGAGGTTCTTTGCTGGGCTAAGAGAAAGCTAGTAATTGCTGCTAGTTAAATGATTTCACCTAACGAATTAACAATTGAGACTGTGGACATGTTGCAGAGGACTAAAATAAGTAATTTAGTAAGGCATCCTATTCAATTGCTCTCCCAACAACGGAGTCATGCTAAAGAAAACAAGGTGATTGAATCAATAAAGATCATGAAACCTCAAGGTCAGAATAGCGGATGATACGTTATTTTGATAACACTAAATTACCCGGTAGAAAAAAAAACTTGTGATAAACAGAAATTTACAATATGAAAATTGACCAACAAATATATGTATATAAAAAAACTAAATATTTAATATAAAAACTTATAAAGATACTAATTACTATCCTGTTTATAATGGTAACTTAAAATTAATGAAAATTAATTAAATTAATGAATACCTGTGTACAACTAATAGTTCATCCAATGTACCGCCATTCAACTTTATTTATTTTGAAGAATTGTAACAATCTGGTAACAGGTTACAGTTGACCTTATATTATATACTTTTATGGTGATTTTCGTTAAAGTAAATTATCCGTCCAAGTACTCGAACAAAACCATATTCCAGCGTCTCCTGATGCAACTGGATATTAAACCGTTTGAGATGATCAGATGAAATAACTTCAGCTCCTGGTGTATAATTGTCACCAGGAAGAATACCGACAAAACGAACCAAGCCAAAACGAACAAAAAAAAATACGGTCAGTATCCACTATCCACAATAACGGAAAAAAAAATCTTTTTTTTTTTTTTTTGTAAACTAGAATTTCTTCACGTACCTTGTAACTTGGTGCCGGTTCTCAGACCAAAAAGGTTCCCAGAGATATTTCGTACCATCGATCTTAGAACACACTGTAGAAAATAACATCCAGTATAACCAAATAACCTTTATTGTTCTCGTGATTGTAATCATCAATTTGTTGACCAAAGAAATAAAATTAGTCATACAACAAATCACTGCAAAATAACTGGATGAATAGACATGGAAAAGACTGCAAACGTTTTAATGAATAATTTGTCTTTATTCGTATGATTATGGTTCTAATTAAATCACTTGTTAAATTCAAACACATCTGATAATTAGTTTATGTTTAAGTGATCACAACAATTTTTTTTATTTAGCGTTTCTAATCTTAAAAACTAACATTTTTTTTCCATTTATTATTTCTTAACCTAACTAGGTATTCATAATTTTTTAATCTTTCAATATTAAAAAAACTTTAACTTAGAAACAAAATATTTCTGATCACAATTTTTTCCGATTTGTTCCTCATCCACTATCGCTACCTTCACCATTACACCTTGTATTCACTTCCAATGAGTTTCTTTTACTTGTTTTCCAAAACATTTGGTTTACAGTGCTGGGCAAACTAATAATCCATGCGATCCCAATCATCGCGCGTGGTGAATAAAAACAATCAAAAAAAACCTCCGGTTTACCGGTTACAAGCTCAATATAAAATTTTTCCTGGATGTAAAAGATCGAGCATATCTTTTGAATTCCTTGTGCTTTGCTTTAAATCTAAAACATACATAAAGTTTGGGTGGACCTGATTGTGCTATAATCGTTGGGCAGTGGGCAATAATATGAAATTTAGGCTTTAAGGTATCGTTAAATAGTGATATATTTTAAATGATGCAGCTTTATTAATTTTTTAAGTTTTGATAGTGTCTCGTTCGTAAATGAATTAGAAAGTAATAATTCAGAAAGTTCAATTACACATCGTAAAAATTTCCAAACATTATTGTTCCTAGGAACCAAATCTCCAATCATTATTGGTAAAAAATGAAGAAAACATTTTATTTCGCTGGCTGTCATTTTCAATTTGTTTGATTTTAAGGCCCGTTGCACATTTCAGCTAAGCTAAGCGAGAAATGTAGTTTTCGTTTGCTTTGTTAGCTCGCCTAGCTCATCACTTTGCACTTTCCAGCTTATAACTCGCCTTATACAAACATACACTTCTGATTTTATATCTTCCCATTAAAATTTTTTATTTTCAACCGGGGGATAAGAATTTAGCTCACATCGCTTAGCTTAGCTTAGCTGAAATGTACAACGGGCCTTAATGTTGTGACCGAATGGGTTTCGTAAAATTTTCAATTTCAACTGTGCCTTAATCAAAGCGGGCTTTGCGTAAATCTAGGGTTTTAAAGAAAATATGGAACTACATATTTATAAAATTATTGAGGATATGGCACAAATCATAATGGCACACCCCTTCAAAAAAATCGTGCATCAAATCCACTGAATAATTTTCGGTTACATAAAAAGAGTTAATTTGATTAAATATTGAACAATTATAAATTCCTGTATTTTCAAACGTATTATTATTTATATCATTTGCATAATTTTGGAAATTTCGAATCTTTTTAACATTTTCAGCGCTTGTTTTGTGGGTTTCTAATTTAGCATTTTACAGAATCTACAAAAAAAAATTAATAGAAAACGAAAATCCTAAATTGCCCCCCAAAATCAGCCCAAATGCAAAAATAAGTAAAATGTACGAGAAATATGCCTTCTGTTGTAACAAAAATTTCTTCATCTTCTAAAAATTAGTTCTGATATAAACTGTTGTAAACAAGCGTTGGTATCAAATTTTTTTAAATCCATTGATTTTAAAAATCCAACACAATATATTTTTAAGCTTAAAACAATTTTCTAAAATTGGGAAACTAAAATGAACTCCTGTTATGATTGAATATGGAATGCATATTTTATCGTCATATTATAGTGAAAGAAGTGATAAAATTAGTGGCAGGGTCTTCTAAATATTTGAAAACAAGGACGTTGTTCTCTATTATACTCAGTAGCACCAATCACAGAGATTGGCTCTTATAGTGACTTATATTCGTTGTAAAGGGTAAACATTGCGGAATTCAGATCACTGCTCTACGGTTCATATTAAAATGGCACTGAGTGATTTGAATTCCACAATGTATATCTTTGATACCCTGTATATATTCACTAAAATAGAGAACAGTTCTTTTTCCACGTGAAATACGTCGATTTGTTAATTTTTCGAAATTTTTTAAATACATTGTTAAAAGATCTAATTTTGAACTTAACAGAACAATTTTGAACCAAAACTTAATTTTGTCTTAAATCTTAATTTTGTCCAAAAAACTTCACAATATACAGTCGTATAAATTCTCCCCCCAAAAAAGTACCCATAAACTTCTCACCGATACTATAAAAAGGTGTTAATGAGTTGAATTTTCAAAGCTACAGTTGGACCAGAAACAACTTGTTTTGGAAGAATTGGGTCGGCTGACAGAAAGTTAAATTTTTGATTGAGTAAAACTCAACTTTTTATGAGATTGACTGTGTTTGGAGAAAACCTCAACCAACAAAATTCCGATCATTACATATATGCCCACCCGCACGTCGTATCGGAAAAATATGGTCGATATCCATCAGCTTTGGCATTTTTTTTGGCATAAAACTAAAATTGTTTTGTGCTGAAATTTTGTTAACGTTTTTACGTTGTTACTATCGGACATTTTATTAAACACTAAATTGTTAGAATCTTTGTTTTATTGTATATGATTTGTAATCTTTATGATCGTTTAAAACACACAACGATTTCAACCACACATCCCAAGGGTTATAAAACATCATGTCCAAATTAATGAATGAATTATGCTTTTATTCATAAATTTTTTTTCGGTTCTTGATTTTATTTAGTTAGACAAATTCTGTCATTGATTAAAACATTTCATTTATGTTTTAATATTATGTTGACGGGTCATTTTTTTTTTTAGTTTTCAGTTTGTTGCATATGAGTATTCAGTAGAAAATAAAATTCATTGTTTAGTGTTTACCGAATAGCAACAACAATACATGCCTAACATCAATGTATTTATTAACCGTATTTTATAGTTTTTTTTTTTTGCATAATATTAAACCTCCGCATATATGCATATACATAAAACCAAAATAAATATTTGCATCCTTTTTCACTTTTTGAGAAAAATAAAAATCATTTTCTGTTTAAATAAAATTCGAATGGAAGAGTCCTCTTGGATATCTACTAAAATAACACAATGCTGCTCTTGAAATTATATTGTGAATTTAGAAAATAGAAATCCTTTTTAGTTTTTCAAGCTGTCTATTTCAAAATAATGACGCCTTTTTAGCAATAGAAAATATTTATTTAAGAGCACTTCAGATTTTTGTTTCGTTCAAAAATAAAATAAAATGTAAACACAAATATAGAAATTTACAAAGATGCTGCTTTGTGGGTGCCAATATGCCATGTTGTTTGTCTAATTTTAAAGATGTGTATTGTTCCTGTATATTATAATATGTATAGACGGATGATAATTAACAGCTTTTTACAGGTGAAAATAATAACAGTGGTATAATGTTACCAAAAAAATGTTTAATGAATAATCGTTTATTGTACAGTGTGAGGTGACAGGAAGAAATTAATTTGTTTTTTTTTAATTTTTTGTTTTGAAGGCGCTTATAACATAGTATTTAGATTAATGGCGGTTATTTGAATGGATGAATGTAAACGGTTATGTATTTTGTTTTTTAACACCTACGTTTATTAGTTAAACATGCGTAAATGTATTAAAATTTGCAATTGGATATATATAGTATTGGTGAAATATTTTTTGTCAACACACTTTCTACTTACTTGATTAAAACCCATTTCTATACATATTCTATATTGACAGACACCTTGTCTACCATATCCCTTTTTTGTGTAATTTATTTATTTACTTTTTTTTTTTTTAATTTCAAATTAAGTTTCATATCTCATCTTGAACATCTTCAAAAAGCGTATATGTATAATAATAAAAAAAAATTCAAGTCGTTTATATCTCGTATAATAAAAATATAATTTATATTCCGTCATTTTATTGTCTTCAAGTTTTGTCTATTCGTTTATACAAATAATATATAAGACATATAAAACAAATAGATGAGAAAATAAAAATAAAATTTCGTCTTAAAGACAAAACATTAATATACAGAAGATAAAATAAAACAAAATCTCTCACAGTTTTATTTATTTATTTATTTTTTTTTTAAGAAAATAATTTTATAAGAATTTTTTTTTTTGTTGTTATATTAATAAATAATCGAAAACTAGCTGTAAATCACAATGTGTGTTTAATTTAATTAATTTAGACAAAAAAAATTAAGCTAATCAAATTTTTTTATTTATATACACACTGTATAGATCTGTCAATTATCGTAAATTTTCTTTTGATTAAATAAAAAATAAATTTGGTTAATTGATTTACGGAGGAGGAGGTGGAGCCCTAAACGCAATATGATTTTGTTGATTGATAAGAAAGTTCAATTTCTCATATACATATACTTACTCGTATATATTCGATGATTGTGGGGGTGATATCATGCAGAGATAAGCTTTTAACATAAAAAACAGTTTGACATTTATTATCAACGGTTTATTGATTTTTTATTGGGAAAACTATAAAAATAAAATATTTTCTATAGCGCCATATTATAGATACATGTACTTGTTGCTTTTATTATAATTGGGATGCATATAAGATAGGTATAACCACATATGCGCGAGCGAGATTTTTTCAAACGAAATGGGTGTGTTCAGTGTCGCACAAAATTTAGATGATTGATAAGATAATTAAATTATAATTTTCTACTTAATGCTCTGATCGTTCACGCATAACACTAAAGTTTTGTAAAGCATTAGCTCATCTTTTTGCAATTTAATATATTATGTCTCAAATATACCTGTGGTGAATGCTACGTGTTAGGCTATGTAGTTATAACATTTGCGGATATAAATTGTATTGCTTAATTTGAAAAGTCGAATATAATACAAATATATACATTCTATGACCGCACCACTCAACGTGCAAATATTTTTACCAAATCTCTTATCGAATACCAAAAAAAAAAATCGTGATCAAAATATTATTGATCAATTTGATTTGCCAATTTTAGTGTCTCAAAAACCTCCCCATTTCATTGTTTTTACTTTTGAAGAACATAAAGACTTTAATAAGCCTGTTTGAGCATTTTAACCGTTTAATCCAAATTAGCTCAAACTAATTGTTCGTAAAAAAAGAGAAAATTACCTATAGAACAATTACACGTGCTGTTGTTGGTCCGTTCACAGTTTGTGTATGAGAACGATTTATTGTACTAATATAAAATGTAACTACTAAATATCGAGGAGAGATGAGATGAGTTAAACAGGGCATTCACAATGAAAAACCTTTTTACTTTTGACTTACAGGTTTGTATGAATTTCCAACATAACGAGCAAAAATTTTTGTTCGTCAAGTTGAAAATTCATACAAACCTGTAAGTAAAAGGTAAAAAGTTTTTGCATTGTGAATGCGCTGTACGTCGCCTTCTGACTCGATAAGTAGAAAATCACTCGCTTCGGTAAACAACTGTGAGATATTAGAAAATTGTGTAACAAAATGGCTGATTTTCTGAAGATACATAATATGGCCAAAAATAAACATTTAATTATTTATTAACACATTTTGAGCACTTTGCCAAATTGGCACATATAGCCGGTTAAACATTTTTTTTTTGCACAAACACGGAACTGTCTCTGGAATTTTAATTTTATGCCACCTGTGCAAATTTTAACCAATTTATGTTTTTTTGCATACTTTGATAATCTTCCTGGAGGATCGCTTCTGCTGGATGTAGCTGTTGCACTTGCACGAATGTTGTAAAATGTACAATACTTTTGATATATGTAGTTAATTTTATTATTGTTTAGTAAAGTTACAAATACTGCCAAAATTTGTGATGATGGAAATAAATTTTCAAATGTGGAAGTCGTGGGTTGTGCAAAAATCAATAATGCCAAATTTATTTCAAATTTAATTTAAAATTTGTTTGTTCTCTTAGTGTTTTCTGATAAATGCTTTAATTTTTGAAATATTTCAAAGGCATAAAAAAACCGCCAAAAATTGCCATAAGTTACCGGTAACTTCACATCACTAACGGCACTATTTAACGCCAATAAGTGCATTATGCGACAGGCGCTATAGAACATTGCCCCGCTTTTAACCTAGATACATTAAAACGGGTACTAATACCCGTCCCGCTGATAGACGACAGTCTGCGAAACGGGTACTAATATCCGCCCCGCACATAATGTGTTAATAATAAGTTTTTACTAAGATTGTGATTCATGTGATAGTCCCAGTAATTTGGATAATATCGTAGTCTTTCATTAATTGAAAAATAAATTAAAATTTTATTTTAAAAGACTTTCAGTGAAGCGATGTTTTGATGAAACTGCTTCTAGAGTCCTTCAATGAAGGAAATACTAATTCCACCCGACGAGCTAGTAGGTTACTCAAACCGTGCCAGACGCATTAAAAAGAGAAATGCATTAGTAATGAAAAAATACTGATTTTTTTATTCAGTATTTTTAATATCCAAGTTGGTTGTTTAAATGAGATAATTATTTGAATAAAATGAGTAAACATGAATTGTAATTTAAAAATAAATTCTTTTAAAGTGATGATGAGCTTATAAAATCAACCACTGAGGCTTCTTATCTTATAATATTTTGTAATATACAACTAGAGGTCACTATCTAAAATTTTAATTTTCTAAATTGCCTTTTCAATATACCAAACGTTCTCTCTATAATATAAACACTCTTATACCAAAGACAGTTTGATATTAAAGTTAGTTTGGTCTGTTATTAAATTTCCATTATCTCTATAAGCTATTAGTAAATTAGGCAAAAGGGGGTAATCATAACCCGAAATTGCATGTTTCTCAGATGTTAATAATACATTATCCATTGCAGTTAGTATCACAAATAACTAAAATATATACGCACGTTAATTTATGGCGTTTCATATTATTCAAGTTATAAATAGTAAATACCTTGTAACACAAACAATCGAGTGAAATCCTTGATCCTTCCCTGTTGTAATAATCATTTCAATTTCCAACTGGTTATTTTATTTTAATATAACCAGTCAAGCAAGAAACAACGTCATGTTCCCTTAGAAATGTTGAAACGATCTCCTCCTTCACTAAAAGTGTCTAACAATAATTTCTACAAATAATATTCATTTAATTTTTTGTTTATATTTACATGTAATTGGTTTTTACCATAAGTTAGCTTCGATTCATTCTAAAAAATTCATCTATCGAGTACCACGGTATTATTTTTTCATAATAATTACCATTTCGTATCGGCTTCTGCACTACTATCTACATATTCTATCAAAACACTGACACTTCCACATACGGCTCTCACGATTTGCCTAATATTTAAGAATTCGAACGAATTCAATATCATGGAAATAATTCGCCTTAAACATAAAATGCAATCCTATACATTTGAAAAGATTTGGATCAAATATATTTGCTGTACTATTTATCGCTTTACAAATTGAGCAGAGATGCAATGAAGAGATTAGACATAAAATCATATAGTTGCGTCACAGTTGAGCTTCGCTGCACTGTAATAATTTAAATCATTTGATTTAAAGTAATCACATACACAAAAATCACATATTTCGACCAATACTGTGGCTTGAGTGCTAACCTCTCAAGGTTTCCATTATTTTTAATGGAACAATTATATTGTTGCAGAAATAATTTCTGGATATATCTTTATAAAACGCATTTTAGTATAAGATGCAAGTTGTATCGTTTAACAAAAAATTCAGATAATCCACATCAAAATAACTAATATATATACTTACAATTGAAAACCAAATAGCACCAAGTTATGTGTCTAGTAAATCCATGATTTACTTTTCTTACTTACATATTATGTAAACCAATTTACTAATATCCGACATTTAAACTAATCCTGGACTAATCAAGGATTTTTTCTGTTTTCCTCACGAAAAAAATATTCTTGCGCGCATGTTCATTTATTTTCGTTACAAGCATTGCACCAAATATCGCAGTAATTTGAATCAAATTTTGTTTGAATGCCTGCCTTACATTAAAATAAAACTTAAATTGCTTCGTGAATGCACCGATGAATAGTTGCAGCGTTACATTGCAATTGGTAGTAATTATATCAAATATAATGTAGATGTATGTCTTCTAGATCAGAATAAGATGTAAGGTAAAATCACATACGCCTCGATGCGAAGCTTACGTCAAAATTCGTCGCAAGATTTTCAACTCTGTGGCGTTTATTTCAGTCTTTGGAGATTCTTGCTGTTAAGCATTTATTTGTGTTCAAAATTATGAAAGCTTTTTTCATTATTAAAGTCAATCAATCAAATATCACAATACTACACTCCCAAGCAACTAAATCGATTCAAACCTTCATCGTTCACATAAAGGCGATTATTTTAAAACGGCTTAACCGAATTTCACAAGACATTATTTTTCATTATTTTACACAACCAAAATTGATGATTATGAAAAAGAATATTGGGGATATTTAAATTTAAATTACAACAAAAAATTCAAGCAAAACAAAAACAATTGTATTGGTTAATACTTAGTACTGCCCCACCCTTACGCCTACAACGGTTCGCATGCGGTTCCCCATTGACCTTATTAAGGCTTTGACAGAGACTTGGAAGATCGCACTCCACTCCTCATCCAACGCAATCTTGTGGTCCCAGATGTTAGACAGTACCGAATTTCTGGCTCGGACCCTCCGTTTTAGTTCGTTCCGTAAATGCTCAATTGGATGCTTGCCTGGACTGAGGGCTGGCCACCTTCATCGTCTCGAGTCCAACCTCATCCATGAAGTGCCGAGTGGTTCGAGCTGTATGACACCAGGCATTTTCATGCATCAATACCTATGAAATCTTCCGCTATATATCCTGAGTAGGGCACTAAATGATCCAAGAGAATGCCCTCGACATATCGTTCAGCGGTCAGACCTCCTCTACGGCCTCCACCAGGTACGAAAACATTTTCCCTCAAGCGATATGCCACACCCACACCACGCACGAACCGCCGCCGTACGAGACTGTTTCAGCAAAACAGCACTACAAAAATCTTTCTCCTGGACACCAGTAGACCCGGTCTCCCCTATCACTACCATGGAGACATTTTCTGCACTCGTCAGTGAATAGAATGGACCTCCATTGCTCGATGCTCCAATTGATGTGTTCGCGAGCAAATTCGAATCGTTCTTTGCGGTGGTATGCTGTCAATTTTGGGCCTCTATAGCGGACCGTCTTGGAGTGAGATTGACTTCCTTCAAGCGTCTTCTTACTATCAATGGACTAACAGCTACATATCGAACTTGTCTTAGCTCCTGCTGCACCTCGGCGCCCGTGAGATGGCGATTTCCCAGTGAAGTTAGGTCGATAAATCGATTGTCTCTCTCAGATGTACCGGCTGGTATGTGGTCTCCGATTGAAGGTACCAGTTTTCTGAAACCTTCTGGATTCTCTTGAGACAGGAGATTGGCTCATGTTTAGCTAATAAGTGACCTCTCGTTGATTGCGTCCTTTTTGCCAAAAAGCAACAACTTGTGCGGATTTTTCTTCAGTAGTATCCATGATTTTGAGGAAATAACGAATGAAACTGGTAGAGATTTGTTCAGGTCAACGTCTGATAAGTGACTGATAGCAAATATCTGTCAACGTGGTATTATACAGGAGATTGCGAAACGCCAATTGTTTTCACCGAAACATTGCATTTTGCTACGATTGCTTTAATTTGAAAAGTACTGTTTATAGATTTTAATGATAAAGGTGTCCCTGTAAAGATAAAATACTAAGCTATAAAAAAAAGTTGTTTTACGAAAATAGGTTAAGCCATTTAAAAAAAATATGCCTTTTTGTATGCGCAGAGGTTTGAGTCGATTTAGTTGCTCGGGAGTGTAGTTAAAATTTGAGAAATGTTCAGTTTATTCGCCTTCAGAGATTTAAAGCGACCAATTTTCAAAATTATTTTTTAATTCTTGCTCCGAAAGTCTTTAATAACCTTTCGGTTGCATTGAGAGATTGTCGGTAACTTAAAAGCAATCTCAATTTCTGCGTCAATCGACTAAAAAATCTCATTGCTCTTTTATGTTTGTGGGTTATCTGTCAAAATATAAAAAACTAGAAAATTGCAAATATAAAATCTAAAAATTTCGTTTTCGATGCAATGTTGAGATTAATTTAATGATACTTCTAAACAATTAATAGCCATAATAAGTTTTCAAACTGAAAACGGCAGCCCATCAGCCAAACGACAGAATCCAAAATAAACTTACAAACATATTTATGTAAAAGAGGGGTAAATCTATGGAAAAATTGAGATTTCTAGAAAATGTTCTCGAGCAAAAATATTTAACCCTCAGAGTAAAAGCAAATTTTTTCCCTTCAGAGTGTTTTTTTTGATTCAATCGAAAACTATTGTTTTGTATATTCTTTTAATTTTTAGTTTTATTAATTTACTAATTACCACTGGATTGTAACTTGTCAATATATCTAATTGTATTCATTGTGCCGGGCGAAATCGGTACATGTACCTCTGTTCTTGCAGTGAGTCATATTAAAACCCAAGCTATAATCAAACCTGTGCCGAAAGCACGCGTTTAAAAATGATACATATCGGAAATCGAGGCGTTAATCATGCTTTATGGTGTTATGACATTATGACACTGAGACCCGATTGCATGAACGAGGATAAATGATTAATCCTCTGATTTAGCGTAGTTTGCATTGTATGAACGATGCTAAATCAGAAAATTAATCGATGCATTTTTTTTACCATCCGTTTTATCCTCTCTTTTTCGTGACCGAATTAGAGACTAAAAAAATTTGTTTTTGTTTTTTTGACATTTCAAATGTGGTGTAACGTAATTATTAAAAATGGACTCAACAAGGAAGAAAATGTCAAATTCGGAAATTGAAATTTTATTTTTCTCTAAATAAACAAAAAAAAATTTAATAAACATCAACAAAGTAAACTTTATAAAATAAGTATTGCCAGTCATACAAAAAACTGCTATAAAATTGCAACAAAAGGGAGGCTAAATTTGTATGCAACGTTATCATACAATCGACGAAACGTAAAATCATTGAGTATAGTGATTAATCATTACTCTCGGATTTTTTATCATTTAGCGGTGTTCATACAATCGGCCCTGACTAATTTTCAAGTGCTCTAAATTGCTGTAAAAACAATGAAGCGAAAAAGAGAAACAAACTAATTATAGTGTAGACTTACGGGTAAAATTGCTGACTGCTAACATTGGCTTATGGCGGAAAATCCCTCATGTGTGCTGACTTATTGACAAAATTTGGTCCCCTCGTCAACCTCTGCAAGGAATACGCTTCTTGGATTCACCAATGATAGTATACACTTTACATGCCTATACAAGAATGGAATAACTGCCATTTCAAGCCTTTGGGATTGTTCTGGATTCTATAATTGAATCACTTAATTGAGAAACTCGATATATCCATTATGAGTTTTTTAACATTTTATGAAATATCCGTTTTTAAAAGCAAGGCGCAAGTTTGAGTTATAAACCCTACAAATCATTAACATTTATCAATTATAGCTAAACTAAAAAAACTTACAATTTTCAATAGACTGACAGTTTTTTTTTTATTTTCTCAGAACCATGTTTCTCAAATAAGTGATTCAATTAAACCGAGACGAGTATGTAGCACGCTCAAAACCCTGCGTATCTTACAAATTTAACTCAGACACAATCGCCGGTTGATGATGACACTTTGGCAGCGCTGCTGCTACCCCGGGATATTCGATTCATCTTTTTTTTTGCAAATTACATACATACATATATAGAAACAGGTAAAATCATGTTTATAAATATAGGTTGGTTGTTTAAATAGGTGGATGTCCTCAAAAATTTTTTTTTTGTTATTAATAAAATTAATTGTGTTGTGATTAATAATAAAAATTAAATTTAAATATTAATGTAGGCGAAATTAATAATTTAATGAAACAAAATATACAAATTTAGTTATGGAAAGTTTGGTTAAGTTTGTATATAGGATTTAAGATTTGTATATAATATGTATGTGGGATATTCAAAACACATTTTCACTTTATTTTTGACGTTATGCCGCCAGTCAACAAATGTCGGAACTACATATTTTCGATAAATCACTAATTATAGTTTATAGCACCAAATTCCAAATTCTAATTGGAGCTAACCATCCTGCCAAAAGTATATTCGCGCTTCAAGTATTTCTTACAGGCTGAATTTACATAATAAGTACATTACACCTATATGTACCTACACGAAAAAATAAAGGAGGAAGAAGCAGACCATCCAAATTAAAATCAAAAAATTCGGGGTGGACTGTGTTATCTACACGGCCTTAGGTATTTTGCGTGTTAACGTTTATAAGATGTGGAGATTAATTATTTTAATATAAATTATCTGCCACAGTTTCTTTACGCACAAATAAATGAGGGATACTCTCTCAAACATTGTAAATCACTATTTTGTAGTTTGTAATTATAATTCAAATTTTGTGGAAATTAATTATTTTAATTTAAAATAAATTAACCACCACTGTTTCTTTACGCAAAAATTGCCACCAAAATTGCTTCGGTCGGATGAGCCATTCTCTCGCTAAAGTGATTCAAGCATTTAAATCGCTCGCCGCCTGATGATGTCATTACGATAGCATGCATGAAGCCTAAGGACCAACCTAAGAAATCATACATTTAAATTAAAGGTAATGCTTACAGTTGATGAGTAACTGCCCACTACCAAGGGCCAAATTTCGTGGCAATTTTCTGAACATGCAGTGTCAGTCGGGGCTATTAACAAGATCAAAAATTACCTATTACAAGTGATGTACTTATTTTTTTGTCTACTGTAAAACTATTCATTCATCAAAATCAAATTCAATTTTTTTTATGAACGAAAAATTAATAAATAAAACAAACCAAAAAAAAATGTTGAATCTGCACAATAAAACAAAACAAAAACAACTAACATACATTCGATATCTCGCTTCAACATAAATTCCAATTCTTTCTAGCTCACCACATAACACAATTTTCAACAAACAAAGAGCCAATTATTTCCATTCCATTCAATATTCTCTCCTTATCTCATTCTATCGTTAAACGTGAACATCCCTAAATTTTTTTTCCATTACTATTATTTTGCACAACACAAGTGAAATTCTAAAAAAAAAATTTATGAATGAGATAAAAAATCGAATTGAATGCGCTTTAAATATATCAACAACTATATATGGGTTTACATTTGTTAGAGTGAGATCATCGTATCCAATATGCTAATCAAAAACAATGAATAGTAAAAAAAAAAACAAAACATAAATTGAGAAGCAAACTAAAAAATTTAAAAAACAAGAATTTTGTTGTTTTTTTGTTTGTTTTTCTTTAGTTTCATTTTAACTGTGTAGTTAAGAGGAACGATTGTATTTTTTTTTTTTTTGTAAGACTTGAGAAACAAATTTTTTATATTATATCGTGTGTCTTCTTATACATTTATTTTTATTTTTTGTTTTTATATAAATTTTGATTCGTGATCTTTATCGATCCAGCAAGAAATAAAAGTTTTAATTTTATTTTTATTTTTTTTTGTGGTTTTTAAAACTAACTTGAAAACTTCATAAATTTTAATTTCAAGACAACCAAAAAGTGAGACTTTTTTTGAGTTATTTATTGTATAGTTTTGTGTTTAAAAAAAAGTAAAAAAAAAAATATTAAAAAATGTAAATCAAAAAAAAAATAAATTTTTAATTGTTATATAATATGTAAGTAAGTGTGTTAAAAATATAAAATATAAGTGTTTATTTAAAAGTGCGGTTTTGTGCAATATTTAAAAAATAAAAAATCGTTGATAGGAAAATTTAATAATTTCATCCACCCTCAAATGATCTTATCATACATAATATATTAGAAAAATAAAAAAATATTTTTTTGTTGGTTTCTGTTGATAAATAAATATAAATTTATATGAGATGGTGACACTAATGCCATGTAGTTATTTATCAGCATCCCGCTGTGGATTGATTGATAAAATGATAGACTCTAAGGTATTAAAAAAATTAACGATTAGAAAAAAAAAAAAAAAGTTTTATTTATATTCAAAATACGAATCTCAATCGATAAAATTAATTTATTGAAATTTTTAATTTATTTATTTAAATATTTATTTTATTTACAATTATTATCGTTTGCATGTTCTTATCTTGATGCATTTCAAAATTTAAGATAAAATATTTTGTTTTGTTGTTGTTTTTGGTATCCATGTTTGTTTCCTGGAAACCAAATTAATGGAAGGATATACAATTGTGTACATAATAAATATGGTTTCCTGTTTTCTATCTAATGGGATCATGCGTGATTTGCACAGGATTGTTGTTTTTCGATTGTGTCCGCAACTTGTTACATATAAGCACACCATCCGACGGTAAAATAGTTTTTGTATAGTGATAAATTATAGTTTTAGCGTTTATGGTGACTGGTGACCCTTTTTACCGGAATTTTAAGAATTTCTTTTACACTTGATAAGTATCTTGTAAAATTAATTTTGATTTTCTTGCTGCACTATAATCTATAAGTAAAGTGTTGATTGATTATAATTTATAAGGGTGTTGAAATGTGTTATGTATAGCTCGAAAAGTGTTTACCAGTGAAATATTAGATTGTTTTGGGTTTAAATCTAATTTTATATTAATCATTTGAACTAACTTTCAATTTCGATACAAGATCAAGATGTTTTAAGCAGTTGATGAAAATATTAAAGCTTGGTTCAACTTTAAGATTGGGGTTTTCAAATTTGACTAAACCGTAGCTTTCTATATAGTCGATAGTTTTCAATTATAAGCTTAATTAATTTTGACTAATATTTTACATTTCAACTACCGGGTTATGTATCATTTTATTTTAGGCTTAACAACAAAATCAAAATTCAAAGTTTAAGAACACGATTTAGTAATGCTAAAGCATTTCCTTTATTTTAACATGTGACTTATAAGCTATACTATTAAGAATTTTGTAATAAATCTGGGGCGCTAGTAAACAATTCTATGAAAAATTTAGGGCCAAATCGACAAACCACAATTAATTCGCAACTGCGACTAAATTGTCTCTTTTGGTATTTTTAAACCGCAATAAAATCACAGATTAAAGTCTAGATTGAAGTTGTAGTCGTGGATATCGGCGACTACAATCAGTGAATATAATTGACGTTTAAAATCGAATTTATCATTTCTAATTTCGATGTAAATTTATTTATTTTAGGTCATAATAAATAATAATAAACAAAATACCTTTATTTAGCAATAATTAATCAATTAATATTATTTTTATTGTGATTTTGGCGTTGAAAAAGTTAGAATTTATTTGGAAACATTTATTATGTTAAAATTGTACTAGATTTCTGATTAAATTTGCTGTTTTATTCTGGTTTAAAAATACCGTTTTCGAACATCAATTTCGAAAAAAGAGTGACTGCAACTAAAAGTTGTAGTTGTGTCTATCGATTCGGGCCTTAGAATAAATTCAAAAATGGTCAAAGTTACCCAAGTTATTCTTACCCAAGTTAAACCTTCATATGATACAAATTTACTTGGGTAACTTTGATCATTTTTCTAAATTTTTCATAGAATTGTTTACTACCGCTAAAATGTACCGTCCGGATATCATGATTCCGCCCCTGCTTTGTGCACGATATTGATGTAAGCAACCGCCGATTTGCAAATTATTTATCAGCTCCAGACCTGGGCCATGTTCCTACAAAATCATATTAAGAAAATTGCGACTCGATTGCGGTTCATTTTAGAAGCAAACCTAAATACGTTATTGCTAAATCGTTTTTTTCATGTTTAGGTCATATTTAACTTTAGTTGATATTGCTTAACGCTTATCAAATCATAAATATTGTTATACATTTCATCATGATCTATAGCTGAAATTAATTTTTATTTGACCTTCTCATAGCGGTTTGGAGAAAATATTCATTTGTCATTTTTCTACTTATACTAGGTCAAGTCCAGATGCTTTTTTTTTGGAATGTTTTTTTTTGTTTTTTTTGTCATTTGAAGTATCTGAAGTTACTTAGCTGTTTCATCATTTAGCATTTTAAATTCCACAGTGCGAAACTTGGTAAAATTAAATTTCTTATGCAAATATTAAAAGAACTATAGTTTAGACTACACAATATTGCTGGGCACTGGCGACCCGTCATTTTTATAGTTTCATACAAAAAAGTAACTCCTTGCGAAAGCGAATAAGTTACATAAGAAACATGAAAAAGGAAGCAAACCTTAGATTTTCGCTTAAAATTTCCGCAACGTACTTTGTAATAATTAGTATTATTAAATTTCGCTATAAACTCACGCTTTGATTATTAAAAGGGTTCAGCCACTCTACCTGAATGGCTGAGAGTGATAAAAATACTTTTATCACTGGTACGTACTTATTAAGCATTCTGCTTCATTAAACAAACACTGAAAGCTTTCAACTTTTTAAAAAATTCAGAAATTTTAATCAACGAAATTTGAAAGCTTCCAGTTTCATTTAATCTACCATATTACACCTTTTAGCATTCTGCTATACGAATTTCTAGGCCCCACTTAGCCGAGATTGTTTTGCTCAGTGTAAGTAAGAAAGACTAATTCGAAATGCTTTTAAAATTGAATTACGAGGATTCAATGTTCAAAATTCTAAATATTTCTGTTTTATAGCTATATACTACGGCATGAAGTGTTTCATTTTTCGAACATCTTATATTAGAAGTAATTATGTACAATAAAGCTACTCCTCTGGAGGAAATTTTAGACCGTATCGGCAAACCTCTATAATTTAATCCTTATACCGGCCGATTTTCAACTTACATAGCTATTGATGCACAAACAGTTT
Source organism: Tipula helvola (assembly GCA_963556165.1). Taxonomy (NCBI): domain Eukaryota; kingdom Metazoa; phylum Arthropoda; class Insecta; order Diptera; family Tipulidae; genus Tipula; species Tipula helvola. Next base: position 37,399,050 of record OY744482.1, on the reverse strand, counting down.
TCTGTAATTTTTTTATGATTTATAATAATTTTTAGAGTACTTCAAGACTGATCGAAAACTCTTTAATTTATATTTTAAGCTGTTTACCGATTATTCAATTTTATTCAAGATTTTCGATAATCTGGAAAATTCATATTTTGTGCTGAGCATATTGAATTGGTTGCGAATGAGGTAAGTGATTTTAGCGCAACTGTTTGTTTAATGTTTGAATGCTTTCGAGATTTTTTATGTGGCCTCACTGTAAAATTCTTAATTCCAACATCCTCCATTTAAAAACAATCGCTAAAACGAAAGAAAGATTTCGTTTTATATACATGATTTTAAAATAAAGAAATCGTGCCCATAAGATTTAATCACAAACGAAATAAACGTAATGGTAAATCATGTATACGAAACCAGAAATTATTGGAAGAATGCCATAGAATTTCAGTTCCATTTCGCTAAATTATCTACTATTGATTACACATCTACTAAATTTTGTATATAGATTTAATTTAAGAGAAGGGCACACAATTCTGGCTTTTAGGCTCAGATAGTTTCGGAATCGATTTAATATTAATTTTATACCCAACATGGATCGTAAACACCAACAAAAACGAAAAGTTGGGTATGGAATTTTATTACAAAGAAACAGAAAGTTATTGGAATAAATATGAACATCGTTTATTTTTAAACTAGGAATATTACAGAGCATACTAAAGATAAAATTCAGTCAGCAGAAAAATCAGGATTGTATGAAAGACAAATGAAAAGAAAAATCAACAGGAATATGCGAACTCTTATAAATATTGGACCAAAAACCTAAAATTAGCTTTGCCGATTTTAAAGTTATACATGAAGTAAATCTTACTGCACTGAATCAAAAAGGTTAGTAACTTGCCGTACTTTCTCTTTGAAGTATATGTAAGATTGAGTGGTTTATGACGTTTTATTTCCTATTCAAATAATTTTCTCAATGTTTATTGTCACTGTCAAAGAATATGATTTAATTTTACTGTGACAATGAATGGCATCGTGAATTTGTTCAGAACAACGAATTGCGAGTGATTTGCTGCCGAATTAAATTTTGAATGTATAAATGCGGTTTTTCATATAAAAGGCACACGATAACGATAAATTATCCGATTTTGCTTGATATAAGATAAGGGGTTTCGGGCCCCTAACATGTTTTATAGTATATGTAATGGTAATTTTCATTAACCGGTTATCATATATCGGTCAACGAAAATTCCTTACATATACTCTAAAACTTTTTACAGGCCCGTAATTTCTTCTATAAAGCAATATTTGGCATACATACGCTCTAACACTGCATACCCTCACAACAATACAATACAATAAATAAGCTTTTATGGTCTTACAGTCAACATTTTCTATATTCAGAACAAACTTTTAAGGAATAACCCAAGGCTAGTAACTAGTTTTATTAAATTCTAAAACACTTTAATTGTTTCTTAAATTATTGGTAAAAGTATTTTAATTTTGCTTTACACCTGATAAAACCTCTTAACAAATTTTTATTTATAAAATTTTTGAAATAGAAATTCTTAAAATTGTCTAATAGTCAAAAGCTTTAAAACTCTTAAATTTTTTAGAACCTCAGAACCTTTCAAAATATAATCGTACAAATTAAAAAAGAGTTTTTCTATTAAATTTCTTTAAATGTTGATTTTCTTAGTTTGTTTAATTGGAGTCGAATTTCCTAAAAATAAATGCCTGTTCGCTCTAATCATTTTGAATTTAAATACTAAATCCTTTAATATTCTGATAATCAAAAAAATTCTCAAATTTCTTGAAATTCTTAAAATATATTAAATCCGTAAATTTGCGTATTTCATTAAAACTCTTTTCATATTCACTCCAAAATTTCTTTTAAGTCGTAATACACGAACTCACATTTCCAAGTTTAAATTTATAAATTTTATAAATTTCTTAAAAAGAAAAAAATTTTGATGATCTGAGTTTTTTGAAATTTTTAAAATTTCATGAAATTTAGCATTCTTAAGGTTATTAATGATAGACAAATTCTTAAAATTTAGCAATTTTCTAAATCATTTGGACGTTTTGTAATTTTTAAATAAGCGTCAAACTTCATGGAAAAAGTTCATTTCCTAAATATTTTCAATTTGTTAAAATAAAAATACCTATGCTCGATTTAAATCATTACAAGCTGATTAAATATTTTTTACATAGAAATATTTTGTCGCTCAGTTAAATATTTAGCTGAACGAAATTGGGCAGTTAAATATTTAACCCGTTCACCTAAATAAGAAATTAAATTAACTTGCTTTGATTTTGATAATATTATGAAACAAATTGCAATTTCATAAATGCAGTTTAACCAGCGGTTGGCTCTTCTTTTAAGCAACTGATCATTAAAGTACATTAAATTCGATAAAACTTTATTTTTCTAAATTTGTCATTTTGTTCAAATTCTGTAACTGGATTGGCTAGCAAACAAATTATTTTAGTATCTTTAGAAGCAAATGCTATTTCCGAATGGTAAACGTCAAACAATATAGTTGCAAGGGTGCAAATTACTGATACAGAAAATTACTTAATATGTTGTTACATTTATCTTAGATACAATTAATAGCGATAAGAGATATATTCTGTTGCATTAAGGGTATGATCTATCCTAAGATTATGATTGAATTTTTTTACATTAGTCAGTATCCGTAAAATGTTAGATCCAGAAAGTATGACGTATGTATAACTAAAAGGTTTATTTTCGCTTATTGCTTATGTTGCAAAAATTTACACAATTGATTTTACCGGGTTAAGCAATTAGAAAAGTATTGTAATGAACAATGATCGTAATAATTTTGGTGGTCACGAATGTAACTTGGACACCCCCTAAACTTTAGAGATCCTCAACCCCAGCCATAAAAGACAGCTTATAGCGACAAATTTACCATTAAAAACGAAATACTTTTTTGATTTACATGTAACAAAATTTTAAATTGGCTTAAACCATCTCCTTTCAAACCTGATTTGTTTAGGCAAAAATATTTATTGTAGGGTTACCTCTTATGCAAGCCGAGCAGTATTATTATACCAGCTAGTAACCTAATTTTACTTTTCATATTCTTAAAATTTAAAATTTTTTGAAGTTGTTTAAAAGTCAAAATTGTTTCTTGAATCCAAAATTTCTAAATTCTAGAATTCAAAATGTCTGAACTTTAATAGTTTAATAGTTTTGAATTAGATATAGAAATTTGGATAGCTTTTAAAAGAGATTGAAATTCCCATTATATTTCAGAATTCCGAAAAATGTCGTCCAATTAATTTTGAAAACATTTTGATATTATTCGTGTATGAATTGATATGATGAATTGAATTTTTACGTTGTATATTGTACGTTGTAACATTTTCCTATATTCTGTATTTTAATTAGGTAATAAATTTAACAATTTGATTAAAATTCACCATTTTGTGATATTTTTAAGTTCAGCTAACCATATTCAAAATTAATTCTGTTGATTACAGAGTCTTCTTTTAAGAAGCTTGAAACATCGTCTAAAATTTTTCACAACACCCAAAAATTTGTTGCAGCTTTTTTAATTCGATTTTCTGACACCAAACTATATACGTATAACACTTATGAAAATTTCAAAATTGCCGAAAATTATTAGAATTTAAGTCGTCAACCTTTTAAGCCCTTTTTCACAATATTATTTCATTTAGCACCATTAGATTTTTTACACAAATAACATTAATTAATTATCCACATGATCTAAAATATGAGCTTCCTTTATACTACTGAAAATAGATAGAACCCAAGCAAAATTTTATTTTGGGCCTGTTAATTCATATTCAATCGTGAAGGTCTTAATTCAACGTTATTAAATTCCTTTGAAGGAAAGTTATTTTTATGTCATCTGCAAATCGCTTTTTTTTCATAATTCTCATTCAGTTCGAAACTGAAGTTGGAAAACCCTTGATAGTTTCGCTCTTCGTAAGGAAATAATTATATGGTCTGGCTGTGATCCGAAAGAATCTAAATTTCACATTACACCAGAGAGTGTGGTACAGATATCAATAAAGTTATTTCATACTTTAAGACAAAACAGCTCTGTATTCCAGCTAAGGGCTCAATTTGAGCCTTTTACTGCTAGAACCAGGCGGACGTTACTTATATAATAGGACTTTCTTCTTCAAATAAAATAAGAAATATAATGAAATGAATTTTTGAAATATAGAATTACATAGAATAACATGTTTTGGTGAAACTTAGAAAGGTTAAAGAAAAATTTAAAGAAGCATTAAGATTCCAGCGAACGGTTTGGGAAGCCTTCAATACCGAAACATTGGAGCTCTATTACGTCTCAAAACAGCGATATGATAAACAATTGTTTATCTTAAATATAATAATAGTATTGCAAGCCCTTTAACTTTGCCTGTCAAAATGCATTGTAGCCTTATTTTGCTACTTAAAATATCTTCCAAGTGAAAATTACTCGATTTAGCTCTCAAATTTAGCATTTTTCGACTGCCAAAATGACTATCAACAAGTAATAGATGACTTAACTAACAAAAGCCTTAACTCACATTTATAAAATTTTGAAGAAATTTGCAAACAAATTAGGGCCGATCCTAATAATGCGATCGCTATAAGTATGTTTAGCACGAAATTTATAGTTGATTGTTTTGCCCCACAAAATGAATAAAAATAAAAATTAATTTTGAGCAAATGACACCACAGAGATAAGGTAAGCGGCTCATAAATATTCCCATATGCTTAAGAAAATCTCGAAAATAAATTTAAAATTATGCGATCTTACTTAAAAATTTCGAAAGCCTGGAGCATGTCGAAAATTTTTCGAAAATCTTAAAAGCCTCGAGAACTCAAATAGTAATCAGATAGTCAATGCTAATCTGTCAACAGGCGCTTTGCGACTTTCGAATCAGTAATTTGCGTTTATTCTTAAAAATAAATTTTAATCAATTAGTTTTAAGTTCTTAATAATGTGCCAATTGTTTGTACTTATATCAAAAAGTTAAGTTTTTAAGTTTTTGAATTTAACTTTTTTTGAGAATTTGGAATTTGGAAATATTAAAACTTAATCGTTTATAAATAGAAATGTATAATTTTTAAAATTTAATGTTTAATTTAAAATTTAAAACCTAGGAATATCTTTGGTAATATTTTAGTTTAACACAAGTTTCGGTTTGAGGTTACAAAAAAAGTTACTAATAGTCCTCAACTTACGACAAACCTTCGTTCCAAAATATCCATCGGAAGCCGAATTTGTCGGTATAGTCGAGTAATTCATTAATTTATTATTGTAAATACTTAATTGGCAATAAACCAACCTTATATCCGATTTGATTATTCCACAATTTGTACCTAAATTTCCTATAATTTTCATTTCATCTTGATTTTATACTTCTTTATCTAGCTGATGTGCTATTGAAATGGCCGCGCTAGTACATATCGTTTAAGAAGATATCATTAAACCCTGTTCAAATATATTTAGCTGTTCAGAGAGTAAAGTACTCCATGCTTCTGCGTTATTTTTATAGTAGGTATACATTACCATTACGTTCTTCAGAATTATGTTAAACTTTAATTTGTTCCTCCATCCTTTCCACAATTCATCACTCACTTGTCTTGGCTAAGAAAACTGGTTTGAATCTACGCTTAAAAATATTCTGGAACAAGAGCAAATACTCAAAGGGCGATCATATTCTGGAAAAGAATGAAAATTCTTTAATAAATTTTCTGGAGAATTTATTCATTTCTAGTTATTCAAATCATTCAATTGTGCACCTCAGCCCGGGTCACGATTTTAAAATACAAATACAAACATTAAGTTATCACCGTATTTTACACCGGATGTAACTTTTTTTATTTTATTTTGAAAGGTAGGGAATAAAAATGACGCTTGGAAAGCATTTAGCAACTGAAGGTAATTTTCTAAAAATGAACAACCAAACGACATGTTTAATTTTTTAAATGGTTTTATACAGATAGATTTATTATTTATCCACTTATAATCAAATTTCATCATTTTTATTTCAAAAATTAATTCCAAAAATAATTTTAGCCTGTTTCAATGGGAGAAAAATAAATCTTAAATAATTCTTATTCCATTTCCCCAGACTGAAATGCGACTAATAGCATTGGCAATTTAGCAAGTTAACGAACGCATGCGAAAGCATCCTGTAACCTTTCTACACGTTAAGGGCAAGTTTATGCGAACTCCACATAAAAAAGTTGAAATTTTCCATTTCTCCAGAATTTTTACTGAACGAGGTTTTATAGTACAAATAACAAAAAATTTAAAATTTTTTGCGCATTTCGTTTTGTTATTCAATATTAAATTTACCTTGTTCCAGAATTTCACTAGATCGTTAAAATTTTTTGTCGTGGCAGAACATTATAATGTTTCCAAGTTTATTACGCAAAAAAATCGAACTAAACTCAGAAAAATTATGGAATTAAACTCAGAAATAAATTTTGCGAATTTAATTTCCTTTTTATTAAGTGTTTAATTCCTGCGACCTTATTGCGTCAGTCGTCATGGGAAAATGACGTTATGGACTATGGTTTGTATACATATACTATAGTGATAGGCCGGCTGCAATAACGAACTTCAAGCAAAAGTATGATTCATAGTTTTCAAAGCGGTTGTGAACGTCTTTTACCCTGGTGGTATGGAAAACTTCATCTGCAAGCAGAGATTAGGTGGCTTTCACGGGGCAAACCGCTGACAAGAGTATCGAAAAAACTAAATTATGGCTGTTTATTTCGGCAACAGCTGCTGAACAAACTCAACGAATTGAAGTTTCCCTTCAGGATGAAAAAGGGTACCAAATTTTATGGAAAAGTACCCCTACTTTAAACAATGAAATAACTCCTTGATAGACCACTTTTATATTTGGATTTAATTCTACAATATCAGGTCTATGGTTTCAGGAACAAAAGATCAGGAATAACAGGTTTCCTGGACTAATGTTAAAAAAATATCCGTGTCATCCGAGCTTTCCTATTTGTTCAATACTTAATGCAATGGAAGCAAGTGCACAAGCACTGATTCCTAATTTGTGGATTACTAAAATCTTTAACTTATACGTTATGCCCATCTGCATTAACTCCCAATAAAGGGAGGTAGGTATACAAGGTTTCATCCACAATAAATATTTGCTCAGTCAAATAATTATTTTGTTCAAGAAGTTTCTTGAAGAAGAATCTTGAATAAATATCTCGGCTGCTTTGTTGCTTGCCAAAAAAAATACATTCCGAATATTAGCTATTTGGTTCTTATTTACATCGTCGAATAGACCAAATACTTTTGCTTATTATGTAAACTTAAAACCACCCATCTACTTTTTATTTTATTATTTTTAATTTTTTTCGAAATCAATGGCACTCCTTGATGTTTTATGAACAGTTCTGCCAGGCTCAACTTTAAGCGTATTTTGTTGAACAAAATTGAATTCGAATTATTTTTTGTTTATTTGTTTCCCAAGAAAATAGCCAATTTGATTTAATTAGCAAAAGCCAACTTTTCGAAATAAAATATAAATTTAATATGTAATATGACCTGGTGGCAGGTATCATAACCAAAAATTAGAATTGGGTTTAATTTAACCCAATATTTTTTTGGGTTAATGTTATTCTTGCGAGGATTTATGCTATGCAATTGTTGTTGTAAATTTGTCAAGGAAATACGCTTTTTATTTGCCGTAATTTAACTATCAAAAATTTTAACACTTTTAAACAAAACACTTTTTTTTAATTTCATTGTATAGTACTTAGAGACACAAATTTGTACTAATTCTGTAGGGCAAATAAATAAAAATGAATGTTGTTGACCATCTAAACCCAAACTATGATCCGCGATTCAAATCTGGTTGATCTTAACATTACTGAATTGTTCACATGGCACAATCATCTCACTATAAAATTTTAACCATGATTTTTCCATTTAAAAAGATTTTTAAAAAGTTTCGCCAAGTTCTGTAAATTTAATTTTTTGGCCCGAATAAAAATAAGTTTGGGCATCACTGTTTTAGACCAAATAATAAATGAATTGTTTTTTGAGGAATAATGTTACAACACTTCAAAAGCTTTTCTAAAGTTAAATACAGTTAAAACATAGAAAACAACATGTCAATATTATGTTTGGTCTAATCCACTGCGATAGACATTTTAAGGAAAAACCTCTATAGAGAAATTTTCGAAGAAAAAAAAACGATAATTTAACGCTGAGATGTTGATGAAAGATATGTTTTACACATTGCATGATTTTCCTGTGTGACCCCAGTCTAATAGTTTATTAGGTGTTTGGAGTACTTACTATTTTAAAGTTATCTGAATATCTAATTTTATGACTTTAGGACAGTTAATCATTCTAAAGTCATAAAATTGGATATTCAGATAATGATCTACCCCATCTCGATACGTTCTAGCAAGCAAATTAGCAACTTGCGAGCTGAAAATGATATTTTGGTATGCTCGAACGTTTTTGCGACTTCCTAGCAAGCAAAAAATTAAAAAAAAAATTGCGAGTGACTTTTTGAACTCGCAATAGAAAAAACAAAAAAAAATGTATACAGGAAAAAGTATTTTGAATGACCATTTCAATTGTCTAATTATTAAGCAGGTATTTAAATTTAAAAATTATATGCAAATTTTCAGAATATATTCAGGAAGTACATTATTTATCCCTCACTGAAATTTGATTTACGATTTATTATTTTGATTCCTACTCATATTTTTTGCTTAATTTATTTCCATAAATTAATTCAAATTTGAAAAGGCGAAAGTAAAATATGTAGTGAAATACATAAAATAATAGTTAATTTTCTGGTTATGCTCTTATTTAAATGTTCTTAATATTCGCAATTTGCTGAATATTAAGTAATATGGCAGATTTGCTACATGTATTGAGAATGCCATTTCTAGCAAACTCAAAAAGGGGTCGCAAATCCGCCATTTTTAACCATCGCAATTTGTTAACTTGCGATACGTACGAGCATCTAACCCAATAAATGTAATTTTCAGCCGAGGCTTATGTGTTGTGTGCTCTGTTTTGATTATTGCATCTTAGCGTAGTTGTTCCAAAACAAATTTCAAGCGTTTTTTTGATCCTTTCTAAATTCTCTTACTACATTCCCTTCGGCAAACTTGAAAACTAATAAAGATCTATTTAAATTTACTAAATTTATCATATTTGTGCCCCCTTTCCGAAATGAGTTTTTGCATATTTTGTATCGGTCATTTAATTTATAAATAATCGACCCAATTAATTATCCTGAATCAAAAAATCGATATTATTTAAAAAAAACTTTAGCGTGTATTTAATACATACGTAATCCAGAAGTATTTTTTTTTTTTTTTTTTTTTTGATAAAACGAGGCATCATCTTAAATTACAAAACATTCTTCTAACAAAAACATAAAAACAACAAAAAGAGAATATTTTGCCGGCACATATGGTAGTTAGGTCGAATACAATTTTTTTTTGGTGTCATGTATTGTATGGTAGTATGGTAGTTTATATAGTTGGAATGGTATGGTTGTGTTATAATTCCATAAAAAATAAAAATTCTATCGTATTATGTAAGCACTATAATTTATGAACTATTTTAACAATTTTTTTTCCATATTTATTAGTTCGTTTGACATTCAAAAGATGTTGCGGAAATATGTAATAATAATTTTTTTTTTTTTACTCGCGCGAATAATATTTTTTTACGATTGTTTAGTGTGAAATTTAAGTGTATCAAATTAATAAAAGTCATAAAAAAAACTTTATTTGGATAAAACGAGCTGATTTGCAAGTTGTTTTTATATAGTTTTGCCGTCTCGTTTATATTAATTATTATTTAACGTATATACAATTAAAAATATTCGCACAGTTGACAGTTAATTATTATTAAATTTTAACTATCTTGATAATTTGCTAGATGAATATAAAAAAAAATGTTGCATTTTGTGTTTGTAAATAATAATCCGCATTTAGTTGTTGCCGTTTGCGTTTTTTTTATAATCTATTGCTTAATCTCGCGACAGTGAAGTTATTTTATAAAGTAATTACATTTTTTAAAAGTTAAGTTGCTTTTTTTTTGTCATACTCTCACTTAATAAATTATGAACATTCGTGATTTATTTGTTGTGTTGTGGTCACTTACAAAATGGGGAAATACATACATATAGGTATTCGTTTTTATTTTGAATGCTTTACTATGAAAAACCGGAAAATAATTAATACAACCCAACATGCGCGCTAAAATTAAAACATGTCAAGATAAACTGGATTTTTATATATCGTAACAAAAGAAATTATTTTTGCAGCATTCTGTGTCTGTGATGCATCTTAGTCAAAAGAAACCAAATGGAGCATATATAATTTTTTTTTTTTTTTGTAGAAGTCTTTTGTCAGGTTGTTTTGAGTTAGAAACGAAACACATATGGCAGAATACATAAAATTATTATGTGTTTGGTAAAGACTCATATAAATAGATTAGTTTGTCGGGCTTCTCTTTAATGTTCACAATTTGTTGTAAATATGCGCTAAACCAAAAAAATGTGGGCTCAACCGGGATTTGAACCCGGGACCTCTCGCACCCAAAGCGAGAATCATACCCCTAGACCATTGAGCCGCTTATAATTTGCTGTACTATACATCACCCTAACACTTTGCAGACGATTAAATTTCGATTTACGATTCGGACTAAGCAATCTTATCGTCGTATCTAATAATAGATTTTGATATCAATAAAATAGTTTGACAACATATTCTAATCTTTACATTTGTCACACTAATTTATTATCTAAATAAACTTATTTTATTATGTGTATCGATAATTGTTTAATAATTAGATGTGTGTATATTCTGTAACATAATATCTAGGCGTAAATGACAGTGATCTAACTTGCTTTCATTGAGTGGTTTATAGTTTGGATTACTTTTTCCGAAAATAACAGACCCAAACAATTCTATTGATTTAGAACCGTTCTAAGCTACCAGCAATAATTTATACCCGTAGTATTAATTTTTCAGTTTTTGTTGAATTGATTTGGTGGTTTTATAATACTATGTGTGTTGGTGGGTCGTGTATATGATGACCTGCGAAATCTGATCTGTGTGTCGTTGCTAACTAGTGAAATTAGCCACAAAATGTTTTTGCTATTTTAATAATCTTGTATAGAGAGTAAGTGAGGGTTTGAAAGCTAAACCTCAACGGTTTGAACAAATTTTAAAAAAAATCATTCTGATATCGTGTGGTGTTACACCTCTTATAGGGATTTTGTAATCAAAATTGGATAATATGGTATTCTGATGTGATTTCCAAAACTAGACTGATACATATTGTGTGAAAGGGCGACTACCTGAACTAATTTTAAAAGAGGTTGCCGAAAAGTTGGCTTTTCGAAAGCTCGATTTGAATCTGCTGAGCTTTTATTCGAATTATGACAGCCTTACCGCCTGATGAACTTAGCTTAATAAATTTGATCGGTACACAGTATAACTTTGCAACCTTATTTGTTGGAAAGTATGGGTTTTTACAGATAGACTATAACCGCTGATTAAATTATCACAATTAAAAGTTAGGATGCTCATTTTATGGATTGACACTAGAAATTTAGAAATATTTGTAGCGGTATCTGCTCGTTTCATTAAATCGCAGTGTGTCAATGGTATTACTTTGACTGATTGATTGAAGGATTCGACCAAGCTATAAGAAAAACCTCCCGGAGATGGGCAGGCCTCACCGAACACTCTGTTACACCCAACATAAAGAGGATTTGGAGAGGTTAAATTAGTCCGGTAATTGACCCGGTTACAGATACCTAATATAGCCAACAATATATTTCTAATGTAATTTTACGGTTTATTAAAAATTAAAACTGCATTCTGAAATAACATTTATTAGGTTGCAGAATCAGACTTCTGGGGACTTCTGAAAATCGTAATCATAATTAATTTAAATTTAACGTATAGCTTATAAAAAAGTAGCTCAAAGGCGACCTAACAAAATAATTATAATTAATATCAGCTAAAGTATGAAATTCGAGCTGAAATAATTGTAACTTAAGCAGACAAAAAATCAAGAAAACACAATTTCGAAACTACGCGTCGTTGGATGATGCTTGAAGTTGAAGCTTCCGAAAATCCGATCAGGTTTCTCAGGTATTCTAAAATGAAACCAATTAATCGATTATTTTATTACGACATACTATTTAATAATCAACTGGTATATTTCCTATTCTATGAAACCCAAATAATAATTTAGTTTAAAACTAACTATTATTTTAAAAATCAGCCCGTAACACCATAAAAATAAATTAAATTTGGCATCTAAATTGCAAGGATAGCAAATTGATCACTAAATTGCAGACATACACAAACCAATCGAAATATACATCCAACCTAAGATTACCTGACTAACGATACCCATTGACAGCAAATTGATCACTAAATTGCACACATACACACACACAAACCAATCGAAATATACATCCTACCTAAGATTACCTGACTAACGATACCTGAGCAGTACCATTATGTAAATTTTAACATGAGTATCATGTCAAATGGCAAATGTATTTATATTTAAATTTTTGAGATCACTTTTTATTTATTTATTTAAACATACACAAGAGACTATTTTACTCACACTACATCAAACTATAATCACTTACACAATTTTATTATTTATTAATTTTATTCCCTGAATTTAGAATCTAAATTAAATTTAATTCACGCAGAAAGACAAAAACAGGTGTTTCTCGTTCGGGCGTTCATCGCCCTTCGTAGTGTGTCAATGATATTAACATATTATTGAAGTTTGTTTAAATTGAACTTGAATTGGAAGATGTTGTTTATCAAGGGCACTAGAACAAAGTGACCCAATCCAATAAGTTGAGATGAATGATTGGAGAACTCACTTAAATTATTTTTTTGGCATGATTTGCATCATGAGTATGCCTGGAAAGATTATTTGCGTTGACGCTAGGTAGAGTAGCATCAGCTTAGCTGGCACCTTGTTTAAGAAAATTAGAAGTGAATGATTTTGAACTTATACAAGCGTTTAAATTATTTGTTTTTTTTTTTATTAGGTTTGGTTTGCTTACCTACATGGTCCAATCGCTTTGGTCACTGGTCCAAACGACTGGGCCGAACTAGTCGCACGATTCCCTCTGCAAAGTGGTATAATCTATAACTTGTCTTTCACGGGTGTTCCCTTGTTTAGTGGTTTCCAGCGAATTATCATACACATTTATGTATACATAAAACAATTTGCAGCTGCATTACTGAAGGCATATAACACTGCACTCCTTCTCACTTATTCTTCTTTGTGTTTAATTGGCTTGTACTTTTTCCTTTCCTTCTTAGGAACTACCCTCAGGCTCACTTGTGCTGGCTTAGCGTTTCTATTTATCTTTTGGGTTTCAGATCTGCCCTATCAGCATCTGCAAAAACTTCAGTTGGCATATTGTGGAATCTGCCACCAATCTTGACGGGTTTAATAATCCGAATCTGAATAAGAATAGCTGTATTCGTTACCCGCATTTTTAACTGGATGTTATTTTGGAGCTCACTATTCAGTATTTTATTTTTGTATTTATCGCTTTCAAAAAGTTACGCTTAAATTCTGTCTTAATTCCCTAAAATATTTAGATCTGCAAAACATTTCCAAATTAATATTCTGAATTTCTCAAAATCTGAAATTGTTGGAAGTTTTTTCAGATGTTCAGATCAAACGGGTTCGGAGTTTACCGGAGCTCAAACGATTTTGAACAATAATTCTATTGCGTTTTTTTAGAATGCAAGGGATTCCCTGCACCCGAACCCGCTTTAGTTCAGATTTATTTTACAAATATTTGTGTATATGAACCTGTAATCGAACCACGTCAAAATTCAATCAAAACTGAGAGATGGAAACAAATATTTTGAAGTTACACCAACTGTTCCTGCAGTCTAAAGTAGCAACAGATCTTAATTCTCGCATAGTCAATATTGGTTGGAAGTCGCCTCCCTTAATTAAAATTTTACCATAAATGGTTAGTGCAACACAATTTATCGGTTGTTTTGAAGCCATTGTTGCTTCGTACCAAATTTTAACGGAACTATAACATACATTCCTCAAGTAACAAAAAAAAAAGCGAACTGAAATTAGATAGAAAAACCATCGGCGAAATCTTCATTGCGAAATCTTTGACCGTGATTTTTCAGTCTTTACTATATTGCATTAAGAAAAGTTCTGAGAGTGCTCGTATTCTGAGGTCATCTGTAGAATAGACCTTGAAAGAGTAAGATTTTGGAGATTTGCTGATTCTAGAAATGATTACCATTTTTACATATAAAGAAATTTAATTCAGACGTGGTTGTTAGCCATATGAGGGATACACCTTATATAATTACAGAAAACTTTGGCCTTAAAAAAAACGTCAAAAATGTCTCTGTTATTGCAACAGATAAAGCGCAAAGTTGCGGAAGCGTAGCCTAGTGAATATAAGTTTTGAAATTGCTCTGCGTTTCATTCAATTTAGCTGAAAAAAAATTAAAAGTTCAAGGCTGCCTGAATAGTTTAAGTAAAAACTCCGAGAAATCTGAGCAGTTTTCAGTGATCCATCTCCTTCATTTGTCACTTTAGAAAGACCACGCATTTTACAATTTCCCTTCACTCTTTCATTATAGGAAGGAAAATTGGAGTCAATTTACCGAATACAGCGCACTACTAAGGGCTTCACTGATTTCATTGTAAAAGTGCCAGCTAATGTAGACTTTGTTTAGTTACAAGAGCAGCCTTTTAACTTTTTCAATAATGCCATCTTCAATATTTTTACTCATTCTAAAATCAATAGGATGATTTTAAAACATATATCAACGTTTCTGTCTCGAAAATCAATAATAAAAGCCAAGCCAAACATAATTTAACTTTTTTTCTTTGCCATTCTACCACGGAAGTAGCAGAAAGGAAGGAAACTTTTAATCCAACTTCTTTTTGGGCAATAAATATAATTTCGTTGTAAACGATAAATTATTGTTGGTTCAGTCGCTAAATACTTAATATCACAAGTCGCGTGATAAAATTGCTATAACCTTGAGTGATTTCGAAACCTGATTTGCCGGCATATCAATGGCATTATTCGCAGTTGCTCCACATTATAGATGATAGTAAATAATGACACTGAATAGAGCCTCGTTAATTATATGACCGGGACAGTCAAAGTTTGCGAGGTCTGAGAATATTCCTTCGATTTGGACATATCTCGAGTCAGTTACGCAAACACCATAAGATGGAAATCGTTAAATTTGATAGTGAAGCATATACTATTTCCGATAGGGCCACAGAACGAATAATGATACCTAAGAAATATGGAACCATCATTGATAAAGTTGGTGTACACAATATACTATAGTACTCGTAATATGTTCTCTTATTCCAAAATATTAAGTGTTTACAAGAAAACTCCGTGAATATATCAAATCGCTTTTCGTATTATTTGTCATAAAAGATGTTTAAATCAATTTCGAAGAGACAGCGAGTTTTATGGACGGCATTATAGGTTTACAGACAAGACAAGGCTGATGATTGCTTGAATAATCAAGTCAGTTAGGCTAAACTCTAAACCCTCTGCAAGGATCTTGAGTCTGACGCCTTAACCTCTCGGCTTGATGAACAATTAATCAACCAAGTCAATTCACTGACCATGAGTGCTTTCAAATCATCTTTGCAGGCAAAAATAAAATTCCAAATTGATCAACATTCGGTGGATGACACGGATAATCGCCCAAAAATGTGTTAAATAATTTTTGGGCGATTCTTCATTTTAGGTTTGTGCGATTGTATTTGCTCTAAATATGAGCGATTGTTCATTTACGAAAATCGCCCAAATTACCAAAAATGAAGAAAGGCCCAAAAATGGTGGGCGATTATTCAATATGCATATAATCACCCAAAAAATATATGAACGATAAATGAAACTAAGAATTCAAAATCGTCCTAAACAAAATCACACCTGGAGAAAAGAGATTATATCCTCATTGTCTTTGATCCTTTTAAAATTGGATTTATCCCTAAAATGGGAATCATGTTCCTTTAAAAGAAAATAATCGCCGGGACAAACAAATGAGGATAATCTTCTAGCAAAAGGGGATAATCGCTTAACATTTTTTTTAATGTTGTTTGGTCCAATGCATTATACTTCAATATACTTAATTGCCTATAAGGAAAGCACAATTGCCCAAAAATTTTTGAGTAATTTTTATTTAATGTTTTGACGTAATGTTTGAACGTAAAAATTTGTGTCCTCAGCCACCGGTAGTCTAATTGCTTTTCCTTTGTGGGCTTCATTTCCAAATCATAAAAGAAATAAAGTTCATGACCATGGGATTTATTTCCTAAAAATTAGAAAAATATCACCACTGGTCGTTGCTTCGGAGGCTGGCTGATCATTTAAATTTTCTCGTTCATTTGTAAATTCTGCGGAAAAGGAATTATTTTAAAAACAAAACAATAAAAACGCTAAGAATTGGGGATTATGTTTCTTTTAAAGGGATATAATGCCCATTTTTGGGGAATAATATCCAATTTTGAAAGTTTGCGTTTAAATGTAAATCTCCCTTTTCCAGAATATTTTAAAATTAAATTTCAAACAATAAATTATTCTGGAATTAGGCAGACAGTCAAATATTTAACGATGGATAAATTGTTAAGAGTTCTGATAAATGATTAATTTTTCGTAATCCTCCTCAGATCGAAACTAAATTTGCAGAACACTTAACAATGTCTCCCCTTCGTTAAAATTGAATCTTACTTTTCCATATTTTCGTTTATGGACGTAATGTCCCATCTTTCAATTTGGATATTGTGGCTCTTTTCTAAGTGAAAATTATTTTCTTCTGGACACTATGTCCCTTTAAATAAAGAAACATGACATTCAGAAGGAACAAATTGGGAATAATGTCTAAAAGGGGTTACATCACGGCGCCATAAGATTCCACTTGCGTAAAAGTCAATGAATGGTTGGCAAATAGCGAAGATTAACTAATTTTAGGTGATTATTCACTTTCGATATTTAGGTGATTTTATTTTGGGCGATTTTGAGTTCTTTGTTTGAGTATTTATGCATATTGAGTAATACAATAAGGATTCATTTAAAAATTGTTCATCAAATTTTTGGGATATTTTTAATTTATGATTTTTTGGGCCATTTGGTTTTGTGCGATTATTCATGTCACCGCAAAACTTCCTCTGTTCGTAGCTGAAAAATCTTCTGTTATTTTACTATAATTGATTTCTGCCATCCATTTGAATATTAATATCCTTAGAGATTGCGATTTCCCGAGAATTTTTATTTCTAGAGAAACCGAGAAATTTGTTTCCTGACGAATTTCATTATTCGAGAATTTGAGAGTTTTCAAATTTTTTCTCGAGAATCTCGGAACTTCTCGATATTTTTTATATTTTTTAAATTCCTAAAATCATATCAAAAAATGGTTTTATTACATTGGTTTATTTGAAGTTTCTTGACGAAGAAACACTTCTTTCATTTTGAGATGAAGTTAGGCCGAAGGGTAAACAGAGCAGTCAATATTTTAGAACAAACCCCTCTTTATAATATATCAAGACCGGCCACAAAAGGGGGCAGCAGATGAGTGGATGGAAGACACCTGCTCCCCCTAACTGATGGGGCATCGATTAATTTGGCAAGTCAATAAAAATCGTGGAAAGAATAACATTGTGTTTGTTATTGCTGCCTGGCGGAGGTATATTGGAAAACAAATGGCAGGCCCGATTGTTTTTGCGCTTTCTAACTGTTAAAGGGCCGATGTGAAGTTTGTAACACATTTTTTACTACATTTTATGGGAGTGTAGATTGGTTTACCATAGTAATTCAAGCAAGAATTAATGTATGCTTTATAAGGTTTTCCAAATCTGTCCGTTGTATCCCTTAATTTAGGGTTGGGTTCTTTTTCCGTAATGAAATTTCAAAGTCTAAGGTTCAAACATGACGATATTGGTCCCAATATACTCTATAATGTTGAATTAAAGATGGAAAATTCAAAACTAATAATAACGGGGAATAAAACGTATACCACATTAGGCTGAAATTTTAAATTTTCGGGTTAGCGAAACAGCCGTAGCAGGGCCCGTATTCTTGAAATTCACCGAAAAAAGTAGCCGGTGACTTTGGTATAAAACAATTTAAATTCTCGACTGAAATGACGTATTTCACTAGAAAATTATTGGCGACTTTTTCGAGTGAATTTCAAGAATACCGGCCCAGAGCTGATAAATAAGCGAACGGAACGGAATCGGATATCATTATGTTTGATTCTTTGCTTAATATTTCCTGAATAGTTGCCAGATGAGGGAATTCGAGATGCTTAAATTGAAAAATACGGACATTCCAATTAGAAACCCCTACAGTATTAAAGATTTTAAAGAAATAACTTGTTGCGAAAATTCGAAAAATCAGACAACAGAAAATATTAAATAAAAAAATTGAGAAGGAAGCATGAAATTATAAAAAATTCGAACGCGTACGAAATTATAATCTGGATTTAATAATAAGGTGGTCATATTTTGTCAGATAGCCCCAGAGTTGTTAGTATGAGTGGCGCTATCTGGGGTCACTTCTTCTTTACTATGCGCAAACCACTCCGTAGTAATAAAATTTACAAAATTATTTGGGTCATAGCGGTATATCAACTATCTCTTAATAATGATTGACTATTAATTATGAAAGCCATCATCGTATTATTTAAAGTTTGGAGAAAATGAATACTGACGGATTTACCTTCGTTGGCGAAATTATTTCCAACGGAAATTGCAACTTCTCGTCATGTAGGTCATGGTCTATGAATCTCTTAGATTGATGTTATTTAGCAAAGTGTAGCATCATATTTTACACGTTCGGTCATTTTGGTAATATGTATTTGAAAATAAAGACTAGCAAAGGTGTCTATCTTATAGAAGATAAGGAATATCATCTAATCAGAACCCAACCCTAAATTATGGAATACCGTGTGTCCTCTTTACATTATATATGGTGACTATATGAACCAATCTATGAGATTCGTGTTAGTTAGCAGGTTGAGTCGGTAGTATCACGGTGTCGCCCCAAAATCTTGTCCTCTATTAACCCTTCAATATAATATCTTCAGTGCCGGGTATCATGAATAAAGTTTGTATATTTCAATTTTTTTTCTAGAAAAATATTTCATTGCAATTCAAATAAAATTAGTGCTAACAAAATTCCCGAGATAAAAACACTATTTCTCGAGAAACAAGAATTCCTAAAATTAGTGAAATAAAATTTCTCGAGAAACGAGATTTAAAAATTCTTAACATTTCTTAACATTTCAACATTGCTGTTTGCTGCAAAATGCTGTTGCAATTGCTGTAGGAGTCGAGATCAAGTGCATCGATAATTAATGATTACAGCCAGTGTAAAAAATAAAATTGTGCGCAGCTGGAACAAATCGTTATCCTAAAGTTGAGGGGTTACATTTTTCATTCAGTTAGTGCCAAATTTATTATCTGCATTCACAAAAAATTTATAATTATCACTTTCTCTGTCAGAATAGTAGTATAAATTTAGGAAACCGATATTTTTATGTTTTTTCTTTTTTTAAATTTTCTTCTGTATATCGGAATAAAAAAAAAATTTCAAAACATATCAAAAAGAAAAAAAAAATTATGTCAGAAGTGGGATTTGAACCCACGCCCTCAGAGAGGACCAGAACGCCCAAATAACACTTGATTTTAGCAAGCAAGATTAATCTTGAGTCTGGCGCCTTAGACCGCTCGGCCATCCTGACAACTGATTTTTTGTATACAATTTATCGACCACTTGTATCAAACCAATGCAAAAATCACATCATTCACCGCATACTCATTTAAAATACAATGTAACATAAATTATATTGTATGATAAGTTAATCTTAACAAATCAAACGAATTCTTAAATTAAATAAATAAATAAAACATTTTTTTTTTGTCAACATCTTAATTTACACTTTTTTTAGTTTAGTTTAATTTAGTTTGGGGCAACCGTATGTGCCTTTAACGATACGAAACAAAAAACTGTAATAATTATAATGTAAATCAACAATCATAACATCCCGTCGGTGCGCTTCTTATATATTTTTAACTATTAAGATAATATTTTTAGTTTTTTTTCTTAAATATTAAAATAAACAATAAAAATTTTATTTTTATTTTTTTTTATTTGTGTATATGAATATTATGTATAATGTTTATATGTATGCTACTGGCTAACTAACAATTTGTGTGTAATAAAAACAATAAATTTGACGCGTGGAATTTGTTTATCTAAAAATAAGAAATTAAATGCAGTAAGGCGGTTATTTTATATTTTAATTTGGCGAATTATAAGAAGGTAGAATATTTATGATATAAACGACTAGATTATATGTCAGGATGGCCGAGCGGTCTAAGGCGCCAGACTCAAGATTAATCTTGCTTGCTAAAATCAAGTGTGTTATTTGGGCGTTCTGGTCCTCTCTGAGGGCGTGGGTTCAAATCCCACTTCTGACACAACATTTTTTTTTGCTTTCGAAATAACTACGCACTCTATAATCCACTACTTGAGATTAGTCACCTAATCATATAAATAAATTTGTATCTTGTGTATTTGAATTTTATAAGATAAGATTATATTATAAATCAACAATCATAATCTTCATAAAATTTCTTTTTATATTTTCAGGTTAAAAGACCAAAAACAGAAACAGCTGAGACCAGCGAACGAAATAGGTATGTAAGAGTATACACATAATGCGGGTGTTTATTAAAACCAAATTATTGATTGATTTAGTATTATGAGACAAGTTGGAGTTTCACGACTCTCATCTTTTATATTATTTACAAATTCTTATTTTTTTTAAAAAATCTTATTATTTCATTATTTATTTAATTTTTAATTGTCATACAAATTTGTTGGTGGTCCCTTCTTATTTCAAGCAACATAAAAACACAATATACATTAACTTGAAGATTGAATCAACAGGCATTACGCGCGCGCTTAACATTTACAAGAGTTACATACAATTTATAAAACGATTTTCATAAAAAACCGGAAATTTTCCAAAATAAAAATTAAATTAATTAAAAATAACAAAACAAAAAAATGTTTTATTTATATTTAAATAAATTTTATTGCATTTTGCGTATGGAAACATACCCATAATTTTAAAAGACGTTTTTTTAACATTGTTATGTAAGTTTTGTTTTTTACTCGTGATGTGGTGGTGCAATCAATTTACATTATTTACATACATACATTTTGATATCCAAAAATAGATGAATAATGTTTAAATTTAGAGTTTTTGGTTTGTTTAATTTGAATCTCTCTCGTAGGTGGTTTGGTTAGGTTAGCCATCGAATAAAAATGTGGTATACGAGTATAGAAAAATTTAATAGATTTACAAAAAAAAAAAACTCAGCCGAGCCTGCTAGGAGTCGAACCTAGAATCTTCTGATCCGTAGTCAGACGCGTTATCCATTGCGCCACAGGCCCACGTTGTTTTATAATTTTCTTTATCTTATCAATTTTTATGACAGCAATTATGTACCATAAAAATTTAAAAATTGGCTAACTGCCCAATAAAATATTGATAAGTATTTCAAAGTAACTTGTTGATAGATAGTTTTATGTATTTGACACGTCAGATGTGTACAACAATACAATAATAATCGGGATATAGGTTTTTCAGTACAAATTAACAATGTTGCAAAACATTTTCACTTTTTGCAATTTGATGTTCATGTTTTTCACTTTTTACACAATTTAAAATTTTCGATAAGTTATTGACTAATACGAGTAGTATGTTTGAAGGGAACAAACTACTCACAAGTACTTGAATTTACTTGCAACTACTCGTAATAAATCGGTAGTGCAGATGTTTTTATATGTGGTGTTAAAACTTCCGTTACATTTGAGTGCTTCTCACAAGTAGGGTTGCCAACTTTTCAAAGTGATTAACCCGGAGCGAATAGTTCGAAAAAGAAACAAAAATGAAATTGAAATTTTCTAAAAAATGTTGCCAGCGCATTTATAATTCAACTTTCCTTTTATTTGGACTAATCCCTTTTTATTGGGGGCGGTTATCTCTCCGAACTGTTTGCAGAAATGAGTAAAACCGTTCTAAGGCTTTAGCGACAAATTTGTTAATTATTGTCAAACCTAACATTATTTATGAATCTATAATATGGGTTAAATTCAAAATTTACTTTCTTTTATGTATAGGGTCTTTCAAATTGCGGGTTTTTTTAAATCTGTAATAAAACACACAATTTGCTTTCATTTTAAAAAACTTTTTATCGATTATCAATTATACCATTTATTTATAAACGAAAAACAATTCAAATGACCACCTCTTGCACTTTCACAGATGTTCACTTTTATGTTAAAATTTTCAATAACATGTTGGCTTTAGGGTATTTGCTTTAGGTCATCCAATTCCGGAATTCGAAATTCCAGAACACCGGTCGATATTTTGGCTTCGATTATTCCGGAATTGAAAACACTATTTCCAAAATTAATGAATTTCTATTTTTCACACTAATTTAAGTAAATTCAACATAATTTTGTGTAATTATAGTCTGTCTTGTAGATACTAAAAAATATATATATACAGCGAAACGTCTCTATAAGGTCACTATTCAAGGGACCCAGAAATGTTAGTCAATCTATAGGGTCAGTTTAAGGAATAAAACAACCTAAAAATTTAAAAACACAAAGTTAGGCTAAAAAGAAAAATTTCCTTCAAATGTACCAAAAAATTATACGTAATATTTCAGAGAGTGGCAAATAGTGGTCAATTTAGGGAGCTGATCAAAATATAGAGGGCTACTTTTGGAAGTTTTAGAGTATTTCTCTTTTCCATTCACCATGATATGACACCTAATAAACGGATTACGGAACAATAAATGCTCGTTCTTGAAAATTACCTGATGCATTGACATATTTTATTTAATTTGTCTCTAAAATACACCTGCCAGGTATATGTAGTGTTGTTTCTTAGTTTATAAACTGAAAAGGGGTATTTAGTACATAATTATACAGCCCCGTCCGTGAGAAAGAAACAAATTTAGAAAATATTTTATTAGCTCATTAGCTGAAAAATATCAAAAACCGTGATATAAGTTTTTGCGTATCGAAAAGGCCTTTAATTTTGGGACGATGGTCTATAGCGCCCTACGAAGCTAAAAGCCTAAATGACACAAGCTTCGATGCGTCAAGTTTAATGAGAAAAATCAGAAAAACAGGAAACACTTGATTTCAATCATAGCCAATTGTAAGAACGGTACTAACTCGCAGTAGCAATTAAATTTATGTTTAAAAATGTTGCCGAATTTTTATTTTCACATTCGTTTTATAAAAAGTGACTAGGAAAATAAATGTTAGTTATAAGCATTTAATTATAACTGCGATTTAGTATCATTAGTTAGTCTGGGGAGTCCTATCACAGCGCTTAAACTGCGAGATAAATGGTAACAGAAAGGGTAAAGGGAATAAATCCTGTGGTACTCCAACTAATCTAACCTAACTCACTGAATTTTTAGGCTTTATACAATTCATAGAATTTATAAGATTTACAGAATTTATTGAGTTTATAGAACTGAATAATTTATAGTTAATTTATTTATTTATGGATTTATAAAATTTATAGGACTGATAGGTTTCAAAAACATATTAGAATATATAATATTTACAGACTTAAAATTTATAAAATTTATTGGACTTTTAAAATTTACAGAATTTATAAGAATTTAAGAATTTATGAAATTTGTAGAATGTAAAGAACTTACTGAATTTTAAAACTTTATGCATAGGATTATTAAAGTTTATAGGATTTATCGAAATTTTTCGATTTATAAATTTTTTAGAATTTTTAAAAATTATGGATTTTTTAGAATAAGTAAAATTTGGGTGTATAGAATTTTTAGAACTGACCAACTTAAAACAATTCCTAGAACCCATTGAATCTACAAAATTTAAAAAATTTATAATATTTGTAGAGTTTATGTAATTTATAGGATTCTTTGAATTTATTTATCAAATTCATAAAATTTACAGAGTTTATAAATATATTAGAATTTATAGACTTTGTAGAATTTAGAGAATTTGTAAAATTTATATAATTTATCGAATTTACAGAATTTATAAGAAAATAAAAGATTTGAATAATTAAAAGCACTTACTGAATTTTTAAGCTTTATTCATAGAATTTATAGAACTTATAAATTTTTAACGAAATTATTGAATTTACAGAATTGTTAAAGTTTATAGGATTTTTCAAAATTGTTGTACATATTTGCAAAACAAAGAAAATTCAAGTTTGTAGAATTTATAAAACAGACACACAAAAAGAACACAAAAAAATCTACAAAATTTAAAGAATTTATATTATTGATAACGTATGAGGAATAAAATATGGACAAACAAAAAAAAGTAAAAAAAAAATTATTTACTAATCAAACGATTTTAATCCATAATTTATTTAAAACTTTAATTCTTAGATAAAATTTACAGAAAAATTTGCGCTCCATATCGATTCGCTTTCCTGATCCTTTCTGGCACTCTTTTCATTGCCGCCTGCGTTCCTGATGTATCAATCTTCTTGAAATCTCTTTTTATCTTTCTAATCAGACATTCAACATTTTTGGCACGATATCCATTGCTGTATGTATACCATTCTCTTCAGATTTGCCCAAAAAGTTTCAATGGGCCTTAGTTGTGGAACATTTGGTGGGTTATAGTCTTTAGGTATAAATTCGATTCTGCGTTGACGTAAATCAGATAACGTTGCGTTGGCATAATGTGAGGATGCCAAATCAGGCCAAAAAATCGTTTTATCATTTTTATGATATTTATTTATAAATTTCTGAAGCACAGGTAAACATTTGTTTGTGTATGTTTGCGCATTAACCGCCAAACCACTTTTGAAAAATACTGGGTCACTGACACCTCGTTCGCTAATAGCCACCCACAACATAACTTTACCTGGAAACTTGGTCTTATGAATAAACTTCTCCTTTTCTGGTGCATTGTGATCGGGAGACTCGTAGTAGTATTTTGGCTGCCATTCATTACCTTCAACAGTGAAATAACTTTCATCATCCATCACACATTTATAAGCTGAAGAAGCAGCGAAATATGTTTGGGAAAGCACTCTTAATCTAGATTTGATTGTAGCTAATTGTTTGTCTGTAGTTGCTGGTGCCGATTTTTTGGGTTTGCGTTGAATATTCATACTTTGTAAATATTTCTTGATAGTTTTTGGGGCAACTTGATATTTTTTACCCAGTTGTCTGTACGATTTTGCAGTTCGACCCACTGTTTCACCTTTCAATTTCATTCGAACTTTGCTACCTTGTAGTTGACATTTTTTACCAGAGTCGGGTTTTCTTTCCACAGGTTCATTATTCTCAAACAGTTTAATTGTTTTGTAGATAAAGGATTTTTTGAATCCAAGATCCTTGAAGTAGTGAAAAATCTCGTTCTTTTTTTTGTCTGGATTTTCCTGGATTTATTTGACAACGACATTTTTGTAACTAATCGTAAAATGACGCAGTTGTAATGTATTTTTTATAAAATATACGGGAACGACCTTATTTAAAAACAAGGAAATTTTTATTTTTGGTTGTACAATACAAATACAAATACATTTTACATTTGTCCATATTTCATTCCTCATACGTTAATCTAAAATATAATAATTATTGATCTAGTTTTATAGAATTTGTAGATTTTATAAAATTTATAAAATTCATAAAATTTAAAAATTTAGAGTATATAGACATATTAAAATTTATTGGATTTATCAAATTTATAAAATTTATAGGATTTATAGAATTTAAGAAACTTATTGGATTTTTAGACTTTATAGAATTTATAGAATTTACAAAAATTACTGAATTTATAGGATTCAAAGAATTTATTGAACTTATAAAATTTATAAAAATTAAAATTTTTTTAGAAACATATACTCGTAGAATGTAAATACTTAAGTGAAATTTTAGTTTGTAGAATTTATAGAACTGACAGACCTGAATAATATTATATATAGAACTAGAATATATGTATAACATTTAAAGAATTTAATGTTTTAAAAACATATTAGAATTTATAATATTTACAGACTTAAAATTTATGGAGTTTATTGGACGTTTAAGATTTATAGAATTTATCGAATTTACAGAATTTATAAGAATTAAAGAATTTATGAGATTTGCAGAATGTAAAAACTTACTGAATTTTAAAACTTTATGCATAGGATTTATAGAATTTATAGAACTTAAAAAATTTATAGACATTAATCAATTTACAGAATTTTTAAAGTTTATAGGATTTTTCGAAAATTTTTCATTTATAAAACATGTAAATTTGAGTTTGTACATAGAATTTATAAAACAGACACACTTGAAACAATTAATGGAACACAAAGAATCTGCAAAATTTAAAGAATTTGTATTATTGATAAAATTTATAAACTTCATAGAATTTGTAGAATATGTATACTGAATTTAGTGATATAATTTATTGGGCTTAAAGAGTTTAAAATTTTCAGAATTTATATACACAATTACTATACAAATTCTATAAACTTTATAAATTCTTTATTTTTTTTTATTTTTAAAATTGTGTTAGGTCCTTTAATTCTAAAAATTCTGTATATTCTAATCGTAACTGCGATTTAGTATCGTTCGTACATATTAGTAATGATTATAAAAAAGAAATACCCATCCTTTTACGAACCAAATCAATATGTTCTTGTGAACGACTGCAGTTTTATATTGTTTTGAACAATTCCTAATATTGTTGGAGAATATGATAATACTTGTTTTGTTATTATATTTTGCCTCGGACATGCCCAGGAGCATTTTATTCTCTTTTTAAAATAATTGATAGTATGAGGTGTGTTAAAAAATAACGGTAATTTTCGTTTTTTGGAAAGAATTCGCCTACATTTTAGTGGGTATATTTATTCGCCTACATTTTAGTGGGTCCTGTCCCGGATATTTTTCTAATCCCAGGAATCGGGATCAAGTTTTACACAATCCCGGGATTTCCCGGGTTCTTTAGGTAAAATTTATAAAATTTTGGCTATTAAAATATGCCTTTTAAAAAAGACAAAATGTCAACTCGAATGTTGAAATAGCAACAAGTTTTTTTTGTGACGATTGCCAGAAACACGCAAAACACTTTCGAATTAAGTTGGCTGAATCGTATGATAATGTTCCAAGGGTTTTATAAAGTTGAATTTCCCTTATTAAAGAAATTGTTTTTGATTGATCAAATTTTACTTTCTTCATATAAGCCTTTGAGTATTTGTAGAGATAACTAAGAGATTGCTCAGTTGTGGTGCAAAAATATTCGAGTTAATTTAACTCTAATCTTCACGGTTATTGAAATGTTTATTAATAAAACATTTTCTAATGATTTAGAGCCCCATCCCCCTCCAACCAAAGCCACAGAATTTGAACCACACTCAGGTTCATTTTCAGAAGTGCGAAGAGAACACTAGAAAAATTGTTTCCTTCATAGGCAAAAATGACAAAAATGTACTAAACCCGACTTTTTAAGGAAACGCACAACCACAAAATTGTTTGGTAAAAAGGACGGAAGGTTTATATATTTGAACAAAAATACGATATGAGACAAAATCAATTTGGATGGAAAAATCATAAGAGTTGCCAGCACAAGCACAATCTTCAATAACATAGATTAAACCTTTACCCTATCCAATCTATAGCCAAAATAAATCCGCCTCCAAAATTCCGTTGTTTATCGAGAATTTGTATTCTAACTAGACCAACTTGGTAGCCTGCATCCTTCAGACGTCGCGCAAGTGCTTCAAATTTCATTGCTTCTTTAAAGTACAGCAACAAGTTTAAATAACCATTTTTTTCACAAAATTAAAGATAACAAATCTAAACAAGTAGTTAAATAATATTTACCAAGTCAAAAGAGTTTAGAGCTCGTATTACCCGGGTATCGGGTACCCGGGTATTTCAATAAAAAATCAATTACCCGAATACTCGGGTAATAGATAAAATTATTGAAAATTGTCTGCCTTTTTTATCGTTTATAAATCATTCTTACAATACAGTTTCTACATATTGTTAGTAAAATACCCGGGTAATACTAGCCCTAAAAGAGTGCAACGCCATTTATCCAGGAAAGACGGAACAATTTTTAGGAAAAATTTTTATTAACGTCAATAAACATCAAAATTCAAACATTAGGCACCTATATGACAACAGATAGACACAAACTACCCAACTATAGTTCAGATCACATCAAAACTCTCGATAAACAGAAAAACGTCAGAAAAAGATTGACTTTAGAAAGTACAAATTCAATCTATGCCATTCTTTTATCGCAACCCCTACGATTTGTTTTCTAAACCGTTTCCGTCTGTCCCTATTTCCCTCTATACAAAAACGTCCCAGATTTCTTTTGAAAAAACTACAAAACTTTCAATGGAAAATCGCTTTTAAATCCTTGTGATTGTCCCTTCCAATTCAATTGTTGGTTTAAAAAAGAGAAATAATAAATCTAAGAGAAATTAAATACTTCTCTCTGAAACAGCATTCCTTTTGCTCAAAATTTTAACTGACATTTCCGTACGATTTTAAAATTTATAGGAATTATTTATTAGAACTCCATTTTGACACTAAAGAATGTGTTACACTGACGAATTTAGATCGATCCTTCAATACTTTTTTAATAGTGATATTCATTAACCATTATCCAGCGATTTTCAATATTATTTTTTAATATGCCAAAAATCCTAAAATTGTACAAAAACGAATTTTTGCTAAATCCTAGGTTTTTTATCAGAAATTCCCGGGAATTGGGATTATAAAAAATAGCCAACTTCCCGAAATTTCGTTCCTGGTAATGTTATCCCCTTCAAATTAGTCCCCATTGGATAGTATATACATACTTATGCCAATGCTTTTCCAAACGCCACAACACTTGTGGAACTGGATCTTTGGCATAGCCTTTAGCTCTTTCAGCGATGCGTTTTTAATCTTATCTATGCGTGTAAAACGACGGACCTTCAAGGTTCTCTATATTTTTGGGAACAGAAAAAAGTCAGATTGGGCCATATGTGGCGAATATTAAGGCTGGAACATCACTACAGGGTTGTTTTTGAAAACGTTTTTCCTTCATCAACTGTAACGGTCATTTGATGGTCAGTAATAGATAATTGTAGAGATAACAGTAAATATGAGTATGCCATGTTATTGGGTGATCATGCACGATAAATTAATGGGGGCTTTAATATTTCAAAATCATCTCTTGAAGCCGATAGAGCTATGGTGTCCCAAATGGTTTTCAACGTTGTTGCGAGTAAAGAAAAATTTGCTGAAAATTTGATTTAAAAAGATGCTCCACTTTCTAAAACATCTGAAAAGCATAACTTCAAATAAAATGGTACGTTTAAGCCATAACAATGGAATTGTGTTATTTTTATTTTTGAAATTTAATAAATTTATTAATAATAAGATTTTTCGGCTTTGTTTATAGACAAATATATTATTTGTCGAAAAATCATATTGTTAAAAACAGTCAAATTTTCAAAATTTCTAAAATATTAGTATGAGGCTTTAATACACACAAAAAGAGTTTCCCTGAGTTTTTATTTTTGGCGAATATAATAATTCGCTAAATCAGTACGGTCTTACTTATACTTAACGTATTAAGTTCGAATTGTATTTTTGTAGTTTGGTCGAATTTTTCAGTACGAAACCAAACTACCAAAGAAAAAACTTAAGGCAAGTTCTTGGTATTTTTAAAGGTGCGAAATTATATTTCTACTTTTTTGTTAGAGTAGATGTGTTGTGAATAGATGGCTTCTTTTTTTAACGATAACCTCTTTAATTTTAAAGATTTAGATATCTTTAAAATTAAAGAAGTTATCGTTAAAAAAACCAAACGCGTTTTTCGGTGAAATTTTCGGATTGCTCTCAACAATGCATTTTTTAGATGAAAAATCAACATTTTCAATCGCGAATATCTCGAAAAATATTGATTTATTGAAAAAACTTCATACGCGATAGGCATCCCAAAATTTTAGCGATTAAATAAAGAATAAAGATATTTTTTGCTTAGAATTCATCCCTCTATCGATTTCTGTGGTTATTTTGAGTGTCCCTAAAAGGAGTGTGATCCACCCCCAAGGTAAAAGCCCACATCGACACTGTATAGCTTTTGTTCCATGAGCTATTCTCTACTTACTGTCCAAGCTTCACGAAAATCGGTATTGTCCATAAGAATTCTGAGGTAATGACCTATTTTTACCGTCAATGACTGGACTAATCATCATCAAACTAACTTTTGTTAAAATCGAATATGCAAAGTACCTGCTTCAGTAAAAAACTTTATCTGGTATTTTCAAATTTTCGTACCGGTTTATCTGACCCATATTAGACAAAGAATTGTTTTAAAAAGGTAAAACAATGAAAATTCAGGACGAATAGATTATTCGTAATTTGCATGGTATTGACTTATTGAGACACTTCAGTTTTATTTGTTCGTGAGTTATAATAAGATTGTTCGAGCGATGAATTTTGATGATATATAATTTTTTATGTTCTAGTGTAGTGTCCTAAAGAACTTCCTGAAATCAAAAATAGTTGGCTCATTTTCTATTCTGCGTTTTTGGGAATAATAAACGATCACACTCTTGTATATACAAATATTTCGTCGATTGTACTATTCGACTACAAACTATTATTTGTTGTTACGAATTTAATTTGCTATTTTAAAATTTAAATATGCAAACGTAATAAGAACGGCCGGATCTTTGCCTCTATAAGTACATTCAATAAGAAAACCGCAGCATACCAAATGCCAAAATTAAATGAACTGCATCTTTCAGTGAATTTTATTTTTTTTAGATAAATAATTGAAATTAATAGATGTTACTTAATTAGTTAAAAACTATAATTAATTTATATTATAATTTCACTTTTTATTTTTAGAAAAAAAAAACAAATTTTTTATTTTTTATTTCTTAAAATACATAAAAATCTAATATTGTTTCGTTTGTAATATGAGTCTTTGTAATTGAGATTTTTTTTTTTTTTTAATCTTAAATATTTTCCTTCTTCTTGTTACACATTCGTTCACAATCTTGTTGACTAAATGATGAATTAGATGATGGGGATACATACTTACATACACACGATATATTATAATTTAAAATCAGAGATCAAAATGTAAATTGATTTTCTCATGATGATGATGATTTTTAATTAATGTTTTAAAATGTAACAATTTTAATTTTCTCGTTTCATATCAGATTGTGAGAATTTAATTTATAAAATTATAAAGAGAATTGTAAGTACATACATGTATGTATATATAATGTCGTTAAGGAAGGAAATGATGATGATCTATTTAAGATTTATCAAATTTAAATTAACCAGTTATATATAATTATTGTCGTTTCAAATTATTTAGTTCAATCCATAATAATAGTAATGAAATATGATCTATAAATACGTATATTTGATTTTAATTAATTTAATAAATTCGCCAACATAAAATCATTCGATATTTAATTACATAAAATTATGCGACTAATTAAAATGTCGTTTAGGGTTAAAATTAAAATTATAAAAACGCATTTGCTGAAATTTGAATCGAGACAACAAGCAAAAAACAAAAAAAAAATAAAATTGTTGTTATCAAAAGTATTGATTATAAATGCAAATTATTAAAATTTTAATTTCGTGAGAACCAAATTAAAAACCCAATAAATTTTATTTTAGTTAGCAAAAAAAAAAAATTTAGATTTTTTTTTTCGTTTTTGTTTTGTGAAATCTGAGATTAACATGTTACATACGACTGTATGTGGTGTGTTTGTTTGATTATATATGACTTTTATTTTATTTTAATAAATTTATGTAATTTAGGCAAAAAAGATTTACAGTCAATAAATTGTTTAGGCTTTAATAGAGATGATGACTATATCACGCATTTATTTTAAAATTATTAATTGATTGTGTCTAGAAAGATGGGCTTGGCCCATACAGTCAAATAAAATGTTTAATAATTTATGAGAATGCGTGGTCAAATTAGTTAGATTTGGAATTGTGTGCTAATTTTATTTATCGATATACAGAGTTTTAATGCCTCTGCCAGCTTTTAAAATTTCACCCGAGTTTATTTCAATTAATCAAATATTCCAAAAAAAACAGGAGAATATTACAATAAAATGATTCTAATCTGAGTCGAAGCCTGCACAAATGAAATAATATAAATAATAAATCCCGTTTCAAATTAATTTTTCATTTCGGTTTTGTGTGTATAAGATACGATCACGATGATCATCATGAATAATGATCCGAAGGTTTTTTATTTGTAATTTTTTTAATTTTTTTTTTATACATAACTGATTGGGTGATTAAAGGGTTAGAATTATAAAATTCTCGATAGAAATCTTTTCTCTTTCAGAAAAAAAAAAAAAAAACGAAGACCTTCTCAAGGAATCATCAATCTCACCTTTAACATTATTGTTGGATTTTGTTTTATAAATATATTTTAGTACTACAGTAAGAAGATGAATTTCTTAAATAACAAGAAAAAGTAAAGTTTTTTAAGCGAAAATAAATTGACAAACAAAAAATACGTTAACAGGACAGAATGCATAAATCAAGTGAAGAATCGGTTTTTAAAAACGATGTGGTGTGTTTGCAAGCATTTCTTTATAAACAAAAAACGAATTACAAATTACATATGTGTGACTTAATTTTTTATTTTGTTTTTGTGTGTTTTATTTATTCAGCTCACCTTTATCTTATAAGAATTATGTAGTTTCGTGATCTCACCATGAGTTCCATAATTTTTTTTTTTTTTTGGTTTTACATACATATTTAAAATTTGCATGATGGATTGCAAATTTTCACCTAATTATCAATTAGCGAAGGAATTTGTGTTTTATAAATTTACAAACCCGGATGGCTATAAATATTATTTCGGTTGAATTAAATTTACCTAAATAAATGGTGATCTGTAATGTTAAAATTTTTGGAAATGAAATGGTCAATCTTAGAAAAGGGTATCACATCTTCAAATAAAATCTATCCTTCTTCTAATCAATATAATTTCAAAGGAAATCAATAAAACCTTCACACACACATTCAAAATTCTTTCGGAGCTGGGAACTATTTAACGCAGTCTACATGGAAGTCATAAACATATATTTTAGTTGCCCATTTGCTTTTTTTCAAAAAGGTGATGAAAACATGTCATTTTATTTGTGACAATGTTGAGTTCGGGGGTCAAAGGGATCGTTATCAATAATCGAAAGTTGGAAATCAGAGATTTGAGTAAGCTGATAAAATAATCGAAAGAAGTCATCGAAATCGTGATTATTTAGTAACAAATTCAAATCAAGAGTATAGAAAAATTAATCTATAGTAGTTACTTTCACCGTTAACACGTTAAGGGGGGCGCAGTTGATTCACAAAGCACCATTATTCGACGCAACTGGCAAAATCTTGAGGACGCATGGCGGAAAATCATAATTATCAAATGTAATAAAAATAATTTAATGCTGTGTGCCTCAGGACATTTTTTTTGACTAAATTTTCAACTCTTTATTCTAAAACTAGATTACGCTAGTCACCATAAGGCAGTTAAAGAAAAGTTATCTCGCGAGATTATTTTTTAATTTGAATGTCATTTTTAGACTATGTAAGTGATTGGATTACGCGTTATTATGCAAAATTTAAAACGAGTGTTTAATATGCGAAGGGTTTTGAGTAATAAATTTTGAAAAACTGACAGAATCGAACAAAAATTATCGAAAGACTGTTTTCAAGTAAAAACTGCTAAGGATTAAATTTTATCAATTTCTGTGAATGAACGAAACGTTTTATTAATAAAAATTTAAACAGATTTATATGAACTCATGTCACACAACCAATTAAACATTTCAAATGAAGGTTGATCGAAAACGGTTGAAGATTTACCATTTGTTAGCCCATAAATGCTTTTTTCGGAAAGATTATTTAAAGCAGGATGCATCTTGAAAGATTCAAGGAGGAAGCTACTTTAAGAGTTTCTTCATAAGCCTTTGAATTTGATTGATTTTTTATTATTCTAATATCAATTTACAAATATTTCTAATAGTCCCTTGGGTTGCAAATATTTTAATTTTTTAACGTAGATCTATAATATTCAAAATATGCTTTATAATTATTATAGGAAATGCAAAAATGTAGCTTGATGGTGATTGGCAGGAATCCATCACTTTCTTCCTTAAATATTTACCACTGCTAAAGTTTACAATAGTTTATTGAAATTACCTTTGTGAACGAGAAATACCGAATCAGAAGATCAAAAAGCCCCTTTTATATCCCACCTTATCGAGATATGAACAATATCATCAGATTCAGAAATTTCATGCGGTATAGCTGGTTATTTTATTCAAAAACCAATAATATTCGATGACATTTGAAACGTCAGAATTTAGAGCAAAATAAAAAGTAGGCACATCATGTCTTGTAACGTCTCCTTTAGCTCTAGTCCAAGGCACCTGCAACTCGTTCAGGGTGGGCATTATCTTAAAACTCGGTGCCAGCGGTAGTTTTTGAAGCTTTGCAGCAGTGCCTTTGCTTACAATGAAGCCACTTGTGAGGATTTCAAACCGCTTGTTCATCTGTTGTGACTGCCCGCCAATTTTAGCCTCTAAGCAGTCTCAATTTAAGTTTACTCTTAATTCACAAACCGTTTAAAAAAGTTGATCTGGTGCATCCTTACCCCACGCCATCACCAAAATATGTTGAGACACATACCGTTCATTTGGGTCGAATAGTCAATAAAAGTACAACCGGTCTGACACCCCGTTAAAGTTAGCCGAAAGTTTCCAGCCGAAAGTAAAACGTCGATATTGCAGATTACATTATTAATATTCCAGCCGAAAATAAAAAATTTCGTGGTTATCAGTCGAAAGTAAATAGGCTCGTAATAAACAATTTTGTAAAAAGTCTTACGTGGAAAACTTTGTTTAACCTAATCGCGGAGAACATTGGAAAATCAAAAGAATTCACAAAATTGAAATAAAATCAACCTCTAGAGTGTATATCTGAAGTTGAATTGTGTTTATTGGATTTGTCAATAGCCATCGCAGGAAAAAAAATCAGTTCAAGTTTCTCGTGGAAAATCTCGGAAAATTTGAAAGATGTTCCAGCCAGAATTAGAAACATTGAATTTTCCGAGATTTCCCACGGGAAATTTGAACTGAATTTTTTTCCTGCGATAGCTATTGACAAGGCACATCAATGTAATCCATTTCCAGACATAACACTCTAGAGGCGGTTTTTATTCCAATTAAAATATTTTTTTGGGTGTACCGAGTTTTCCACAATTTTCCACGAGGAACTGCAGCCAGGTTTTGCCATATATGAATATTAACAAAGGTATTCAATGATAATCATGCATCCTTATATTCCTTAGTAGTTTTTAGGATAAACACTACCGATCGATATTAACTTCATTTTTTATTTTCGGCTGGGATAACACAATCTGCATTACCGTTTTTTACTTTCGGCTGGATCATTACAATCTGCATTATCGACCTTTCACTTTCGGCTAACTTTAACAGTATCGATCTGACCCGTGTTGATACAATCTTAGTTCAACTTAGAGATCCATTGAATTCTTAAAGTTGCATTAATCTATATATCTTAGTGTACATATAGTCTATTTTTAAATCTGGGTTACATGCCTTTTTAATTCGAGTTTAAGGGTATAACATTGAATTAATTGAGTTAGTCTAATGTATCACAAGCTTAATTTGATTAAACGGATTAAGCTAAATTTATGAAACTTTTATATTCGTTTATATTCTTCAGTAGTTACACGAAATATTTGACTTAGCCTAAAAGTTGTGACGGGTCTAAATACCGGGTATCCCAAAAAAATGTATACACAGTTTGAATGATTGTAACTTTAGTTTTTATTCACATATACCTATAATTAATATTTAAATTGCTAAAGAATCTACATAAAATGTATAACTTTCCTCACCGCAGATGTTCAAAATTATTACCGTTTTGATCAATACACTGCTGATAATCGTGGGCTATTGATTTGCAAAATTGTTTTCTTCGGTCCGGAACATCTCTCAGTACTCTTTCTTGGCTAGTGAAGCTCGTTGATATTTTTTGTCTTCATGAACGTTATCTATGAACACTCTGAACCATTCGTTTCAAACTTAGCTTTTATAAGACTAATTGTAAGTCGCATAGGTGGATTTTCCTGAAACTCCCTGCGATATTGTCCTTGTACTTTTGCTACATCTTCATACTTCCAACAGCATTTAAAAATAAATTTCCTTTTTAGAATTGTTAAGCTTGGTCCACTCATTATTTCCAATTAATTATACCTTGAAAAGAGAGTAAAATTCCAAACTTGTGACCCGTTAATCAGTGTATACATTTTTTTGGGACACCCTGTATATTAACTGGATACTTAAAAAGGGTCTTCTGATCTCATAACCACAACTTAGTAACTTTTAATAATAATAATATGTCACTCGTTCATTTTGACAATTAAGTCCAAGTTATATCCGTTTTTTATTGCTATGTGTTTAATGCTTTTCAGTTCATCCGTATAGTCCTGATTGTTCATCAGGATCGTGTTTAGTCTGTTTATTAAAAAATTGAACGCCGCCATCTTATGTTGCTTCTTATGCGTGATCCGTTTGCGTGTCTTCTCTATATTTTGAATGTATGCCTGTTATTAACATTTGTTAGAGTAAATTTTATCTTTGAATATTTGTTGCTTATGTTCTTGTGAAGATTGCTTAGTTGTCTCATTGTGCCGTTAAATAGTATTAAAATATCATCCACGAATCTGTACCAGTACTTGATTATTATGTTCTGATAGAGGTTATCCATTAGAAGCCCATCAGTCTGTGAAAAGAATTTGTTGTTGTGTTGAAAATACTTTTGTTCTGTGATTGTTGTGATTAGAGTGATAATTACCTCAATTTTTTCTTTCTTGGTTCCATTTTGCCGTAACAGTTCCTTGGTTATTTGAATTATTTCTTGAGTTGGTATATTTATATACAACTTGGTCCATAAAATAACCTTTTCCTTTTCTCGATAAATTCAGTTTTAAAATCCTGTATCTTCTTACAGGCAAAACGCTTTACATGATTTCGCTTAAAAAATTCATTTGGCCAGTTACTTAACGAATCAAAATCTATATTATTGGATTAACCATCAAGCTTTACGCTCTTAATCATGTGCAAGGCCGTCTATCCAACTCTCCAATTTTATTTCTTGCATAATTTTTTACCTGATTACTTGCACGCCTGTGCATCTTCATTAGTATGCAAAGTAACATAATTTGTCGTTATTTTTTGAATATTTTGTTTAATTTGATGGGGAGACTTTTGATGAATTTTGTATTTAAGGGCATTATTTTGGGGTTTTGATCCTCCGAGAGCGTAAATATCGCGAATATTGTTCTTAAGTCCTCACTAAATAATAACAAGGGATTAAAATTAAGTCGCAATGCGCGAAGTCAGTTACATGAGATTGATGACGTTAGGTTTTTATTGAGCAAGGTCTGTGTGGAGGTTGAATGTGTTACGTAAAGCTGTTTTAAAGTATATCGGAATGGTCGTGACATTAAAAGGTCTGGAGGACTATGTGTTTATATCCGGAAAAGAATTATCTTTAAAATGATGCCTTATGGACACATTTAATTAACATTAAATTGGGCCAAACCAAACTTTTTCTGATAGAAGTATAAATCACCAAGACAGGGTTCTTTTTCTGAATTTGAAGATCTTTTACATAACTTTTCTACCATTTACGACAAAGTAGTTGTTTGGCCCTGGCTTTTAACTGTAATTTTCTTGATCCTAAAATTTGTGCAAATTTCCGGTACCTTCTTAAACGATTTTTATTGAATGTTATGAATACGCAGAGCCAACTATTTCTATTACCGTGGCTCATTCCAGATCTTATTATTACAAATAATTACCTATATGGTTTCCGTGGGTTTCTTGAATCATGACTTCCTTTACTGTGTGTATGAGTGGCTTGATAAAATATCTTGTACCGATATTTGTTATCGTAATTTGAAATGGAAAATCTTCTGTGGGATACTATATACAGCACATCTTGTATTGATAATCAGGTTGAAACAATAAATTTCCCTATAAATCATTAATATGAGAGGTTTGTTCCTATGCGTAAAAAACAAACTATGTAGGGGAGGCAAAACTTGTTGGTTTACAAAGAAAATTGAAAATTTAATTATCGTTAGAGATTATGCATTGAGAAATTGGCGTTTTCGATGGACGAATGAATCGAAAAGTATTTTTAAATGTTTTATTTGAACGAGTACTTGAATACTCGGGAGTTGGGGTACTTCATCAAGTACTTAAGAGTTCTAGGATTTTAAGTTTTTATGATATTCTGGATGGGACAGGAGAGAAACCTAATTGTGATTTTCCGCAAAGTCAGTCTCTTTTTTTTATTTTAGACTTATGGCTTTTTCACATGAATCGCGATTTTTCTCGGACGAGTAAAAATGATTCACCGATTTCTCTACAATTACATGGTAAAATATTTACTAGCCACTTGACAAATAGTAAGTAAACGATTTCGAATGTAATATCATTGCAAATTTTTTAGCAAGCGCACATTTTCTAATAATAATTGCAAAAAAGTGTTTTCTCGCGCGAACTTTCCAATATGGTGGCAATTTAAACATGTTTGCAGTTTTTATTAGGAAATGTGCGTTTGCTAAAATTTTTTTCAATGATATTACATTCGGAATTGTTTACTTACTATTATTTAAGTGATTAGTTTAAATTTTACAATGTAATTTAAAATAAATCGTTGAATCATTTTTACTCGTACGAGAAAATCGCGATTCATGTGTATAGACCTTAATAACGCTTGTAAGCGCGTTATGCAGGGTGAGGAAAAGTATGGAAACCCTAAAAATCTCGCGTAGTTCGGTGAAAAAAAAAAATGAGCAAGGTTTATTCTTAGGTAATTTTCAATAGGGAATTTAATGGTGAGCTTGACCTTCGCCTTCAAGGTCATTTGTAGGTCAAGGTAATTTTTTTAAATTAGAACCCCTATTTTTGATGACAGAATCGAAAAGAGCGATCAATTTTACGTCCGAGTATGTATTTTCCATGACCTCCCAAGATCATCTGAAGGAATTTACATTGCGAGGTCAAAGTATGGAAACCCCTAAAATCTCGCGGAGTATGTCAAAAAAAAAATAAGCAAGGTTTAGTCTTAGGTAATTTTCAACAAGGAATTTAATGATGAGCTTAACCTTCATCGATTCTGTCATCAAAAATAGGAGTTCTAATTTTAAAAAATGACCTTGACCTCCAAATGACTTTGAAGATGAAGGTCAAGGTCACAACCAAGCTCACCATTAAATTCCTTGTTGAAAATTACCTAAGAAAAACCTTGCTCATTTTTGTTTTTGACCGAACTCCGCGAGATTTTTAGGGGTTTCCATACTTTGACCTCGCCCTTTATAAAAAATCATAATATCATATGCACAATATCCAAGACGAGACTGATTATTGATTTATTTATTTTGTTTATGTTTGTTTGTTTTTGTGTTATGCAGTTTGTAAATCTAATAGGTGTGTTTGTTTGTGTACAAAAATAGAATAAAATGGATCGACCCGACTAAATCATTTATTAATCTACTCGACCAAAATTTTGCTGTTCAGACACATTTAGTTACTAAAATACTCGCTACTAGACTAAATTACTAACCAAGGCTGAACAAGGCTTTAGTGAGAAAAGTTGTTAGTGTGGAAATTGTATATGAAAATGTCTCGATTCGATAAAATTACCGATACGTTTAATTGGTGTGAGACCAATTTTTCGATTAAATACCTGAAATCGTTACCGTTGGATAGAACATTCAGGCAGAATTAATCGAGTGAGGGGATATTCGGATGAGATGATATTCGTGAGTGGGCGTAGGGCCTGTCTGAAAAAAGGCAATGAGGTTAAATGGCATTTGGTAAGCGATTTTTGGATTTTTGGTTGTTGTGAGGTTAGGTAATGCTGGAGTCAAATGAAAATTATGATAACCTATAGGGGACATCACTGTAATTTTCCATAATAAACTTGCGGTCAATGATATAGGCAGACTTTTCGATCATGCAGTATTATTTAATACGTGAAAACTGCAAGATCGCGTAATTTTTGTTTTTTCACGCAGGGTTTTTTTTGTTCGGTGCAGGGGTTATTTTCGGTTTATTAATGATAATGATAAAGGTATTTCATTGATGAACCGAGGATGGTTTTTTGTATTGAATAGGAACAATTTTTGCGTGAAAGGGTTGGAATCGCGTGGTATGGGGGTGGTGGTGAGTAGTTTTGAACGACTATATCTTAGTCAATGTTTGTCAGGGGTGCTTTTGACGGTCGCCATTTTGACGGGAATTGCGTCGGCTTTCTTTTTTGTGAACCGGTGCCTATGCCTGGGCCCACTCATGGGGAAGTTCTACACGGGAACTGGTAAGGGAGCAGAGGGTTAAAGTTATTCGGTTTTTTCGACTTTTTTTGTTTTAGTTTTTTTGACTTGTTTCGTTCAGGGGAGAGGTTTTTTGACTTTTTAGAGTGCCGTTTTGGTGGGAAATTTGATTCTCTGCAGGGAGTCTTGTTGCGTGTGTATACTGGGAATACATGGTTTTTGAGTTGAAGTTGAAGGACTTTGGGGTGTCCAAGTTTGCTCGGGTTTATTCCTTTCTCAGGAGTCCGGGCCTAAATTTGATAGCACTTTGTGGATTTGTAATTGTTCGGGTGCCGTCCAGCATGTGAGGCAGTGGAATGCTGCTAAAGAATTAGTTCCTTATTCAATGACATAGACAATAGCCTATATAACATTATAAGAGACATCACTGTGATTTTTCAGAGTGGACTTGCGGTCAATGATGTAGGCAGATTTATCGATAATGCGGTGTTGTTTACGTGAAGGCTGAATACAGGCTTGCTTCTGGGGATGTCAGCTTTAACAATTTTTAATTTTTGGTAAACGAATAGGAGTGAAATTAATTTTTTATTCATGTCTGGTTGTCAGTATTTGGGCATGGAAATACATAGCTGCAGTCAAATCATGAACCGCCTGCAGCAAAAAATATAAGTTGTGTTATCTTTTATCCTTATGTAGTTGTGTTTTATTTTTATTTTATTTTATTTTGTGACATTTTATCCCACCCTTATTGGGGGTGGACTTGTATTGTCTTGGAGGAGGGTTGGTGAATGTATTTTTAAATTTAGATGATGACTAGTGCGACAGCGATCTTTTGAAGAGGAGGATACTAATATATTATTTTTACACTAGGTCGGATCTGTGATACCGCTCTAGATTTTTTGAAGACGGATTAATGGCCTTGATGCGGTATTTAGTTGATTGCTTTTACCATAGCCATTTAACAACCAATCCATGAGGATTTTAGAGTTGAATAATTTTTGGTTTATTTAAAAGTAGTAGTTGGGGACGATTAACTAGTTTGGATCTTGATTTTCAAAAACTTTCGGAGTAATCAAATGCAGATTTACAGAAACTTTGGGCCGAATTAATTTGAAATTTAAATCATTAATTGAAGCTGAGTAAAAATGATTACCTATGTTCTAAAGTTATTGTCATAGAATGTTTTGCCGAGTGTTGTGTAGTGGTTTTGGTGACTGATTGGGTTACGGATATATCCTTGGAACGTTCTTTTTGGTGACTATTGGATGAGTTCCTGAAGGAAGCTGAGTTAGCAATTATTTGCAAGCTGATTAAATAGTTAATTCAGTGTTAAAATTTGTAGGGGTGTCTCCTAGAGGACTTTTTAAAATATTTTAATTTTAATTTTATATCTATAGTAACTGGGTATATGTGCGTCTTATAATGTTATTTTAGAGTACAGTTTTAATTTAAATTCTAATAATCATATAAGTAGACTAGAAATCTCTCTAACTAAACTTATCAAAATCTTCTTTATGTTTAATGTAACAAGGTGTTCGGTGAGGCCCGGCCATTAATAACCCCGGGAAATCTTGCTTAAAGCTTGGTCGAACACTTCAATCAATCAATCAATCCAGTAGCAAAAACCATTAAATGTAGCGAATAGAATAAGAATAAAACAGGAAGCCAAGAAATAATAAATAATGTCTTCTGGTTCTGCTTCTTAAACTCTAATTAATAAGTAAAAGAGAAAGATGTGAGTTGCAAGTTTCATCGCGCTCCTTCCCATTTGGTATTCCAGTATTGAGGTTTGAGGAATTTGAGTAACGAAATAGCGGTACGAGTTAGTGCCAGCCCTCAGTTGAATATCTCGACTCTATCATGAACTTAGAAAGAATTCAGTTTCTGTTCCGAAAAGTGTATTTCGCACAAAATTACATTGCGCCTTTATTAAATCACAAATACGTACAGTGAATAAAAGGTTAACAGCACTTTATATACATAAATGTTTCACCTAATTTCCATTTACTAATTGCATTTTGTTATAATTGTAAAAATTCAAATAGATACACACAATTCAAA
Source organism: Tipula helvola (assembly GCA_963556165.1). Taxonomy (NCBI): domain Eukaryota; kingdom Metazoa; phylum Arthropoda; class Insecta; order Diptera; family Tipulidae; genus Tipula; species Tipula helvola. The sequence goes on along the minus strand of OY744482.1, from coordinate 37,356,492 downwards.
GCAAAACTATTTTTTATTTTTTTTGTGTCTTAAAGATTATCGAGTTCAAAAGTTGGCATCATGTCAAAATAGTAATTTTTTATAATGAGACAGACTACTACTTTGTGTACTTTTTAAGAGTTACTTATACACACACAACGTACATATTTCAATTAAAATTGATTTGAATAGACATAAAAAAAAAAAAAAAATTTGTCTTAATTAAATTATTTAAGACGAGGATTGACATCAAATTCTGGGAATATGTATGCTCAACTGTTGGTCATTTCCTCGTAAACACATAATTCATAAATAAATAATTTACAATACATAAATTCTACGAGTTTTACTTAACCAACTTATTTTATTTATTAGTTTGCTCGCGCATATATAAAAAAGCAGCAGCACGACAAACTTTTGCCAAAACCAATTTGTTAACCAAAAAATAAAAGTCCAAACAACAGACAAGTGGCTTATGTAAAATGTTCATGTCGTTGCAAAAATGTTTTAAAACGAAAAATTCCCTTCATCTTTTGAATGCTACATATGTACCGGGGGCAACTGAATATCATCACTCTATATAGAGACGAGATGATCATGAATCGTTGAAAGAAATTTTTATGTTTTTCAAAAACAATTTTATTTCTTTTTAATTTTATTTATCTTATTGAAAAGTGGAAAATTCTTTATTTATTGTTTTTTTTTCAAATTTTTAATTAGTTTATAATTAAAATGGAATATTAAATAATTGGTTATGATGTGTATATAATGATGATGAGTAATAATATGCCGCCGCCAGCAGAAGAAGTTTTGTTGCATACAGAGTATCAATAAAATTTCCAAAATAAAATTCTCTCACGCACGTAGATCGATCTGTTGTGTACACGGAACATCAAATGATGATGTAATAATTTGGAAAATTTTATTATTTATTTATGTTATAAACAAAAACTTATACGAGAGATACATAAAATATCTTAAATTTCAATTTAATTTTTTTTTTGTTTAACAATTAAATTTACTATTATTATGTCATTTTAATTATTATGATGATGATTATTTTGTTATTATTTGAAAATTTCAAATTATCTAAACAAATTTTATTTTACTTTTCTTTTTTGTTTCTTCTCCTCTCATCCTGCTGCACGCTCATACATAGCAAGAAATTATTTTAAGAATTTATTATAATTTAATGAGATTTTTTTTCGACTTAAGACAAATGGTTCCATATTTCTGTTACTGATTGTTATCATTCATATAAGTACATATGTGCGAGACTATATATAAATGAGGAAGGTCGAGGAGGAATTTTGAGAAGTGAATACTAAATTAATGAGGAATTTTTAAGTAAATATAAATATATATACTATATAACACGTTGTGTTTATTAAATGTTTTGAAGTGTTAACATACTTTATGGAAATTCCGATGAAATCATAAAAAAAGAAAATTTGTTTTCTTTTATACGTATGTGATGAGCAATATGTTTTGATGTTATGCTTATTAATTCATAATTTTATTACTTATTTTAATTAATGATTATTGAATTTTTGGAGGTCAATGCTGAAAAAATAATCCTCCCCGGCGGGGAATCGAACCCCGGTCTCCCGCGTGACAGGCGGGGATACTGACCACTATACTACCGAGGATATTAAATTTGGACGGATATAAAAACCATAATTATGAATTTAACATATAACCGTTGAGAATTGTAAGAAGTTAGTATTGGTATTCCTAAGAATTTTGCGTGCTCGACCAAAAAAGGACACAACGAGTATATATAACCTGTATTACTCCTATATATAAAATAAACAAATATTTATGAATGAACCCAAAAATAAGAAACTGTTTAACCTAATTAAATAAGTTTCCAATTTAAAAGTTGACATCAAATTATGTTTTTTGCTTTAATTTTTTTTGTAATTTCGATTTTTGTGTAAAAACGTAAACGCTATACTATGAATATTTTCAATTTGGGTTCTGTATGATTTCTAAAGTAAAGAATTATTGGGGACATCATAAAGCGCAGTGTTATACTAGCACCCGTTAAGCTTGGACAGATGAATTTGTTTTGTATCTATCTTGGGAAATTTAGTTTCTTTTTTTATATAGTACATCTAGATAAATGGGTGCACAACAGTCTGGAAATATGTTGTTATACCGGTAAGTTGAAGCTGTACAGTGTGCTGGCCAGGCCCTTTTTCATATATGAATATACGAATTTAATATAAATTATGCAAATGCCTGACCTTACTAACTAGGTTATATTCAGCTTGCTGTTCCGGTCAGCCCCCGTTTGATCGGCGCAGAAGTCGTTGCCATCGTACTGCTCATAATTACATATATGTAATTGTTGTGAAATTGACGCATGCACTTGCATTGCATCATCTTCGTGTCTCATGAAAAAAGATCTGATTTTCGTTGATTTTGCTCTTGGATTTAAAAGATCTATCTGTTTTTGTCTGCTATCGAAGAAGAGTCCTATTTAAAAAGTAACCACCTTTAAAGCAATATCCGTCACCAGATAGACTATAATATAGTATATTATAGTAAGAAGTATAGTAGGAAATATAGATTTTAATTTATTTAGAAATTATTCGGTAATATAGTTAGAGCTGCTGTCCAGTAAATATTACAATTCTAAGATTTGTAATATTTCATTAGCCGCTTGGCAGCAATTATATTCTCAGCAATGAGCACAAGACTACATTTTTTTAAAATAAATCAACAAACTGTAATCTATTTTTCGAGCGATGATAGTAATTCTGGAATTTGGACTACGTCTTCTATGAATAACTCCATCTAAGCCTAAATAGGTGTATATTGTGCACATTAATTTATTATTTGAGATGTTTTAGGCTATAGAGGAAACGTTGATTTTGATACCGAAGGTTTTGTGGACCATGCAAGCAAGAATATTAAATGAAAGCAAATGTTGTTAGTTGAATTTCTTTGATCAAAATCTGATTTTTGCAATACATATTTAGAGTATGGAAGCTTTTAGATTGTGACTTTGGTTTAGTTTTCAAAATCAATATTTAAATTAATCACCAAAGTTTAAAATGATCAAGTGAGCAAAAACCAATTTTTTTTAAATATATTTAAAATTATTGCTCCAGCAACAAGTTTACCTTTTTGGTTGAGTTTGCATTTTGGGAAATCAACGATCGATCAAGTCGATAGTTGTTGATGAACAAGTCAAAATTTTTCAGATTCGATGTTCAATAAAAATATCTAGATGCTCTTACCGGCAGCTCAGTGCTCAGTGCTTTCCAAATTTCGAATAATATTGAAAAAACGATTATTCACAACAAAGTACCAATATTCCGAAAAGCTTCGAATAAACTTAAATAGAATCATTCAATAATCTTAAAAAATAAGAATTCACTAAAAATCTCGAATATCTTCATACCAGAACTTCTATGCCAACGTTCAATTCCGGGAATTTATATTTATCCAAATACTGAATGCTATGCTTAATTCAACTCCAAGCTAAACTCGAGTGGATATCAAAAATCTCCAACAAAGTCAAAAAATAATAAAATCTCAAACAATTTCTATTTAATAATACTCAAACCCATCCCTTAAAGAAGAGAAATCCCTTAAAATATCGATACATCACTTTAATTCGGTAACGCGTCCTTAGACATTTAGAATAACATCGAGAAACTCGAACAGACCTGGAATGCACCCGAAAAGTTTGAATAATTTCGAAACATCTTTAAATTTCTTAAAATTTCGGATGTTCCCAAAAATATCGAGTAAACTTAGAATCGTGGAATAACCTTCAAAAATCTCAATGTTAGGCGATCTAAAAACTGAAAGTTGATATTTTGAATAAAACCTACATTAATCCAAAACATTTGCCGGATATCGAGAATTTCCCCTAACTTAATGCTATACGCTTAATTCAATCCTAACAAACTCGAATAATATCGAAAATCTTGAATAATCTCACAAAATCTATAAAATCAGTCTAGATGGTGAGAAATTGAAGCGCAGTATGCTGAGAATTTGCTTGTTAAAGAATTTGTTATTCCCTAATCCGAGACGAATGTACAAAATTGTAAAAAATTATTTCGATTTATCGCATTCGTGAAAATTTAATTCAGCAGCCGTCACTGATACAAATTATGCAAATGCAAATGACCTTTGTGTATGCAATTAAAGGATGGCGAGTATACTGTATAAGCCCCATTCTGCATTTCGTCAAAATGCTCAATCAATGAATTCCATCCTGAATTTCGTCAAATAGCTCAATCGATGGTTAGGGTTTTTGAAAAATATCATCATTGCAATTGTAGCTCTATCAACTTAGTTATGCTTTTAAGGAACGCATGCATATCATACAAATAATAATTGAAGAGTATGCTTCTTTCTTGTCAAACCGAAACGATTTGTGTTTCGAGCATAATCAAAAATTAATTAGGAAAAACTGTTCATAAATAAATAATGAATTTTCAAAAATCAAATCTCGTTCAAATTTCCAGAAAATTAAAAATGTTATGAGTCTAAACTGGTGAGAGTGTTTTTTATAATTTTTTTTAATGCAGTGATTGATGCATCAAATTTATTTGTTTTGTATTATTATTTGAAAAAAATACAATAATTATCACAAATATTGGGCCAGATAATTTTTTGTGTGTGCCAGTAAATGGTTAAATTTTCTTTTGTTTGGCAAACAATTAGTGGTTTTTTTTTATTACTCGAAAAGCACACGGTTGAGCCTCCATTTTGCTGCAAGATCCAGATTTTCATTAAAATACTCGACACAATTATAGCTGAAAGACGAAATAATTCAATTGGAGTGCAAAGTGTTGAATTTTGGGTTCAGCCTCTAAGCATCCATGCCTGAGTCCTTGCAGTAAGCAAAACACCCAGGAAGATTAAGAGGACGTACTGTATCGGATCTCCTAAATCTTAAAAATCGTATATGGGACTGTGATCAGCCATTACATCATTGGAGCAAGGGGAATTGTATTCATTTGTTTCCATATATTTGTTTTTTTAGTGCAGTGCTTCTCAAACTGTAGGCTGCGGTCCCCCAGGGAGCCGTGAAGCTGTTGCCAGGGAGCCTTAAAACCTTACCTTAATATCTCTAATAAACCGCAAAATTTCCTCGCACATAAATGTCTGACTCTGCCTATTATCAATGACCGCTACGGTTTTCTGTGTTAATGGTTTTTGTAAGTTGTCTGATGTGTGTATAAATTTCACAATCATGACGATTTTGGTATGCAAGTTCTTATTCTACAATGAAGATGAACAGGAATTTCAGATCGTAAACCTTGATCTGCATGACAAAAAAATCATGGTTCAAATTGAGGTCTTTTATGAAGTAGCAACATTTTTAAAACAGAGGTCGATATCCGAAGCAATTGCTTGGAAATTGATGAGCTAAATTTAAAGCAGAAACTATAGGAACTTAGGTCTATGAAAATTTGCGAAACTGGATATTGAAAACGTACGTATTTGGTATGTAATATTAAACAATTACTCGTACTTTAATTTAATTTGAAATTTCAAATGGCTAGCTTATCAAATTTGGCTTCAACAATTTCAATTTGGTTAAATTGTACCTATATTAGGTTAGTGTTGAGAACTGCAAATCAAATATTTCACGATTCTAATGCCGAGTTTTTTGTAGGGAATCCAAAACAAATTTTTACTTGCCGAAAATTTATGTAACTGTCTTCAGATAAAATGCCTATAAAACACAAATTATTAACAAGTCTTATAAATTTGTCTAGACCTTTACCTTGATTTTACACATAAAAATGTCATATTCGTCATTGATGTCATTTTAATTTTTAGACTAAAAATCTTTTGAGTGATTTGCAAATCTACCCAAACCTACCAAATTTAAAGAAAATTCAATTAACCCGAACTCATAAAAACACGCAATAGGTTTGAGGAGTAAAACTCTTCTAAACTAACTTCTAACTTCCGTGAAATCGAAAGTATTTTTTCGGCCTTGGGGCAGTTTTGCACAAAACTGCACTAACTAGTTATTGATAAGTTTTGTTTGAGATTTAAAACGACCATATGAAAAATGTATGTTAGATTAAATATTTATTTTTATTTCTGGCGTATGAAGACATTAATAAATTAATGAGGTCGGTCAAATTTCTAAAAATCAAGAACCAAAATTTGTGCATCAAATTAGTAATACAATTAATGGAAAATTCTGACAATTTTTTGGTAAATTACGGATATTACAATTAAAAAATTACCGAAAACTGTTAATTCAAAAGTTCGGTAATTTTTGAATGCCTAGTTCTTTGGGACCAAAAAAACTGATCTAATTAAAACAAACTGCACTACTGAGAAGAAACTCGTCATAAATAAAATTTCAAATTTTGGAAATAAAATTGCTAACTCTGAATATTATTGTACAGAAAAACTCAATTTTTTTTTATGTTTCAAGTATTTCCAGAATTTTCATATTGCAATAATTCAGAAGAATTATATCCAAATTTGGCCTTAAATACATACCTAAGTAAAAACCATTTGACGTTAAAATTAAAAACGAAGCCATGCGGGTCGGGGTATACAACAGTCAGCACAAAAATGTTTAGCTTTAACCTTAGTTAGTCATTTATTTATCTATTCTGCTTAGGGCTTGCCCGTTCCCGGACCTTTTACATTCCCGGGAAACGGGATTGGGATTTTATGATTCCCGGGAATTCCCGGAATTCGCGACAAGACAAGTTTTTTATTCAATATCTCATTATGCATGTAATATTAAACTTCAAACAATTTTAAATTTTTGGTTGAGAAATGGAAAAGACAAGTATTAAGTTAGATTTAAAATAATCGACAAAATGTCATGTACTGATAAAATCACTCAATCGGCGAACTCCGTTCTCCCATTACGGGTATCTACCGGAGGAAAAAATTAAATTTAAACTAACAACGTTAATTTTACTCAACATATTGCCAACAGTTTATTGAGCTGATGCGCCCAATAACGATTTAATTTTCGTTAGTAACCCACCCGCTAATGGAAAATTTCTCTAATTTTCGATGGATATCGGCTTGATAGTATAGTGGCCCATTTTTAAATTTTGTTGTTTTTCCATTTTTTGTCTAAACTTGGTACCTTACTTTTCCTCGTACCAGGTTTTTGGGTTCAATACAGTGCGATAGTTTGGTTTAATTCGGTAGGTAGGCTGTGTACGTTCAGCTCTTCTTTTGACTGAATTCTATTTCTTTGTTTGCTTCCAAAGGTACCACATACAGGCCATTTCGGATTTTAAGCTCATCCCAAATACCTCATCCATAATTTCCTTTATCTTCAACTCTAGATCTTGGACGAATTTTATTAACGAGACAACATCTTTATTTCTTCTAATGGCTAATTTTTCTTTTAGCTGTGTTAACGTCTGTGGTTAATAATAGTTGTCTGTTCTTTTAAATTTGTTAACATTAATGCTGAAGTCGCTAGAGCTTTGGGTGTTTGATGGTATCTTCAGCTTTCATTTAAGAACATTTTGTAGCTGGACGGCATTGTTCTGTATTCAATATTGTTCCCAAAGTGCTACTTTTATTATGGAACCGTTCTAACGTACTCTCTAAAATACTCAAGCAGATATGGCTATATCTAACAAAATATACACTGCTTTACACTCTCTCTAACTCTATTACGTGTGTTTATTTTTATAGCGTTGCATCCATCACCAGCGACATTTTCATTAATTCCATGAAGGTACAAAATGACATAGAGTAGCCTTGAAATTGGATTTTGCGTTCCCGGGAAATATTCACAACATTCCCGGGAATGGGGAATACTTTTAATTTCTTAAATTCTCGGGAATTCCACTCATATGTCTAGTTAAAATATTTACTACCGGAGTTTTTACAGAAGCATCCAATTTTTAATAGTTCCTTATGCCGAATCTTTTCAAGTTTTTCAAATTGTTTAATAATTTTTAGGAATTCTACAATTTTTGCGTAAAGGAATTTTTTAATCCTACAAATCGGATAAAGCTGAAGGAATATTTTGCATTAGTAGAACATTTTTTTAAATTGCGGAATACGGATATGAATTATAATTAATAAGCTGCGCGGGACATTTGAGATCTATTAACAATAATGCCCAAAATGCTTAGCTGTAAATTCATTATTATTGAATACAACTTTTGGGGGCCCTGGATTTAATTTTTCTTGCCGTTTAATTTGCCGTCCGTTACATAATTGGTACATTTGATAGTTTCTATGTTATTTTGCTTTAGTTTTAACCCATGAAGAATTTTTATCAACATGATATTTTAGGCCCCTTTTGTTGCAGAATTAACAGAAGGCCAACATTTTACGTTTTAAGCCGCCTCGATAGATACATAGGTACAAATTGAACACTGGTGAACCATCAAGGTTAAGAATTTTAATGTTGGTGTAACTTTTCAAAGTAAACACTTAAGAGAATGTGGGCTTCATTCCATATTAGGATTCTCCTATTCTTTTAAAAAAATTTCAGATTTACATGAAAGTAGGTACAGTTACAAAAACAACTAATATCAATAAAATGGGTATCGAGCAAGCTCTACGTATGTATATAGCACGAATTCGCTGTCATTCTTGAATTTACCGAAACAGATATTTAATTGGTTCATAGAACGAAATAGCACCTAGCCCAGGACCAGATTACTACACCACCTTCTCGGCTAAAATGTTTATAGCCTAAACCACTTCGTCTTTACGTAAATTATGATAATACTTTCATGATTTCAAAATTTTGTATTCGAGGGAAACCCGCAAAAACAGGCCAAAACACTAAAATATTCGGTGAATTCGCGTTCTTCTATCCTATTCAAAACTCGAAAAACAAAACCAATAAGCTACACAAAATCTAAAGAAAACAACAATTCTATTCAAAATGTTATGCAATCTGGTATGTTGTACAAATCCATCTAACAGCATACATACTTCATTCACCCATACGACTATTAAAATAAAAAATTTACACATTTTCTATGAATTTAACATAAAACCAGAAATCCAACTGAACATTAAAAAAATTCTGTTTTTCGTAACAGCTAAAAAGGAATCTTATATCGGTAATTCGGTACATTATAAACACAAATACAAGATACAACACATTAAAAAATGTAAGGATGATGCCTTGTGCATGTGTTTCTGAATTTTTTTTTAACACATTTTAATTTAACGATTGTAAGCGCATCCAACAACAAAAAACGATGCTTTTATGTTAATTAGGTTAATTGGGTAAAAATCGTAATATTATGTGAAGGAAATAAGCATGTTTTTGTTATATAAGATGTAATTATTATTTTTTATGTATTGTAAGCAGAGCTTTAACACCTGATTGTAGCTCACTCATTTGTCACAGTTCACTTATAAACGAATTTATAGAGATAATGATGTTGTAGCAAGTAGTTCATGACATAAACAAATTGATATTTTTGTTTTGTATTTATATTTGAAATGTGAAGTGGTTCTTATCTGCCGCGTGAATTATTAGAATACATAAACTTCTATTTTTGTTTTGTAGATAACTATGTATATATAAAAAAACGTCATTTAGGGGTATTGATATTAAAAATTTGAAAAAAAATTGAAACCAAATTCTATTTTATTCAGCATTTTTTCAGTCCTCGGTAGTATAGTGGTAAGTATCCCCGCCTGTCACGCGGGAGACCGGGGTTCGATTCCCCGCCGGGGAGGCATTTTTTTTTTACCCATTATTAAAGCCAAAAACAATTTAATTTATTTACATTTTATGTATATGACTGTATAAATCACAATAGACGAGTCCAACTAATAGGTGGGATGATTTTCTTTCTATAAAATGTTCATCATCATTTTGATTGATCAATAAAAAGTTTAATTTTATTTTTATTGCGAATAGTTTTTATTTTATTTTATTCGTCTTTTAATTTATTAACAATACAACATTTTAGTGTGGATTTTTATACATCTAAACCTAATAAATTTGATCTATTGGACAGAACAATTTACGTGCAGAATCTACTGTATAATAATCTTGGATACATCTTCCCATAAATCGCTTATAAGCGCGTTATGATAATTAGTAAACCTGCAAATTTATTCAAATTAAATATTATTTTGGCAGGTTTAATTACTGTAAGTTGAATGGATTCCAGTCGTCTAAATACTAGCTATATACAGACGGTTATACAAAGCATCGTTGATGACCATATAATCTTATGTTTGTTTGGTGAGGCAATTTTAAATACGTATCCTCTGTGTTTATTTAGCTCACCGATGCATGTAAGAGTCTCTCCCACAGCAAAAAAATCTGTACGTCAAATACGTAACAGAAATGTTACGTTTACGTACACTATATCAAAAGCATATTTACAGTGCTGTCTCTCGTCAGAAGAGAAAAAACGACGATTCTGCATCCGATACACGACTCATTAACGTAGAATTTAGAAATTAAAACCTAGTTTTTAGACATATCGTCACTCAATCAATTTTTAGTTTATGATTATGTGATGAAACGGGTAATTTTGCAATGTCATTCCGTTCAACTTTCGATAAAAGTGGTCCGACACTCCGATTGAACTTTGAAAAGATTTAAACATTTTTGGGTAAATATCTGTTTTTTTATCTTCACGGGATGTAATGCGTGAAGGCGTAATGACATAAATGAAACGGATTTTCTAATTCTTTCATCCGGCATTCTAAGTCTTTTTTGACATCGGTAGTAAAATAAATATTCAGTAAGGTTTGACATTTTACCATGTAAAGATGCATAGTTCAACAACAGCTTATTATTCATCGCTGTTACGGAAATTCGCAATCTAGAATTCTTACGTATCCAGTGGCGTAACTAAGTGCTCACAGCCCCTGCAGTTTCAATATTATAGTTCAAAGTCTAAGTTGGATAGATGGGTAGCTCAGATTAAACTTAACTTTGATTACCTTTTCAAATTGGAAAAATGGGACATTTCAAGAAAACTTTTACGAAAAAGCGGTATTCGAATTTTTGGCGAAAAAAAACTCGTTCCGATCGCTATTAAATATTTTCTTAAGACAGGCCCAATTCTTTTTGGTTCTGAAAGTGAATGGTCGAGTAATTACACAAAACGTGATTCGCTAGAAATAAAAGTTTCTTACAGATCTTTAGAAAGTGAAGTAGAAGTTTAGTGGCTTGATTTATTTGTAATAAAGGTTTTGGCACTCCAAATTATATCTTCTGCCCTTCAAAATTCAACATTCTACAGATAAAATTCATTCTTGTGCAAATTAAATTCAAACTCTTGTAAAATAAATGCAACTGTTTCACACGCAAAATTCAAACATTTTGTTTATTATAATTCACAATAACAGGACTAAACTGAGACCGTATTTCATGGATTCTAGACGTACTTTTTAGCATGTTTAAGGATCTCCAAAAACTGGTTAAGAATCGAAGGCTCTTTCAAAAATCTGCGATCTATGGATTTAAAAAATTCCTTTGTGGTAATTAAATTAACCCTACAACCCATGACTGGGGTTCAAACCCACAAATATTATCGACTCCTGATCTGAACCATAATCCAATTCGAACGTTTATGAGTTGTGTCAGGTCGGTTGCAGCTTCAGTTGATCGCTGGCTGCGACGCAGTGTGTTACGAAATTGTGTGTAGGGTGTGTATGAACCCCTGTCATGAGTTGACGTGTTATGACGTAATCTGAGGATAACAGTCAAATACAGTGAACTCCCCCCAGTATAAGAAAATCATATGTAGCCTTACATTATAGATCATACGTGTTTTGAGGTATAATAAAGATGAGTAAACGACGGTTACTTCGTCAGAAAGAAAATGTAGAAATAACAATTTCACATAGTGATAGTGACCAAGTTAGGCATAACGTAAATATTAAGCGGAAATGTAAAAATAAAAAATGATTCAGAAAACCGACGAAAGGAAAATTTCAGGTACCCCTTCTAATGTACCACCACAAGAGGTTATTACGGATGAAAGTTATGTTGGCTTCGGATCAGATGATTCAATAATCGATCATAATTGGTTGCCGAATACGACAAACCCTGAATACATTTCAGATGGAGAAAATATTGACAAAGGGCTTCGAAATCTTACTCTGCAAGAAGAAGATGAATTAAATGAAAGCGGCCGTGAGCAGGTACATAATGACGAATTGATGACTGGTGTGGATGGCTGGTCTGAATATATGAACAGATATAAATCGTTTACGTTCATCGGGCGACATGGTTTACAAAAAAAAGGTTTCACCCAGCATTTCTTCTTTGGAAATCTTTCGACTTATTGTGGATAAACAAGTGATAAATTACAATGTCACCGAAATTAATAGATTTACCGAATCGTAATAGTAATCAGTCACCATACAAGAATCAATAAATGGATCCCAACAGATGCAGCAGGAATTCTTACTTGTTTTACTGATGTGGATGAGGCTGATAAGGTTTTACACTCTTCCAGACTATTGGTCAACTCAAGGAATTTACCAACAGCAAATTTTCCCAATGAAACCAACCAGAAAATGTGTAAAATTTAATTCAAGAATTCAGAAAGAAGGAGGACGTGAAGTATGAAGACAGCGGGCTCTTCAGTATTACCATTAGGTGACATCTATTTCCGAGAACCAACTATATACTTTGGCCAGAGGATACTGGTTAATAATATGCAATTATATTTCATTGCAACGTTATGCATAAGCGAAATATGAATTTTTTATTCAACTTCATTGTGATGCTCCTAAAAATCAAGAAGAAATGATCGAAATTTTCTTCCTAGAAAAATACCTAACCGCCACTGAAAAAAATTTTTGTTTGCCTTATTAGAAGCGCATTTGCCTATAGAAAAGAAACCAATACAGAGTTAAACTAAACCAGTCTCTTTCTTAAATCCCCTTCTCCTTAACGTTAAAAAACGACGCAAAGCAAATTTTTATGTTAAAATAAAAGCCTTGCTATTATACATTGATACAAAAGCATTTTGAGGGAACCAAAAAAATTGTGTAGAGGGCTCAACATATTAATCGTTAAGCGATTTATTCGCCATTTTATTCGCCGCCTCGTTGAAAAGTTTGAGTCAACTGGCTTTGTACTCGATCAGCCAACGCATGTGTATTGTGGATTGTGGTAGCTCCCGTTCAAACGAAAATATTGCTGCCGTTTGCGATAGTGTTTGGCACAGCCCGAACCTCTCGATTCCCCGTCGTTCACAAGAAGTTGAGTTTTCACACAACCAAGGGACATCCATACCCATATAAGATCCGGTTGTCACAGTACCTCAAATCGAACTACTATTTGTTGCGCCAACATTCACTTTACATTCACTGGACTTTTTAGAAACATTTCAAATTGCCGAGTATCAACTGAAAATAATCCAAAAGTCTTCTTTCCAATTACTGTTTTGGGCGGATTGTGGGTTTATGGTGTTGTCGAATCCTACTTCTTCCAGAACCACCAAGCAAAGTTTTATCGACAAGGCGGCGCTACATGACACATAAGTGGTATAGCAATCGCTCTATTACATGAAAAGCTTCTTGGACGCGTAATTTCGCGAAATGGTGAAGTTAATTGACCGCCAAGATCGTGTGCTTATAGCTTAAGGAGTTTTTCTGTGGAATTAAGTCAAGCCAAACCACTTTACCCAAACCATATATAGGATAAAATATCCAAACTAATAGAATTTTTAATAACATTAAACGTGATCAGCCAACATACTGAAGAAGGCCTTATCTGAATTGCCCCTAAGAAAAATTAAACAGATCCAATATTAGAAACATCTCATTATGTTAAGCTGAATTCTTGGGAAGGATTAGAGAGGCTAAATTTAGATCTGACTATGTAGGGTTTCTCAAACGGGATCCCGGGATCAAAAGTATAACCGGGAAACCCCGGGATTTCCCGGTTTCCAATTTATTTAGTGTTAGTAGTCTTTTAACTAAAATCCGTATAGGAAATTAAAGGATTCTCAAGCGGAATTCAGGGATCTCGTTTTCTGTATCAAAAGTGTGACAGGAAAATCCCGGGAGTTCCCAATTTTCATTTTTTTATATTTCATATACTCGTTTAACCACATAACGGCATCGGAATAATATATTACAGTAAAACCTCGGTTTAAGAGCCTAATTGAGGATTGTCTGGCTCTGATTTCCGATTGCCTTATATCTGAATGTAGAAAGTTTAAATATCCCGTATATAAGTTTATCCATCAATAGCATTTTCAAGTCAAATTCAGGCCGATTAGGAATGAACTTGGTTACTTATTCACCAATTCTGATGAAATTCAGGATGCATGATGGAAATGGGATTCTAAAATGAGTTTTAGAGGAAGTTCTGCAATATGGCCAATTAGGAAGGTAATAAGCCGTTTCTTCACCGATTATAATCAAATTCTGATGAAATTCAGGATGCATGATGGAAATGGGATTCTAAAATGAGTTTTAGAGGAAGTTCTGCAATATGGCCAATTAGCCAAAAAATTCAGCGTGCACGATGGAAATGGAGTACTAAAACGATTTTTGCATACAGTTCTGGAAAATGGCCAATGTGGAAGGAACTTAGTGATTTCTTTAGCCATAATGATGAAATTCAGGATGCATGATGAAAATAGGGGATTCTAAAATGAGTTTTAGATGAAATTCTGGAATATAACCAATCAGGAAGGAACTTCTTTACTGATTATTATGAAATTTGGCATTCACGACGGAATTGGGATTTTAAAATGAGTTTTAGATGAAATTATGGAATATGACCAATTAGGAAATAACCAATTAGGGAGTTTTCTTCACCGATTTTGATGAAACCCAATTTGTTCCATGAAAATAGGATAAAATGATATTTAGAAAAGTTCTGGAATAACGCCAATTATGGAGAAACTCGGTTATTTCTAAACCGATTATGATGAAATTCGATAAATACGATATGAAATCGGTAAAGAAACAACTAAGCTTCTTGCTAATTGGCCATATTCTAGAGCTTCACCTAAAACTCGTTTGAGAATCCCATTTCCGTCGTGCATGCCAAATTTCATAATAATGAGTAAGGAAACGGCTAAGTTCCTTCCTGATTGGTTATATTCCATAACTTCATCTAAAACTCATTTTAGAATCCCATTTCCATCTTGCATCCTGAATTCCATTATTATCGCCAAAGAAATCACCAAGTTCATTCCTAATCGGCCTGAATTTGACTTGAAATGCTATTAATGGATCAACGTATGGATATTTAAACTTTCTACATTTTGACCTAAGGGACCATCGAAAATCAGAGACATGCCAATCGTCCAATTAGGCTCTTAAACCGAGATTTTGCTTTAATATGTTATTCCTTTCACATGTTTGAAACAAAAACAGGATCCATGGATGCCGGGTTTTGTGAAATCCTAGTTCTGACCTACTTAGCTAAAAATAATTGATTATTTCTTATCAAATAGGCTTAACTCATCTAACATCAATCTCCTATTATCTATAGGCTTAAAAAGCCAAATATCCTTAGCTTGGGTAATATAATGAGGGAGGTGTAGATTTAATAACCACCTAGAACTCCGTATGCTCTAGAACAAATTAACTTTAACCTTCGCATGGGCAGCAATTTTGAAATATTATTATTATTGTTGAAGGGTCATGTGGGTGTTCAGCTGCCTCGCACTGCAACCTAAAAGATTTTCTGTGCTTGGACTCTGCTTAATTGCGTCCAGCCAATATTCCGGTTCTTAATGAACCTGACTATACTGTGATAATACTAGTGGTACGCGATACATACTATCTGGGTTCATTGCTCCCGCTTCTATATGTTTACTAAAGCATGTACTTTTGCTTATTTGTCAACTTCAACCTATGATAGCTTAGCATTGTGTCCGAAAAAGCTTTTTTTAGTAGTTTATATTAGTGTTAGTATAGTTTATGTCTGCTTTTGCGTACTTTTAAATTAAATTAAATTTTAATTCCTAACGAATTACGTTTTATGTCAAGCAAAATGGCACAACTCCTGCATTATCTTAATATGCATTTGGATGCGTTAAAAACAAGGGCGAAATACATAGCTTGACAAATAAAAAACAAAATCTCTTTCACTTTGCGATTGAACATCGAACAAGATATAACTTTGATTATAAAAACAAATTTGCGACAATTAATAAATACAATTTTATAAACTTTAACCAAATTTTGTCGAATTTTCTATAAAAATTAAATAAATATTGTTGTAATCTATTAAATAATAAAATAGTCGAATTAGTCTAATAAAATTCTATTGAACAAAATTACAATTTTTTCACGAAAACAATGTCTTCATTCCAACAAATATTTTAATTGAGATATGAATGACTAAAGTATTAATTTTTATTAAAGAATAAATGTGGCAAACGGTGTTTTCCAATTACACCTAAACCAGTTTTGACATGGAAGATTCGTTCGCGTAGTGTAAAAAAACCGTGTAAAAATAACCGTGTAAAAAGAACCGTGTAAAAACAAATTTAGATGTACAATCAATAGTCATCAACTCATCACAATATGTGTAAAGGCTTAAATTTAGACCAATTTAACTTGACCGATTATAGTGGAAACAGTTACATAAGTTTTGATTGTCTTAGTCAGAACGACATACATATCGTCGGTTTGCGAGAATAGTGACACATCTCAAAATATCATATTTTTGAGGAAATCGATTTGAATTTTTTTTTTTTTGTATAAAATAGTTGAATTCATCAAATTCAACATGAGTAGTTTAGAAGAACATTATGCCAGATAAAAGATTGTTACAGTTAAAGGATTTTTTTCCTATTATCTCAAAATTGGCCATTTTTGAGATGTCAAATCCATCGTCAAACTGACGATGTACATACACGAGACAAGGTAAAAAACAGTAAAAGGTATTTCTTTTGATGATTGAATATAGTCAACTGGAATTAAAGAATTTAAATCCTATTAAGGTTAATCCAGATAAGATAAATTACTCGAGATTATCGACTAAGATTGTTCTAAATTTTCAGGAATATTTGAAACTTGTAATTTTATCGATCATTTGAGTTGATGATGATATAGATTTAGTAGGAGCTTATTCGAGGTTTTTGCGGCGTTAAATTATTGGTTTCTCGAGATTTTTCAAATTATTCGAATTAGTTTCAGGATATCGATATTAATTGAGAATTTTTTTAGCTAAGTTTGAAATAACCATATAATATCAACTTATGAAGGTCTGAAGACCAATTCTCAGAATTTGCTCCTGCAATTAACAAAATAGGTAAAGAAAATGTTATCGTTAATTTGAAAGTTGCTAGGTATGTATGTATGTACACATTGTTTCAAGTTTGCCAAATTATTTCAGAATTTTCGAGGCTGTTGCGATGAAGAATTAAAATATTTCATATTCTTAGGCTTCCGAGATTTTTCGATATTATTCAAACCAACCCAAAGTAGTAAGGCTAACTAAATTCAATGGTTTTGAAGGGAATAAAACAGTATTTAACCCTTTCAAACGCCATTTAAAATTAACTTTCTTCCAAAAATAAAATACGTAGCACAATTATTCACTGCTATGATATGGCATTGCTCATAAAACTGTAGTATGAACATAAATACATAAGAGAACGATCGCACAAGAGAAATGAGACAAAAATTAAAAATTACGGTTGGTCGAAGCGATGAAAGTTGATGTACAATATATTGTACAAGGCGTTTGATAGGGTTAATTAAATGGTGTGACGTTTCAATACATGAGTATTTCATGATTATTCTACATAAAAAATTAAATTAAATCGCAATTAATCGCTTAATCTACTAAAAAATCGGTTAAATGGTTTCGCTGCCTGAAATGAAACTATATCTAGGCTGTATCTCTTTATGTTAAAATTCCATATAATGGGGTTCTAAAATTATTTTTAGTCTGGAATGTGGCCAATTGGAATGGAATTAGGCTTCCACTAAACCAATTGGAATTTATGAGTTGTATGACTTACCGTTAAATTGTTGTTCAGTGGATAAAAATTCAAAATCAACAAGTAAAATACATATAAGGTAAGAACAAAAATTTGTTGGTTCACTGATACGTGGTAAGATGAGGTATTCTATATTTATGCTGTTGGCTGTTGTTTATCTTATGTCATTTTGTCAGAATGCATTCATTATTTTAAATTCCTCAAAGTAAAATGAATAAACAACTAAATATTAGGAACCTTATACCGAAGGGCATCCGCACTCTAATATTATATGCTGCTCATTCACGCAACAATAAAAAAAAAGAATATTGAACTTTTTAATTGTGGTCATTGGAAAATAATCCTGAAACCCCAAAGGCTTCTCCTTATATCGGAATTATTATCTGAGGAGGAACTACTGATTGATTTTCCACAACGGAACATTCTTTCTCACATTTTAAAAAAGTTTGAAATAAAACAATCATCATAACTAATTATACACCTGTACCCTAATTTTGGTCATAAAACAGGAAATGAGAAATGATATGTAGGGATTTGATGCGCTATGTATCTAAATAGGTGTCGAATTGGGTCTAATGCGAGCCATCAAAATATACTAGCAGAATATGGTTCGGAACAGTTAACAGAAACTCCAATATCATTTGATTGGTTACGTCTCACGTGTTGATGCTGTTTTCAACTCTTTTCGGTAAATAACAGAGATCAACAATTTTTTAGACGGATTATCGAATTACATTGGCTGGCGACATGATTTCGGTGATTTTATCGAAAATTAAATCTCGCAAAATTTCTTAAAAATCTTTAATAATCTCTAATTATTCAGAATATTTAAGGATAAACTCTAAGAATAATCGAAATTTATCGAAAATCTCAAATAATTTCAAATAGTTTTGTAAACTGTTTTAATCTTCAAAAATTCTCGAGAATAATCAAAAAAACGTTTAAAAAATTCCTGAAAATCTCAAAAATGTCTACATACTTCAAAATTCTCAAATATGCCCTTACATAATGGCCTTCCTTGAATTTCACCGCGATGTGCTTTATCGAAATTTTCAACGCTAACATAAGGCGAGAATAATAACAGTGGCTAAGTTGACGCAAACAAGCACAACACGACTCATCAAAATCAACAAAAATTCTTTTGGGTCGATGCAGAAAGCTTAATTTAAAAAAATCCAAAATTTTGCTGCCGTTGAATTTTTTCCAATGTAATGGGAATGTGGCTGTAATTCAAAAATAAGTTTACTACAGTTCAAGACAGTTTCGCAGGCAAACATATTTTGATGTCAAAAGATCATTAAAGATTTTTAAGAAATTTTGCGAAATTTTCGAGATTTTTCGACATTTTCGAGATCGCCAAGAATATTCGTAATTAATTCGATATTTTGGGAATTGTTCAATTTTTGCTTGGCTTTGAGCCTTTGATTTTATACACTTACCATTAAAACGAGATTAGACAATTAATGAGTACCGAAGTGAATGTTGGTGGCCTTCTTCTTATAGTTAAACTATTCAAGAGACTACATACAGATGATCTTCATATTATAACAACATTAACGCAAATTTTAGCGCCAATTTGACTTTTTACACCAAACAAGTAATCAATCAAACACTACAACTATTACGTCATCTTAAGAAAATAATTTTTTAAAACATAAATAAACTTATTTATTCACGATTCAACACACACACATATTTACTGAAAATTCTTGGAACGATTAGAATGTTAAAAATAAATTTATATCACAAACAACAAAAAATTCTTTGCATAGTTACCCTTCCCCATATATAAGCCAAGTTTGGTACTACAATAAAGCCAATTCATATGTTACAGTTACACACAAAAGTTGTCTTTTTTTCATTCAGACACATTTCTTAGTCTATTTTGACACCAAACAATATTTTTATAATAATTGATACATTTCGGTTTGGACATTCAACATCCATTAACAAATTTGTACACAAGCACACACAAAAATAGTTAAATCGCTCTATAAATCTAAAATACTAATATCGTCATAATATGTGGATAATCCACATGTGTTCGACAAATGCTGGAAAAATTGGAATTTGATTTTTTGTTATTATCTGTTCGGTTGGATATTTTTTTTGTCTTCTCTAAAGCCATATTCCTAAGCAACAACAAACCCATAATTTATTAGCTTTGTATATATTGTTTTTAGCAATCACTTAATGTATATTGTGTTGTTTTTGGTCGATCTTTTGTCTTGTGTGATGATGGTGTATACGTCTCTTTTGTATGATTAAAATATCATCATCATAATATAGGTTGACACTCGTTATATCTGTAAAGTAACAAAAGATTTTTTTTAATTTTTTTTAATAAGAAACTGACCATTTGGTTACAGCAGGTTAACAAATATTTTTGTTTTTATTTTTTAATTTCAGATTATGTGCCACAGGAATTTCTACAGCGGATGCATGTAATTCATCAAGTAGTTTAACATCAAACTTACTCGTATCTTCTGGTCATACACAACAAACTACCGCAACGTTACCATCATCATCACCGCTCTCGCTGCTGGCCAATCACACGAATAGTATACAAGCTAATTTACAAATTTCACCACCGATTCATCATCATTCAAACCATCATCATCATCATCATCAAACGATTACACAACAGCATCATCAACATAATCAACATCAGCAGCAACAGCAGCAGCAATCGATAAATTTAAATACGCTTCATCAAAATAGTCCGTTAAGTATTGGCGGTTTAAATTTATCGTCGGGCGGTGGTAGTTCGAGCGGCAGCAGTTCAATATCATTATCAACATCTGGACTAAATTTATCATTGGCCACTTCGTCGTCGGACAGTGATGGTCTAATTTCTCAGCAATCGGTGGCGCCACATTTAAATTTAGGTGGTTGTGATAGTGCTAGCGGTAGTGGTGGTAGTGGCAGTATAATAAGCGGTGGAAACAATTCCACGGGTCTACTAGGCGCCGATTTGGGAATGTCACATTGGATCAACGAGAGTAATGTTAAATCGGAAATTCGAAGTCCAGGACTAGATATTGGAGCGGCTAGCGTGGTAACATCAACGCTGACAGCGGGCGGTACAAATCATTTAGATACATCATTATTTTGTACAAATCCAACCGTTGGACTGGATACTTTACAAGTGGCTAATACGTACGATCATAAACAAGACTATTACAATTACTACAATAGTATGCAGCAATATACGCCACCATTTTATTCGTCGTACGGGACACCATATCCGACGCGAACCGCTACAAAGCTACCTTCACCAAATACCTACCTGCCATCCAGTTACGCGACAAATAACAATACGGGTCAATTGTATTCGACGTATGGTTACAACAATTTTGGGCAATTTGGTGCCACACAGCAAGACTACAGCAGTTACTATAATGATCAGTATAGTAGTTATTATAATACGACTGGATATTCACATTATGTGAGTTCGCCGGGGTCCAGTGGCAGTCAAACGTTTCATGTTCCGACCGGATTGTCAGAAAGTCCTTCGGACGGCCATCCAACAACACCAACACTATTAGCACATTCACCAAATTCTCCACTATCGATTTCACCAACATCGAGTCTATCAACAAAAACAACACCCACCAATAAAGTGGGACGTGCCCGAGGCCGAAGGCATGCCCATCCTAGTCCAACGCGAAGTGTAGCCTCCGATACAGCTATAGCCGATACTGCTAAAGCGCCAGACCGTGTATTCGTATGGGATCTGGACGAAACCCTAATCATATTCCATTCTTTGTTAACCGGAACGTATGCCAGCCGATACAATAAAGATCCGCATCACATCGGACAACTCGGTTTCCGGATGGAAGAGATGATTTTCAATATGGCGGATACACATTTATTTTTTAACGATGTCGAAGACTGTGATCAAGTGCATATCGATGATGTATCATCGGATGACAATGGGCAAGATTTAACCAATTATAATTTTAGTACCGATGGTTTTCATGCGGGAACACCGCAAGGTGGTCCACCTAATTTATGTTTACCGACTGGGGTACGCGGTGGTGTTGATTGGATGAGGAAGTTAGCTTTTCGATATCGGAAAATTAAGGAAATCTATAATACGTATAAAAACAAGTAAGTTTTTTAGATCGTATACATTACGTCCAGAATTTTTATTAATTGAACGTATTTTTTTCTGTTTTTGCAGTGTCGGTGGAATGCTAGGCCCTCAAAAACGTGATCAATGGCTACAGTTACGATCCGACATTGAAGCGGTAACGGATAATTGGCCCAGTTTAATATTAAAATGTTTGACTATGATTTCCCTACGTGAAAATAGTGTTAACGTTTTAGTAACTACGACCCAATTAGTACCGGCATTAGCAAAAGTTTTACTATTTGGATTGGGAAATATATTTCCCATTGAGAATATTTATAGTGCAACGAAAATAGGTATGGGTCCACAACCGTAATAGGCGGAAATTTAAATATATCATAAATAATTTTGTAATATTTGTGTTGCAGGTAAAGAGTCATCATTCGAACGTATCGTAACGAGATTTGGTCGTAAAACAACTTACGTTGTGATTGGTGATGGGCAAGATGAGGAGACGGCGGCCAAAAATTTAAATTTTCCATTTTGGCGGATATCGAGTCACAGCGATATTATGGCATTGCATACAGCTTTAGATATGGAATTTTTATGAAAAACTTTTTTTTTACTTTAATTCTATTATTGCGTAATAGCTCCCCTCTCTATAGTTCTATACATATATACAAAAAAAACTAATTATATTTCCAGTGTACATAATTTAAATTAAATTACAAATTATATAAATTAATTAAAATTTAGACAAAAATTTATATAGAAGTTACAAGAATCGTATAAAAAGTATTATGCACTTAATAAACAATTTTAATTTAATTTAACTTATTTTAAATAAAAGCACACATTTTATTTTTTTATTTTTAATTAATTTTTGCATAAAAAATTATTTTCGATTGTGCAATATAAAATGTACGTGTCCGTACCATTTTTAATTTTTTTTTTTTTTTTTTAATAACCTACGAAGCAATAAAATGCAATCAAATCAACAACTATACATAAAAAAATCATATTAAATAAAAAAGTGCATTCAATCAATATAATTATTAATTTAAATTAAATAAATTTCCAGTGATAAACATTTTTTTTTATAAATCGTGTCCTTTTAAAGGGGTTTATGAATTAAATACACGTACATCAAAGTCGACCCAGTGAAACCGAATTAGTGTACATAACTACAAACAATTTCGGAATTTTTTTTTATTAATTAAAATTATAATTTTGTGTTCAATTTTTTTTCCATTTATAATCATATTAAACAATATAGTAAGAGTAGTTCAGTAAAATAATTATACATATATAAACAACAAAAAAAACTATTAAATAATAAGATTTAAATAAAATATAAATCAATACAATTTATAAATTAATTTAATTAAGTTACGTAGAAAAGTATAAAAAATAAAATAACAAAACTATTTTTAGTTTATAAAATAACTATTAAAATAAAATATTTTTCCTATCATTGTAAATAATTTATGAATTTAATAATTAATTAATTATTTAAAAATTTAAATAGAAACAACAAAATAAATTAATAATTAATTGAAAAGAAAAACAAACAGAAACAACGTTTAAAACATTAAAATAAAATTTATTGTAAAATTATCTAGAAATATGTGTTGTGTTGATAAATCGAGGATTTCGTGCAAGTGGTCCACCGTCGGATCGTCCATCGGTCGATGGGGAATGATTGAAAAGTTAGCCGCTAAAAAGGTTAGTGGTTACAGTTATAATAATTATTTAATTTTAAGTATGCTTGATTTTTAAATAATTTGCCAATCAGGGCCCGAATTCCGGTTCGATGATAAATGAAAATGAGAAATGACTTAATTTTTTATTTCGCCTACTCTAAACAAAATTGCAACCGAATAGTTGAAAAAAAAAATCAAGTCATTTCTCATTATCATTTGTCATCGAACCGGAATTCGGGCCCAGGGCTGCCAACATCAAAACAGGTTAAAAGGCTGGAATCATACTATCATTTTTCCATGTCAAAGATGTTTTACCAAATATCTTTGTCAAAGATAAATGATAGTCTGAGTTGAATCTTTTATAAAAGATTCCTTTTAAAAAATATATTTTATCAAGTTAGCTTCGTAAAGCTAAATATGATTGTAATGCCCTCAGTATTATAAATATAGTCAGATCATTTAGGAACGCATCGGTTGTAGATAGATTAGAGTAAAAAGTTGACAGTTAGAGACGTGCGTTTAACGAAAAAACATTAGAAAAGAAGAAACCAGAAAAATAAAAAGCTAAAACCATAAAAGATACAAAAATAATAAACTGAAGAAACTATTCCTACGTACATAGTTGCGGTATTTTATTGTTGATTGGGTGCCAAATTGAAGTTCCTCAAGTGATGACCGATGTGGTAACTCAAACAAAAAAGAAAACCACAAAATTGTAAGTAATCTTAATTCTTCTCTAGAGGGTAAGTTACATTTGGCGCCCAACATCGTGGCCACATCGATTAAAATTTCAGTGGAGGACGATTTGGCGTTGACAGAAAGGGTGCTTTTCAGGCATGGTGAGTAATAACATTAAATGTTAACGAGAGCAAAAACTAAAATTATAAATAGTGAAAATAGTGACGAAATAATTGAAACAAATAGTTTTTTTCAAAATGGCTTCCTTTACGGATGAGCAATTTAGTTCACTTTTGGAGGCTATTGGAAATATGGCTGACCCTAAACAGCAACAAATGGTGTTGCCGAATACAAGTGGTTCATTTCTAAAGTGTACATCAAGATTTAGAGGGGTGGTACAACCTACAAAGATTGTGGCGATGTCTCAGACGAGAATGCCCTAAACGGTCTTCCGTTACTTTTGAAAGGACAAACTGCAGGCTGGTGGGTCGGCATTAAACACACTCAGGGCAATTTCAAAGAAGCTCTCGATCTCATGAGATCCACGGTTGGTCAAAAAATGCCCGCGTATAAAGTGTGTACGAGAATTTTCTCAAAACCACAGAAAGAGAGAGAGGGTATCGACATTTTTGTAGTTCATATCCGACAATTGTTCGCACAATTGCCTTCTACTGATTTGTCAGATAAAGTCAAATTAGATATGACATACGGTCTTCTTAATTCCACATATCGATCCAAAATGAAACGAAGTGACATTACCTGAATAGGGTCGCGATATGGAGGAATTCATGAGGGAAGTAATAAACACCAAGCATATGAGTAAGTCGAATTTCAATCCGAATGTATCAAATAAAGATAATCTTTCTAGTCCAAATTATAATTTTGCAGGTGTCATGATCATGATTTCGCGGAATGTAGGTCGAAACATGGAAGCACACAAAGCAGTCAATTCTCAGACTAAGAATATATATTTCGACAACGAGTTCCAATGACTTCAGATGATAGCTACGGTTGTAATAAGCCCGGTTTTGTCAAAAGTTATTGTCCCTATTGTAGCTTCAAGTTTAAAGCAGGCAAGTCTGTTAACTGCGCATTATGGTGAATCTCAGAGCCCTTTGGTTTATATTGACATATTTGACAATATAGGCTCTGCTTTTCTTGATACTGCGGCGAAAGCTAGCGTTGCCGGATATATGAATTGTATCAGATGTTGAAAAATTATGGTGTTCACTTTGAGGAATCTGTCAGAAGCATTATGCCAGCGGATGGAACGTCGAAGTCCGAAAATATCCTTAAGACATATATAGATGTGTAGTTGGATGAGAAGGTCAGAAGAATTACATTTATCGTATTTCCTAATAATGCTAATAGTCGAACGCTGTTAGCCATCGATTTTATCCAAAGTCCTGAATTAATCTTGGACTTTACTAACCAAATATGGAGATTCTCTGATGAGAGTATTTCCCATACATTTATATTTAACAATAATGATACTATCGAACACGAGTTGTAATTATCCACTTTTGATTTGAGGGATAATGAGTGTAGTAACTTGAGTTCTGTTTAAAGAGACGAGTTGAGTCAGCTCTTGACTGAGCACGAATCAATTTTTCAATCCTCTGATTCTCCTACTCCCTACGCGGATCATCGTATATTCTGCCTGCAGAATACCACCTAATAATCAGGAGATTTAAAACAAAAAAATTAATTCACCATGGGCAGCCCCAGTAGTTTTGGTTCTGAAACACAACAACGAATTTCGTCTGTGCGTAGACTATGCAATGCGACCAGCGGAATTAGCTCAAAATGTATACTCAAAAGAGACGGTCCGTATAAAATTCGAAAATGCTGGCCCAATATCTATAAGATCGAAACACGAGCTGGTCACTACATTGGTAAATACCATTCTTCCATGCTCACGCGCTTCAGAGGTGGAGGAGATCATTCAACAGTGCGTGAAATTCAACCGCGAAGGCGGATATTATATATCGGTTTATAGTATCGATTGAACATAAGTGGTATTTCATCGGAACAAAACCACAACAAACTCTATTTTATATTACGGTGTACCTACTTTCCAAACTTAACATACAAAACAAAGTACAGAGATTTAGCTGACAGTCTAAGCTGTGTAATAATACCGTTTTCAGGAACCGCCAAATCCATCAGACCTTGAAATATTTTTCAACGTTAGCAACATAAAACGAAGTAATTCTAAAGATGGAAAAATTTGTAATCCCAAAAAGATAGATTTCGAAAATATTAAGAACGAGATGGGGACAAAATTCCAAAAAAAAAAAAATTTCATTTCCATTTTTCAAAAATTTAAGTAACATTTATTTTAATTTTCCAAAATCCATAATTCCAAATTCCAAAATTCCATAACATAACTCCAAAAAAAAAAAAATCCAAAACCTATTCGCCCGTGAGAGTTATCGAATCCGTTAGCCTCTATAATTCTTTAAATTAGGGGTTGGCCACGTATCACTAAAACGTGTCATTAATAGATTCTATATACATAATCCGCTCCTACGTGCGGCACGCAGTGCAACATGTTTGCTGATCCCTGCTCCTACGTCCCCCGAAGTTCAAACCTATAAAGCCTCTCGGAGGGCTAAGCGAGGGGAGTGCAGCGACCTCCCGCGAGCCCGTGAAAGTTGCCGAAGCCGTTAGCCTCTACAATTCTACTCATTCAACTCATGCAATTTATTTTCCTGAAAAATAGAGAAAATCGTGCGCTCGATTTTGTCTGTTTTCAGGAAAGTGGACTTTTTGAATTTTGGATTTTGGAATTTTAGATTTTGGAATTTTAGATTTGGAATTTTTCAATGTTGGAATTTTGGGTTATGAAGTTTTGGGTCCTGGAATTTTTGGGTTTGGAATTTTACGCCTGGAATATTCGGTTCTGGAGTTTACACCTCAACTAACCTATTAAGAACAGAGTATATTGGTCATATATTAGGATTCCAAAATTCCAAAGTATGCCAACATACTCGGAGCCAAAAGGTTTCATTTTTAGGTAGCATCAGAAAACAGAATATGTAAGATAAAATATGATTTCCAGTTTAAAAAATAAAAATAATTTCCAAATAACCTTGAAAATGACCTCCAACCAAAAAAATTAATTAAGCGGTTTTATTGTGCTCTTCTAGGGGCACGCTTGCGTCAGCTTACTGTAATTTGACTCTATGTAATTTGGCGTGCTTCTCTCAAACAGTCATCGATGACGTGTCAAGTGTGCGATGCCATTTGCTTTACAGAAGCGATCTTATTTAGTAAGAGAATGAAGCTACGGTGAATTAGCGATTAAAATAACAAATTTTATAAATTATAAACCCGTCAAAATCAATCTGAAATAATGCACCATAAGAAAACTTAAAATAACACCAAAATCTTCCTACCAACAGTTTCATAATTTGTAAAAGAAATCTTTAGAAAAAAACACTAATTTATAAAACTTGATGAAAATTCTGCTCCTCAACTTATTCAAACTATCGGTCGCATACTCGCATCCAGATTGGTATACATCTAACTGATTTTCAAACTTGCCATTAATAAAGATGTAAATCAATACATCTATTCAATCAATATTAATTCAAATAACGCTGAATTGTACCTTATTTCGTGATGTAATAAACGACAATTTCGTATGTAATTAAACATTCTCTTCAATCTCATTAGAAACTCATTTCAGTTCGTAAATTAAGCTTTCAAATAGGGTACAATAAAGTTTGTAATAAGAATAATCCACCTCAAAGTTATTCCGTTCGGGTAATACCTAGACCTACTGGTTTTTTGACCGAATTGAACCGTATTTCAGACATTTTGTTTTCAAAATAGAAAGTGTCAAATAAATTTGCCATCTGATTGCTGAATGCTGATTCAGTATCAATTTCCAACTCGGCATAACATTGGTTCACATTTACTAATATGGTTAACAAGCTAAAATAATTGAAAATATTCTTCGAAGAAGAAAATTGTCAGCGAATTTAAATCCTCGCTTTATGGTTTAGTGGGCACATGTGCTTCAGAATTTCCTTTTGAAATTATCCCTTAAACTTAGCTCTGTTACACTTTTGTATATTCAACCGATTGTAGTCGGTCCCCATCAAACCGACTGTGGTGTCGATCTCGCGAAACTTCAATATAAATCAGTTTGAATATCATATAAAATATCGATTGACTTTACTTTTATATGTCGACGGACGAAAAATTAGTAACAAAGTCGATTGATTTTGCCAAATAGCAGTTTGCAGAATTCACCGTGAAACGTAATGAAATGTATAGTACATAACAATTCCCATGATACTCTAAATTCGTCATTTATTTTCTGTCATCAAGTACTACACGGTTATTATCAAGCTTAATTATATTTCAAAAGTTATTTGCCTGTTTATAAAACGAATTAACAAATAATGTACAAATCACTGAAAATTTCCACTGAAATTGTGTAAAGTTCGACCAACCGTCAAACACCAAAAATTTGAATCAACAAAATAACCTGCATTAAACGGAAAATATTTAAGATTGCAATCAACTGTAACTGTCGCGATAGTAACATTTATAATTTATTTAATAGAGAATGACCGAGACATGTTGTATTAAGAGCTAAATATTTACCTGTTTAATTGTATTTACGTGGAATATAGTTACATTTATGGCATCTAGCTAAAAGTGACTCGGAAATAAAACCTGCAACATCACCACCTAAATGTAATTCGGGTGCCACAAAAAGCAAATAAATAGCAAAATTTTCTTTTTCATATTCTTGTAAAGTATGAGAATTTTCTTATGCAACGCATAAGCTTCCGAATTTAGGAATACAAATTCTCTTATTATCTAACCGAATTAGTGCTAATTAGGTAGTACTCACTATTAAAAATCTAGGAATCGAGAAAGTGGGGAAAAAAAATAATTTTCAAATAGCGCCTGAAAGATGACATGTAAAGTAAAAATAAATTTATTTTCCAGCAGAAACCCTTCCGTTTAACCAGTTAATAAATATTTTTCATCAGTAATTATTAATTAATGTTTGTGCTTATCTAAAAATATAAATTTCGATAATTTTCTTTAATCAAAGAGTGAAAAATAAAAGTCTAGCAACGCCCCTAAATGATGCAATATGAATTATTCGAGATACTTTATGTTTTCAATAAATTCCGCATTGATCAACAAAAATACTTGATTCAATCAATTTTGGTCATAAAATGTCAAATATAAATTTGTGTTATCAAAATTTAGATGTAAGTGGAAACAGTGTTTACTGTTTAATGTCCACATGTCTGGTTGCTCCTTTTATGCTCCAGCAATAAGAATAAGTGGATTAAATGAAGTGGGATTGTTGGGCAATTCGGTACTTCCATTATTTAGTTGTGATAATGTTCTTTGTGTTAATGTGTTCATTACGAAATTCCTTTAAATTTGGTAAGTGTTTTCAATTTAATTTAATTTATTTGGTCATAAATTGTAGGTTTGTTATAATATAGATAAAAGATACATACATAAGTAATAACTGAGCTTGAAAGATATTTGTGGTTTGATCCTTTTTGATATGCCAAGCTTCCAGAGGTTATCTCAGCTTTTAAACTTAATCTTAGCTTCTAACACTGTCTTATGTAAAAAGGAGTATTTGTAATCATTTTCATTTTCGAGTTCAGTCCTGGTATGTCAACCTCAATTTTAGCTAATCACTTTCTTTTGCATATACATATTATTTGGACGAGTTTAACTAAATAGGATTTATTAAACAGTAGTCTGTCTACGGAATTGGCACTGAAAAGTAGAAAATAGTTCCATAAATAAAAATACAAAATAATGAGCAATTATTTTACATTGACCAATTGTCAATTTGTTATTGTTGTTTTAATCTGTTGCTGGTTTGAAAAACATTTCATCAGGAGCATTACCAGTATTTAGCTTTAGACTATCTGACGAATTTTTAAAATCTAGTTGGTGAGAACGTCTCGAAAACCTTGCAATTTAATTACCTACTCGATAAGATATTTGACTGGCCAAAATGGGCGCAGTTTAGTTAAAGCTGGTGGCGTTTGAATCGGGAGCTAACGGATTGCAAATCTTCCAATCCCAATGGGGGCAGGAAATACAAGGGATTTTTTATCATCTGATTGCGATCCGTGACGGGAATGAACACAACAACCACAACCTGTGCTGTGAGACCCTTGTCGGAAGGGTGACCATAAGTTTGTCTGCGCCTGTCTAGTCCAGCACTCCCATACTTTCTTCAGGCGGCCTCTTTTTTAAATCGGCAAATTTTCGAGCTGACCCAACATCTTTCTGTAAATTTAGTGCGCTTACATAAATATGTTGTTACGAAAAATAATAAAAAAATTCAATTCCGATAGTATAACGGAAATTCGCTTGTTAGAACTATCCAGGAATCAATCATATCAAAAATCATATTGACGTATATAATTAGTCAAATGGCATATTGAGGTTTCAATTCGTCAGTTCGGCAAGTTCTGCCTATTTAAATATTTATGCGACCCCGTAAAATAATTTGGCGATCCCATGTTTCGGAAGCTGCGATCTAAACACTGCTGACAACATGTTCTGATCAAAGTACCAAAAATAATATAATCCTTAAATAAATTTACAGAACGGTTAAATCATTTAGTTAAGGGATTAAGTCAAGGGATTTTTCATCACCTGATTGCGATCGGTGGCGAGAAGGGGCGGATTACAAAGAGTGCTATCAACGTTTGAATGAATGTTTTGATCGGCTAAAAAAATACAATCTTCACATTAATGCCAAAAAATGCAAATTCTTCCAGACAAAGAGCACTTATCTCGGATATCAGATATTTGAGCAAAATAAAATTTCATAAGCGCATTGCCTACAACTATTTCATGTGATGCAAGCCCGAATAGCTGGGATATTATCACAAGTCTCTCGGGGATATTATCGCCAGAGTTTCAGCGGAAACTAACAATCAAACTCGATGCAATTTGACCATCAGAATATTCGAACATTAAAGCCAACGAATACATAAAATTCAACCGAAAATTATGAGTGGGATACAGAGTAATTTCTCGAACTAGAATATTATAGGTCATGAAAAATGGCTTCCAGGGTACCAATTGAAAAGGCACATTAGCTTGCCTCCAACATACTTAGGCGACTACCAGTACCAAATGAAATAGCCGAGAGATGATCCAATAAGCGTGGGAGATTATAATATTCAAACGAGATTCGCCATCTTCTGCTTGATGGGTAAATGTCAATTAGAAACTTTCGAACTGTTTTTAAGTTGTAATTATAAATATACGACATAAATCATTTAATCATCGTGAATTTTTATTCTTACTGAGCTGATTATTTCAACAACATATTTTGATGCACGGATTTACCCAGATGCACGGAATTGTGGGAATTTGATGGCTCAACGTATAATGACATAGGTCACTAT
Organism: Tipula helvola; assembly: GCA_963556165.1. NCBI lineage: Eukaryota > Metazoa > Arthropoda > Insecta > Diptera > Tipulidae > Tipula > Tipula helvola. The sequence continues at coordinate 37,324,733 of OY744482.1, read as the reverse complement.
AACACTTAACCAAGCTTTTATGTCTTTTTATTTTAGATGAGCTTGCCTCGTGGTTTTTAGCGTAACTTTTTGTCCCGAATGTTATATTTTTTTATGTAACAGGCGGACCCGATATACCACGTAATTGTCTGTTCGTTATTGATTTTTACCAATGAACCGTAAATTTTAACTACAAAATTTTGGAATGTTTGACTCGCCACACTATTATCCACCCCCCAGTGAACTGATGAACGATAAAAGAATTAGCGGAACCGAGCCGGTTTGACGATGGAACGACCCATTCTGGACTTTGGTTGATTCGCGAGGTTGAACGTTACTCGCTTTTCCGATTTTTTAATCGGTTGTTTCGCATTGGTGGGTGGCGTTGAATGTGTTAGGGTTGAGCACAGTTTGGTTTGTATGGTATCTCGTCCGATGCAACTGGAGATTGGCTCGTGAGCCTCTATGAAGCATGGCTTCAATCCGTTTTTTGAGACCGTTGACTCGTTGCACTTGATCAGTACAGTAAAATACTTCTCGCTATGCCTGATCACTGGGAATGGTCCCTCATGTGGAGGTTGTAGTGACTGCCGGATTGCATCTGTTCGTACTAACACATATTTACATGTTGCTAATGCTCTTTTGCATTTCGAGACGCTGAAGCGGGTTTTATGTCTGTGAATTGATTGCATAGTTGTGTGATGAATTCGGATTGCGGTTTGTATTTTCCCGATTTGATTAAAGTCCGCTGGCAGTCGTATGATTTCTCCATAGACGCGTTCAGCTGCTGTGCTTTAAGAGTCTTCTCGAAAGGATGTTCTTAAACCGAGCAGAATTATAGGTAGAGAGATTGTCCATTGTTTTTTAGCTACGCACATTATTGTTGCCTTAAAGCTTTGATGCCACCGTTCTATGATACCGTTGCACGCCAGATTGTAGGCTGTGGTCCGTTTGCGATGGAATTGCAGAGATTTTGAGAGCTCGTAGAATAGAGTTGACTCGAATTGTGCACCTCTATCGGTCACAATGATTGAAGGTAGGCCGAATCGGCTGATCCATGTTTTGATTAGTACCTCCGATATAGTGTCTGTTTTGATATCCGCGATCGGGGTGGCCTCAGGCCAGCGCGTGTAGCGATCGATTATTGTTAGGCAGTATGTATTACCTTCTGAAGGTGGTAGAGATTGGACAATATCGATGTGGATTTCATCGAATCTTTTGCTGATCAGTGGGTAATTTCCAATTTCGCTCTGCACGTGTCTCGAAATTTTGCATTTTTGACATTTTATGCACTGTTTGTCCCAAGAGCGTATCTCCTGATTCATCGCTGGCCATAATATGACTTTTTTCCGATTAGTTTTGCCGTGGTGCGTATTCCTGGGTGAGAAACATATTGTGGATAGATTATATCTAGGGGAATTCTCGAAACACCGAGCGAATTAGCCTTTGGAACATTTGTGCCGCGTTGCGTAACCCAAATGTCTCATGCACGGAATCTCGAACAATCCAAATGGAGTGATGATCGCCGTTTTCTCGATGTCCTTTTCATCGATGGATACCTGGTGATAGGCACGAACGAGGTCGATCTTTGAAAATATGGTACATGATTCGAGCTGGTGTGTGAAATCCGCCACGAATGGAATTGGATTACGGTCGGGTTTTGTTACCGAGTTTAGGATTCTGTAGTCACCGCATAATCGCCAGTTACCGTCTTTTTTCTTCTTGGCTATGTGTAGTGGACTTGCCCAATTACTTTTAGAGGGTCGACAAACTCCTTGTGCTGTCCAAGCTTCGATTTCAGCCTTAGCTATTTTCAGCTTGTGAGCGTTAACGTTGTACTTTTGTGTGACAAGGTTGCCTCGAAGTTTCGAGGCACGTTAGTTTACGTTATGGATTGTACTTCGTAATGATGCCATACGATGGAATTTGAATGGATACACCTCGGACGTTGAGATTTGTGATAGGATAGATTATTTTTTTGCTTTTAGTATCGACCAATAAACCGGTGTGATAAAAAATCGGCGCCCATAATATAAGGCGTACAATAGCAGGGCAGTCGAACTAATTAATTATTCATTTCGATTCAAAATCAAACGAATTTTTCTTTTAATTTTATTTTTTTATAAATTAATTTCTATACATTATTTTTACTAATTTTTGTTTGTAATATTTCACAAATGAATGTTGTTTTTTTTATATTTCACAAATGAACGTTAATTAATTTATAAGAAACAAAAAATATTTAATTTAAATACAATAATAAAATGTTAAGTAACAAACAATTTTTTACTAAAATTATAACTAAAACCCAATTCAATTGTGTTTAGCTTAAATATTTTCTATTTTATAAATTAATAAATTTTTAATTAACAAAATAATGGACTTAAAATTGTTTTTGTTTTGTATCTCTCTAATGTTGTTTTTATTTAATTGTTTTTATAATACATAGGCTGATTGTTAAATAATGTATGTACTATGTATGATTTTTAAATATTAAAAATTTATTTCCATTTCTTATTTTCGTAGTCCCATTGGGATGAAATACCAAAGATTGGATTGAATTCACCATCGAGGATACGTTTAAGTTGGGCCTTGACACGATCTTCTTCGAATGTAACTGGATGCTCGGAATAGACTAAAAAGTAAAGTAAATTATTGTAACTAAATTGTTCAAATTGATCGGAGCAAAAACTTACCAAAGTTGTTCATCCAAACTGTGTATAAAATACCAACGGAAATTGCCATACATAAAACACCGACTACAGATTTCCATTCACCGGTTGGAGCTTTGAATTCGGAGAATGTTTGACAGAAAGAATGACGATAGAGCGCTTTCTTTTCTTCAATTGATAATTTTTTCCAATCTGATTTTTCCTTTTCTCTTAACGACTGAAATATAAACAAAGATTAATAATTTATTCTGAGCTCCCTTCCCCCAGATTCAAAATCTCCTACCTTAATGGCATTTGTTTCTTCACGGAATCGAACGGCTGGCATTGGATAATCGACGCGATCAAAATAGATTGGTTGACCATTCCATCCGTAACCTACAACATCGCGTTTACCATGCTTTGTTAGTTGAGCTGTTGACATTTGCATGGTACCTAGTCGAGCCTTTACGGCTGCATTTCTTAAAATTAGGGCTGATAGTGATGCCATCATTGATTTTATCTGAAACAAAAAGAAAAAACAGAGTTTACAATCAAATAATAACTGATATGAGCATTGCTCCTATCTAAAAGCTGATAAAGCGCTCAGACATCATGTTCTTGTCACATTTCCACTGTAATCCGTTACATAATCGTATTGACACAGTACAAACAATTTTCTCAATAAAAAATACATTTTCGGTTTTTTTACAACCAAATCATAATGGATTTCCAATTAAAACATGAAACTTCACTTAAAAATCATATAAATCGATGTTAATAAATAATTTCGATGAGAAAAATTACATAAGAAATTTATTTTGACGTCTAGTCGGAAAGCCCAATCGATATTTTTCTAATTGGTTTTAAACACCCATCAAACTTACACAATATAATTTTAATAATCAGAAAAACAGTTTATTTATATGCTAACAATACTTTAAATAAAAATTAATGCTTTTAATTAGATAAATTAAATAAAATAAAAATGAAAAAAATTTGATCGCCTTACCTTCGTGCACTTGGATTGTGTAAAAAAAGATGGCGTGCTGATATAAAATAGGGGAAAAATACTTCACTCTGTACTACTCAAGTCAAATCGGTGTCTTAAAATTAGCTCAAAATATTAATTAAAAATTAAAATTCGTGTTAATTTAATTATTTAAAACCATAAATATCAATATTTAGTTTTAAATACAAACAAATAACGTTAATTATTAATTTTATTAATTTAAAAATGTTAAATAAATTCAAAAAATAAAATTTGTCTACAATCGGTAATACAGTTCGAGCAACTAACCGTTCAACATTTGTAAGGTTCTCGTTGCACCCAAATGTCACATGTCATTTTTATAACCTTACTTTGTCCTGCATATTTCTGTCAATTCGATGACAGCATTTCACACCACCTCGAATTATTAATTTTAAAAATTAAGTGCAATGACGATTTATAGTAATTTACGGTATAATAACATTGCTAAATCATTGTCTAATATAAAAACTTATATTCAGGTATATTTGATTGTTTGTTTTAGTGATTTATACGATTTTACTATATTTTGAGGTTAAACAAAATGTTGACTTCATTTTGATAATTTATCTAATAAAATTTGAAATGTTATCTTTGTATTATCCAAAAAAATGGATTACTTTATCTATTAGAATAGTTGTTTAGTTAATTCATAATAAATTAGACTAATTTATTGATTGCATAATGCACCAATTTTATTGTTACAGACGCAACGATGTCATATGTCAAAATATGCGGAACACAAACCGCTGGAGAAAATCCGTAATATTGGAATATCGGCCCATATCGATAGTGGTAAAACTACGCTAACCGAACGTATTCTATTCTACACCGGTCGCATTACCCAAATGCACGAAGTCAAGGGTAAAGATAATGTTGGTGCTACAATGGATTCAATGGAATTGGAACGACAACGTGGGATTACTATCCAATCGGCGGCAACATATACGGTTTGGAAAGATCACAATATTAATATTATTGATACACCGGGACATGTAGATTTTACTGTTGAAGTAGAGCGAGCTCTTCGTGTTCTCGATGGTGCCGTACTCGTTTTGTGTGCTGTCGGCGGGGTACAAAGTCAAACACTTACCGTAAATCGACAAATGAAGCGTTATAATGTACCGTGTTTAGCATTTATAAATAAATTGGATCGAACTGGTTCGAATCCAAATCGTGTGCTTGGTCAGATGCGGTCAAAGTTGCTTCATAATGCAGCATTTATTCAACTTCCCATTGGACTGGAGAGTAACTGTAAAGGGATTGTTGATTTGGTTAAGGAGCGTGCACTTTATTTCGAAGGTGATTTTGGTTCGGTGATTCGTGAAGATGAAATTCCATCTGAAATGCGAACAGAAGCTAAGGAACGTCGGTTAGAACTTATCGAACACGTTTCAAATGTGGATGAAACTCTAGGAGAGTTATTTTTGGAAGAGAAAGGTCTCACTGAGGCGGATCTAATGGCGGGTATACGTAGATCGTGCTTAAAACGTACTTTCACGCCAGTACTAATGGGAACCGCATTAAAAAATAAAGGAATTCAGACACTGTTAAATGCTGCATTGGATTATTTACCACATCCTGGTGAGGTTGACAATCTCGCCCTTATCGAACGAGAAGGTAAAGAAACAGAAAAAATAATACTCAATCCAGCTCGGGACGGAAAAGCTCCCTTCGTTGGCCTAGCATTTAAATTGGAGGCTGGCCGATTCGGCCAATTAACTTATCTAAGATGTTACCAAGGTGTACTGCGCAAGGGAGACAACATTTTTAATGCGCGAACTGGTAAAAAAGTTCGTCTTTCCCGATTGGTTCGACTTCATTCCAACAACATGGAAGACGTTACCGAAGTGTACGCAGGTGATATATTCGCCTTATTTGGTGTCGATTGCGCTAGTGGTGATACATTTGTAACTAATCAAAAACTGGAGCTATCCATGGAGTCGATATTTGTCGCCGAGCCTGTCGTTTCAATGTCGATTAAACCGAATAATTCAAAGGATCGTGATAATTTCTCTAAAGCTGTTGCTCGCTTTACAAAAGAAGATCCAACATTCCAATTTCATTATGATGCCGATGTAAAAGAAACGATTGCCTCGGGAATGGGGGAATTACATCTCGAGATTTATGCACAGCGGATGGAACGCGAGTATGGGTGTCCCGTAACACTTGGTAAACCAAAAGTAGCATTCCGTGAAACATTAATGGCCCCATGTACATTTGATTATCTACACAAAAAACAATCGGGTGGTTCGGGTCAATTTGCTCGTGTCTCTGGAATTATGGAACCACTACCACCAGATCAGAATACAACAATCGAATTTATTGATGAAACGGTCGGTACTAATGTACCAAAACAATTTGTACCCGGTGTCGAAAAAGGTTTTCGAATGATGGCTGAAAAGGGTTTATTAAGTGGACATAAATTATCTGGCGTACGATTTAGATTACAAGATGGTGCACATCATATCGTCGATTCAAGTGAACTTGCTTTTATGTTGGCTGCACACGGTGCCGTAAAGGAAGTATTCGAATCAGGTGGTTGGCAAATACTAGAACCTATAATGTCTGTTGAAGTTACGGCCCCAGATGAGTTTCAAGGTACAGTGATTGGACAACTTAATAAGCGACAGGGTATTATTACTGGGACAGATGGGGCTGAAGGTTGGTTCACGGTATATGCTGAAGTGCCGTTAAATAATATGTTTGGATATGTTGGTGAGTTACGTTCGAGTACACAAGGTAAAGGTGAATATAGTATGGAGTATAGTCGTTATTCGCCTTGTTTACCGGATGTGCAAGACAAATTAATCCTTGAGTATCAGCAGTCACAGGGTATCAATTTGGAAAAGAAAAAGAAGAAAAATTAGGCAATTTTGTTGTATATTAATGTAGTTTAAGGAATTATTTTGTAAGTTATTTATAATTATGATTAAATTTAAACGAATATTTAATTTAAAATGATTAATTGTTTAACCGTGTTAAGAAGGTACGGTCGAATCAACGTAAAAAAATCTTAAATTTTAAACTAAAGTTCATGATGAAAAAAGGAAGCAATAGAATTCGGACTAATATTGGAGATAACGGAGTACAAGTGAGTTTAGTAAGTTTGCGAGTGGATAATTATATTAATTGTACAATTGGCATTGTTATAAAATTTCAGCTTGATCTTTACGGTAAAAATTTCAAAATAATGATTTTGTAGCCGTCAAATAATTAACATTTGTGTAATTAGATTAATTTATTGTTGAGTGAAACTTTTTGGAATAAGACAATAATGTAGATGAGATCATCCTCTATTTACTTATTCAACACCAGGGCATTTCTTTATCGATGAACCGTTAATTTCTATACCTAACTCAGAAATAATTGAAGAGGAATGCACTTTGAGCAACCGCTGGAAATTGGCACATAGGCAGACTGAATACTTTTGGAGAATATGATCGTCAAAATATTTAACATCGTGGCAAAAAAGAGAACCCAACATAGGTGTTGGAATATAGTTCTTATCAAGGAACCGAATTTGCAAAATTGAAGAACTGCACCCTAGAAGAGATTATGACAATATGTAGTCCAGAAGTTGACAACCCTCCCAACGCAGAATATCAATTCGACAATCGTCCAGACAAAGGAAATATGAAACTTAGAAGATCTCCAGGGACTGCTAGGCATGGTAGCTTTTTGTATAATCTATGTCGCGATTATTAATGCAACACCAATACCTCAATCCATACTAATATACTCAAATTTCAACAACACCGCTTCCAGAACTTATTAAACCAGGCAAATCCCGTTAACAGTTAACATATTGCAGAAATGACGTTGGCTCAAGAAGAATGGAAGGTCTAACTAACGAGTTGCGTGAAAAATTTAACACAACTATGTTCATTTTCAAAGGAAATAACGATTGCTGCACAACATTGTCAATTTACGGTGACATATTTAATGGTACAACTGCATCGCATTGGCGATGCAAATAACAAATTAATGGCCAATCGAAAATTATCAGGTTCCAGACAGCTATGAGGACTTGACAGTTTTGTTGGCACATTAGCCCATGACTTTTTTAGTGTACTAGACGAAGAATGGGGAAATAACTACGAATTCAAGATACAGAAAGAACATTATTTAAAGAACAAACATCAATAACCGAGTCAACTTTAAACGTCTATAAAAAGGATATCCAACATAAACATACAAATGACAAACTTCCAAATTGGATTAAGTAACATAACAAAAAAGGTAAGTAAGCTAGCATCAAAGTATATCAACTGAAAACCACACATATATTGAAATTGGCAATGTCTCTAAGTTTATGACTTTATGTTTGAGGGTCCAGTTTGGACAGATGAAGCCAACATATTAGAACCTCTTACTGTTTGTTTGTTCCGAATCTTAGACTGGGTAACAGCTTAGCATATTACCTCATCTTTCTGGGGGGGCTGCTAATGCAAATGTTTTTCATTTTGCTACTTGCTGTTTTTGATGAATAAGTATTTGAGGCTTATTTGTTGATTATGCTGGAGTAGTAACATTGTAAATAGGTTGAATCATTCGGTTATTAACCACTTTACCTTTGCCCCTTGTTAAGAGTTCCATTTGGTATTATTTCGGCTTCATAAATTGTATTTGTCAACTCGCTTATGACTTCTTATTTTAAAATGTTTTTTTAAAAATTTTAGTGCTCTATTGATTTTGAGATATGCTTCGATTTGATTGAGTACTGTCGACATTTCCTTATACCTCGAAACAGTCTCCTAGAATTCGTTTTAAATGGTACTTGACTGATTTTACAGCAGCTTCCCGCAATCTTTCGAAGTGAGGACTTGCCGGGGCATTAAAATGCCAATTTATGTCATCGTTGAAGCAGGTTCTGCTGAACTCCTTGTTTTCTGCCTTTAATTGTTTGTCTGCACCCTTAAAAGTTGTACCGAGCATTAAACCTTCTGAGTGCCGCTACGGTGGCATTTGTTGTTAAATCGCTAACAACTTCTAAGTGTACCATCTTTGTTGCCATGCAGACGAAAATTCCGATGTAAGCCTTATAAACCTTTTCACTACGTCCTACTGAAGATTTCAATCGGATAGGGCCGGAATAGTCAATCCCTGAGTAAAAGTTCGAGATGGTGTAACTCTTGGTGAAGGTAATTCTCCCATTATTTGTGTTGCTTCTTGAGTTTTAAAACTGTAACATCGGACACATTTGTTAATTGTATTTCGAACTACATACTTCCAAAATTTTAGCCTGAGAGATAGATATCGTTGCATAAGAGAATTAGCTACGGACTTTCATCCACGTAGCAGCGCTATTCGCAACAATTTCGGTGAGTTGGAAATGGACACTAAAATCGTCCTCGAAGTGTGGCGAAATTATTTCTCCTCATTTTTAAATAAACATGCACTATCTTCAGAGCAGCTTTTAAATTAAACGAGCATTAAACCTTCTGAGTGCCGCTACGGTGGCATTTGTTGTTAAATCGCTAACAACTTCTAAGTGTACCATCTTTGTTGCCATGCAGACGAAAATTCCGATGTAAGCCTTATAAACCTTTTCACTACGTCCTACTGAAGATTTCAATCGGATAGGGCCGGAATAGTCAATCCCTGAGTAAAAGTTCGAGATGGTGTAACTCTTGGTGAAGGTAATTCTCCCATTATTTGTGTTGCTTCTTGAGTTTTAAAACTGTAACATCGGACACATTTGTTAATTGTATTTCGAACTACATACTTCCAAAATTTTAGCCTGAGAGATAGATATCGTTGCATAAGAGAATTAGCTACGGACTTTCATCCACGTAGCAGCGCTATTCGCAACAATTTCGGTGAGTTGGAAATGGACACTAAAATCGTCCTCGAAGTGTGGCGAAATTATTTCTCCTCATTTTTAAATAAACATGCACTATCTTCAGAGCAGCTTTTAAATAAACATGCACTATCTTTGTTTGAGCTAACAACAACAATTTGGTCTAGAGAAGAAATCCCAGTAGAGTGGAAGACGGCGCTTATTTGTCCACTTCATAAAAAGGGAGATCGATTGAACTGCAACAACTATCGCGGTATAGCTTTGCTGAACACGGACTACAAGGTTTTGGCCAACGTAGTCGCAGCAAAGTTATAAATTTATAGCGAGAGGATCTTGGGTGATTATCAATGTGGTTTTCGACCAAATAGATCAACGACCGATCAAACTTTCACGCTGAGGATTGTGCTGGAGAAATGCTATGAAAAGGGCATCCCTGTACACAGTCTATTCATAGACTTTCAACAGGCGTACGACAACATTAAGGGAATACGTTATGGAACGCATTGTCCTATCTGGGCATACCGTCAAAATTGGTTTCAATGTGCCAGCTTTTAATAGATGGCTCAATATGTAAGGTGCTAATAGAAGGCAAAATTTCGGATGCCTTTGGGCTATTAGCATACGCTGATGATATTTGCATTCTCGGTCGCAACATCATCTCTCTGAAAGAAGTCCTCCTCCCATTGGAATTAACAGCCCAACAAATAAGCCTTCAGATCAATGAAGCGAATACCAAATAAATGGTGACCGCGAGAAGGCAGACTCATGGGGACTTCATTTCAGGAGATACTCAATATGAAAAGATGAACGAGTTGAAATATCTAGGATCACTGAGCAAAACTCCGTTTCTGAGGATATTTCATCGAGGATCGCAGCAGGCTACCGAGCATTTTACGCCAATATCAAACTTTTCCAGTCTCATATATCGCGCAAAATAAAATTGGACATCTATAAGGCGCTGATAAGACATTTATCACCTTTGGTTGCGAGTATTGGACACTAACAGCGCAAAACATCCAGAATATCGCTGTAACTGAGCGTAAGATGATAAGAAGAATTCTCGGTCCCATTAAAGAGGGAGCCACGTACAGAAAGCGAATGAACCGCGAGATCAGAAATGATCTCGATAAAGTCGACATCATCGGATTCATAAAATCGTCAAGGCTAAGATGGCTTGGGCACCTACTTTGTTCACAAAATCGGACCAATAAACAGGCCTTGGAGTCGGATCGAATTATTTGGAGGAGCATCGTTGAGGCGGCCAAATGCCTTCATGGGATGTAGCGCCAGCGGAAGAAGAAGAAGAACTATATACTTGGTTGACGTTTATAATCCAATATTAAGAGAACTAGTTGACAGCTTTGTAATTTGATGATGTTTAGGAAGTATAATTGGATGCTTCATTTCGAACGCGGCAATAGAGTTGTTGATTCTTCCACATACTTGTAAGATACCTTTCTTATTGATGAAGGGTTTAATTTGTCATACATACATAAATGTGAAATTAGCAATTATCGAATAATTGCAATTCTTTCCGTTATACCCAAACTTTTCGAAGCCACGGTGTAGAGAATTTAAAAAAGCCAAATATCGTTCATCAAATGCCAGAAATAGAAAATCACGTTAATTAATAGTCAAGTTCCATATAACAACATGGTAAACAAAAATAAAAAAAATGGAAATTACTCAAAACTACAAAAAGGCAGATGTGACCTTTTTCCTTAGCACGGCAGATTTGCTATCTTTGTGCGCGATGTTTTGACCTTACTCATTGACATCAAGAGGCAAATCAAAGAACTTTTCGACTATAAGCCGACGCAATTTGAGCTAAATACCGAATTAATGGATCGAAAATCGAGTAGCTCAGGAACAACATCCAAATTCAGTATATCAAGATTCACATCCCGATAATAGAAAACGAAATATTTGGTGCACTTGCTTAGCGTGCCGAAAACTTCTAAAGGCGTGCTAGTAAATATAAATCCAAAACAAGAATATTGCGAAGAACATTACCAGAGAAGTGAACATAATTCCTAATTAAAGAATTTATTGTCAACGTAATCAGTACTCACCGATCTTACTCCTAAAGATCTCACACCTAAAGGCACCAATTACCAATCTGATATAAAATTGCCACCGATCGAAATACCATATATCCACGCACACGGGCAATACAAGGAGTGGGCAGCATTTTATGATATATTTAGTATATTTATGCACGAGAACAAAACCTAACTGATACGTTGTAAGCTTTTAAATCTTATAATTATAAATCTGTCAATTATTTGGATGCATGGAAAATAGTTGTAAATCGTTATAACAACATGAGGTTACTTGTTACTAATCGCATAAAACGCTGTTGAATTTCCCAATCTACAATTCCCAGTCAGTAACAGCACTAAAGGCTTTTCACGACACATTAATGGAGATTTGCTTGCCATAAACAACTTGGGCATCGATACGCCAACCTGCAACGCAATATTAATCTCACCTCTAGAAGCGGCTAACCTAGCAAAGGGCACTCAACAAATACAGTCGCGGTTGTATTTGTAAATAACAACTTGCTTTACATTGTGCAAGTTCTATCAAAACTCATGGCAACAAACAACCTACGCAGAATTTGTTTAAGCTTCACGCACAACAAAGTTCGTTGTTAAAGCAAAGATATCTTTATAGTTTGTTTGAAACAACACGTTACTGCAAACAAGAGAATTGAAAACAACTCTCCACTCTACCAACAACATCAATGACGATCACATTATGCAAAATGATTGCAGCTGTGATGATCAAGGTAACAAGTCGCATTGTATCTCGGTACAAATACAAGCATTGACAGATCCATGGTCATAGACATCGTTTATTATGCAAGAAGCAGCCGAGCTACTCAATTTAACAAATTTTCGAGTAGATCTACTAGTAAACGGAATTGGAGGAATGACAACCAACGCCATTAAATATAATGACATCTTCATGAGTTATGCTATGCATCAACATTCAGACAGGTTGAACAGAACCAGTGAATCAGTCTAACAACAATCCATGGAAAGAGCTGGTACTAGCTCCTGCCTCTGTCGATATGATTCTAGGAGTAATTAAACCATCACATCACATTACCAATCGATAGCTCAGGAAACTAAGTTAGGGTCAATTCTTCTGAGTCTCAAGGGATTATCGCACTCGATGTCATGTAAAGAGTCTCGTATTTCATAATAATCTTGACTTACAAATATCTAATTTCCTCCGTACTCAAAGGAATAGGAACTCTGTGAAAAATCATAAGCATATGCACACAGTAGGTTACCAGATAGAAAATGGGCTTCGAACAAAACCATCCGGTCATCCTATCGCATAAGTGTCATCTCACGAGTTTCATCCTCCAAGGTAAGAGAGCTACAACACATCACAACCACCAATCTAGGAAATGCTTCAAACTCAATGCTGGTTGAGCAATTCAACTGATCGGAAGCCTACGTTCTCTAAGGGTAACACCTGCGAGAGCATTTACCGGCACAGGAATAGTTTATACTGGCTCTCTCAATTTTCAGATGTCCAACTAAAAGTCAGAAAGGATACATCACGATTTTTATTTGACGAACGGTTTAACCAGGACCTAAAAAATTCCATTTGGGTTACTCAAATCCAATATTAACGTGAACGTGCCCAAGCCATCTTAACCTTGATGATTTTATCAATCCGATGGTGTTAGCTTTAACGAAATCTTTTCCGATTTCAGGATTCTTTCGCATTCCGAAATTGTCTATCTCTTTGATAGCTCCGATCATTATTCTAATAATCTTACGCTCAGTCAAAGCAAGTTTTTGGATCTTTTGTACTGTTAGTGTCCAAGACTCGCAAGCAAAAGTGATAACTGATTGTATTCGCGCGTTATTTTGCGCGATATATATTAGGAATTAGACGCATATAAGGGCCATCTTTCAATCTTCCTGAACGTCGTCTGCTGATCAAGTTGTTGATACAAGCTGAAACATGCGGTAACACAGATGATCGCCGCTATATTTCAACATTTCGTTGCAGAAACCATCTTTAATTGTTCATCTGTCTTCCGTTTTGCAATTTTTCATTTGTAAAATCACGTTCCTCACTTCTTCATATAAATGGAGGAGGTGGTGGGGTTACCTCGACTTTGATATCGCACTGAAGCATGAGAGTCTGTTTAGAATCTAGATTTTTGGATATTGAGTGCCCGTTCATGCTATTCTCGTTTCTTTTATTTATTACATACCCGATTGGATATTTTCCTCGCAGTTATATAGACGTTGTGAGATTATCTTGTACTTTGTGATAAATTTCGTTGATGTGCTCGATCTTTCTCCCGAAAAGCGAGCAGACAGTCTTCGCCCAACAAGATTTTTTGGTCTAGATGGATTTCGGCCTATTGTGGACATTTTCATGTTATCACACTATATTCTTAAACTGAGATAGGAGGTGGTTTATACTCCAAGACTCGTGATACAGTAGTCTCGAAAGAGATTTGAATTCAGCAACATCCGGAAGTGGTCTGCATTAATGTTGGCTCTATGTTTGACCGTTGTGGCAATCACCAAGATGTAGAGTAAAGTCAGCTCGGTGGTGCATGTCCCGTTGCTCTTTGAGGTAGGGTATATTTGTTATTCAAATTTTTGTTATAAATTGCCATTTGCCAAATGAATTCGAAATAAAACTCAATTTGTGTGCAAAGTTAAAGCCGTATGCTTGTAATGATGTTGCTTCAGGTTTGGATAAAATTGCGAGTGTTTTCAAATTACATTTAGATGGTTAATGCCGCATCAGTCGACGTTCATGTAATTCGACCATTAGTCAAACAAACCCATTAACCCTTTTCCCATTTCACTTAATATGAAATCGAACGAATTAATCTAAAGCAGTTACATATTTTACGGTTACAAACAGTTACGAATTTTAAATAAATTGCGAATGGCATGATTAATGAACTTGACAGTGTAAATAAAAAAAATGTATAACACTTTAAACTGTTATAATATGGCTCCTGGCGCCACGGTTTGCAAGTTTTATAAACTACAGTTTTTGCCATCTATCCCCCAATAGCTGAAACGTTAATTCTGTTCTCATGCATTTTTTTTTTGTACAACAACAAAAAAACTGGTTTTTTTGTTTAACTGTATTTGTGTTATTTTACTCAAACCGCTCTCCCAAACAAATCAAATTTTTGGTTGATAAAATTTTAGTTTCACGAGTATTTTCATAGCGTGTGTATCGTCTCTATGTCGGTTTTATCGTAAAAATTTTTTGTTAGGTTGAAGAAATAATTTTTCTTTCCTTTTTTTTGTGTAACTTAAATGAAAAATTATTTAAAATTCGCGTAAAAATCGTTTTAATTAATTACCAAAGTGTTAACTAGTGTTTTGTGTAAAAAAAGAGTGAATTTGCGAAAATTTTGTTGTGTGTGCATATAGTGTATAAAATATAATTTGTGAATTAATTTAAATATTTTTGTGTATCAAAAATTTTTGTGTTTTAGTTCGCGCGACAGAAAATATTTTGTATATGTTACGCAAAAAGGTTTTGTGCACTTAATTAAGTATGGAGGAGGAATTACGATGTCCAATTTGTAAGCAATTATTTGCAAATCCCGTACTATTGCCATGCTATCATGCTGTGTGCCTAGCATGTGCGCTCGAAATTCAAATCCCATCGACAACTAGTTCCGCAACCGGAAGCATTGTCCCAACCGGTGTTAATTCAATTGTGACATCGGTTCAAATACACACTCAAAATTTGAATTTGAATTCATCGGCCGCTTCGTCTACGTCCACATCGTCGGGTTCATCATCATCCACGCTCATCCATCATATCCATCATCAGCATCATCAGTCGACATCGTCATCGGTGAGCACGGGCAGTTCAAGTGCACCGGAATCAGTTAGCTCGGATCAAGATCAAGCGGATAAAGTCAGTATTTTGAGCGAGGCTGATTCGGGCGTTGTGTGTTGCACCTCTAGACCCGGTTCATACGCGGGCACACCAAATTTACAAGGATTACTATTTCCACCGTCCGGTGGCTGTGTCGTATTCTCGCTACCGTGTCCATCTTGTCGTAAAATTGTATTTTTCGACGAATCGGGTGCCCGCAATTTACCCCCATATCGTGCTATGGAATCGATTATCGATCGTTTCTGTGAACGTGAAGCGTTACGTTGCCAAATGTGCGAATCAGAACCGCCCAAAGTTGCCACCGTTATATGTGAACAGTGTGACATACGATATTGTGATGGATGCCGTGAATTATGTCATCCGGCTCGTGGACCATTGGCCAAACATAATTTGACAAAACCACGGGGGCCGACACAGTTACGCGAATCACAGTGCGCCGAACACAATGAACTTATGACGATGTATTGTTTGGCGTGCAAAGTTCCAATATGCCAGACATGTTTCAATGAGAATCGTCATCATTCGCATGATGTGCAGCCAATTACGTTGATGTGTAAATCACAAAAGGTAAGAATTTATTAATTACTTAGTATGCAATATCGTATATAGTTACCTAGATAAATTTAAGATGCCTTGCCGAAATACGAATTCTGTGAACCGCAAACAAATGTGGGTGGAGCTCATTTTTTAGAACTGTTATAACTTGTTACAAATGATGAATTTTGGTATTGCAATTTATTGAAGGGAACCTTGTAAAATTCCTAGTAAGTACTTAAACAGAATTTTGTGTTGCTAAGGAATTATATTTGCTATTATATTTGAACGTTTCTTGTGAGTTAGGATTATTTCGGAGAACTTTTAATGCCAAGGGTTAATAGCTGTATAGGATGAGGATTGTGAGAAATTGTTTGATTCAACTTAATTCAGAATTTCAGTTAACGATAAAGCCATACTTAGATTCCTTATATTTCTTCTTAAAAATGACCTGTTTTGATCGGAAAAATAGTTAAATTTAATTATCTGTACCAAGTGCTGTTTTACCGTTTCTAAATATACTACTAACGTAAACATTTAACAATTTTTCCATTCCATAACATTCCATCTGACCCTTTGCTATTTTCTATAACCCTACCCAGTAGCCAATCAAGGTCAATGGTTGAAGGTTAATTTTAGTCAACTACACGACTAAATCTGTTATTTATATATTTTGCTCCAGATATTTATTTGTATTATGCTGTTGTAATCGTCCATATTCCAACCAAAAAGTCTAGAATGTATAGATGTTAGAGTTTACAAATCGTAGTATGATTCTGCCGAAAATGGTGTTAATGGTCTCGATTCATTAAATCGTCGATTGTCACCAACATATTTCTCACACATTTGTTTCATGCGTTTGAATTGAACTCGCGTGGTTTGTCTTAAATATATCCTAAAATTATAAAAACAAAATTTGGGGCAAACTACACGCGACTGCAAACACGTGTGAAGTTTGTCATAATTTAAAATAAATATCGATCAAATCTAAATCTAATCCGGCCGCTGAGGATAGACGTGTTTCGCGTCTAATGTAATTTTTTACGGTTTTTAAACTTGTCAATCTAGTCAGGGACTTTCTATAACCAAAAAAGATAACAACTTTGAAAACTCTAGATAATAAGTGACTTAGGACAGGCATGTTCCATCCCTATACGTTTGAGTAGCTTAGACATCGAAGTTATTCGAAATTACCCTTAAGTATTGTCACAGTTTCGAGATTATCCCATCAAAATCTATTCGTTGGGTGTTTCTTTATATTCTTCGAAATTTGCTGGAAGTTTCGATGTTTCTTGTTGCAGAATTAGTGATTTAGCGATTACTTTATTTTTAAGCTTTCCAAGATTTGCATAGCGTTGAGATATACATACAGATACAGTTAATATAAGTTTGAAAGGTGTTGAGTTACGTAGAGGATATTTTCTAGAAAACTTGCGGTTTTCTGAGCTCCTCGAAATAAATTTTGGATTGATAATTTGAGCGACATTGGCTGCTTGGTTTCGAGATTAGATCATCACAAAGGACTCAAAAAACTCCTAATCCACCCAAAATATCATCCCTGATTCGGTATGCTTCTTGTTATTAGTATTGCTCATGCTATTGCTGAGTTTGGTTAAGGAGGTTTCGCGCTATCGTCTTTCCAGTTGCTATGATTTTATGGTCAACATAGCGCCCTAATAGAACCGCTGTATTTAATTTATTTCAAACTGGTCAATGACAACAGCTTACATGGCAGGTTTAGGTGATTAACTTAGCATGACTGTACTTTATTCATGCTCAATTAATGTCAGTAAGGTTCGGCCTCCAACCCCAAAGAATAACTTATTAACTTTTTGAACCAAAAATGTAGCGTAATTTAAATACTGAGCGAACAACAGCCGTCTTTCTGTATGGAGTTTCTCAGCCTCATCGAAATGGCTTGAAATGATTCAATAGATATTTATAGATACATTTTTTCACATAAATATTTTGCGAGTTGAGGGTGAACTTGCTCGTTATTTTTTTAATATACGTTCTACGAAGGCTAGGTAGCTAGAGACGCAAGCGTACCTGCTTTGAGACTTCCATTGGGTAGAGGTAGATGCAAATTAATAATTATTGAATCCCTCTTTATTCGTAAGATTGAAATTACCGCTATCTTTGTTTGAAACTTACTAAGTATAGTATCTAAAATCGACTGCCCGGAGATTTTGAGTTTGCTCGATATATGTATATGCTCCATTTAGTGTGCTGCGCGATAAAGATTTTTAAGTCAACCTGACTTACTTATAGATAAAAAAATTACTATGGTGGAAAGTACCAACCGTATAAAGCTTACATAAGTTTGAAGTTTGAAGGTGCTAAGTTGTTTAATAATTGTTTGACAGCCATCAATTGTCAACGCTTTCAGTGAATTTGTAAACACGGAAAAAATTGGTCATCGCTATGCGATACAATACTTTCATTTGAAAGGTCTCTTAGTACAACCAATATCAAAGCCAGGTTAGATTCTACTCGAGAAATTAAACAAAAATATTTGATTTGGGTATTTGTTTGTATTGCAAAATTTGAATTTCTTTGCGTATATAATGCACCCATTACATTCACAGGCCATTCGCCTCTGACTATGCGTTCAAATAACAACATAATTCAGTGAAGTACTTCCGCAGCATGCAACAAATACATTGGAGCCGATATACTTATGTAAGTAAGAATACGTAAGTAGTGGTGTTAACGATTAATTGGCTCTAATCGAATCTATAGTACAAAGAAACCAGAATCATATAAACAAAATGGGCTCGGTATCGAAAATGCAGGCAAGCGAATGGCTTATGGTGACAATCGAACGTAAGCTTTCAAAGGTGTTCGAAGGGCCAGATGTCCTTCAATCACTCCATTGAAATAATCCATATGGAAGAAGTGGCTCTCCCAACAAATTCCTCTTTGGAACACTATTATGCCAAATTCATAGTTTCTTACCGCTAAGTGATTCCTGGTAACTACCAGCAGGCTTCGAGTATTTTACGCCAACATTATAATCAACTTCAAATCTCGTCATCGAGTCATTAAAGTAAAGGTAGCCGGTATATTTTGCGAAGCAGCAGCTATGAGAAAGCTGAGAGAATTTCAAATTTGTCAAATTATGAAAATGTTGCTACTGAAATTTGAGTTTTTAAATATTTCAGTTCTTTTCAAATTTTCAGAAAATGAAAAATTCATAGTCCTTGTAAAATTTAAAATTTCGATTTACTATACATAGTTCATCGTTTTTGAATTTCGTGCGTTCAAAATCTTAAGTCAAACAACCCGTCAATTCAACTCCCTAAAAGACTCGCTCCTGAACAGCTCATTTAACTTTAACTCTAACTCAATTCTAATCCAACCCGTAAATTTACCCCAACTCAAAATCAAAGAACGCCCAACACAATCTCAAACCAGCATACAAAAATTGGTGAATGTGAATCGAAAACCAAATGGTAATACCAAGTGTTAATAACCTCTTGAAAAACCTGTTCCGAAGCTTTTTAATTCTCCGCCTTGACCATAGAAATAGATTGCCGAAAATAATCAAAATCAGACAAGCCGTTCTTGAAATACCGCAAAAACACCTCAGGCAGATCGACCTTTTGTTTTTTTTTTTAACTCAGTGGTCTTCAAAACGTTGAGGAAAGTGGGTTTGGACCAAAAAAAGGGTTTCGGCAGGATTTATTTTTATAACTTTGT
The DNA here is from genome assembly GCA_963556165.1 of Tipula helvola. Taxonomy (NCBI): domain Eukaryota; kingdom Metazoa; phylum Arthropoda; class Insecta; order Diptera; family Tipulidae; genus Tipula; species Tipula helvola. Next base: position 37,305,124 of record OY744482.1, on the reverse strand, counting down.
ACCTTGAATGGGCTTTTAGTTTTTCTGAAGGTTGATGTTGAGTGATGTGAAAGGGGCATGTCCCTCAATCCATTCACGATTCGGATTTGCTTGATACAATATTTGAATACCCGAACCATTTTGTATGACTATTCGGAGAAAATTTTCCAGTTTCACTTGATGCTCCATTGCCATTTCTGCTTCCGTAAGATTTCATTTCAAAATAAAACTTTGGTTTCCAGCAGTATTTTGACGTTTCTTGATATTGAATGAGCTGCTTGTTCAACAATTATAAACGTTACCGTAATGCCAGAAGTTTTCTTTTCTCGTCTGATACATGCCAACAACAGATTGATTAAAAACGTCTTACTAGTTCTTATAGACCGTAGTAGCTCTTGATAATTTATTACTTATTCCGAAATATTCAATGGAAGCTGGCTTGTTCTTAGTTGTGTAATTTTGGCAGTCCACCACTGCATTCCAAATTATTAAATAAAATTCGAAATTCGGCCTGACTTATTTTGGTCTTTCTCGTTTTATTCACACGGAAAACTCACTTTACGTTTGTTTCCTCTGGTCCTGCCCTATATATAAGTAGGGGTTGGAGTTAAACAATCTTTAGCGATCGTATTGAACGGATTCAAAAAAAGTTCATTTATCCTCCGAAAACTTCCGAGGTAAACTGCCGGATTTAATTTACTTCCTTGTGCTGGTCGTTGTACACTTGAACCTTCGTAGCCTAGAATTCAGAAGGGAGGTGATTCAAGCAGTACTTGCTCGGGACGTAATTTGTGCTAAGATTGATTGGCCGGTATTGCTTGACTTATATTCATTTTACGTTCCTACCAGAATTATTTTAGTAATCGTTATTAATAGTTTGCTAATTGGCTTGCTGTAACATTACAATTGCTGCTATACTCTCGTTTATATTTTATAAAGTAAGGCCACGGGTCATTGATTTGGTTTATTTTTTTTTTGAAGAAAATATGTGTGACCGAAAAAATCGATGAAATGAAATGTTGGCTCGATTTTGTTTTTGAACAAGCTTAAATTTTTTAAAAACTGAAAAAATTTCATTCATTAGATAATTGAGAAGTGAATCCATTATCAAGATTATTCTAGAATTCTAATTTTACTCGATAATTTCGGAATATTAGAAATTTCATGAGAATATTGCGATTATTCTACCTTAATCGAGTTTGTTCGATTTATGTGCAGATTATTAATAATTTATAGAATTTATAGGAGGTTTTTGGCTTATTTGAGGTTTGTTTGGCACGGAGTGTAATGTAGTAGATATAGTTTAAATTTTAAAGATTTTTCGATTATTCGAGTTTTTTTAGTGTTCGATTCTGCATAGTATTGTGTTTTGTGATCTTACAGAGTTGAATTTATCTAGATTTTTAAATTGTTAGTGTTAAATAGCGTTGAGTGATGTATGAATGCAAAATTATACCATTATTTCAATATTTTCGAGATTATTCGAGGTTTTGCGAAATCTGCTTGATATTTTTCAGATTAATCGAGAGCTTAGTAGTTTCTCGGGTTTCAAGATTATTAAACGGTTCCAAATTTATTCGAATTTTCTAAGAATATTCGAAATTTTTTGTGAATATCTAAGCTATATCATTCTAGAAATGTAATACTATTCGACCATTTCGAGATTATTCAATGATTTCGAAATTTTTCTGGTTCGAAATTTACAATTAGGGTTTGCACTTCGTCTTGTTACAGAATTAGTGATTTTTCGGAATTTTCATAACATTGAGCTATATGAGCCGTTAATTTTGAAAGTGGTGCAAGTCCATTTTTCAAGAAATTTAAGTTAATGATAACAATAGACACATAAAAGTATAATCTTTCTAACGGTGAACAATTTATAGTCAAAATAAAAAAAAAAATAATCGCTAATACTTGTTCAAGAAATAAGAAAATTCAAAATCCCGTATATTTTTGCATTTATTGTTTCTCTATTCCTTCATTTTCTCGTTTCAACAAAATGTGGACTTGCCCCACTTTCAAAATAAAAGGCTCATATAGGTACTGACAAACTTGGAGGATTATGCAGCTCAACAGATGACATTTTTTGGGAATATTTCAAATATTCCAGGGTTGCTTGTTGTTGCGTTTATTGTTGAAGACTTGTTGAGATTTTGAGATTAGACGTTCGGTAAATTTTCGAGATTATTGCAGATATTCTAAATTAATGATTCTATTTTTACTGAAAATTATTTAAAGTTCTCGAAAGAAAATAACTCGGAGAACCAAAGTTGTTATTGGAACAAACATTTTGAAAACAAGTTGTTTTTGACCATTTGCGGTCGTTTAAACCAATTAGAATTAGTGTTGTAGGGCCATGTGGGCGTTTAGCCACCAATCGTAGAAAATAGTCTTAATGGAAGATGCTTTCAAAACCTCAGATTCAACATACTCCATTAATAAATTGGCTACTATTGGGCTAACTACTTAACTGATGAACCCATTGGGGGAACCGAATACTTGCTTAAAACATCTCCCATTAAAACTAAATTCCGTATGATTTAGAACAAATTTTAACGCTTCCAAAAATTCACTCAAACTTAAATTTGTGTTACTTTCACTTTTTATTTCATTCCAAAAATTGGAACTCTGAAACGTCGGAGATTTGAAAATTAAAGAAAATAAATTTGAAACCAAATAAATACAATTTTTATCAAATAAAAAAAACTTATAAAAGTTAACAAAATATTAGGGGCCGGTTGGTGAAAGTGGACGAAAATAATAATAGTTTTTTTTCGAAAACTGAGAAGACTATTTAATGGAGATGGTGTGCTACTGATGAAGAATTTTTTGAGACGAGATTTGGCATTGGCCAAATCAATAAATAAGAAAAACTTTTTAATACGTTGCAGAAAATTTCACGTGTTCCCGAAAAATAGGCAACTGAAAAACATTTTTCAAATTAAGAAGAACAATTTTAAATTACTTAAACTTCGAAATTAAAGAAACTTTTCAAGGAATAAATTATTTAAATAAAACTTTAAAAAAATTACGAGAAGAAATTAAGAACAGTATGGTCTACCAAAGATTCATAAGGTTGGTTGTCCAGTTAGACCAATCATTAGTTATGTAGGTTCGCCATTATATAACTTATTCAAATTTTTGTCAAATATAAGGAAGATTTCAGAAATAAAATTAAAAATGTTATTCTGCCTTAAAATTGTATATTGATAACGTTGGATGTAGTGTCTTTATTTACAAATGTGGATTCATCTTTGGTTTTATATTTAATTGGACAATTTTGGAATGAAATAAAAAGTAAAAGTAACACAAATTTGAGTTTGAACGAATTTTTAGAAGCGTTAAAATTTGTTCTAAATCATACGGAATTTAGTTTTAATGGGAGATGTTTTAAGCAAGTATTCGGTTCCCCAATAGGTTCACCAGTTAGTCCAACGAGTAACACAATACACAAACTCTCCTATACTTAAAAATTATTTTCTACTTTTTAGTTCGATTTGCTATTAAAGCGTGTCTTTTAACTATAATTGAATATGCAATTTCGAAAAGGGCACATCTCGAAAATTTTGACAAAACCGTTTTTTCACGTTAATGTGATGGAAATATATCCCCGCACCTATTTTGTTTGAAATAGGCACATCCCTTGTATTAATACTGCTACCAGTGTTGATGTGTATGACAATAATTTCGAAAAGGTCACAACTCTTGGAGATGTGCCCTTTTCGAATTTAATGCATTTTACTAATCGGCGAAGGCGATATATCTGCCTCTCTTGCTGACGTGATTTTGATACATAAAAGTTTCGTAAAGTTTATACAGCACACTAGGTATAATATTATTGCAAATTCTTAATTAACTAAAAAACTGCTTATCAATTTTCAATTTTTTTTTACTTACAATTAAATATAAAAATTCATATTTAATCACAGTTAATTTCAAAATTCATTTCTATTCTTATTTGTATATGATTAAACCTAATATGCATTTCATTGAATAGTATTGGTCGTGTGATCTTCTTTCCGAATCACTTCACCAGCTCCTGGCATTTGTGAACGGTGATTTATTCCAAATTCAACAAATTTAAATCAAAAATTTCTTTTTCTTTTTGTGTTTCTCATTGTTAATAGATTGTTACTCGATTCCAAAAATGTTCGATCGAATTCAGATCAGGTGAGTGATCACGCCGTTCTAATTTGCTTAATTAATTCTGTCGTTTGCTCTGATTGAGGTATGGTTGGTCGTTGTTTTGCTGAAAATACAAGCCTACTGGGGACTTTAATTATCCGAACTGCAATGAAACATTCTTCTATCACCTCTAACGAATGAAGGTTTATAAATCATAATTATTTAAAAGGCATCATTCACAAGCAGTTGCTCGAAGTTTGAAAGACCCGAGCCGTTCCTTGTTTATCCAAACATAGTTTTGATGCTGAAAAGGAGGAAAAAGTACTGTGAATTGACAAAATAAAAGCTAATCTATTTGGTTCTGCAGGTCGACATTATAAATGCTCTCAGCTCAATACAAACTTTCGCCCTAATATACGTGGTAGTGGTCTTTTTCTGGCATGGAACATGACAATTTATTGTCCGGAAAATGGAATGATTGCGGTTGTTTACATTCATATTATTAATTCATCTAATCCTTGGTTATACCCAAGAATGATAGATTACAAGATTATGCAACTCAAAATACGTTACTATATTTTTTTGTACAAAAATAAAGCGTAGGAACCAGTCTGTATATCTGACTTTTTTTTCACCTGTTATGTGAATTTTGTTTCATTCACCCTTGGTTCTTCAAATATTTAGTTGGTTTTACAGCGGTGTGAGCGAGAAACATGAATAAATATGAACACATGATCATTGATGTGAAAGTGTTAATCTATATACCTTTCATTTCCTCTTGTGGTGGTATAATATATTTGGTCATTCACTCTCATTCACCATTGGTTATTTATTTAATTTAATGTTTATGTTGTATATACAGTGGAGAACAAAATTATCGCTCTTTTCATAGTAATTTAACAACACGACAATTCATTTAAGTACAACATTTTTGGTTCACTATCGTATTAGAAGAGAGGATAAAAAATAAAATTAAAAAATAAAGCATAGGAATTAGGAACCAGTCGTTTTACTCTCCATCGGAGTTGGACAATCTTCTAATCTATCATTCTTGGGTTATACCGAAGAAGATAAACTACCACGCTTGTGTTTTCAGCGAGATAGCGACCTAAAGAATACCTCGAGGTAGCAAAATATTAGTTTAACGATTATGAAAAGGGGGTCGCGCAATGGCCAAGTCAGTCACCTGATCTGAATCCGATCTTTAGAATCGAGTAAAAGTCTATTAACAATGAGAAACACAAAACTAAACAGAAATTTTGGAATTGAAATTTGTCGAATTTGGAATAACTGACCGTTCACAAATGCCAGGAGCACACGACCAATGTTATTCAATAAAAACGCATATTAGATCTAATCATGCACAAATAAGAGTAGAAAAGAATTTTCAAATTAACTGTGGTATCATTTTGAAAATCACTGTACGTTTATGTTTCAGGAATTTCGAAAAGGGCACATCTCTTATGTATAAAATATATAAAAAAATATACCGGGTGTTTCTTTTAAACTGAGACGATCAAATATCTCGAAAAATAGCCACTCTACGGAAAAAATGTCCATAATCAAAATTTAATCATACCGCGGGGGAAATACATTAGTGCAAAAAAATAGTCCCCCACCCCCCGCTTTGTAGGTGGGGCGGAGGTAACTTTTAAACTAAGATAGGAAGCCATATTTTTTATTGCAGATTCAGATTCTACGGCTAAAAATACGTAGGATTTGACTGAAACATTTTTTTCGATTCATGTTAGATGGCGCTGTAATTGACGATATTCAATTTTTATCTCGGATTAAATATCTCCGAAAATAAGCACTCTACGAAAAAAATGGTAGAGATCAAAATTGAATTATTCCGCGGGGGAAATACATTAGTGTTAAAATTAGTAGCCCTCACCCCTCCATGTAGGTGGGGCGGGGAGTAACTTTGAAACTAAGATAGGAACCCCTATTTTTTATTGCAGATTCGGATTCTACGGCTAAAAATACGTAGGATTTGACTAAAACATTTTTATCGATTCATGATAGATGACGCTGGAAATACATTAGTGTTAAAATTAGTACCCCCACCTACAAGGAGGGGGTGAGGGTACTAATTTTAACACTAATGTATTTCCCCCGCGGAATAATTCAATTTTGATCTCTATCATTTTTTTCGTAGAGTGCTTATTTTCCGAGATATTTAATCCGAGATAAAAATTGAATATCGTCAATTACAGCGCCATCTAACATGAATCGAAAAAAATGTTTCAGTCAAATCCTACGTATTTTTAGCCGTATAATCCGAATCTGCAATAAAAAATAGGGGTTCCTATCTTAGTTTCAAAGTTACCCCGCGCCCCACCTACAAAGCGGGGGGTGGGGGACTATTTTTTGCACTAATGTATTTTCCCCGCGGTATGATTAAATTTTGATTATGGACATTTTTTCCGTAGAGTGGCTATTTTTCGAGATATTTGATCGTCTCAGTTTAAAAGAAACACCCGGTATAGAATAAAGATTAGCATTAAATATTTATATAATTTTCGATTACTTTTTGACCCTACATGTAACCTTAAAATAAATTGTTTAAATTTATTTACTACTTTAGAAAATAATTAGTTTTCTTCAATTCCTGAAAAATTTAATTTTTCAGACATGTGCCCTTTTCGAAATTGCATATTCAATTTATTTTCTGAATTTTTAGTCCCAAGACGTCAATAAATATACTTATAATCAAGAACTTCGATTTTTGATATATTTTATATTTGACAATAAATCTAAATATACTTCATTCCTGTTTACGTAACCTTTCCATTTCATCTAACGCATCTCTATTACACGGAACTTTCCCTATTAACTTCGAGCAATCAAGTTCTTCTATTCGAATACCATTTAGTGACCTTCCGCGATTTAAAGCTACATAAGATTGTCCAGCAGCAAATAAACGAGAACCCAGATAAATAACTGCGTAATCTACTGTACAGCTCTGCATTTTGTGCACGGTAGATGCCCAACTTAGAATTATTGGTAGCATTCGTCTTTCAGCAGTGCCATAGCTATATTTTGCTGGAAACTGTATCGATATTGGTTTAATTAAATGTATACCATCTTGACCAAAGTCGATCACGATGGAAATGTGGCCAGATAATTTCAGTGATAATACCCATATTACCATTAACTAAACCTTTTGCCACGTCAATATTCGATCTTAACATTACTTTAGCCCCCACGAAAATTTTTAAGACCTTAGGAAGACCTCCCGTCTTATTAATATTATCAAATTTCGTGTAGCATCAATAAGTTGATCTTGTGCTTTTATTGTATAAATATTTGTTCCTTTTCTCTCAAAATACTTAAGAACTTTATCATTGTTGATCATTCGTTGGGTATATTCTTAATGCTTTTTCAATTGAGAATTCATTGCTAGCATCGGTCGAAACTTTTTCTAGAAGTATTGTAAGATGCTGAGATGTTAATTCTCCAACTCTCAAAGCGTTCATTACATCAATGAATATCGTGTCTCCTTGTTGACGCATATTTTGTTTTAATTCAACCAGCTTGAAGAGCCGCAATAAATGTGTAGCTTTTTTTTATATGTTCCGGTTGTTGAAAAACTTGATGTCCTCGCAGGAAGTAATTGCATTAAATCACCAAACAATAAAACATTTATTCCTCCAAAAAATTCGGTTGGATTTTTAAGTTGCCGCAGACGAGAATCAATCATGCAAAGCATCTTATAAGGAACCATAGAAATTTGCCTGCTCCACCAGTTTCGAAAATTCTTTCACGTGTTCGATTCCCATTAAGTTGGTTTTTTATACTCTCTGTAATAAAAATGAAGAGTTGTCTTTCGTCAATATTCATGGCTTGTTGTGCTTTTTGGAATTGTTCATTGCTCATATTTATTTCCGGTAATACTTCTTCTTCGCCTTCAGAAATCATTGTCTCTGGCTGCTCCAACATTTCAAATGCATGCACTTGATTAAATGCATTTTCAAGCTGTTGATCACGCTCTCGATATTGACGCATGTGTTTACTCATTGCATTATAAAAAAGCATCTTTTGCATTATCAAGTCATTCGAGCAATTCAGTTTCCAATCGATACTGCATGTTTGACTGAACTTCGTATGCATCATGATCAACACTTTCTTCTATTGCGTTTGTTTTCTTGTCATAGAAAGGTTCGAACAACATTGAGAATTCTGTAAGACTCATATTAGAAAAATCATAATCAGAATATTCCAAAGAACGTTTTTCATATCTTTCAAAGATATTACTATAATAGCCAATGGCATGACCCATTTTGTCAAATTGCAATATTCTATAACGCTGTTCTAGCTTTCTGGTGTTAAGGAAAACACAACTTCGTGAACTATCACGTAATGGGATATGACATAGGCGATATGTACATTCAGCATCTGATACTTGTCGTTCATGAAGAATTTTCATACAAATACGAAATAATTTGCATGAAATATCGGATTCTTCGCGTTGTATTTGTTGAATTACTTGTGCTATTCCAGTATCAACACCTTCAGGTTCTCCTTTTGATAAGTACTTTGCGATATAGTACGCTATCGCTTCGTCGCGTGGCTGAATGTCCATATTACCCTCCCACAGTTTCAACAAGTCTGGATGATAATTATTTACCCAAGCATCTTCTTTTCGACGCTTCAGTAAACAAATTCTTCCTCCATTACGAATAAAGTCATCTAAGGAATGAGATACTATCCGAGTCTCATTACATTCTTGCCGTGGAAAATTAAATCGACATCTTACAGAAGTATTATTTTTCGTACAAGTATCTGTATATCGATGAATTTGACATTTTTTGACCAGCTCATGAAGTTCTGGATCTTCTTCTGCTATAACCATTTTACAGGAACAGTTACGATCAATACGATCAATAAGAATTTTTCCTTCAATAATATTTTGTATCTCATAAATTTCGAGTGTACTTGGATCTATATCAGGTCTACTCGGCGATTAGTAAAGCCTTTCGTAGATCTAACCAGTTGAGATCATTTGAGCTAAAAGTTACAAAGTACGTTGGAGGCCTAAACATCTGATTTGGGCTAGAAGCTCATTCAAAGCTGATCTCCAATAAGCTGCAGATCCTCTCAAATTTTTCACATAAAGGTGAATATCTTCGACTGCTCCATCTAGATTACAAATCTTTTCCCACAATCTGATATAGTACTTTTTACTCGATAATATTCAAAGAACGATAATGTATAAAAAAGATAATCATTGCGTTGAAATGTATTGTCACTTCTCAAAATTCTGTTTTGAAAGTAATCTAGTGGTGTTATATTTACTGGCCTTGGTTTTTTAATCCCATTTTTCCCGTAAGGAAATAGAAAGTACCAGGCAAATTCTTCTGCTTTTAGTTCATGAGCTACATTTACAATATTATTAGTCGTTTTGTGGGGAATTTCATTAAGATTACGTGAAACTTTCAATTCATCTTCTACATTGGGTTGCATAACATTAATAGGTGCCATTACCGTCGTTTGTATTGGAATTATTTCACGAAATTTTTTTCACCGACATTCTATGTGTGGTTTATGCTTAACCTGCAAATTTATCCTGATGATCCTAGTCAGGATCTTAATACGAAGTTATGATATTATTATATTGTCATCGGCCCTTGAACCCTGTGCAAATTTTCAAGTTAACCAGACTTCTTGAAATTGGTGAAAATTAAGTTGAAAGATTCCGTTACATACATACACGTCAAGCTAATAAAAGCGTATTAAAAAGCGAGTTTAACAAATATTTACGATTCGACAAGCTTTTTAAATTATCACATAGCGCAATATCGAATCACGTACGTCAAAGTAGACATTTATTGTCGGACGAGATTGATATACTGGATAAGGAACCAAATCTTACAAAAAGGCTAATTCTGGAAAGTATACAGTATAAAACAAATTCAACGAAACTGTCAAAATTTAATAAACATCCAGGAAGTTTCCAAATTTTTATTAAATTATTATGATCATATCAAGCTATGTATGTACATTTGAATTTTTTGTAACATAGTTTTCAAATTTTTGGAAAGAATTTTTATTGTTTTGATTGCTACTTGAGAATAATGGAAAATACCACCGAAACGTCGGAGATTTGAAAAATAAAAAACCAAATAAACCAAATAAATAAAATTTTTATTACGTAAAAATATTAATTCGTGTTTTGTTTATGGTCCAACTGATCCAACTTATTATAGCCCTACAGGTTCGCCAACTATTTTTGATTATTTTTATCCAATTCATCGCATATCATTTGCCAGTGCTTTGTCAGCTTGACATCAGCTTTCAATGGAGATAGTAATAATTTTAACAGAAAAGTTTAAAATTATCGTTGTACTGATTTGATAAGATTCCAATATTTTATCGATTAAAAATTGTAATGATATTGATCGAGCAATTTTATTATTTCCAGTAGAACTAGAACTAGATAGGTTCACACCTATACTGCCTATAAAGCACATATACCATAGATCAAATTATTTTCACGGAGGATATAAAAATGTTAATAAACTTTTTGAATTTGTCAATTTTTATCTCAGAAATTTTTTCACGAAATGCTCAGCTGAAAATCCAGCTGCAATATACCATAATATTTAATGGGTTGTCAAATCTACAAATATGCTTATTCCAATAAAATAATATCTATCATTCATAATATTTCATATCAACATACATATTTGAATGCAGGTGGTTGCAGCTGAGAAATCTGCACAAAACCATAAACTAATATAAAATATTGCATCATAATGCACTTCCCTATAAATTTTCATAACGGCGAAATCCCCCTATATACCATACATATATAATAATGATAGTAATAATAACAATAGATAGACATACCTATTCAAATTACATTTTCATTTTCATTCCAAACATAATAAAAAATCATCATCACATAAAACTCATAAATAACATAATAACCATATAGTGAGAGAGAGTCTGAAGATATGTATGTAGGTACGTTGTAGTATATAGTATTCCATAAGAGTACAGATCGAAATGAAAAGTAAGTAGCTATATACAGTTGAGATGTTTTAGTATTCTGTATGCGTAGATTTGGGGGTACAAGTAGAATACGATACGAAAAGGGGTTGCCCTTAAAACAACATGAGCGCGTAAAAATTCAAATCCCTTTAAATATAAAACCAAATACAACAATTTTAAAATTTAAATTAAAAATTAGTTCCATAATGTAATTCTTATTTATGTGTAATGTGATACACATGTTGCGAGAGGCACCAAACGATACCATATTTATGTATGTATAGCGTATACGGAATTTCAAAGCTGCTTCAAACATACATTAATTCGCGCACAACAACAACAACAACAACAACTATACACAGTAAAAAGGTGGAATTTAAACATTATAAATTGATTACAAAACATTGATAATAGAATTTCGTTTATGTATACAAATTTACAAAAGTCATTTACTTAGTTATACTCTATGCGTAATTTGTAATATAATATCCCTGTACTGTTTACATAAAGTGTCACGACTTGAGAGATAAATCGACGACAACGACAAAAAAATTTATTTTCTTTAAACAAACAAAATAAAAGACAAAGAAGATGATTTTAAAACGTGATATTGATTTTCATCGAAAAAAAAAACTCGATTAAGTAACTTTATTTAATTAAATAAATTAGCGAAAGTGAAATCTGTATATGCATATAATGAGAGACCTAAAGAAGTAAAAATTATGTTCAATCAAATACTTCGACTCTCTATATAATTATGTAGCCACTCCATATATAGATAAGAATTTTGAGATTTGTTATACTATTAATTTGATCACCTTTCAATATTATTACATTAAAATTAATATACAGGTATACTTCGTTTAGCGTTTCAATGATGTTTTCCTCCGGTTCGCATTTCAGAAAGTACATTACATTGTGGAGGTACTAAGTGCGGTAGTAATAAATAAATAAAAAATTTGACAAGTTACATGTGCGAATACGAAACACATTAGTTTGCAATCTCTAAACACAACAAACGACATGAATGTATGTCATCAAGATAATGTGCCCTGAAGTGGATTGCATACGGTTGAATAAAACGTAATTATGTATTAAACATAAATCAGCTGAAAAGTTATATAAAATATTGGGGTGGGTCATATTTATGTATACTTTCACAAATAATAATTTCGGGTCAAAATTTGTATACTTACGAAAAAAAAAAAAAATGTTAATAAAGGTGAAGGATGGATCAATTTCATTAAAGAAATTCAATAGACCCCACAAATACAATTCGATTTAAATTTATTTTTTAACTTTGTCATATCAATAACAAATTTATTAAAAATTTTAAATATTTCGAAATGTTAAACGATCGATTCAATTTATTGGAAAAACTTTTTATAAAATTGATCCAGTTTGATCATACATATTTCTTAATTTTTGTATGATACACATTTCTGGTTTGTAAAATACTAGTTAAAATGTAAAAATTAATAAATGTCGTTGCAAAACTTTTACTCGATCAATCTTTTTCGGATTATTAACTTAACACTTAACCGACGGGTCGAGTAGTATCTACTGATTTCGTCAGCTGATGTTAACCGACGGGTCGAGTAGTATTTACCTTTTTCGACTTCTGACGTTTAACAGATAAAATTATTTTAACATAATACCGTTACATCAGAAGTCGAAAAAGGTAAATACTACTCGACCCGTCGGTTAACATCAGCTGACGAAACCAGTAGATACTACTCGACCCGTCGGTTAAGTGTTAAGAGACAAATTGAGCGACATGATAGATTCACATATTTTTTAATTAATATTTTAATACAGTTGAAATTGAATTATCCGTGAACTTGTTTATTCGGGATTTCAGTTGATTATCTGGGGTTTTTACATTTCCTTGACTTTTTTACTTTTCCCACTATATAATTAAGTTTGCTTAGTACACCTAACGTTTTCCCACTATAACGAAGTATTGTAATCACGAGAAAAATGTTGTTCCTGATTTTCACATTTCTCGACGAATTAGGTTACCAGGGATGGGATTCTGGTTCAGTGATAATTTGAAATGATAAAAAAAACTTTCATTCATTTTTTAATATATTTCATTGCACAAAACAAAATTATGCATGCCTTATTCCACTAGAATGCGATTCTGGTTCGATGATAATGAAATTTGACAAAAGTACCATTGTTATACACTGTGTTTTTCGATTTCAAGTAAGCGACGAATGATAAATTTATAGCCCACTGATAAGCCCACTGTACCCCCGTTTACGTATAACACAACCGAAGGATAGGATAGGATTGATAGTTGGGAGAGAGTCAACCCGGTTACAGACACCTAAGCGATCGATAGTAAAATAGTTAGTAAATATGTATATAGTAGAATATTTTATGCGGAGGGAGAAAATTATTAAGAATTTTGCAAGTATTTCAGTTTCGAAGTAGTGATAAAATGGAGACATCTGTATTCTAATACGAAAACTTCCATTTCGCTAGCTAAACTGCGTATCGCAAAGTGAAATTCAGCGGTGAAATTTTTATTTTCGTTTTCGCTTACATAAAATAAAACATGAAACCAACTGAACACATCAAATTAAGTCAATTCCAATTTTAATTTTATCCAAACATGAAACCCCTGCATTTAAATTTCACGTACAAACACACAACCATCAAAAATCAAATTCATACAATTAATCGAGAAATCAAGAACCCGATTTCATTCACACGCTATACAGGCAAAAGGCAATAAATAAAAACTAACTACAAGGAAATTGAAAAATTATCTTCTTACAAATTTCATCCTTATACCTAGGGCACAGCTTTTTCGGGTTTTATCCACTATCGAGAGTTCCGAAAAACGTATAATAACTTAATCAAAAAATGCTTTTGTATTTTACTTCATTTCCACCAAAAATATATAATACCCAGCCCAGGGAATTCTCTCCGAACACAAATTTTCATATTTCCCGAAAAAGTTATACCCTAAATACCCTATAAATAATAATGTCGTTTATGTGTGACAATTTAAATACATTTAGCATCTCGCACTTTCACTTACATAATTCAAAGTTGTTCCCAATCATAATGTCCAAATTTGACATGAATATTTAAATACTTTATTATGTTTTGCAAAACAAAACCCAGCACAACCAAAACATAATATTTTACATTAGTACATATTGTATTTATATAATTTATTGAAATTTTTAATCTTTTAATTTAATTTAAATGAATTTAAGGGGACATACACCTAGAAATTTTTTAAAAATCGAATTTTTTTTTTTTGATAGAATTTAATACACATGGGAAATCACTTTTTTTCCTAAGACAAATTTGTAAATGAAAACGTTGCAAATTCTTAATTATGATTTCTGAAATATTTTCATAAATGTTTGAATTTCAACATAAATAAATCTCGTTTAAGTAAATCATTTTCTTTTTCTTGTAATAAGTAATTGATTTATTTAAACCAAAATATAAAAAAAAGTTCATAACAACAGCTTTCTGGTCAAATTAAAAAGAAAAGCTTACTACAAATCGTGTGCATTAAATCAAGTATACATAGATGGCAGTGGGTAGCAAACATTTTGAAAAATCGTAGCAAAAACTGCGACCTGGTGAAAATATTAAGAACGTGCCACAATTGTGTGATTAAATACAGTCAAACCTGTTTTTGTGCGGTAGATAGGGACCGTACAAAAAAAATCGCACAAAAAAAAAATTTACGCAAACTCCATAAATCGCTATAATAAATAATTTTGTACAAAAATTACAAAAAAATTTTTTTTATGCGGTGGATAGGGACCGCATAAAAAAAGTTTCCCTTAGAAAATACATGTGTCAAAGTTTTACGAAATAGCGAGAAAATGCTTTCTAAACAAAATAAATAATTAAATTACACGTGGAAACATTTAAAAAAAATTAATTTCTCATTTTAAAATAAAACGGTTTCCTTTTTTCTTACATATTATATTGTATATTGTTTTAGTTTATGTTCAAGGTTAAAAATCAGTGTGGCTATTACTACGCATTTCATTAGTTGTGAAATAAACATTTCTTTTAACTAAATTATATTCTTTGTGTGCAAGATAATATGTAATTACATATTGAAATTTGCTGGAATATGGAATATATAAGAATATTGAACATGTCTAATGATTAATGAACTTGGCTGATGCATTAGGTATGAAAATGGCTGAACAGAATCTCGATATTCATATACCGCATAAAAAAAAATCGCACAAAAAAAATCGCATACAAAAAAAAATCGCACAAAAAAAACGCATAAAAAAAAATTCGCATAAAAAAAGACCGCACAAAAACAGGTTTGACTGTAATTTTTTTTCGTATTTCTCTGCCAACAATTATAGACATCTAACGTATACTAGTAAAACTAAAGATAAATTTAGCAAGTATTATTTTAATTTGTCAGAGCCAACTTTGATGTATTTTTCAAAATGAAAGTTTGGAAAATATATTTTAGAAATAATTTAATTTTAATATTTCTGCAATTAATATTTGCTTAATACCAATATGCCCTTCTTGTATATTGCTGCTAAAGATATGTAGATCACTTTTGTATAAACATTTTGTAACATTTTTGCTTTTATCATTGAAAAACTTGAAGCTAAAAAACACCATTTTTACTATGGATTCCTATGGAAATCAGTGAAAAGTTATACCACTAAAAAAGCTTCTAAAATATACGTCATAATGATTATGGCTCTATACTCTAGAAGGCTCTGATTTCGTTCAGTTCGCTACTACCTCGACTTTTTCACAGTAACATCTGCTTTATTGTTCTCTTACAGAACAGATGTAAAAGTAGAGGGGGACATTTTAACATTTTATTTTTATACATTTATATTTTATACATTTAAAAAAAAATGTTGCATTTTAACTTTAATGCGATTTTCTCAAAACGTTTTTCAAGTTGCAAGATTAAAAAAAAATATTTATCCGATCGTTCTGAAATTTTAACACGTTAATTTACACATATAAGGCATTGCCACAGCTATTTTTCGCATGACGCGATTTTTTTTCTACTTTCAAAGTTTACTGGAATTAAAACAAATTTGATTCTAAATGTTTGAAGAAACTATCAAATGAAATTGCATTTTATAAAATGTCTTATTAATTTTTTAGGAACTTAATCATTTTTATTGAAAAATTATAAATTTTAAATTTTGTCGCACGAATATTAAAGTTTCGCGCGTGGATTTTGAGAAACTATTATTTTTCAAAAAAATTATTCAAAGATGTTATAGATTGAAATGGAATTTGATAGTGTCTTCAAACATTTAGAATCAAATTTGTATTAATTCCAGTAAAATTTGAAAGTAGAAAAAAAATCGCGTCGCG
Organism: Tipula helvola; assembly: GCA_963556165.1. Taxonomy (NCBI): domain Eukaryota; kingdom Metazoa; phylum Arthropoda; class Insecta; order Diptera; family Tipulidae; genus Tipula; species Tipula helvola. Next base: position 37,288,669 of record OY744482.1, on the reverse strand, counting down.
TAAAAAATAGCTGTGGCAATGCCTTAATGTTCAGAATGAACTATGGATGAAAAAATCGGCATACAATTTTTTAAGTTACAGCAGGTTTTCGGGGGCAAAAAACGTTGATTTTTGAAAAAAACGCTGCCATTTTGTTATATTTTAACCAAATTTTTTCCTTTTAGTTCATTCTATAGCGGCTTTGATGCTGATTAAAACCCCGTTTTTTTTGTTTCAGACTTTTCTGAAAGCAGAAATCCTGCCCACCGTGATATTTTGGTGTTTTTTTGAAAAAATTCTAGCAGACGATGCGGGGCCAAAAAAAATTAATTTTTTTTTTGTTGTATAGTTAAATACTAATAAAACATATGTGCAAAGTTTAATTAAGATATGTCTTCGTTTTCATTTAAAAATTTACATTAAAAAAAAAAAAAATTAAATTTTAAGGTGCTATGTCCCCTTAATATAATTTATAAAATTTAATGCTATTTACCCCTTTTAATACCCCGTATTAAAATTAAAATGTTTAAATAAACAATTTTATACGTACAGTAATATCTCGCTACAGCGGAGCCAAAGGGACCGGAGAAATATAAGTCATGCATTTATATAAAGTTTTATTATTTTACTTCCTTATTAACCAAAGTACATTACCACAAAAACAATTTACACTTTGGGGAATAAAAATTTCATTGCGAAATTTCAATTTCCTTAAATCGATATTCGCTATAACGAGACCTCACTATATTACAAATGATAGTTTCTGATTCGATTCAAATTTAATTGATTATACAAAGTATAAGAATCTCATTTGAATCGAATACATGAAACTGATGTGAAATGGGCACAAATTCCAAAAATAATTCTCGTTCGACACTTAAAATGAAATGTAAGAGCAAAAATGTTTTGGCCGGCTCGCTTATAATTAATTGTGTATGTACTACATAATATATTCTGTGGTGTGCTTTCTGAAAAACTGAAAAAATATTGGAAATTTTAACAACCCCATCAGTTGAATATATTCCTATAACGACACTATTTATTTTTATTTATTTATTTATTTACTTATTTAAAAAAAAATTTGAGAGACTCATTTTGAGCATAAGCTCATTTATAATGTAGTATCAGTGTAGAACAAGAGGTGGCCAACATACTAATAAAACTCCTGCATTGGCTACAACTTTCTTCGGCATTATTGCAACTTTATTTAGATTTTTGCACTCTTCTTAAGGGCGATCAATTGATTTTTGCTGTCTGCTGGCCATTTTTCTTTAAATCAGAAGGTTCACGATGATATTACAAGACCCAAGGGTCTGAGGCATAATTTGCAAATTTTGAAGCTGAAAACTCGAACTCGAATTTCTTATTCGAGGCAGCTTTAAACATGACATAACGAGTTCCCGACGTTGTAGCAATGGATACAATTAGCAAATTTTTAATTTAAAAATAAATATACATTTTTTAATTATTTTTGAAGAAAACTAATAAAACAGCGTCCAATTGACTCGAAAGTCAAGGCCTATACTAAGCATCCTTCTAAATAAATCGAGATCCTTTTTTGGTAGTTTACAAATTTTTATTATTATAATTTATATGAATAAGAAATTCTTAATTAATCGGATTGCCTAGTGGAGATCGAATGTCTACTTCAATTCAAGCGACAACACAAGAAAAAAATATGATTAGGTAAAATTTAGGCGTAGTTAAGGCTAGTTTATGAGAAAGGTTTTATTACTCTGGTTCTATTTACAATCGCGCTCTAATCCAATCAACTGAAACTTGTGGTTATTGGGCTAATTATGCTGGTTTCGATAGAGCTCAGATGTAAAAACCACCCTCGGTGGCCAACCTTCAAAAACATTTTGATACTTCATCACTCATTTAGAATATTTCCATTAGATTATACATTTTCTTCTATTTTTTATTCTTTCTAATTCATTTACAAGAAATAGCCACAACATACGAAAAAAATATTTAGCTTTGAAATTTCAAAAATTCAAATATGCGAGATAAATTATCCAAGAACCCAATTTATGTAGACCTACATTTCATCTAGCGGGTGTATGCAGCCTACAAATGGGATTTGGGACCCCAAAACACCGATCAGAAAAATATCGTGCCCGTCCTTTCTTCCTTCCAGTCACACATTTTTATTATTTTTCTTTTGCCTCCAGTTTTGGTCGAAATTTTGTACAAAGGCATAGATTTTAGTAATAAGCAGTTTGTGTTTTAGGTTTATTCGAGTATAGAATAGAGCACTCAGAGAAAAAATATGGTTGAGCTGATCATGATAGTGACCATCACATTTATGATTAGATGCAATGATTAATAAAATCATATCTTGATGTATACAATTATGATGATTGTATCTATACTTAAATAAATTACGCACGTAAGTATGCAAATATTATTGAATTAACCATATCTATATTTCGCTATTGTGATAGATAGTATCAATAATATAATTGAATTTATCATATGGAACTGATAAAGATAATTAGATATTATGATAGTTGTTATCAATAAATTAATTGAATTATGATAAAGCCTATCAGATGCTGTGATAATGAAGTATACTGCGGGGTATGATAGTAGCTATCATACTATATAATATAGGGTGGCCCATATTTTGGGCAATATTTTTAGAACTTAGCAGCACCCCCTACAAATTTGATGATGGATCAAAAAATCAAATCACCAACATTTTAAGTGGCTAGCAGCTAGCTTGATGGTAACACGTACCACATGCGATTAAACAACGAAAAAAAAAAGTTTTTTTCCTAATTTAAGCATTTTACACGCAGCTCTGGAAAATATTTTGAAAATTCCTATGATCCAAGCATATTCTTTGCCTATTACGCTACACAATTTTCTTTGAAACAAGGAAATAATTATGAAAATAGGCCGAACAATTAAGCTTTAATTAGCAAACAATCAGTAGAAGCATTAAGTGTACACCACAAAATAGAGGGAAGAGTAGAGATTCAGAAAATATATGAATGGTCCTGGTCTGTTGCTCTAAAGCCTGATAACGACACAAAAATGAGCGGGATTTTGGCCTACTTTTAGTCTTCGTGCTTTGTTTTCTCGTTATGTATTCCTCGAAAACGGATGGACGGATTTTAATAAGGCTGCAACTGTTACTGTGTTAGAATCCCTTTATTTGTGAAAACGGCCGTTATTAAAGTGGAGAAAAAAAAAATTAACCATGCGTTGAGTTATATTAATTTATATCTTGATAAAAGCTAACGCCGCTCGACGACTTTTTTATAATATTTGCCGTCGTTAAGGTAAAGAAAAAAAGATAAGTTTGTACAGTTTTTATTTACATACATAGTTTTTCTAAAGGATAGCTTATGAAATTAATTTACGGATAGTGCTGATTTTGGATGTGACGGAAATCTTTTGCGGTAATCAGTCACTATTTGCAATAAATACTGTTTTTCTTCTTCTTCTTTTTGTGTCAGGATTTTGTTAACTTTTCCATCAATCGAATAGCTCGTTCCGCTGGGTTATTAACAACTGTTAATTTGGAAACGACGTTCATTCCTTCTTTGAAATCGTTCCGGGTAGAAGAAGTTGGTATTCCTCCAAGGAAAACATATGATAATTGTAGAAGCTCTTTATAACCATCGCTTACAAATTCTTGTTTTAATTCGTTGAAACAAAAGGTTTGCATACCACCGATGACATCGTTCAAAGCTCCTACAATTTTTTAATTTTCTATTCCTGGTTTGTTATATCTTGTTTTATCTAAACAATTCTAAGCACTTTTAAATCGCACAACAATAGGCACATTCGGTCCAGAAGTACCTGGAAACTTTAATTCGAAAACCACTCTTAAAATTAATTCGTAGATATTAAGATGTTTACAAGCGAGAAACAATATGCTTCTCTGAAAATTTCGTTCCAATACTACGCAAGCAGTTCAATTTGCTGAATCTTTAATATTCCATCCAATTCAAAAACAGCATCAGCAGTGTTTAGTCCAGTTCCGGGAGAAAGTCTAGTAACCCCTAAAAGCTGATCCGTATCACCTTGAGTGAATATAACCGGAAGCCGATCCACCGTTTTTTGTCCGGTAATTTCCGGTAAAATTTTGCCATCCCAATGTAATACAATATACAAATGAACCAGAGGCCTTAAAAACCAAATAGAATTATCATAAATGAAAGGTAATTTTTTGACCTAAAAACTATTTCTGCCTTAAAATTTTGTTTTAACCTTAGAGCAGTTTCTTTTCGAACCAATCCAGCGCACGTTATATAGAGGTACGGTTTATAATTAAATCGTCAATGCAGTGACCTAAAGTGACAGCTACCGCGGTTATAACGTGAATTGCAAATCTGTCACTTAATTTGCATTTTTCAATACACGCGACAAGCCTAGGCGTAATAAAACTCTTTCTCCTCTTTTCTTAACAGTGGACGGTTTGCAACATGGATCAGTATCAACGTCCCTTTCCCACACGCTGTCACTAATCTAGCGCTACCCGAAAGTGACGTGGTTGGGTCTATAACACATTATGGGATACATTTTACAGGTGATTCTAAAATATTATTAATTATAAAGACGCTTACCAATTTGTACCGTTTCAAAAAGGTCTGATTTCGATTCATATTTTCGTTTACGGGTTTCGACTAATTCCATTCTGGTTTCTTCACTTTTAACGATTGCGATATCCTTATAGGTTTCCTTAAAAAAATTTTGCCGCTGTTTTACCAAAAAATCTCTGTCTTTGCTGTTCAATAAGATTAAAGAATATGCATGAGCGATATCTAAAAGATTTTCTAATTTACTCAAGAATTTTCCTTAAGTGTTTGCGTTTCAGTTATTTTAGTTGCGCGTTTTTGCACTCTTCATAAAGATCCTTCACTTTTTTTACACCATGGCTTTTGTTTACGGGTATGCAAGATTTTGCCAAAAAATTAAAACTTCCTCTACGATTAAAATTGCACTGTTTTGAACATTTAATTTCACTGTTCGTAAGTATGTACTTAAGTTATAAAAATTCACTTTCAATATTTGTTTTTTAGTTACTCGAAACCTGTGATAAATATTTTTTAGTACAAATTTTTGACATTTATTTGAAAAATATTCCGCTACATTCACAATTTTTTATTATGCTGTCCGAATAGTGTAATAATTTTTTGGTAATTTCCCCACCTATCGTGTTTATTCTTTCATTTTATTGCAATAATTTCCGGAAAATTGATAGATTTTGGACAGAAATTATGATGGATAGTACCCAGAAGTAAAGTTAATGACTTTTTTTATCGCGGCTTGGCATTGGCAATTTACGAGACAGAAGGAGCTATTTATTTCTATGATTATGGCAACCGTTAATATTATTCTGCAAAGTTATAGATTAGTAAACAAGCCACATGTAATGCAATACATGCCATTAATTAATGACTTTTCAGGATTTCGTTGGAAATTTGTAAAATATTGCTGAAATATTACAATAAATATTGCCCGAGGGGCATACGTTGCAATATATTTTGAAAATTGGGCTATTATACAGAATACATAAATGTATCGCGAACAAAACATGGATAATGTACTATTTCATTTCAAACGATATGACGGTAATTCCCGATTTGTGAAAATATTTACGGATAATCAGATTCCCTTCACGATACTCATGAACAAAGCATAGCCCCATTTGCAAAATTTGTAATCTTCGTAATCATCGAGTTTGTTAGCCTATATTCTGCGGAAAAACTTTCAGCAGGATTGCATGCGATTTAAAAATATTTTATTCGGAAGGGGAAATTTGTTTACGAAATACACTACTTTGATTGGTTGCTTGCTGAAAATTTTTCCGCAGAATATTGTCGCGAACTCGCAGTGAGGCGATAATGTCCCATATGGAGGTTAAAGAAAAATCTTCTTGATATACATATGTACACGTTGAATGATTAAAATCTATTAATTTGAAATAAAACAAAAAGCCGACTACGTCAACCACAATGAAATTATTTTGGATCTATCAGAAACTATCATTGGAATTTACCCACCAGACAGTCTCGACGCTGTACGCAATCACGCAAAAGTTAAATTACATGAAAATATATGCGAATTGACAAAGTCGACGGACGGAGCGCATTAGAACAAGTACTAAAATTAAATTATTTTCAATATTTCACACAAGAACGGATTGAAGTGTCACTTTGTGATGTGAAAAACTACAAAATGAGAGACATTCTTGTGAAGTTAAATGTTTACAAATTGAAGTGACACCAATCACATTAAACGGCATATGTACCTAAATGTTTAGTTATAAACTGGATTTATAGATTTTATACTATGAGGCAAAATTTAAATCGGCCCAAAAGAGGTTTACAAAATAGAATTTATTGCATCGAATAATTTAATATTATGTATTAAGGGTTATCAAATAGTTTTAGGCCATGTTAGATAGTTTTAAATATTTTTATAATATCAAAAACGTGCGTCGAGATTGTCAGCAAAAATTGTATTTTTACTTTTTAAAATAATTTTTGCGTTCCTTGCGTAACTCCGTCTGCGTTTCGTCGAGATTGTCTCTACCTTTAATGTGATAATTTGGGCGTGTTCGGTTTTTTCAAATAAATGTCTAAAATGTGTACTAAAAAATATTTATCACAGGTTTCGGGCACAGTCTTAGTGTACTTTTCGACAGAAAAGTTCGTTGTTATTTTTAGAAATGGAAATATTTTTTTGTATGGTTGTGTGCGTATTTCATTTGAATATGTATTTCTACTTTTTGACATTTGATCCGATTTTCAAACGGTTGGAAATGAATGACAAATTTACGGACGAGTAGCATTGCTGCTTTAAGAATGCTTCAGAATCGCGAGAATAAAAAATGACCATCAAGAACGTGAATTCCGGAAAAATTCATACAGAAAATACAAATAAAATTAATTTTGAGCCGCCATGTTGGCATTTACGCCATTTTGTAATACTTTGGCATACAATTTAGGGATTTAGGTGATCACTTCAAATTATGGCTTGCAGCATTTTTTAACTATTATGATCATTATGGAAAGCCTCATTCCTAAAATTCCTCAAACCTATTCATAAGAGTCATATAATAATAGAAATGATAATCCGCATATCGAATTAATCAAAACAATACTACAAATCTCAAAAAAAAATATGTATACAATATAGGGTGGTTCAATAATTTCAAAGAGGAAATTTTATATTTTAGTACTAACCCGCTAAACAAAGCGATACGTTTACGATACGAAAATGATGTTTGATGTTCATACAAAATATCGTTTTCGAATCGTTTTTACGATTCGAAATCGATACGTTTACGAATCCAACGTCCCATGATAATTAGAATTTTTTACGGATCGTAATATATCGATTTTTGCGTTTCGTTTGCGATGCTTATTTTTCGTATCGGAAACACGCCTAATTATGCGATAAATTTACAAATGTATTTTTCGAGTTGATTGCAATGATTATTAGCAAAAATAAAAACCGTGTTTTATATTTTTCGTAATGATTCAATTTTTTTTTATTTATTTAAAGTATAATTACAATACAAATTACTATATAAATTTGCATGTTTATTTTTTTCTGCTCATATCACTTTTATTGACTGCGATTTATTCAAAATTGGTCACACATCCTAAAATATATACAATACAAGTATCAAAATTTATAAACTTAAATGGTTTAATAAAATAAATATATATAGGTGTACTTACTTTGCACAACACAAAATATTTCCATCCGCTTTTGTTTAGAACTTGAATTGAAATCGCAAATTTATGTGTAAGTATAGTTGAATTGTGACCGTGAACATGTGTATTCCCGCTAAACAAAGCGATACGTTTACGATACGAAAATGATATTTGATGTTCATACAAAACATCGTTTTCGAATCGTTTTCACGATTCGAAATCGATACGTTTACGAATCCATCGTCCCATGATAATTAGAATTTTTTACGAATCGGAATATATCGATTTTTGCGTTACGTTTGCGATACTTATTTTTCGTATCGGAAACAGACCTAATTTTGCGATCAATTTACAAATCTTATTTTTCGAGTTGATTGCGATGATTATTAGCAAATATAAAAAGCGTGTTTTGTATCTTTTATAATATGATTATTTTTTTTTCATTTATTTAAAATAGATGAATAATTACAATACAAATTTATAAATTTACATGTTTATATTTTTCAGCTCATAGCACCTAAAATATATACAATATATGTATCAAAATAATAAACTTAAATGGTTTAATAAAATAAATATATAGGTGTATGTAGGTACATACTTACTTTGCGAACGTTACAACACAAAATATTTTTGAATAACTTTAATTTTCTTTTAACACAAATATGTCCATTCGCTTTTGTGTTAGAACTTAAATGGCAAGAAAGAAAGTGTATAGTTGAATTGTGACGTACACCCTTTGTGTATATTATAGTATCGTTTACGTATCTATAACGTATCGTTTTTCACGATTCGCATTTTTTGCTTAGAGGGAATGTGAAAATAACAATCAAAAATCATCTTGGCATTAGTACTTTTTGGTGGTAATTTTGAATGTTTTTTTTAGTTGTAACAAATTTTATGGCGATACACATTTTTTGTGTGCATGTACCTATACTATCCATGTGAGGTTCGTTGTAAAAATAACACCGAAGTTTTCTGTCGAAACGTACACACAGTATATTTCATCTGGGCAAATTTTGAAAGTAGGCATCGTATGCCTTGTTGTATATTTATTGCTTGGATTGAAGTAAAAATTGTTTTTTGATGAAAATTTTAATTTAAAGTTTCTTAAAATATATAAATAAAACTTAATTAAAAAAATTATAAAAATAAATAATAACCTAAATCGAGATCATTCGAGCTAATCGAAATTCAAGCTTCTAGCTAGTGACTAATCGAAATTATTTGAAGATGTTTCGGTTTTGTCATTATTTTCGTGGTTTTCGTAGATTTTGAGGATTTATCGAGAATATTTGAAATTTTCGAGAATATCCAGGTTACTCGAGTTTTTCATGGTGCTAGTATCAAAAAAGCGTTGATTGAGAAAATTAAATTATCCCAGTTTCTGGAGGTTTAATGAAACATATTCGAGTTTATTCGAAATTTCCTGAATTTCACAATATTTCATAGACTTTCAAATTTTCTGTGATCAAATTTTCAAGATTTTTTCAGTGTTATTATTTTTATGAATTTAGGAATACTTTTCGTGGGTATTCAAAATTTCTGGATATTCTAGGTTATTCGAATTTTTTATGGCACCGAAACCAGATGTTACAAACTTTATTCGAGGACAGGATATTAATCGACTTTACGGGAAATTGTCTAAGCCCAACGGGTTCTTGCACTCAATGACACTATGCTCTTAACACGCCGAATGACCAATCGTGCCATTTTTGCGGGACTCTCAAATGATAAAGTTAACTTCGTGATTTTTCAACATTAACGAGTTTTCTCAAGATTTTATAAACTTAGTATTTTTCAGATTATTCGGTTATGTTCATAAATATTTTAGATTTGGAAGATTATTCGAAGTTTAAGAGAATATCGAGGTTGTTATTTTTGTGAAATTTGTAGATTTTGAAGATTTTTTTTGGGGAACATTCGAGTTTTTAGAGAATCTCCAAGTTATTCGAGTTTTGCATAGCAGTAATTAAAGCATAGATTTAGTTTTCTTAGTCTGTATTGGGCTGGCTACGAAATGTCGATTCAAAACTTCGGTATTGAAATCTTGAATTGAAAACCGCGAAACTATCTCGAATCTTGGATTGCAAACAAAATTTTGTAAAATAATTTGTTGCAATATTATTATGATTATCGTGATGTCAAATAGTGGTACAGGCTTACTGATAATTCAATATTTTGAAAAGTTTATTACATATTTTGAAATTATTCGTAATTTTTTGGATATATTTTAGAAGGAAATCTTTTGAACAATAACGACAAATATTCCAACTTTGCTTAGAGAAAATCTGGTCCCCTAAATAAAAGTAAAGTGAATTTAGAGCAAAATGTCTACCATCTTATTGCATGAAGTTTGCTTTAAAAATAAATCAAATGGTAAAGAGACTTTAATTTAGACAAAATGTGCCTCTGCGCGAGTATTGGACTGTGGATTAAAATTTCTGAATTTTGTTTATCCAAAACAAAATTTAAGCAAAGACATTTAATTCGTTTAATGTTATTTGGAGAGAAACTATACACTAGCAACGTGACCAGTTTCAGTAATAAACTAATAATTTGTTTTAAACTCTAGATTTTGATAGGCGAGAATGAACCAAAAAAATTCAAATTTTGATAGTAACTATTTGGTTTAAACTGACCCTATCTATAGTAATCGAAATTTAAAATCTAGTGGATAGAACTTGGAAACCATTAGATGTTCAGGTGCTCAACATTTTACCAGACTTTTTCTGTTTTAATTTCAAGGTTTTAGAAAATTGGTTAATTTATCCAAATTCAGTTTATCGGTACATAAATTGTAAGGCTATGTGCTAGAAAAAAGAAACAATTTCTCTGCAGGAGCACAACGAATAATCTGGCTCTAAAATGAAAACACTCAAACCAAATTTTTTTTCAAATTAAAAAGTAATGTGAAGATATTGATTTCGATTAGAATTCTGTTATAAATTCTGGAAAATGTAATTTGATATCAATCCCAAACTATCTAAGTCCTACTTACCTACACCAAAACAAGTCTACAAAATGTGTTACTTAATACAAAACTTACAAAGTTTTAATGAAATTACAATGAAAATGTCTGGTAAATTTTGGTAAACGACTAAAAACTAAAAATTTGATTAAAACTTGATCAGTGTTTGAAATATAAATTTCGTGATAATAGGTATATTTACGTTAACTAAACTTCAGTCGGACAAATCAAAAGATCGTGACTAAAACTTTCCAAACGGTTGACCTCGCGTCATTGTATATAGTCTTGCGGTTATGTATAAAATGTTTGTTACTAAATTCCTTTCAAGTAGTTTGGGTATTGCCTTTTTTATGATACTTTTACGTTTCAAATATTTTATAGATCGGTAATTTTAGGTCGTAATTCAAAAGGTCGTCGAAGAGGGTAGTTAAAAGAGTTTCTTACAATACCGCGGTCCCTTCGACAGGCATTAAAATAATGATTATTTGTAAAAGCTTCATCGGAAAATATGTTTCGAATGATCTCAGTAGGGGCAAGATAAGGGTCGTTTTCGGCCTTTAAGCCCCAGATTAAGCCATAGATTAAAGTCCAAATAAATAAACTCATCGATATTTAAATAATACATAAAATTGTTGGGAAGATCAATTGTCACTTCAAAAAATTACTTTTGTCTCGGTTGCAGAAGCTTTATTTGAGCTTTCTGTATTAGATTTTAACTGAAATGAAATAATTTAATTTTCTGGACTGCCAATCTTATTAGAGTCCGGACTTACTTTTGAATTTGAAATTATGCAACAGATCACTAAACTTTTATAAATCGTTTTTAACCGCCAATCGATATAAAACTATTTTATAATCAGTCACGAACATGTCATGAACTATCTCATGGTATATACCTAACCATTTCAATTATGTTGTTGAAACTTGAAATTTCTTATATGACGTACATAATGTACATTCTCAACAATCGATCGATATGCAACAAGAATATGCTGAGATGCTGCTTAAATTATTGATTCTCTTTCTTCTATTTTCACTATACTTACTTACATACAAAAAAAATATAAAAATTGGAAAAATAAAAGCGCGCACATACACAATGAATTATTCACTCGGACAATGGATTACATACGAAAGAAACGAAATCGAACTCATGAAAATTGTATTGAAATGTTTCCTCTTATTATTGATTTCGGTCTGTAATGAAGCATGTCGGGGTCGACCTATACTTTGAGGTAATAATTTTGTTTTTGTCTTCAAAATCAATCTCACGATTTTGTACTTTTTTTCGTAAAGCAATTTCATAATTTTTATTATTATTTATAAACCATATATAAGACATATTTACGTACATTATAATCAGCATTCAAAAAGTTAACATAAATAATTGTTTAGAACAATAAGATTTCAGTGTTGTCAGCGAGTGGGTCGAGTTGTAATTCAATTATAAATTAACTCGAAGAATCATGACAAACAAAATTGTATTCCACCATCGGCTTATATGCACAAGCCGAGAGAGATGTTGGTCTTATTAAATATTACCAATTGTTAGATGTTGTAATGAAGAGGTGTGACACGTACATACATACGTATATATTATATAAGTAAATATATGCTAATAACGGAAGTAAACATTAAATCGATAGGATTAAGATAATTTAATTTGATTTTAAATGGACCTCACACAATATTCGTGTCGAGTCGCAAGTTATTCTAATTTTTTATTATTTCTAATTTAAATTTTGTGTTGTTTCATGTTATTTGATATTAAATTAGAAAGAAAAAGGGCTTGGAGTGTTATTATTATGGGTATTAGAACACATGATGGATGGATTTGATGATGTGTATATTTTTGGATGGGTGGTGTAGCACACGTGTGGAATCATTTTGTAATTTTTTTTAGCTGAGTAGAACGAGGCATACAATTAATAAATTCGTTCAACCAGCACTTTCAATTAGTATTGTTGGAATACCAAAATAGAATAATTGAATTATAATTATCGTTGAATGCCAACTGTATTTTGGTGTGTTACTTTGGAATATAATTTAATTTATAATGCTCGGATTGATCGATCAGCTTGATTGAGTTATTTTGACTTTAAAATAATTATACTTATATTATTTACATTTTGGTACTGATGATAGACCGGAATTAATTGAATTAGTTAGATAGGTCGATCTGCTCGGTCTGTAACTGCTTATTTCTTCACTGTGCTCTATTTAACTGTTTGGTTAGTTTTCTAGACTTAAACATTTTTTTTAAACATCTTAATCAAATCGGAGGGAAAAGGCGTATCGAAACTGACATTTTTATGTTATGTAAAATTACTTCGAATACTGGCTTTAAAAATCAAATTAAAAATGAAGAAAAAATGTGCAACTTTGGAAGTACTTAAAGCTTGCCAATCAGAATGATCTGAAATAATGACGGTGTTGTTTAATAATGCGAGAAGGTTGATATAAACGTTGAACTAGAATTTTACGCTTTTCAAAGGAGAATGAGTTAACCAATTGGCACAACTTATGAACTTTAGGAACTTTAAGCATCCATAAAACCAAAGGCGGTTGGTTGATGAATGCATACATTGAAGCATATTAAATTTAGATTTATTATTAACTGAAAACGAGCATTAGTTGAAAATTGACAATAAACATAATCTCTAAAATATTGAATAATGTTGATGATTTCGAATAAATTAAATGCCAAGTAATTCAAACCCAAATATCTCAAAATCTCAAAATTGTAAGTCCCAAACTAAACTCGAATAAAATATTGAAAAATCCATAAAATTTACTTAACGAATACGCAAAATATATATCCAGTAAGCTTCAGAACCTCGAAAAATCCCATAAAATATTGAAAATCTTGGAGTACCGAAGAATAATCTCGATTAATACCTTTATTAAGACAATTCCAAGGTATAAAATTAAACTTTATTTAAAATTAAAATAAGAACCCTAGGGGCTAATTATGTTTTGTTGTAAACGCACTATACAAAACAATAACGAACAATAATTATGTTAAATGCTACCATAATCGTGTTCTTTCGCAATTGCTTTTTCTCTCGAAACTGCTCTCGAAATACATCTTTCAGTTTTAATTTATCGACAATCGTTTATCAAATTAGCCACTAATACAAAAATTAACATTTGCAGCTATTGCTGAATTTATTTTCTGAATTTTAATCCGCCAGAATGCGCTGTTTTGGCTGTAATTCTCAATTTGTCACGGACTTGTCGAAATTGAAACTTGACAGTTACCACATTTCGATTAAAATCTGATCGATTAACCGAAAAGATTAGATTAATCGGTTAACTTAATCCGGGTTTGATTTCCCTGTCAGTAATGCCATCAGCAACTACGTGTTCATGTCTAATGCCCGGTTTCACAAAAAAACCAATCTCTAGTTAAATAATATTTCCTCCCTTAAAATTCAATGCAAGTTGATTATATTTTTATTTATATAGAAATATTTAGCCTTCAGTTAAATAATTAGCTGAACGAAATTGGGCAGCTAAATAATTAGCTGTCCAATTAAAATTTTCATGTAAAAAAGGAATAAAATTGGTGTGCGTTGAATTTGATTAATGAAATAAATCGCAGAGAAGAAAGATATGAAATCTTAACTAATTGGAGATTACCGATTTTTTTGTTTGTGAAACCGAACATAAGCAAGCTATTTCATATTTTTAAATAAATTGTTGTTCGTTTTTGTATTAAGAGCCGCACCTTTGGTTATTTAAAAAAAAATGTTAACGCAAATTTTAGATATACATACTATACATACAAATAAAATTTAATTAGAATTAATTGTTGCCAAAATACCTAAACCAATTTGTAAATGAGTTAAAATTGATAGAAAAATTACAAAGAACCCTAAATAGTTACATTTCTGAACGGTTGGACACCACTGCTTTAGAGGGTTCAAATGTAATCAATAAATAATAATTTCGTTTGATGTTGAAAGGCCGAATGTCGAAAGGTCGAATGATGAAAGACCCAATGTCAAAGAGCCGAATGTGTCGAAAGGCCGATTGTCTAATGACTGAATGTTTCGTTACGGAATATTATAGTACGGCATGTTTCAGTATGGAATATTTCAATACGGCATATGGTTCACTACCGCATATGGTCCACTAATACTACTGCACTACGGATATGTTAAATCTAATTTAGCTAAACTCGTTTTAAATCACGGTTAACACACTTAAACTGTTATTGTTTTCATAATATTTGTCAAACTAATACACTCCCATTACATTGTTTTAGGCACTAAACGAAAATTCACTAAATCGGATTTATTAAACCATAGTCTGTTTAGGGCTTAACGTTGGTTTAATTGGCCTTAAGATGAAGAATACTTAATGCTTCCAGACAATTCGAAAAATTTCGAGGAGTTTCGATATTTCCAGATTTATTTGAACCTAATTGCGATTTTTGACGTTTTCGAGATTTACTTGATGTAATTAATTAACAAACAAACCTTTCTGTTACGCTGCAGAAAATTACACGTTTTTCCAAAAAATAGATAATTAAAAAAAAATTCCCAAATTCCTTATAAAAAATTAAAAATTTTTGAAGATAAGTTTAATTTTTCGGTGATCAATAGTGAAATTAATTCGGGAATACAACTTTCACAAAATATGCCATGAAATTTTTTACGAAAAAGTGATTATTACAGCAATAGTATTTAGATTGCCATGCAAAATACGAACAACAACACATTATATAGCGGTAATATTACGATTTTCACCATAGCAACGCGATAGTTTTACGATTTTCACCATAGCAACGCGATAATTTTACAAATTTTACCATAGCAACAATAAAATCCTAAACAATTATCTCTAAATTTGTAATTGTATTTCAATTTTTTTTATTATGATTGAATTTTTTATACACACATCAAAGGAAAAGCCATGCAAACAAAAGCTTGCCAAATAATTTGCATACAACATGACACAAATGGATGAATTGTGATTCAATCGCTGACGGGAAAGTTGTATTCTCTTACTAAATACAACACGTGCTGCAATTAATGATCGATAAATTTTTTACGAGTTAAAATTGAATCGTTGAATTTTCAGCGCGGTTTTAACTCGTAAAAAATTATCGATAATAATTGAGCACTAGTTGTATTACGAGTGGAAATTTCGAAAAATTTAGTAAAATAAAAATTTTTTCCCATCGAATAAAATCTCTAAAACCACGTTTATATATACGAATGCAGTTTGTAATCGGGTCCAGTTTAGACCATTGAAAGTTAACGTTACGCGATAACTACAGCCATGCAAAAGTCTAGTGACCTGAATATTTGCACAAATTTCGAATAATCTCGGAAAACCTTCACATTCTACTAAATTCACTAAAATAATTGAAATTCTTGAAAATTCGGTTGCTAAAAACTCGAAGTTTGTAAAGTTTCAAATAGAGACGAAATTATTATAAAATCTAGGAAATTTCGAGAAAACTCAAATAAATATGAATAACTCTAGAAACTCGAATAATAGAAAATCTGTAATTTCGAATAATGCCGAATAATTTCGATTAATCTTCGAAATTTCTTTAAGAAACTCGAATATTCTCGAAAATTTCGTAAATCTTTGGATATTTCGTATGAACTCGGATTATTTCGATTAACCTCGGGAAGCTCTAATAGATAGTTTATTAGCTCAAATAATCTCGAAAATTTGGAAAGACCTAGAAAAAATACGCGCATAATTTTGTACCTTCGATTAAAATTTGTAATATGTACTTCGTCCGGACCAATAGAACTCAATGATAGACGACAATTACTGCTATGTGTAACCTGGATATTCGTCAAAATTTCGAACAATCTCGAAAATTTTTCAAAGTCTAGTTGTAATTTCTGCTCTGAAAAAAAATCTAGTCTCTAAAATTTTGTAAGAGCTAGGAAATGAATAATACTAACATCATGTTTGTACAGTTCAGACCACAGGAAATCAGCTCTTTACGATAACTACAGCCATATGTAAATCGAGAAACCTAAATATTCACCATAATTTCGAATAATTTCGAAACTTAAAAATTCACGAAAATAATGATAAAACCGAAAAATTTTGAAAATTTGATCGTTAAAATTTCGAAATTTGTGAAGCCTCGATTGAAGTCCTAATTATTGTGAAACCTAGAAAATTTCGAGGAAAATCAAATGATTTCATTTAACCTCAAACGAAACCCTATTAAACTCGAAGGATTTCGCTCGAATAATCAAACTTTTTGTAATTTCGAATAAAGTTATCTCTAAGAAACTCGAATAATTTCGAAAAACTTGGATTATTTGAATTAACCGTGAGAAACTCATATAATCTCTTAGCTCTATAATCTCGAAAATTTGAAAATACTCATACCTGAAAATTTCGTAAAAATTCCAAAAATTGTGTGTCCTCGAATAAAATTTGTAATACGGATGTATATAATACGGACTAATGGAACTCATTACTACGCGATAATAACCGTCATGTGAGTAACCTGGATATTTTAAATTCTTCAAAATCTAAAAAATTCCCGAATGTAGTTACGTCAGTAAAATCTCGAAAATATTATGAAACCTAGAAAAATTCGAATAATTTCAAAAAACTCATGAAACTCGAATCATTTCTAAAAAACCCGAATGACTTCGAAAAATCTCGAAAATTTTGAAAATTTGGGAAATGAGAAATTTCTTATCCTCAAATAAAACAAAGTTTTACAAAGCTCACGAAAGTGAATTTCTCGAAAATGTTCTGAAATCTAAAAAATTTCGAATAATCTCGAAAAAGAAAATATCGAAAATTTCAGATAATCTATTAGCCCAAAAATTTGGAAAACCTAGAAAATTTCCTAAAACCCCAAATAATTTTGTGTCATCGAATAAAATTTGTAATCATTGTATGTAATATAGACTAATGGAACGCAATGCTAAACAAAAATAATCGAGATGTGAAACACAAGTAACCTGGATGTTTTTAAAAATTCTGAATAATCTAGAAAAATCTTCAAAATCTACAAAATTCACAAAAGTTCTTACGAATTTCGATTAAGCTGAAAAAACTCGAATCATTTCTAAAAAACTCGAATGACCTAGGAATGAATAAGTTCTTATCCTCGAATACAATCTCTAACATCATGTAAACAGTTCAGGCTACATATAAGAAATCAACGCTTCACGATAATTATCGTCGTGTGAAACTCATTAATCTACTATAAATAATCGCCAAAATTTCAAATAATGACAAAACCGAAAAATTTTGTAAATTCGTTCGGTGAAAATTGTAAGTCTGTAAAACCTCGAATAAACTCGAAATTTTTGTGAAACAGGAAATTTTGGACAAAATCCAAATAATTTCGATTAACCTCTAGAAACTCGAACAATCTCGAATAAAATAGAAAATTTTTAATTGTAAATAAAGCCGAAAAATAATTTCGATTATCTTCGAAAAATTACCGGTATATGTCGCCAACTGTTTCATACTATCTATAAGTTAAGGCGTAAGTTGGTGATGATGTTCAACGCCACTTTTTCATTTAAAAACTGCGTATTTACATGTTAATTTATTTATTGTAGTTTGTTAATTTATAAATTAGCTAAGAGGCCTGCGGTCCAGATCCCAGTATGTACCAATTAAAGCATTATAATACACATGAATTAAAATCATTCTAAAATGAGATAAGAATCTGGCTTATAAAAAATCTTCTTCTCTATGCAGCTCACAAATTATTCTTAGACGTTACGAAACCTAATTAATCAATCATCAAAAATATGTTAAACTAATTAGTGTAAATATGAATCATTTTTCATTATAGTTTAATTTTAGGTTTGACCAACATTCTTGCTACTGACAGATATTCTTCAAATTATAATTTTAACTTCAATTATAATTCTTCTTAATATTTATGAAACATTAATTACTTTAAATTTCGACAGCAGATAATTATTTAGAGAGAATAATAACTGTTACTTCAAAAATCGCAGATTAAAGATATTTAATTAAATTAACGGTAGTTAATACCAAAATCTATTAATTTTCTTTGAATTGAATGCTCGTTGCCTTATGGTGCTGCCACCTGTATAATTCTAGCTGAAACTTTCTCAATAAATAAATTAACTCAAAACGGAAAGTTAGCTGATAGCTAGCGACAGCGATATGACACGGCGATGACCATTTTTGCAGTATCCAATTTAAGTTAGTGTTATCCCGGTTATATTTTAATTTTTTAATTCCATACAGTTTTTTTGGCCGTGATCTGTGACAATTATTAATTCTACAAGTATTTATAACTTATTAGCCAAATTTATATTTAATGATTTTACTTAATTGTATACCATTTGAGCTAGTTTCAGCATTGGGAGACTACTAGGAGATTTTTTGTAACGTTTTGCCTTTGGCATAAGAGAAGTACTTTACTTTTAAATTTCGTAATCCTATAGTCCTACAGTTCGGTCGTAAAGCTGCCCTTTGGATTTTTGATTTGGCCTTCGTTGGAGGTAAACCGGCTAAAGTTTTGTTATTAATTGTATGTTGTAATTTCAAGGTTAAACCTCGATATAACGGACCAGATATAACGGACTTCGGATAAACCGGACAACATTTTTTTAAATTAGGATATATAATGTACTTATGTTTATATCGTCGTCGAGAAATGCAAATTGTGTAAATCCACAAACAAATTTTTTCAGGAGATATTTGCAGCTAAACTATAACAGTGCTACAAATGTCAGTTTCGTAGCCATGCTGTTTAGCATTCGATGCAAAATGTTTCCCTTCTTTCGTTTGATGCGAGAAAAGCAAAATTAGAAAAAATGGACTTACACATTCTGCATTTCTCGACGACGATATACAACTTCACTAATCCAGTACAAAAATACCACTTCACTTAACCAGCCATAATGAACCAAGGAACAATTCTGGCCACCAAACGTACATACCGCAAAAAATCTCTAGAGAAAGTAATGATGGTGTTAAAAGATTATTTTAATGAAGAAGCGACTAGAGGGCAGCGCACCTTACAAAATATAAAAAACTATAGCTAGTATCAGCAATTTTTCATTTTGCGGCAGCCTGGAATTAAGTGAAAGTTCGAATTTTAGAGAATGCTTGATTTAGAAAGGCTAGAAGAAACCGATTACAGCAGAATAATAAGATTTGAAAATGTGAACATGGAAAATGTGTCGCAGTAGTTGGAAGAAGATTAAGGTGATCGAATGACCGATCATGTAATGACCGAAAGAGAAAAAAATTATATAATTTTATATAACGGGCAATCGGCTACGGATTGCTCTCGTCCCGATTTAGTCCGTTATATCGAGGTTTATGTGTATATCGTGCATAAAATGAGTTAAAATAACTTACTCAAATTTCTCCTTTGGAACATTCCTGAATATCATCGCCTGTCCAAGCGAATATTGTTGTTAATCAAGTACGATACAATAATATCGATAAGTATACATCTGGTTTCATCAGAAATAGAAGTTGATCATGTTCATCTTGCGTGTAGGTTGTCCCTGTACAAAAAAATTATAAAAGAATTTATTTACTAACGCAAATAGGTAAATAATTTGATACCATTTCTTATCTGCAGGCTCAACTGTAATTGATAGTTGAATTTGATACGAATGCCTAAAGCTTCATTTTTAAGAAGGTTGTGCAAACCTTACCGGTCCATATAACTTAACATTTCGAAATCAATTTTGTTTAAATATTTAATTTTTTTTCATCAAACTCGACTTTAGTTTTAGAACGCGTTAAGATAAATTTATAAAATTTGATTTGCATTTTCTTCGCAATAGTAACGGAAACGTTTCTTCTAGAACTCGTTGCATGGCCATGCATTTTAATATCTTTCCAGCTTGCTTCGAACCTGAAACACCAAAACTGACGTGGTGGACCTGATTTTTTAATAATATAGGATAGTGTACAAGATTGTGATGCTTAGGTTTTAGGGTATCATCAAATAATTTAGTATTCTGAATTATGTTTAGTTATACACTCTTTTACTGAATCTATGTATATCCTCACTACTAAATCTTGATAGTAACAAATATTCTATAATTTTTAGAAATAGTATAAAAAATTCCAAACTTTATCATTTTCAGGAATCAAATCACCTATCATCAAGGGCAGAAAGTATATAAAGGTCATCATTTCTCTTGCGGACATGTTTATTATTTTTCATTTTTATGTTCTCTAATTTTATGGATTGTGATTGATTACAAGTTTCAAGGGAACCATAGTTGAAATGGTATTTTCTATAATTCAAGTCATTCAAGCTAAATAGCTTTTTAATCTCTATAAAGTGTAAAAAAATATTACAAAGGTTGTAATGAAATACTCCTTCAAAACTATCATGAATTATATCCACGCTATAGTTCTCGGTTATTTTAAATCTCCTTACCTTATTAAAAACAAAATTTTCTTTTATACCGGTGTTAAAGTTGTATTATTAATAATGACATCTTCAATATAATTTAATTCCGTACGAACTATCAGAGGGACTTCATTTGAACAGAAATGACGGTCAAATTTATGTAGTTTACAGAACCTGCAAGAATAATTGGATGCAAATAATGAGGTAACGCCTAAAGTAAAATTTATGACCAAATTATAACCTAAAATCAAACCCAATAAAAATCGCACCATGAAAGTTTCCGTCGTTGTAACCACTTCAACAAGGTGATTTTCTAAATCTTTTTTATCCTGAACTAGCGGATAAATGCAACGATTGTTACCAAATTGTTTCATATCACTAGCTTTTACGATGTCTGCGGTAAAAATATTGATGATATGTTTTCTTTTTATTCCAAAGTTCACCCTGAATGAAATGAGAAATCGACAATGAGTTAGATTGATGTATATCAGTGAATTGAATTGATTCAGATAAATTATTCTTAAACTGAAATCGCAAGGGCATTAATACGCCTGAACATTTAAGTCCATTCAAATTCAGGTTACCACATTTATGAACGATTGTTACTTCCTTATTAACGGTAAATTCCTTAATAAAAGCCGAATGTCGGAAAGGCCGAATGTCGAAAGACCGAATGTAGAATGGTCGAATGTGTCGAAAGCCCGAATGTCGAAAAGCCGAATGGGTCAAAAGGCCGACACACATTTGTGGTACATCTATCAGTAGAAGCAATACGAGCGATACAATTCCTTTGATCTGTGTCTGCAAGGTTGACGAATCATTTACGAAGCATTAAATCCACAATTTATTCCAATATATTCGTTGAGGCCATACTTACTCAACGATTTAGGCTAACCACAAAATAACTTGAAACATTTGTGGTAGAACTATCTTGAAGAACTTTGATCTGAAATTTATTTATTTTTCTTTTTTTATTATAATTAATTAATTTTTAATTATATGTATGACAAAAAAATGTATCAGAGTGCCTATTTTAATACCTTGGTGCCATAGATCAGTTTGGAAACGAAATTCCACACGATAAATTAAATAAAAAGCTTATTCGGGTCTTAAATCCTGAGTCAACTACAGTGGCTGGCCATATTAGTATGATGTTGATTTTTTTGGAATTTTTTTTTAGAAATTTGTAATGATACATTATAAAAACTCAAAATATTTAATTTATGTAAATATATTATTTAAATATAGTGTATTACATCAGAATTATTGGATTCTGGATTTTCTATATTGTTTAATTGTCCTTAGTCAAATTTTAATGTTTGGCCTTTGGTTTAAAGGTGCCTTTGGTTTTTAAGAGGTTCCACACGTCCGGGCATGCTTTTTACAAACTCCCTAGCGCCGGTTAAAAAGATAAGTCTTTTTTGTTCAGAGTTCTTAGGCCATCTTCCTCCTGAGAATAAACCAAAGGTTCTCAATGGGGTTCATGTCCGGGTAATTTCCCGGCCACGGAAAAACCTGAAACATGTCAAACATGAAAGTGTTATGTTGCCATACATGAAATGAAACACAATTGCATTTATTTTTAAATCGTAGATGGCGTTTTAAGGACCGATAAATCCAAAAATTAAATATAATTGAAACATTCATACTAATGTGGCCAGGCACTGTAAAGTTGGCGGATTAATGATCCAGTTAGAAGAGGAGAATGAAGACAAAAGTGATCATGATGAAAACTATGAGTTTGTTGAAGCTGATGAGGTGGATCATTCAGAAGATTCTAGTGACACCGATAGTGTCTCCAGTGATGACCGTATAGCGGAAATACCATTATTGGTTGATGAAACGCGGTTTGAAATTTAACAACATTTTAGCTTACAATACTTTGAAATTTGAATGTAGGTAAAGTATTAAAAATGTGCAATTTTTTAACCTAGTTTGAGGTTATTTATTTTATGCATGAAATTATTATTATTTTTATTTTCAATAAAACGGCTCGTTGTTCAGATTTTGTCTGGAAAGCGCTGTATAATTATTGCTCAATTAGTATACCGTGGTATTATAATAGGCACTGTACGGTAAGAAGATTTTAATATTTAAAGCGAATTAAATTTACTATTAAAATTTTTAATATAAAAATTTTGATAAAAATATAAATTTAGGTTTTCATAAAAATAAAAATTTCGAAAATTTTCACTCATAGATAGATGAAAAATTGAAATCAATTTCGACGATAGCGGCCTATCGACATTCGGCTTTTCGACACATCCGGCGTTTCGACAAATTCGGCCTTTCGACATTCGCCCTTTCGGCGTTCGGCCCTTCGTTTTTCCATCTTTAAACCTTATTCCTTCCTCACCACATCATCTAAAAATAATTTTTGTGTCACATTTCCTTCTATCAGTTGGAAACGCCAAAATTCTTCATAATCTAAGAATCATTTAAGAATGCAGTTTTTAACCGATTTGGCGAATTTCCTCCAAATCGGTTAAGAAATAGGGAAGTCACATCATACTTAGCCATATTCTAGAATTGTATCTAAAAATCATTTTAAAATCCCATTTTCAAGGCATATATCAAATTTCATAATAATCGGTTAAGGAATTTAGCCAAGTTCCTTCTTACTTGGCCATATTCCAGAACTTTTTCCGAAAATTATTTTAGAAGTCCATTTCCATTGAATTTCATCAAAATCGGATAAGATAAAGAATCGCAATAAAATTTGTGTAAACAAAAAATCAAATCCTCAATTTAACTGCTCACTAAACCTAATCCAACCCCAACTCAGCCCTAATTCAGCCCGCAAATGGAACTCAACTCAACCCTCAACTCATCCGCAAAATCTACGCCAAACTCAATCCTCAAACCAGCATACATAAAAAAATTAGTTAACTGCTCACTACATCCTAATCCAACTCCAACTCAACTCCAACTCAACTTCAGCGCAATCCGCAAATTCGCCCCTAACTTAACCTTCATATCAACTCCAAACTTAATGCTCAATTCAACAATCAAACCAGCAAACATAAAAAATCGTAGGTGTTAGGGGTCAATTCGTATGGCAGGTACCTACCCTCTTGACGTACAGTCTCCAAAAGATTTTCAAATCTCCGTCTTGACCATAGAAAAAGATTGGCGAAAAAAATTTCAAAATCGGACAAGCTGTTCTCAAAATACCATGGGTACAAACATCCAGAAATCCTGACAGACAGACGGACATATTTTTTTGTTGCTTTTTCAAACTCAGGGACTTTGAAAACGTCGAGAAAAGTTATTTTGAACCATCCAAATTTTTCGTCATTTTTGACAGGTTTTCAATACTATGGTCTGTTTAGATATTTGAAAAAATGTGTTTTAGGAGGAAAACTTTAGGAATAGTGTTCACCGCTAAACGTATTATTCCGCTTGCCAAAGTTTCATTTGAATCGATGAGTGACACTTGAGTAGGCTTACTTGTAAGATATATAGAGTTTTAGCAAGTTAATTTAAGTTGTTTTGCTTACGACGAAAGAATTCTCCTAGAAGCTAACTTCTACTCGTCACTCCAAACAGTTTAAGAACCCTTGGTTTAGATGCCCTATATAATATTTAGTGCTGATTTTTCGAATCTAGTGCTTTAACGAAAATATTCCTCTTCCTTAGATTTATTAACAACCAATTTTTGTTACCTATCTGATCCCAGCAATCCGAACCTCTTTATAATCCCATTAGCAACTATCCAAACTTAATTACATTTTTTTTGTTTGGTTTAAGTTTAAACAATCTCTGGAGTTCTAGTCTGTGTGTAGTACATACATAGAGAATTACATGATAATGATATATCCTTGATACACATAAATTTATGCAACTACATTGTAACAAAAACAGTAATTAAAGATAAATAAAAAAAGGATTTCGAAAACTTATCCAAATATTCTTCTTAAGTACAAAAAAACACAGCATATAATGAGATTACATGTTATACAGAATATAAGAAGAGTACATATACAACATTTTTATGTTGAGTTTAATGAAATCAATTAAAAATAATAATGGCTTCGATTATCTTTTATCAAATCGGATGATTCGGATATCATTATATTATGTATGTATGAGAAATTGTTTAGCACATTACAATTTGATTAATTTGTGTGAACATAAATCATAATGTTTATGTCTCCTCTTGATGTTTATGTTTGTCTGTCCGTGCGACACGATGATGATGATGATGATGATGATGAGTTGAAACAACATTTATGTAATTTAATTTTTGATGTTGTTGCTGGCGCGGTATAATCTTTTGCTATACATACATGGTGTTTTATGAATGTTGCATGCTAACATTAAATTTTTTTTTGTCACAAAAATGAAAAAATCATCGTAAAATCTGTGATGTATATGTAGTAGATATACATATCTGTAATACAGTCAATGGCAAAATATTTTTAGTTTTGACTCAAGTGTTAACAAGTAGAGTGATTACTTGGAAGAGTATTGCATTCAATAATTAATTTGTTGTTAATGGGTGGTCGTTGGCTCGTGGTATCATGTGATACTTGAATTGTGATATGAACTTAGTGTAGATGGACGGAATATTGCTTGTCACACACGAATACACGATTATGATTGTGCTATTGTTTATCAAAAATTAGTTTATATACTTAAGTAAGCAGCCCTTATACGTTTTTCGACCGAAAGATCCGTAAAATATTTAAATATTTATCTCATGTAAAAGTATAAATGCATGGTACAAAACAGGATTATTTAAAACGACAACAGGAACAGTTTTAGACCCCATTTCGTATAAAATTCAATTTTATTGGAAATACCCTGAACAATAGGCCGCAAATTCAGAGCCACAAAAAGGAAAATCTTCAATTGTGCTGCAATTTTTATGGTTGATACCTCCTATCAAAAGACGTTGAGACCTGTAATTGTTATGCCAATGGACAGAAATTCAATTTTATTTTTTGAAAATCCTCTGAACAATAGGCCACAAATTCAGAGCCACAAAATTGGAAATCTGCGTTTAGCCACCTCGCACTTCGACCTAAAATATCTTTTGTGCTTCCAAGTCCTGCTTAATTATCCGTTCAGTCAATATTCAGGCTCTTAATGAACCTGATGATTTTACCGGCTGGTATGCGATACATACTATTTGGGCACATTGCTCTCCATCCTAGATGTTTACAGTTGGAAGTACTTCTACTGGAAAGACGGTAGCATTGATTCCCAAGCACTTTGAGAGGGCAGTTTCACTCCCGTATATTCCTAGTCCTGCCCCGACTTCCGTTTTGATTTTACTCTTACGAGTTGCTGGGATTGGAAAGTCGCCTGTAGGTTCCCAGCTTTACTCCAGGAAGGCTAAATAAAACTGGAGGGTGCCTGATATCCAGAGTCCGCATACTTTGTACTGGTTAACCTATCAGCCATTTATCCTTCGGCATATGCTGTTCTACCTTAGATTAGGTTTTTTTCTCAAGGTTTTTTCCACATTCTGCCTCGTGGTATCAGTTACCAGTGGTTGCCACGAGGAGGCAGCACGTACACTTGCGAATTGTGATCAGGTTACCCGTTACACAATTGTACCCATCACACAGCTGCCTAATTGAGAACATGTTCTTTTAAGAAATTCTAATATTTCCGTCCCCCTAGACATAATTTCATGAACATGATAATCAAATTCGAACCGATTGTCATCTAAAACACCTAACTTATTAACGTAATCTTCAGTGGCTAAACTGTGACATTGACTGAATATGTAAAACTAGAATGCAAGCATCTTGATTTGATTTTAAGAGTAAAGTACTTAGATATATTTAAGGACATGTCGTTCTCCAAACACCAAATAGATAAGCACCTCAAATCGTTTTAGAGAAAATTGGAATTAATTAATTTCAAATCATCAGCGTATATAAAACCTTTGATTTAAAAATACTAACTATATCATTTATAAATTGAACATAAAGAAGTGGTTCCTTGAGGTACGCTTGATACCGCCGAAAAGGAAGATGATTGAGAATTAAATAATTGCACTGTCATTTACCTATCAGAAATATAGAATTGAAACCAATGCAATAAATCACACCCAACCCCAAAATGGAGCAGATTATTCAATAGTAGCTTATAGTTAACCTTATCGAAACCCTTTTGAAAATCAGTGTAGATTACGTCAACACATAAACAAACTCCGTAAAATTTAATAAATTATTAACTGTAGATTTCCCCTTCATGAAGCCGTGTTGTTCACTAGCTACCCGTTTATGCACAATACATTATCAGACAACTTGCTATGAATTATTTTTCAAACAAATTAGAACAACAATTAAGAATTGATATAGGTCGGTGATTATGAACCTCACATTCATCACCTAGATGGACACCGTTAATGATTTATTAAACAATACGATTTATTAGTGCCTTATAAATTGTATTAGAAATATTTTTGAAAAATATTGCAGGTAGTTTATCTGGGCCACTGCCATTACTAATGTCTAAAAGTCTCAGCTGACTTAAAACTTTATCTTGTGTAATTGTTAAAGCTAAACCTGTTGCAGAGGTAACGTTAACTGAATGGAGGCGCGACCCGGAGTCGTAGACAGAACTGAAGTAGGTGGAAAATTGGTCACAAATAGCTTTAGGACTACAAGCTTTTAAGTCAGAATATTTCATTATATTAGGAAATGTATCTAGAAATTCTCAACTTAGAAAACATCTTGTAGAACTTAGTCCTGATCATGTGATTTTAAATACTTTTTCCTAAAAGAGTCTTTAATTGTATAGTATTAATGAGGCAACTTGTGTACCATGAAGGATATTTCAAATTTTTTTTGAAAGTAACAATTGGTACATGAACATTAATTAAATGATTGATTATACTATAAAATTTATCCACTCACTGATTTATATTTAAATGACCCAAACATAAAAGTCTAATCAATTTTATCAATTTCATTATTAATGATTGAATAATCACAATTGTAATAATCGTGGTATAAGAATTCCGGTTCCAATATAAATTTTTTATTGGTCAGACGCACCTCAATGAGAAGAGGGGGATGATACCTATCCATGTTAGTCACCGCATCTAATGCTAATGCGACTTTAATGTCAGAAGAAACATTTGTGAGAACCAGATCAAGAATTTTTCCATTATTGTTACGAACATGATTTAACTGATGTAAATTGTTTAGGGCTATGCAGTTAATACATGAATGATTAAAATCCCCAATAATTAAAAAATTAGAATCAACCTTGTCTTCACTTAAAATACGGTTTATATTATTAAAGTATCTGAAATTGCGGTTGCCGATGGATATATGTATGATACATGGATACATTTATATATGTATTGTACAAGTTTTGATGTTTAAGTTGAAGATAAATCCAGACTTTCTCCGGGCACTTCTCCCAAGCATTTAACATTTAAACAAATTCAAGTCCCTATCTCTACGATCTAGGACACTCAAGTTTAAAAAAGTTTCATTTAAACAAATTACATATATCGTATTGTGGAGCTATAACATTATGGTAAAATTCATCTGTCTTCGTACGTAAACCATTTACATTTCGAAAATAGATGGATATCGAACAATTAAATTTAAATCCAAATCTTAACTAATCATTGTTTGCCCATTAATGCCAGAATAGTATCCATTGATCTAATTATAGTTGGTTTTGGTGTATCGTTCAATTTAGCGTAGACCACATTGTTATTGGACCAAACATATTTGCATTTACTGCATTCCTTCAGTTTTTTGGTTTCCTTTAGGAGATTTTGCTTTATAGATGATAAATGTGTAGAAATGAAAATCGTATGGTCATCCTCAATTCCAAAGTTATTATTTTCGTTCATTATAGACTTAAGCATTCTCTTGATAGATTTAATGTGATTTTCACATGATTTCAATTGCAGAAATTTCAGCAAGTTATACACAATTTATTTCGGATTGTTATTATCTAGTTTTGGTATTCCATGTAATATGACATTAATTTCTCGTTCACGCTTTTCAAGAGAATCCAAAATTCGATTATTGCTTAATAAATCATTTTTCAGATGAGAGTTCTCACGCTCAAGCTCCAGAATTATCTTATCATGTTTTCAACTACTTTTGTAATATTTCATCAGTTCTTCAAATTTCTCACTTAACAAGTTAAGAGAACTTTCAAAATTAAGCTGCATTTGCTAATTTGCCACTATTTCCAATTATTTATTGAAGTTATTACAAAGATCCACAATTATTGCACAACACTTTTAAATAAATAATAGAACTGTTAATTTTATTAAACAAACACAATAAAATTTTGTCACAATATTAAATGACATTGAACATAAATTTTGTCAATTTAATTTATCACAGATTTTAAATGTATTACGATATGTATCTACTCTTCAATGTTCAAAGAGAGAATGAGTATGTTGCATTAAGTTCCTTAACGGCAGCGGCAATAGTGTTTGATGCATTTCGATTTTATTTTTAAATTTCGAAACCATCGAAAAAGGTTTTTTTGTTGAGTTGCTTGAAAATGTGCGGATGTATCGAATTATGCGAATTGAAAGAAATGATGGAAAGGTACCGAACTGCGTAAAACATGCTAGAAAACTGCAGAATTTCATTGTGAGACACTACTTATTGACTGATCAATGATACAAGCAGCAAATAATGTTGGAATATTACGCTAGCGGGCTCGGCAAAAACAATTATATTGAAAAATGCAGCTATTACAAAATATTGGAGGATTGGTGAAGACAAGAGGAACAAAAATGTGCTTAATATTTTTCATGTTCTACTTATAAAAAAAAACCTAAAAATATGGTTTTTTAAGCACGTATCGATCTACAAAATCACGTATCGATAATTTAACGACAAAAAACCTAAAAGGTATGTGATTTGGTACTCTTTGGCCAGGATGAAATTACCGTAACGGCAATTTTGAAGTTTTATAGCATATTAAAATGTTAGCAACATTATCGGGAAAATAGTGAAGATCGTGTCGGTAATTTACTGCCAAGATACCTACAAAATTACGTATTTTTGCGCTATTTTTTCGTAAAGGTAATTCTGAGGTTTTAGATTACCTCAAAGATCTTCAAAATTACCGGGGAAACACTGAGGATTGTGTCCGGGGCGGAATTTGATGCTTATACAAATATAACATGTATGCTAACTGTTTTCTAAAATGTGAATAGCTAGATTTTAGAATTTATCTGCCAATATCAAGCCTTAACGAACAAAAAATAATTATGCCATACAAAACGAAAGGCCTCTATAAGAGGACATGTGAATAATAGGGCATGGGGATAAACCGGTTTCCGAACAAACCGAACATGCAATTTGACATGCGTGAATTTTTGGAATATGGCCAATTTGGATGGAACTTGGCTATTCCCCAACCGATTACGAAGAAATTTAACATGTGTTTGATGCATTTCATATTTTAGAATTTTATCCAAAATTCAAATAGTTGGCCATATTCCAAAACTTCGTCTAAAAATCACTTTAGGATCCCATTTCGATCGCACATGTCAAAATTCAGTAAACTCGGTTGAGAAATAGCCAATTTCCATTCTGATTGGCCTTCAGAACTTCATCTAAAAATCATTTTAGAATCCCATTTCCGTCAATTTTATTTTAAAGTCATTTTTAGATCTTTATCACAACTTGAAACATTTGTGGAAAACTATCAGCAGAATCGATAGGAGCGATAAAATTTCTTTGATTTGTGCCTGCAAGGTTGATGAAACATTTTTCAATTTAATATAAATTTGCAATTCGCTTCAATATATTCGTCGATGCTACACTAACTCAACGAATTAAGTTAACCAAAACACAAGTTAGAAGCGATAAGAGCGGTATAATTCCTTTAAAATAATTCATTATAATTAATTTAAAAACAAATTTTACCTTCACTTCAAAATTTAAGTTACAAGTAGAATAAACAAAAACTTTAAAGTGAGGCAGTTTACAAATATAAATCAAAATGAAAGAGCGAGAATAAGAGTGACCAAAATTGAACACCTAAACAATTTTTGTTAGCTTGTTATTTCTTCTGTAAGTTAATTTTTGTAGTAGCCCTCATTTACTTTTCACATGCCCAATTTCTCTAAATCCATCCTAGGTGGCCAAATTCCAGAGCTTCATCCAAAATCATTTTAAAATCCTCTTTCCATCTCCCATGCCCAATTTTACCAAAATCTGTTGGGGAATAACCAAGTTCCATCGTACTTGGCTATATTCCAGAACTTCATCCAAAATCATTTTAGAATCCCATTTCCAACACGCATGCCAAATTTCACTAAAATCGGTTAAGGAATAGCCAAGTTCCACTCTAGTTGGCCAAATTCCAGAACTTTGTTCGAAAATCATTTTGAATCTCATTTCAATCGCGAATATTAAATTTCACTAAAATGGGTTCAGAAATAGCCAAGTTCCATAATAATTGGTTATATTCCATTTCCATCGCACACGCAAAATTTCACTAAAATCGGTTGAGGAATAACCAAGTTCCATCCTAGTTGGCCATATTCCAGAACTGTATCCACAAATCATTTTAGAATCCAATTTCCATCGGACATGTCGAATTGCATCACAATCGGTTAAGGAATAACCAAGTTCCATTGTGTGTTGTTCCATATTCCAAATATTCATCTAATCCAGTCTTTCATCTAATTTTCTGTCGACCTATAGCAGAGCCTTCTAGAGTATAGAGCCATAATCGTTATGACGTATTTTTTAGAAGCTTTTTTAGTGGTATAACTTTTCACTGATTTCCTTAGGAATCCATAGTAAAAATGGTGTTTTTTAGCTTCAAGTTTTTCAATGAAAAAAGCAAAATTGTTACAAAATGTTTATAAAAAAGTGTTCTACATATCTTTAGCAACAATATACAGGAAGGGTATATTGGTATTAAGTAAATATTAATTGCAGAAATATTAAAATTAAATTATTTCTAAAATATATTTTTCGAACTTTCATTTTGAAAAATACATCAAAGTTGGCTCTGACGAATTAAAATAATACTTGTTAAATTTATCTTTAGTTTTACTAGTGTACGTTAGATGTCTAAGATTTATACAGAAAAAAACGAAAAAAAATTGTTTAATCACAAAATTTTGACACGTTCTTAATATTTTGAGAATTTGTTTTGCTTTTACTACAATTTTTGAGTTTGAAATTTCCCCAGGTGACAATTTTTGGTAGGTACGATTTTTCAAAATTGTTACTGCCATCACTGCCATCTATGTAATGTATATTGACTTAATGCACACGATTTGTAGTAAGCTTTTTAATTTGACCAGAATGCTGTTGTTATGAACTTTTTTTTTATATTTTGGTTTAAATAAATCAATTATTACAAGAAAATGAAAACGATTTACTTAAACGAGATTTATATATGAATGTTGAAATTCAAACATTTATGAAAATATTTCAGAAATCATAATTAAGAATTTGTAACGTTTTCATTTACAAATTTGTTTAAGGAAAAAAAGTGACTTCCCATATGTTTTATGAGTTTTACTATGGAAATTTTGGTTTTTTCCTCGTTTCTAATTCCCTTATAAAAGCTTCGTTTTTTAGATTATGGCTTGTATAATCAAGGTTGCTTTGCCTATAGGCGAGTATTACAAAAAAGCTCTCAAACCAGCTTTTCAAACATTAAAATAATAAAAAATTGTATCCGGCTAACTACATAACTATGGAGCCGGAATTCCAAAACATCACTACCCAGTAATATTTGCGGTTTCTTCATCCAAGCGTAATTCAAAATTCAGAAGTGCCTGGAACGATTTTGAACAAATTTTAAGGAGGAAGGGGTGTTGAAATCTCATTAGTTTGCAAATTTCTCCTCTCTAACTTAGAGAAATTTCAATTATGACATTTTTATTCTCCCCACTGTACTCGTTTGATAACATTTTGCTAGTATGTATATCATAAAATAAATTCATTCATTTTATGTATTTCTAGAATCATTTCAGCTTATCCATATGCATTCACGGTTATACAATTTGAAACACGTATACATATAAACAAATAATCGTATATTATTCAACAATAGAAAAGAGTCCCCTGTGTGAATATGTTCCATGTACATATGCGGTACGATACCGCACCGTATATGAATGTAATAAAATAATAAAAAACGGCCTCTTACATTTCGTATAACAGCAGTAGTAATTCACCTGTAAATTAAAGGATTTTTTATTACTCGAATATTTATACATTTTCTCGAAATGTTTTTCTTTCGAAATTGCGTTCAAGAAGGATATACTTTTGCAGACAAAACAAAGTGATAAATTTAATGGGGGGAATATAATTTTGTGTATATTTGTATATAGGGTACGTATATACGAGCAAAAATCCTCATCATCATAAACACTTAACCCTTCTTCATTTAAAGGTTTTGTTGCGTATGTTTTTTTTTACCTTACGACACGTTTTTATACGAAATGTGAATTTTATTTCCTATTTCTCTATATACCATAGTATGTAATATTATAAAAGATGGTTGTCGGCTTGTTGTCTCGCGCTCGCGAAAAAAACCAAAAATTCCTATTATTTAAACAAACGAAATGAAATATGGCGGGAAACTTATTTATGTCTTTTGCTGTTTTTTTTTTTTTGAGGTTTTATATGTACAATGTACATGACACAAAAACATGCCATCAATAAGATAAATTTCTTGTTCACACGAGGATATAATATATTTCGCCTGTCATAAAACACCTCACAAATAATTAAACGTTTGTTCTTACATCATTTGTATGTATTTATAGGTAATATTAAATTAAATCACAAAATATTTACAAGTTTGGCGTCCCATGTATATAAAGGTTCATTATTTTTAAATGCCAGTCAATTTTTATGTCATTAAGTCTGCCATATATGTACATATATAAATAATGGCGATAAACGGTATGAAGACAAACGTCACAACAAACAAACATTTCACTTTGATTTTATTGTTGTTGTTGTTGTTATGCGCCTTTCCCCATTTCGATGAGAGAACATCAAACTTTTTTTTTTTTTTCGTGGGTATGTCATTGATCTTTTCAATCTTATACCGTTCAATGTAATTAAATTCCTAATCATCTTACCTCAAGAAATTCTAAATCTAATTAAACGATGCAAATATTCAAATGCCAATATACTTACATAAATATGTTTTTTGTAAAATTTTGAAATTCATCAATCAATCAAACCAAAACAAAACAAAAAAAAATAGTTTTGTGTTTTTTGTACAAGTTAATTACGAAATTTAAACGAATATAAATATTTTATCTAATCTTATTCAAATAATATTTAATTAAAAATTAAATTTTATACACATTTCTTTCAAGTATGTATATAGATACATGTTATAATGCTAATTAATATGTATGTACGTACATACTTATAAGAGAAATGTTTTCCAAAATTACCATGTCGTATAATAAATAATTAATGTTTAGTGTGTGGGGATTTAACCATTGATATACAAAACAAAAACAAAAAATGTCAGTTAAAATTGGAGAACGGTCTTTGAAATGACGAGAAAACTATCAATCTGCATTTAACGTATATGTACTATGTGATTAGGGATTATATCAACACTAAATGTTTTTGGGTGTGATGTAGAGCGCGCAAACAGTTTGACACCAATCCGATTAAAGTCGATGATAATGACAAATGTTTTACAATTATTGATTTATTGTTATTTAGAGACGATAAGGCTTGCATCAGCATAATAAAAATCTATCTAAGTTTTATAATGATAACGTTTATAAATATATTGTATAAATGTCAATATTCGTTTCAACGAATCAATCATCAAACAGTAAATTAAATTTGGCAGTTTATGACCAAGCATATGCGCGAGGCATCATACACCGCACGTATTTTTATTAATTCCGGTTTAATGTTGGTATTTCGGCTTTATGGCTTTGGTTTCTAATAGAAAACTATAATTGAGTCATTTTGGATAAGGTATATAAATGTGGTCTCATAAATTGACAGTCTGTAATAAAATTTTGTACTTCAAATTGCAAGAAATCAAAAGCCGTAGTTTCACTTCATATTTTTATTCTAGCTCTGACAAGTCTAAGTAGGCGTTTTCCTTTATCTATTAGTTGCATCAATAAACGTCTACCTTTGGCGAAAGCAAACTACTCGCATGTACTTGTATATCTACTCCCAACTGCTTATTCCCTTACGATGGTGTAGAAAACAGAAGTAGTTACGCATAAAATTTGCGCTAGGTGGATTTTAGTTGTGAAAATTGCAATAGATGGCTTTTAGAACTTTTTCGATATTTTTCGAGAGTTTTTTATTATGTTCGAGTTTTTTTTAGTTTTTGGTAATGTAAAATGCCAAATTTAATACAAAATTATTTTGTTGTTGATGTTACATTTTTAAGAAAAATGGATTTAAATATCAATGCTTTCTCTTCATTACATGTCTTTTTTTTGTCAAATTTTCAATCTAATACCGGGTTTCCATCGCCAATAGTATAATAGCAAAATAGTATAATAATATTATACTATTATTCCTTATCGGGTTTCCATCATTTGGTGTGAAGTTAAAAGCGTTTTAAATTTTTGTGTTTGAACTTGGATGTAATTCATTATTTTGCTGGCAGAAATGATTAAAACCTATATATTTTACTCATATTTATCATATAATTACTTGAAGAAATCTTAAACACACTAGTACCGCAGCCAAAAAAAAAAAATAATTTGAATAAGAATTCAAACAAACCTATACACTGCCATGTTTGCACTGTTAAAATTACAATTTGCTACCTATTATATTTTTGATAGCTAGTATAATGAAATATTATAATAAACTATTTTACTATCAACTTCGAGTTTCCGTCGTCATAGTATAATAGTATAATACTATTATGCTATTATACTATGACGATGGAAACCCGGTGTAATTTTATTTATCGCCTTTACTATAATAATCAACTATACAAAAGACAAAAAAACAACTAAACAGAAGGCTGGTTTACTTGTTACACATAATTTCTCGTTCCATTGGGTATCTACTCACAAGTACCTCCAAATAGCAAAGACGGCTAATATCTTAGGTAAGCTTCTTAGTTTCCATATTGTAAAAAAGAGACGAAATATCTGAAGGTACAAGAAACAACTGTACGTATGTGGACAATGATAGATAAGTTTCCAAAAATTTAAATTTTAGGCATTTAATTCGTGTTATAATATTAAGTCTACCTTAGGGCTCTATCCACTTTCGGCTAATGCTTACTCCTGTACTCCGCTATTTCATTTTGAATTTATTCCCCTGTTCTATAATAACTGCTATAATACTTTTACACAATATTTTAACTTATCAAATTTGCTTCCAATAATTATCATATTCTGGGAGATAAAGTTTTTTCATAGTAGTTGCTTTCCAATCGACCAACCGGAAGCACCCACTAGCAAACCGCTAGTAAAAAGGTTTTTGTAATTGTTTAGGTTGTTGTCTTGTTATTTTTCACGAACAGTTAGAAGC
This sequence comes from Tipula helvola, assembly GCA_963556165.1. Classification (NCBI taxonomy): domain Eukaryota; kingdom Metazoa; phylum Arthropoda; class Insecta; order Diptera; family Tipulidae; genus Tipula; species Tipula helvola. Next base: position 37,252,195 of record OY744482.1, on the reverse strand, counting down.
AGTTACGCAAGATTTCGCCGCTAGGTATTACCAATTGAATTTTAACCCTGCTTTTAATCTGCTGAATTTAAGCATCTCGCATTATTTATAGGAAAAAGTTCTTCTATTTTATGGGTACCGGATGTCAATGCACAATGATTTGCAGATTAGTTGTGACTTTAAAATCATAACCAATATAAAGCGCTCCATTTTGCTTTATCGCTATTATGATTGGTGCAGCAAATTGAATAGCGTGCAGCTTACAATTCCGATTTTTACGGCAATGTATTTGTGAAAAATTTATGGTTCAAGACTTAAAATATTTTGTTTGAACTTTTGTTCTTATATCAATTCCAAAAATTGATCGAAATTCAAATTTTTAACTGTTAATTTGAAATTTTGTTTTATTTTCAATTTCAAAGTTGTTTTTTGATTGTGCGTCTTTATATCAAGTCATGTAAAGGTAAATTTGCAAATAGTATATTATTGCAATAAGGGAGGGATATACAAATTATTTGTCTGTCTATACTAATAAAAATGAAAATCTGTATGTATGTGTGTAATGTGTATGATCTTTACACGTTTCCATGCCATTCAGCACACCAGATTTAAACTTTGCTTAGTGGTTTCATACGAAAATTAGCAGGTTTCCGTATTTTCAAACAGGTTTAGCCCCTTGGTCTAGGGGTGCCCCCAACAATTTTTTTAAATTACGATTTAAAAAAAAAAATACGGGACTGAATTTAGATAAATTGTTAAACGAAATTAATCGTATACTCGTATCCGAAGGGCCAATTCCCTTGATTTAGGGGAGTTAAAATATGTTTTACTACCTTTTGAAGGGTACACTGAAAAAAACGATAAAAATATTTTATTTACCCTGGTCAACGCCGGGTACCTCAACTAGTTAATAATAAAACTCAAATATGATATTTTCATATAAAAATTCATTGGTTAATAATAAATAAATATGTACAAAAAATTTATATTCGCTGTTTCTTTGCACCAAATTTTTGACAGATTACAACACATATACGATTTATAGGTTATGTTTTACTCACATCATCCATTTTAAGCATTCCAATCGACCATAGCAAGGACAGAAACATTTCTACTAGCGGGTGCTTGCGGTTGGTCGATTGGAAAGCTACTATTGCATTTTTTCAAAGCTAATTTATAATGGTTTTTGTTATTCTCCGGCAAAAACCCATAAAACGGGTTTTTGCAGTAATGTGTCAGTCATTTTAGTAGACAATATCAATCCATACATGTCAAATTTTCGAACTAAATTACTTCAACTTCACATAGTTTTTTTCAGAATCTCAAGATTTGTTAGTAAAACTTTTAAAATGATAATTCCGAGATTTTTACAACCTATAAAAACATCAAGGCACTCGTATGGGGCACCAGATAAACTGAAACATAATAAAGATTACCTGATTTTGATTGATTCATTTTGAGTGTACGACCAAGCATTAAGTAAGATCTCCCGGTATTGAATTTGACGCCGGACACCCTTTTTTACATTTAATTTGAATGATTGGATAGGATTGTTATTATAGGATTGAGTTCAACCCGGTTACAAACACCTTGGCGGTTTATTTGTTTGTTGTTACATTTTTTCTAAAAAAACTGCTTTGACTCCTTTCCATTTTAAAGACAACATTAATTAGATCAATTGCCCCTTATATATTTCCCACCACCTTACTTCATCCGGCCATTTTTAATTGATTGATTGATTTTTAAATAACTAATCAAATCATACTCTCAACCAATTAAGTTTAAATTTAAGATTAATTTTATGTCAATAAACCTGTTATGAATTAATCTTTAAGTAACACACAACCTTAATGTTAATATTAGTGTCTATTTCCTTTGGTTGCTTCAGATTCCAGAACCCGCCTCTGGAAATTTGTTGTTGCAGTTTGATTAAGAGCTGTCTGAATCTAATTATTCACCCCTATTATGATTGTCGATTCGATCGACAATCGACACGACTCTCTGTTGCCTTTTCATTTTTCGTATTTTTAATATCAAATGAAAAACTGTGAACCCAACACAGAGTCGTGTTGATTGTCAATCGACTCGACAATCATAATAAGGGTGATTAACTAACTATCTAAATTTAATTTTGTAGTTTATTAGATTACCAGTACCAACTGCATTCTAAAATAACGTTTATTATTTTGCTGGGTTAGATTTCTGTACACATATTAAATTGTAATCATTATTAATTTAAATTTCACTTAAAACTTATCAAATGTAGTTCGGAGACGACCCAACATAGTAAATATATTTAGTATCAGCTACTTATTCAAATGATTTCCGCCATACTGGTCACTATCGCAGATTAAACTACAGTTTAACACAACTGCTATTATAAATGAAGGATTTCTGCGAACCTATAGCGAACCCTACGAAGTCCGATCTGGAGTTCCTGTGAATTAAGATGGCAACAATTAAAACAACACAATTTCTAAACTATCTGTCCGCTGGATGCTTAAATTTTCTGAAAATCTGCATTAGGTTTCTTCGATTTCTGAAAATCCAGAACTAAACTAAAAATTATCAAACTCTGAAATCCTAATGGTTTAGTTTGTTTTAAATCACCTACATACACAACAAAATTAAATTATAAATAAACAAAATAAATAAGTTTTACTGACAATTTAATTAACAGTGTTTAGTACTTATAATACTCTTATCCCAAGTATAACAAAACTGAAAACTTGAATCGGTTTTCCGAATATTGGTACAAAAAAATCGGAAAATGATGAAATTTGGTTTCCAACTTCCGACCCATATCGCGTTGGAGTGCAAACATACCTAATTTCTTTTATTTGTAGGAAAGATGGGGGCAAGGCACATAGCCAAAGCAACCTTGATTATACAAGCCATAAGGCATTGCCACAGCTATTTTTCGCGCGATGCGATTTTTTTTCTATTTTCAAATTTTACCGGAATTAAAACAAATTTGATTCTAAATGTTTGAAGAAACTATCAAATTAAATTACATTCTATAAAACATCTTATTAATTTTTTAGGAACTTATTAATTTTTATTGATAAATTATAAATTTTAAATTTTGTCGCGCGAATATTAAAATTTCGCGCGCGAATTTTGAATAATTATTATTTTTCAATAAAAATTATTATTTTCCTAAAAAATTATTAAAAGATGTTATAGATTGAGATTGAATTTGATAGTGCCTTCAAACATTTAGAATCAAATTTGTTTTAATTCCGGTAAAATTTGAAAATAGAAAAAAAATCGCATCGCGCGAAAAATAGCTGTGGCAATGGCCATAATCTAAAAAACGAAGCTTTTTTAAGGGAATTAGAAACGAGGAAAAAACCAAAATTTTCATAGTAAAACACATAAAACATATAAGAAATCACTTTTTTTCCGAAGACAAATTTGTAAATGAAAACGTAGCAAATTCTTAATTATGATTTCTGAAATATTTTCATAAATGTTTGAATTTCAACATTCATATATAAATCTCGTTTAAGTAAATCGTTTTCATTTTCTTGTAATAATTGGTTTATTTAAACCAAAATATAAAAAAAAGTTCATAACAACAGCACTCTGGTCAAATTAAAAAGAAAAGCTTACTACAAATCGTGTGCATTAAGCCAATATACATAGATGGCAGTGGGCAGAAAACATTTTGAAAAACCGTACCAAAAATCGCCACTTGGGGAAATTTAAGTTCAAAAATTGTAGGAAAAGCAAAACAAATTCTCAAAATATTAAGAACGTGTCATAATTTTGAGATTAAACATTTTTTTCGTATTTTTCTGTATAAATCTGAGACATCTAACGTACACTAGTAAAACTAAAGATAAATGTAGTAAGTATTATTTTAATTCGTCAGAGCCAACTTTGATGTATTTTTCAAAATGAACGTTCGAAAAATATATTTTAGAAATAATTTAATTTTAATATTTCTGCAATTAATATTTACTTAATACCAATATACCCTTCCTGTATATTGTTGCTAAAGATATGTAGAACACTTTTTTATAAAATTTTTGTAACATTTTTGCTTTTTTCAATGAAAAACTTGAAGCTAAAAAACGCCATTTTTACTATAGTTTCCTATGGAAATTAGTGAAAAGTTATACCACTAAAAAAGCTTCTAAAAAATACGTCATAATGATTATGGCTCTATACTCTAGAAGGCTCTGACATAGCTCATGACATTCAGATAATTTAATTTAAGTGTGTAACTTGCTTTTGAAGCTGAGAATTTTTAATTTCTTAATTTCTAAAACATTTTATAATTAATTTATGGTTTAATCAAATTGCCTTTGCGACACGTTACATCGTAAAGCGTGATTTACACGTATCGAACAAAATTTTTGCTCGATGCCCAACAATTTTTGTTAAAAACTTAGAGCTACGCGCAATAGAAAAAAATTTCATGTGATAAAAAGAGAAAAGTATAAAACAAAAATGTCGGACATACTATAATTTTTTAGCGGTATAAAATCGACGATGTAATATTTTTGACGAATAGGGCGAAGATACTACTTTAATTATCAAAATTACCACTTTTTCGCTAAAATTGAAACTTTTCGAACGTAAATTTTAGTTTTGAATTAAAATTTTTAAAAAATAAAATTAAAGTGCTATACAAATTTCAAAAATCGCCATTTTGATTGTTTTGTTTTCATAAAATATACTCGGGTCGAGTATATTTTATAGTTCAATTTTTGCTGTTTATAGTAACAAATGTAAAAAATAAGAAAAGAATGCCTAACAAAATTTTGTTCGACATCGAGCAAAATTTTATTTGTTAACGTTTTATCCCTCTCTGGCAAAAGAAAATCATGATATACTATCTTTTTATTTTTTGCTAGGCATCGAACAAAAATTTTGTTCGCTACGTGTAAATCACGCTTAAATGCGCATATAATTAATTGCTGTACATACAGTAACGAGAACGGAAAGCGCAACACTAACGTTTTTCAAGTAAAGTTGTGCTTTTCGTATTAGGCAGTTTTTTTTAGGTATAAATACAATCGTTTTTCACATTAATTTTTCGCAATAATTATTCGCAAGAGAAGGTTACTAAAATTTAAGTTTGTTGAAAATGACAAATTACACACAATTGACTACGGATCTGAAAAATCGAATTGTGGTATAATCTGGGATACCTAGAATGTTATCGAAGCAGATTGCTGTTGAGATTGGATGCAGTTACTCGAATGTGAGCCACTTAAAAAAAAAAATCTTTCTGCCGATGAACTGAAACGCAAAAAGAGAACGGTCCAAAAAGGAAGACAACTGCACGAGAAAATTCAAAAATAACCAGAATGTTAACTACTAATCGCTTTAGAACTGCTATGGATATTCGGGTTGAGTTCAAGACGGATATCCGCAAAGAAATCGTGATCCAAACGATTCGTAACCGGCTCTGGGAACAGGGATGGGATATGGCCACGTCCTCCGCCAAAAATACCGTTTCTTAGGACTAAAATGAAGCAAAAACGTTTATAGTGGGCTCGGAGTTGCGCAGATTAGAGTCTGCATCAGTAAAACAGGTATTTTCTCTAGCGAGAGTAAATTTAATCTTTATCGATCGGATGGACTCCAGAATGGCAGGCGCAAATCATGCGAACGTCTGAGCGATCAGTGCGTGGAAAAACAGTAAAACATCCAGCCAGCCAAATCACTTGCGGATGATGTTCGTATCATGGAATTGGGGAAATGGCCTTTATTAAAGGAACTATTAATGCAGAAAATTACAAATAAATTTTAAAAGACTAGTTGTTCGTTGGCTTCATGCCAACTAGAATTGCAGCTCTAATTGCAGCCAACAAAGGCGATAAAAAATAATAAAACTTCAATAAAATGTGACTACATTTTTACCGGTTCTTCAATCTTTAGCATCAAATTATATTTGTCCATAAAATGTACCTTACATTACGAAGATCAACCTCTAAAACAATTATTTTTTTTAAAATAGCGTAATAGTTGCAAGATATATCTTTTTGGATGTTTTTATGGCTGTTGACCTTTCCATTCTCTCTTCGTATATATTTACTGAGATGAATTTATTTATATTTAGTTTATTTAATTTAAATTGTTATTACGATATTATTTATGTAGTTATTAACCAGTTAGTATTAATAAACTTTATAGATAAATTGACATTTCGCAAAACAATCACCCATCATGTCAAAGTAAGCAAAATTGTATCCAAACAAAGTCAAATTAATGAACAGCAACATTATTCCGCTTTAGACTCGACCAGCATCAATCGATATTGCAGCAACCCTCCACTGGGACTAATCAAATACCGCTAAGCCACTCTTACAACATTTAACCAGAGTACACATCACACATGTATACAACAGACCTCCCGTGCACTACACATTCTTCACTAACTCCATTCAAAGACTTATTGTTTCAATCCGACTACAAATATGTGAAGTGATAAAGAAACTTAAAAACGTATACTCACGCGCCTTCGGGACCTGATCCATAATTTATTCAAAACCATTGGTGATATTTTTTTCCTTTTTTTGATAAGGCTAAGGCAGCTGTCGGCCGAGCTGACACCAAATAATTTATTTTACCTTCAATTTCCTGTCGTAAAATTTTCTTATCATCAAAAGTTTCTTTATATAATTCTACGGATAAACTTAATATACCAATAATTGCAATGGCGGGAGCGCCTTTGATCTGCATTTTATTTATAACTTTCCACCCATCTTCAACCCCTTTTACAGAAATATATTTCGATTGAAGCAGTAACAATAACTGATCCAAAATTTCTAATTTTCCTTCACAAATTAAATTTCGATTTAACAAGAAAAATTCTTCATCAAAATTATTTTTACTTTTCTGTTCGAAAAAAAAAAACACAACCGTTCCCGCTGAAGCAACTCGATTCGTTCCCCTTGACAAACATTACCTGATTTTAACAAAAAACTTTTATCTGCTTTGGATATATATTTATAGATTAGGACCTCCTGGATACAAAAATTACTCTGCAAGACAAGTTATGCGGTCTTACCGCACAAAACAATGTATTGAAGTCTGTCCTTTGTTTACATTTGAATAAAATGCAGACTCCCAGGCATATTTCTTGTCTGGCAAAGTTAAATGCTGACAGCGGAAATTGCCTTTCAATTTTATATTGACATTATCCTTCTAGCTGGGATCTAGGTAGGAATATGGTGACCAGACGTCCTGTTTTCTCTAGACATCTTCAGGGTTTTCAAACTTCTGTGGACATCCAGGAAAAAGTCTTACATTGTCCTGGTTTTTAGATAATATTCATTCAAATCCCTAAATTTATTATCGGCAATGCAAAATTGGGAAGCGACCAGAAAGATAATAATTTGGCCCAAAAAATTCCCAGGACGTGATTTAATATGTTTAAGGTTAGGAACTATTTATATAGAATCGGATTAATAATTCAGACATAAAATTCACTAAAATCGTTCATCATTGTCCTCCATTTTGTGCTGCAACCTTGAAATGTAGTAAAGGTTATGAAAATATGTTTCCCATTTTTTTCGAATAACCAATGTCTTGCAATATTTGTTGAATTCTGCCCATATTTTATTTATTTATGAAAATTCAACCCTACCTCAAATGGAACTGCTGTGATTATGCATAAATTATGTTGAAATTTATTATCTGACTTAACTAATATATTTGATGATCAACGAATTAGTTGTGGCACCTCCAAATTATGAATCAAGTTAGACGAGTGTGAAGTTTTCCATACATTCCAGAGATTTATCAGTGTATTAGTATTTCGAGCCGAACACATTTTATGTTAGATTTTAATGAGAACTTTTAAGTATTTACGCTTTTCTGATCGATCGCCAGAATGTAGTTCTATAATACATTAAAATAGAAAAATGTAGCTCAAAATTACTGGTGTAGGGGAGACAGTTTTTGGGTCTCCATAAGTAACTTCTAAATTATTCATTTCTTGTTTCTAGCTCAAAATTTAAATAAATTTACTTAAGTATTTAAATTTAAAACTTTAATAAGAATTTTAAAGAGAAATTCCACTAACTTTTAGCCATCTTGAGCTACTAAATTTGTATGTTGGTATAAGTCTCATTGAATGTCGTTGCCTTAATATCTTGTTCATTAAGGGCAGTGTACAAAAATTTATTTGCGTTTGAATTTGCACATCAGTAATACAGCTGTCTTGTTCGGTTGTTTCACAATTTTTGAATTTTTTATACGTTTTTGGAAAAATTGAGCAAATTTGATACTTTTTGTGTCGTCTGTTGTCGAAATCTAATTTTTTTAGTTAATTCATTATAAACACAAATTTATTAAGTAAAATCAACACTAAGTATTTATTTGATTGTAATTTATGCCACCAGAAACTATATAAAATAAAACTGAACCAAATTGTTTGGTCGAACCAAAAATGAAATCGAAAATAATGGAAAATTCACTGTAGCTCAAATATCAAGTTTCCTATTATATTTTAATGATTGCCAGAATGTAGCTTAATTTTCTTACATTAAAATGAAAAAATATAGCTGAAAATACACAAGTACGTCGATTCACTTTATGTACCTGGCGTTGCCAATGATCTCAAAAATTTTGTCTTTTTAAGAAGATTTCAGCTGGAGGGAGGGGCGGAAGGAGCACTTATACAAAAATTAATTTAATTTAAATGTTTATTATTAAAGAAAATTAAAAATAAATTATTTAAACGTATTATCTCACAATTCAAAGCCGTCTTTGCAGAGCAAAATACACATACATATGTTGGTAAGTCTCATTGAATGCGTATGTTATCTTGTTCATGAGGGCGATGTTTAAAATTGTATTCAATTATGCTATCGATATTGGTGATAATGAGGAAATATATTAAATATATATGAGAGGAGGTTAAATAGTTCACGGATTGATTTTTATTCAATTAAATTCCCCTATATGCGTCCTCAATAACTCCAGTTTGGCTCAATTAGTTATAATCAAACACATAGAAGCCCCCCGCCACCCACTCCCTACGTTTTTCTTCAATCGGGTTTCTTCCCCAACTTATATCTTTAACAGCTTTAATAAAATGTCCGACGAAGTCGTCGTTTTACGTCACTTAAAATTCCGTTATTTTCCAGGGTCATACTCCTCGCAACCCTCTAACATTCCTGCGAAATTGGGGGGAGGGGGGGATTAATCCCAAATTCTTTGGGCTTATTTTGACTTGCTTCTTTCCTCTTAGTTGAAATAATATTAGTTTAATATTTTAATAAGTTAAGTGATAATAGAATTTTGTTTTGAGCAATATTTAAGCGAATTTCGATAAACAGTTATCCAAATTTAAAAAATTAAATTTTGAAGAAGTCGTCTGGATGGAAAAGTATTTATTAATTAGTTACAGTTGAATTTGTGTTAAATTCTCGAAACGATTTAACACGTCGAAACTAAATACGTTACGTGTAACGGGACGAAATAATTTTCTAGTAACGTTTTAAATAACAGTAATCTAATTTTTTTAACGGTTGTTACCGGCGGGGTTTTCCAAAATTATTAATGAGTTTTCCTTGTAACACAAATATTTCTTTTGTTTCTTTGTTTCATCCTTAAGCAACATTTTTCATTTTGGAAACTTTATACCGTAACGTCACAGAAAAATATTTTGATACAATACCGAAAAACGGAATGGTATCAATATTTTTTAATGGAATGGAATGCAACGAAACGAATAACGTTACCTATAATAATAAATTAAATTGTTGCTCAAAATTATGAACACACAAAATTATGAACACAAGTGGAAATAGTTTATACTATATAAGGCCTAGTGCTATAAGTAGCTCAATGTAATAAGCGGAAATAACATACTCAATATTAGAAAGTTATTCCTCAAAAGTAGCTCAAATTTTGAGTAAGTTATACAATAAATATAAATACTGATGCTTCAAATAAGAAGATTCTGAAATAGGAGGTAGGCAAAATAATAAAAGTTTAAGAAATACTGCAATAGAAATAGTCAAGTCAAATAACCATTACCTTATACACAGGAAATTAACCACCCCTCTAATCTTTAGAAATATCTAAGACAAAAAATACCAAATTAAATCAAAATCCAATTCAAAAAGTGTTTAATAAGCGATTATAGGCCACAACCTCCTCCGCTCACCACCTAAAATATTTTAGCTAATCAAGGCAAAATGACTTTTCACAAAACCTTTCATAAATACATGTAAACGTACAAAATCGGAAAATTAACAATAAATAAACTTTGATCGTTATTATACACCTCAAAATCAATTTACTGTTGGGAAAAATTCATGATTTTCGTTTTGTTTTTTTTATTTTATTTATTGGTTTTTGCTGGCAAAATAAGAAAATTCATATCGGAAAAACTTACATAAAAACAAACAAAGTTTTTTTTGTGTTTTTTTTTTTTTATTATTCGTGATTGGGGTTGGAATACTATGTACTATGTAAGATGGGCGAACGTAACTTAAAAAAAAAAAAAAAAAAATTGAAAATGATTTAATAATTTTTCATGAAAATTTATTACATTCAATGAATAATTTATTTTATTTTGACAAGGCATGAAGAAAAAATAAACAAACATAATTTATTCTTTTTAATTTTCTTTACTATACGCTACTTACTATATAGTACATAGTATAGCCTACTTCTTGGTTTCGTTGTTTATCTTTTCAATGTACACATGTACGACGTTTATATATATTTTTCGGTTGGGTTCGATCTTTTTATTAATTTTCTTACATTATTACTTAAGCTAAAGCTAAAATAAAATTTCCGCAATAAGAAAAAGTTTTGTCGATTTCGATTGATTAAAAATATCGGGCGGAACCTCTCTCTATATTTAGGGTGGTTTGGGGGAGTTTATACCAAAAACTTTATTTTCTGACTATACATCGTGTTTGTCGCCAATATTCATTTAGCCTAATTTTAATTAGGTACCGAGGGAAAATATAAAAATATACCCGAAAACTGATCCAGATAGACACATACCAAAAAAAAAAAAACAAAGCAAATGGATTAATTTCAAACGTTAACGAGAAAATGGTAAATATAATTTATTTTCATTTAATGTTTTTTATGTGTATCCAACAAAAAAAAAATTAAAATACATGAGATATTAATAATAAATATATAAAATTATCGTATAAATCAACATTGTGTAATTTGAAACAAAAAAAAAATTAAATAAATAAACGAAATGTTTTTGTATTCAGTACACAGATAAAACAGCATAACATACACTCAGCCATGAAGACGATATACAAGAGAAATTGAAAGATAAATAAATTATCTAGATAGAAGTAATTTGTCTTATTAGGAACAATCATCAAGATTTCCATCCTCTTAATCTTTTATAATAATAAAATGATCTTCTTAGTTTTGGTTGAAATAGAATATTATTGTATGGTTGGTTTTAATGTCAGAATGGATTAAATAAAATATTAAAATGATTTTCACACGAAATTTCAGCGGCGTACTCTCTTAAAATGTACAGGTACATTATGAAATGTTTTAGTTACAGAATTATTCAAAAATCAATTTTTATGTCTCTAAAATGCAGTTTTAGTAATAATATACCAGAGCCTTCTAAATGGTAGAGCCTATGTCCGTAAACAAAATATTTATTTCTGTTTAATGGTTAAATCACATTTAATCTATTGGTTTGTTCCAAAAGAAGAAAGATGTACGTTAAAAAATGCATTTTGACAGGCGTGATTTCTCTTAGTTTGGGCCGGATTATTCACAAATCGGGCTTATAAAGAGGAAATAAATTGGCCAAAAGTTTTTTTTTAAACAAATATTTTTCCACGTAGATTATGAATATACCGATGTAGAGTTAACCAAGACGTTAATACCAGAAAGAAAGTATAATCAGGCCTAACATTATTTCATATGATATAATTTACTCTAGCCGAGAAAATTATTTTTTTTAGAGAAAAGCACAAAAATTAAAATCTTACATTATACAGGAAATTATACATAGAAAAAAATACTAGATTTTAAAGAAAAGGGCGCTTAAGTTAGAATACTACCGAGGTTTGGCCGGGATGTTTCTTTTCCGGAAGCTATCGGCAAGCCATTTGATTTGGCATTATTTATCTAACACTAATAATCATATGAAAGCGATTTTTATGTTGATATTGGCGTTACAAATTTTAAATTAACATAGTACCAGCATTTCATGCAACTGGATTGGATTCGGCCTTGGCATGGCCGCTAAGTTTCTTTTCCGGAAACCATCGATATGTCACTTGATTTGGGATTCCGTTATCTAAGATGATTTACATGTAGAGATTGGCGCTATAATTATTTAAGTTAGTTGGTACTTACTGCCAAAATTTCATGCAACTGAATGGGATTTGGCCCTGGATTGATTGGCATGTTTGTTTTCCGTTCTTTTCCGTTTATGTTTATTATTAAGGTGTTAGATAATGCAATGCCAAAACGAGAGCCAAATCCCTTCTGGATAGCGATTCCGACTGCATTTTTGGTTAGTTTCTTAAGCATTATTTTTAGCCTAAATGTAGACAGTGAAACTATACATAAAATATTATAAATTGAGTGCCTATCACTGAAAATGAAATAAAGAAAATTCTCTTGTTATAATTTTAACAAATTATTTTATGACCGTTGTTTGAATATACATATGCATAAGTACAGTTGACCTCCAATTTACAAAACAAATTTGGTCAAAAGATCCCATCGTTTAGTGAAATTGTCTTAAACTAAAACCAACATTTCGTGAATATTGTATAATTCGTTTTAATTGTTCGTAAATTTTGGTTCATAACGTAAATTCCATTAATAGCATTATGATCATTTATTCGTCTTTGTGGGTGTTCTTCACATAAAAATTTTACTTACAATTTGTGAAATCATTCATATAACGAAGATATGGGATATGGCCAATTACGAAGAAACTTGGCCATTCCTTATCCGATTTTGATGAAATTTATCATTTCTAATGGAAATGGGATTCTTAAATTAATTTTGGACGAAGTTCTGGAATATAGCCAATTAGAAGGAACTTGGCCATTTTTTATCCGATTTTGATGCAATTAAGCATGCACGATATAAATGGGATTCATTCCATTCAAGCTTTTAAATCTCTCTATGATGGAATGTAGCGCCAGCGAAAAAAAAGAAAAAAAGGTAGTAACTCGTGCTATAAATATAATTCGAAAATTCTAAATAAAAAATACAGGGCGTGTCAACAAAAGTGTGCGATGAAAAATTTTAATTTGAAAACCTAATGCTGTGTGCCTCATATCGATTTTTGGACTAAATCATTGACTTTTCTAAATTGTCGACTAGTTCATGCCAGTTATTCATAGATGGCATCATGGTCAATAAGGCAAGCTGTGCCTGGCTTTTCATTATTCTAATGCTGTGTGCCTCAGAAGACTTTTCAAACTAAACTTTTGTATAACCCAGTAATTCATGCAATATTTAAATAGATGTCACTAGATTAAAAACATGATAAACCAATTGAATAAGGTATGATTGACAGCTGTTTCAAATTCGTCTTTTCTTGCGCATATCGTCATTCGGTGCGATAAAATCACAAGGCTTCGTTGTTTTCACAAAATTTTCACAAAAACTATCACCGCAAAACAATTCGATTTGTTTTTGTTTGCTATGAACTAGTGTTTATAAAAAATAGTATATCAAGAAAAAAGCACCAAATGACAGAATTTTTTAGTGAAAGAGATAGCAATACATGCGCTTGATCATACCTACTTAAATTGGTTTATCATGGGTTAAAAGTATTCAATTGTGCCTTATACCCAACTAAACTTTTTAAATGTCATTCAAATTTCATAAACAACTAGATCCAAAATAATTTAAATAATTTGTGAAGGTTTGTTACAGAAATATTTTTATTTTATTTGTAGGTAGGTAATACGAAACTATAGCAAAACTGAAATTTACAAGCATATACAGTAGTTTCACCTATAACGACCACCAAGGGACCGATTAAATTCCGTCGTTATATCCGAATGTCGTTATAGATAGGATAGATTTCACCAATAACGACCTTAAGGGACCGTAACATTTCGTCGTTATATCCCTAACGTCGTTAAATCCATAGTCGTTATAAATGAAATCTACTGTATTTGCTAATGATAATGGTTTTACCCGCGAACACTTAAGAGTGTCTGCTAATTCGCTTAATAAAATATGCGGCCTGTTCGTCCAACATCAAACTTTTAAAGGTTTCAAATTTTCGATAAAATTCCGTGTTTCTGTGTTTCTATATTGGTTGGCCAGTGGGCCGAGCTATAGGATCACTGGTATAAGTTTCAATATATCAAGATATACTGTGGGAACAATTGTAATAACTAAACAAAAGTAATAAAATTGCCAAGTTTAGATTCATATAGTCTTATTGGCGAACAATTTAATCGTCGATCGACCACTTCAATATTTTCGAAATCGTTAAGTGCTATCGACGGATGACACATACAAATTGTTGTTCATCGATGAATGCCACATAAAAATAAGTTTCCTTTATTTTTCAATTACATTTACAATACATACTACGCATACTACATGGTTTAAACAGCACGTCCTACAAATTGAAAATTCGTCGAAAAGTAACCTCGTAAATTAACTTTTCATCTAGCATCGGTGAGGAAATAGCGAAAGCTTCAAAATTTGAAAAGTTTAGTTTGAAAAGTCTTCTGAGGCACACAGCATAAATAGCGACTTTAGGAACGTCAACCATAAGTCATTATTCTTTGATGGGAATATTCAGGCCTACTGTTCGAAATTTCGTGTATTTTTCATTTTGGCTTGCGTACTGGTTAGTTTACGATGTTAATTTGTGTCTTTTGAAATTTCTCAATATTTCATACATAAAATTATTTACAAAATATTAAAATAATTTGTTATCTATATAAGAAAATCTTAAGATTTTTAACGACGTAGGTGAGTTCGTCCAAAACGGAACCTTATTATTACTGCATTGCTAAAGCCAACTTAAGCCTTCTGCTCGACCGAAAAGTTTCGGCCCACAAAGTGGGAATCGCCTATTAATGTGCTTTAGCCTAAGCAAGAGGGAGGTAAAAATGGATAGTATACCGTGAAAAACGTTCGTAAAACCGTTAGAAAAATTGAGGTGAAATGTTTCATCCGTAGAGCGCTTTTCCATTAAACGACACAATAACGATATATCGTCGTCTATACACCACTGATTCGTTGGTACCGAAACACGGATATATTTTTATCGTACGATAAATTGGGAACATCATTCCCCTGTTGTGTGGGTTTGATAATCGGTTGACATCCTGACAGATATTTTTCTTTAATTACATGATGTAGCAGAACCGTTTCATAATAAATCGTATTTTGTCTTAAATGCAATAAGTGCAAAATGTATGATTTATTTGCATGCGACATAATAGTACAACAGGTAGCAATAGCGACTGACAGATGACAGTAGTTTGTAGTTGTTTATAGCCATCGATATCGGTGGAGACATTCCAATGGAAAAGCGACAACATTGTCGGTATATAATATGGCAAAACGCTTTTTCGATATAACTTTACTGGGTGCTAATTAATTTGGTTTGACGTGCAGATTTTTCCGAATTAAATGAAACCCTTTCTGCTGTAAACGAATCATACGATTTAAGTAAAAATATTTCCAAAATGAACGAAAAGTATTCTGCATTGAATGAAACCTTTTAAGGAATAAATGAAACCAATTTCGAGTGGAATGAAGTTTTTCACAAATTAAATTAAACCTTTTCAGAAATATGTGAAAGCAAATTAAATAAATTTAAATCCATTAAATGTATTGTGAAATAAAATACGTTTTGATTCTCCTATAACACCAACGTGAAGTGTCATCGTATCTAAGATGAAATTTGACTAATCTGTAGCAGAGACTGTTTCAATTTTATATTTGATCATGCCTTCTAAATTCGGTTTTCTTAATCAATTCTTTGCATGTCCTTCAATGTAATCGAGGAAGGCCATGTTCGATCAAATTTATAGCTTTTGCAGAAATTTCCCAATTTAAATGAAATTATTGACGCTTGCGTACATTAAATTTTCTGCAATCTGTGTTTTTGGAAAATAGTTCAAATCAATTGGACAAAGTTTAATTTATGATCTCATATTTGTATAGTTTAATTGAAATTGGCAATGTGTTATTTTTAATTCTTTCTAAAACGTTAAAGAGTCATTGGAAAAATTAATTTAATTTAATCTGCAAAGCAGACAGAAGGGAAGAAGAAACCTTTCATGATTTTGTGCTGCTCAGATAAAGTCATTCACACGCGATATTTTACAGAAATCGAAAATTTTGGATCACCAATCTTGACACCTTTCCGCCATCTATTTGCTGGCGGAAAAAATACCGCCAGCAAGAAAATGTAAACATTTGTTTGATTGTTTTTTCTTGTGGCACCTATTAGCAGTATTTGCCTTAGTTTGAAATTCATTGTGATTTGAAAGGATTGAATTCATCCCTTAAAATTGTCGTTCGATTACTACTTAAACCGTATTTTCATTTTCTTGAGTTGCCAATACATAATTAAAAATTTAACACTTTGATTCAAAATATAGGTAAAACCAAACCAAAAATATTTAATTTAACATTATAAAGCAAAATTATCACTCGAACCAAAACTAACCCAAAGTAATGTTATTCACACAGGCAAATATCAAGTCAGCTTCATTTATCTGTATGACTTGTCATAAAACAATCTAGATGAAGAACTTGATCTAAGCAGTGCAAAACTCTGTAATGTTTCTTCCTCCGTATTAACTTACATTAAGTAAGATATAAAAGACCTTTTCAAAGATAAAAAGAAATGAATTTATTAAGTACTATGAGAGAATCTATTTTAGAAGGCGAGATTAAAGGTAGAGTTGGAAAAGCCGCAGCTACATGAACTTCTCCAATTTCTTCTTAGTTTTAATGAATTTAAATGAGTGTTTTTTTTAACAAATAATTATTGACTTTAAATTTATTTATTTTGGTTTCGTTTATTTTGGAAAAGGTTTCAATCCATGAATTCATTCATTCCGTACAAGTTTTCATTGAATTTGGGAAATGTTTCTTTTAGTTCGAAAAAATGTACAGTTTTGGAAATAGGTTCGGAAACGGGTTAGTTTAATGCGAAACAGGTTTTATTTAATCTGAAAACCCTATAAGTGCTGTTCGATTTGGTAAGATTATATTCACAATCATGAATCATTTTTGAAAAAAAGCGTTTCCACGTTTCCCAAAAGGATTTCCAAATTTATACATAAAGCTAAAAATACAACAATGTATTTAAATTCAAAAACGAAAATTACTCGTACAATCATTATACCATCAGCATTTCACTATAAACTTGTGGCAGAAATAACATTTTCGTAATAAACAGTATAATCCAAGCACTCTCAATAAAAATGACAACTAAAACGAAAAGCATTCTCGCGAGGAGAATTTTCGTTAGCCGTCTGGTGGTTAATAGCATAATGTAGCGTAATTTAGTTTAGTCAGAATTTTAGACGAAAAAACCGACCTGAGGCACACAGCATTAGTATACAATTTTTTAATTTTTTACTTATTTATGGTCGCCTTTTGAAAAAAAAAACGTAAAACAGTTGTAAATATTCGTAACATAGAAGCTCTATTGGTTTAGTTGGAATGCTTTGCTATTATAGACCCATCGCAAGGGACGTACATAAGTGGAAAATTTCTTAAGCGATTCAGCATAAAGAGGTGTATATTAAGCCGTTGGGATTACATTGGCATATTTTGTTTTTTTGATGACGATTACGACGATATTATAAAAATTTTGGCCACCTATATTCATAAACCGCGGGATAGGAAGTTGATCTAGAATTGAGCTATTTTCTGCATTATAATCGTTGGGTAATATCTTCAATATTTTTTTAGAATAGCACGTTGAATAAATAAATGCACATTTCATTGGCCCACCCTGTATATAAATAATCCAAGTAAAGGTGCTACTCCACTTGACTGAATTGACTGATAATAAAATTAAAGGAAGATAAAAATATACATTTGCTGGATGGGCGAATGAAACAAAAACCCTGTTCAGTCAAGAAATATTCGAGTAGTAGTGTGACCGCAATAAAAAGTATCAAATTGAGAACATTTTATAGCAGTCACACTGACATACATGCATAAAATTAGTATATGATGAGAAATATTTCTCGTACACTAATAATTTTATGGTTATTACATTTTTCAAAGTTCTCCTTAAAATTTTGCTATAAAAAATAAAAAACACATGACGTTTTTTTGGTAGAGATTTTTTTAACTTTTACATAACTTCGTCCAAAAATCATTATTTTAACAATCCCATTTAAGGGATTAAGGGAATTTACGTTATGAACCAAAATTTGACAATATTGATAAATTATTTTGAATGCAAATGTATGTATTATACAAGCAAAACATACTTAAATACTACATACATCATAAAATTTCAAATATGTACGGCGAACCCCTGTATTACGTTAAGTCCGCTATGTGCGATAAAATCTCATTAACTTGCGGTTTTCCAATTAAATGATCGATAACTTTCATATACTTCAATTATACAATATTCACGAAATGTTGGTTTCTTAAGATAATCTCACTAAACGATGGGATCTTTTGACCGAATCTGTTTCACATTCAAACAATGGTTATAAAATATTTTGTTAAAAATAATGCTTAAGAAACTAACCCAAAATACAGTCGGAATCACTATCCTGTTTACAATAAGAAATGTCCTGTAGTTGCCTACGATTGCCTTGTGTGTGTGAAAAACTCAAACCTTAAAATGAATTGTTCATCACTTAATTTTTTAGAAAATAAAAGTAAAATTGGTAAAATGCTTACGAAACACCCAGGCAATAAATCGTTATATAAATATTTCGAAAAATTATTAACGAAATGGTGTGTTATGGTGAAACTAGCAAAAGTTAATTATTACAAGTTTAACTTTGATTTGTATAGCGGGAACACGAAAGCCCAATGGAGATTTGTAGATTCTTTGCTCAATAAACCAGATAACAAAATAGATATAAAAGGAATCTATTATTCTTCTAAGAATATTCTCACAACGGATCGATATGTAACGAACTTAATAAATTTTTTCTGGAAATTCCGCACCGTACTACAAATAGCAGTTTTTACTTTTTCCCCACAAACAGAAATGAAGTGTTGTGTTGTATTCTTGATTTGAAAAACAAACATTCGATTGGGGATGATGGATTAAGTACTTCTGTTATTAAGAGTATAGGTTTATATGTTTGTGATGTCTTAACCCACATTTTTAACCTAAGTTTCTTTCATGGTGTATTTCCTGATAAATTAAAATCTACCCATAACAATCCCGCTACACAAAAAGGGGCCCATGATTGATCCTAACAACTATCGTCCAATATCATTACTGCCAATCATTTCCAAAATTCTTGAGAAAATTGTAAAAAAACGTTTAATGTATTTCCTTGGAAAAATAAATTTTTTAAACTTGAACCAATTCGGTTTCATTAAAGGGCGATCCACTGAACATACTCTAAAATGTATTTTCAGAAAATATATGAAATAGGGCTCCTGTTTTAATTCCGCCGAAAAAATTAATTAATCCTGCGACATAAATTTTTTAAAAACTGAATTAATTCCGTGCGAAATCAAATCTTCAAACATCAAATTTTTTTAGCGCATATTTAATTCAACTTTTGAAAATTTAATGTTGGAATTTAATTCATATATTGAACACGAAATTATTTCGCTCTATACAATTTTCCTTATTATTTTACTTTATTTTACGTAAGTAAAATAAAGTATAGTAATCATGAAAAATGTCGACCTTGAGATTATTGAAGATTTATCTGTTTTGAGATCCCCTGAGTTCATAAAAGTGGGTTTCGACCCTGGTTTTCGATGTCTGTCTATCAGTCCATCCGTCTGACAGTCTGTGTCCTCTTTACAGTCCAGATGGCTTAACCAATCGAACTAAAACTTCAGATTTAAGCTTTTTTGATAAATTGGGAGGCCCCAGTGAATTGTACTCCAAATCGGTCAACCGGAAGTGGCCACTCCCTTGGATCAGAAAATTTGTTTTCTACAAATATACAATTTACAGTAAACATGAAAAAATAAAAACAATCTTAAGTTTGCAAAAAATTTGCATTATAAAAGTTTCTTAAAATTCGCTGTTCGTAAAAGAAAGTCGTGTGTTGGCCACGCCTCAATTTTATTCCTTTTTTTAGAAATTGTTTAATTTTGCAATGTAATTTACGGAATTATAGCTTATGGAATTTTATAATTTGGGATTTTATTTCTTGCTGATTAAAATTTTAAAACAAAGGAATTTTTTTCGGAATTACGACACCATCCCCTCAAATTTGTGTTTCATAAAATTATTTATTTCTAAAATTTTGCATTTCGAAATTTTGTTTTCTAAAATTCTGTTTTACAAATTTTGTTTGGTAAATTTGGTTTGCAAAATTCATTTTTATAAAATTCTATTTTTACAAAATTCTGTCTTTGAAATTTTGTTTCTCGAAAAATTCTGTTTTACAAAATTATTTTCTGCAAAATTCAGTTTTATAAAATTCTGTTACCTAGTTTGAAATTTTGTTATTTCGAAAACTGTTTTGTAGAATTCGGTTTTATAAAATTTTGTCTTCTCGAAATATTCTGTTTTGCAAAATTCCGTTTTCTCAAAAAATTCTGTTATCAATTTCTATTTTTACAAAATTCAATTTTTTTGGAATTTGTACATACCGCAAGATGGATTAACATTGTGGTGACCCCCACACACATTCCTGAATGATAAACTTTAGACCCTTTATATGTAAATAATCACCGAGTTATCCACCTGAGCATCACGATCTGAGGGAGTCGTATTCCAAGATTTTTTTAGAAATTTCGAATTCCACACATCAAAATCAAATCACATCAAATTTTTAAGTGAAATTCGGAATTCGTCAATTTTTGACATTTATAATTTTATAAATTGAAATTTAGAAATTCTTTGTCTATTATAAACTAATTTTTAATTGTTGAATTTACAGAGTTTTTTTTACTAAATGGAATTTAAAAATTACATTTTTTAGAAAATCGTTCTGTGGTATAAATATTTTTTGATCCAATCCCAAAATTAGGAATTTATAAAAATTTGGGTCACAATTAAAAATGATTCGAAAATGTGGCAAACCAAGGAAAAAAGTTTGAATGATTTAGTAATTCTAGGAAGTCTTATACATTTTAAATTATTTTGTTTATTTATACGGGGTGTGTCCATAAATGCTTATTTTGCGAAAACTACTTCGTTGACAGTTTGTTACGCATTTTAAATAAACATTTTTATTTAAATTTTTAGATTTATATTTCCGAAAAATCTGCATTTAAATTAGGAGTTCGAACGTACCGGTTTCGGAAGAACTGTTTGCGATGCATATTTTGCCAAAAATAAGTATTCGCACATACAGATTTTAGACAATTTTCTGAAATAAAATAATGAAATTAGGATGATGCTAGGGTAAACAACTATTTGTAATAGAAGTTATGCTTATGACAATCAACCGTTAAATTTATAAATCTGATATTAAACATCCCACACACAAATATCCCAGTTTATCGAACTCAACAAATTTTTTTTTTTTGCTATTTTAGATAATTCCATAAAAAATCAGACTTAAGTACGGTACCTTTACATACATTTACCTTTTTTGCTGTACCAGATCAATATACACAAATTTGTTCTATATCAGTTAACCCACACGTATTTTTCTACCAAAACTTTTATTAATCATAACAGCAGCAGGTAAGCTAAAACACAAAACAATAGAAAAACATGCCAGATATTATTATGCGCTCCCCAGTTTATCAGTTAAAAATGTGTAATATGTTAATTACAGTGGTATGACTGACTAAACTCGCATACAAACTATGTATATACACTCAAATCCCCTCTCCCCATCCGCCGCCATCTCTTAATGTGAATAATATGACGACAAAGCCGCACCAACATTTATTTAGTGAATAAAACCCATTGAACTGTGAACAAAATTTTTATTACAATTTTATGTTTTCCAACCAAATAAAAGCTTTTTTCTGCTTTCCTTTCTCAAAAAAAAAAAAACGCACCAAACAAAACTCATCAAAAGTAATGACGTCTTTTTGTACACAATCCCCAGCAAAAAAAAAAAGGACATCATTTAGATGCAAATATGAGAACTTTTTAGATATTTTTGTGATTGTCCAATTTGATGATGGACATAATTTGAATATAAATTTGATTTTTTTTTCGGCTGCTTCTGCTGCCTGTTATACGTATCTGCTTTATTTGAATAAATATTTTTTTGATCTTTTCTCCAAAATCTAACAACAAAAATTTAATAAAAAAAGGATGAGATTTTGAATACAGAACAACAACAGCAAGCAAAATTTTTTTTGAAAGCTTTCTTCCTTTTTTTTACGACTTTGGTACTTAATGCCTGATGGGTTACAAAGATTTCGATTTCTTCTTCTATACGTTGCCAGACGTCTTTTGTACAATATATAATGTAGAAGATATACAAAAACAAAACTTTTGTGTTCTTCATTAATCTAATTTATTTTATGTGATAAGAATGGAAAATAGATAAAAATATAAAATAAAAACAAAAACAACAAGCGACAAGACAAGAGTTGTATGGTGGAAGGAAAATCAAATAATTGTGCGTTGTTCATTTTTCGACTGGTGTTTTTACGGCCAGATGAATTCACGTTTTGAATGTTATTGTTGTTATTGTTACGAGTTATTAATTTTTTTTTTTTTTTTAATTGAATCTAATAACAAGGTTATATACTTAGTTACGCGATTAAGAGGTTGAAAGGTGTACCGGAACGATGAAAATAAAATTGGTTTTAAAATAATTGATTTTCGTATTTTTTACTTTTAAATAACCGGGGGTGGATAAACAAAACCACTGGAAGATAAATCAATTTCTAAATGCCACCGATCGGATTAGTTGTGTTCATTTTAAGCACGATTTGTGAAATTTGATAAAATTTGTTTTTATGCGGTGGGGTTTCCAAACGCGCAGAAATTAAAATATTAAAAAAAAACTATTTGTAAAGTTAATCCAATCGGATACTTAATAGATAATCATGCAAAATGTCAACTTCCGTTTTTTTTGTGGCTTTGCGCGTTCTCCTCTGTGTCACAAAAAGTGCTGTTTGCTCTTCTTAGCAGAGTGTTGATTGGTGATGTACATATTGATTTATCAATTTGACCTGGTGATGCTTCAATTGAACCTGGTGATAACTGTAATTGAATCGTCTGCCATTTCAATAATGGCTTCAAATTAAACCGGATTCGGAATAAGCGCCTTAGATCTTTCTAAATGAATAGTATTGCGCGTGTTTCGAAACATTAATCGTAATTATTTCAACGAAACATTAATAGTTACTTTGAATTTAAAGTTCTTCTGGTAAATAACCAGATCATTTTTTACGAAGAGCGAAATTATTAAGAATTACAATTTTAGTTTCGATCTGAATGAGAAGCACGAAAAATATAATTATTTTCCAGTCAATCTCATCAGGCTATAGTGACTGAATTGTTGATTAACATTGATTACTTTAATTATGAGTACGCAATGCACTTTCTTAATTAAAAAAATTATTTATTTCGACTGTTTTATTCATTTACATTTAAAAGCACAATTACGACTAATTTTACATTAATGTTTTTACTTATTTATAACCTAATCCCTATCTAACTAAATTGATTATACAGCATTCTGGATATCTATGTTGAATTGTATGTTTGTTGAACACATACAATAATTGTCCGTCTCGGATTACCACTCGTGTTTATCTTTTCTGCTGACGTTTGGATTGCGATTGTGGGAACGTCTGGCTGTTTTGTGGTATGTGTGTTATGTGCATACATAACTATATATATATATATATATATATATATATATATATATAAAGCAACCATGTAGTTAAATATTAGCGAATTGTACGTAATACATATTAAATTCTTAATAATTTCAATTTCACACTTAACTACATGGTTGCTTTTAACAATTCAGTCGCTATAGCCTAAATAATTAAATTGTTCGTGCTTCTCACTCAGATCGAAACTGAAATTGTTATTTTTAATAATTTCGCTCTTCGTACATTTGTAAATTTCGCTCGGCAAATCCATTTGATCTTGCATACTATGGACTAGATACGCGATGATTGTATAACCATTTGTTTGCAAATTGTTTAAATGCATTTGAAGTGTACTTGAAAACCATTCTTTAATCTGCATTACTTCTTCAGCTGCCGTTGAAAATTTCAATTGATAAAAGTCAATGATACTAGAATAATAATCTGCAATTAGCCAGTATCCCTTTGAAATGAAACAAATCTGTTGATACATTTTGGATTGGGTAATCAATTTTTACTTTTTGTGGCAATGTCTGTTTTGTTTTTGATTTTTGTGAATGCTAAAGTGTGGGACAATTTTTCATGAATTCGTGAATATCCTTTGTTTGACCGAGCCAAAACAGAGTTTGTCTGGCTCTAGCTTGTGATTGATTAATACCAGGGTGACCTTTATGAACTCAGATTACCTTTGTGCCTTTTAGTAGTAAACCTTCGTCCCATGTGATTTTTTCCTTGAAATTGTGGCATTTACGCACTGCTCGTGGCGATTTTGGTGAAATAGGACTTTAGGCCTTTTCATTAAGGCCTATTGCGAACAGCATTTTTAAAAAAATCTTCATAAGGAAGGAGCATTATTTGTATTATAAGGCTCTTGCTCTTCCACTATTACGTTTGTATTATCATATTTTGTTCCAAACGTACGTTCTTCCCAACGGCACCATTTTAGTATACAGTATATAGTACACTACCTGTTTTATTATAAATTGAAAATATTGATGAACAAATTCTTGTAACCGAAGGCCCTTTCGAAAAATAATGCACAAAATTGAGTAACCGCATATCCTTATAAATCGGTGTACTCTATTGGATGTAACCTACTGTAAATGTTCCAATAGCATATATTGTGCTGGTTGGTACATTATCGATTAATCGATCCGATATTAACACTGTACTTGCATTTCACAGCAAATTGTTATATTTGTAATCCGTTCTTTGGTAATTCACATTGTCTATTCTTTGAGTGATTGTTCCCTTAATAAACTGATGTGCAATTTTTACGCAAAATTTCTTCGTTGCATTACTCTGTCGGTGTGTCGGTGAGTACGCACTAACACATTCTGAACAACATTATAGACGATAGGTCGAGTTCTTAAATTGTAATGAGGAGAATTTCTTATAGTTTCATAAACATCATTGTGAAATACAGAAGTTATTTCAGGCCCATGCTTGTCCCAATAGATAGCAGTTTTCGAATCAGGTAAGCCATAATTAATAAGTAGATCTGTATATTCGGCACTTTTAAACTGAGATACATTGTCCGAGTGAATAGTCTCCGGCGGCACTCTATATAGACGAAAAATATCTCATGAAAAAGGCGAAATGGTATAAAACTATTAAAATAACCATTTTTCCTTGAACAGATCGAAGATACGGGCAAATTAAATCTACGTAAACTCCCTGCCATCTAATAAATTGATGCATATTACCCATTGGTGGCCTCAGCGTTCAGTTTGGTGATTTTGACATTTTACAGGTTTCACATTTTGAGATGAACTCTTTCACTTAT
Source organism: Tipula helvola (assembly GCA_963556165.1). NCBI lineage: Eukaryota > Metazoa > Arthropoda > Insecta > Diptera > Tipulidae > Tipula > Tipula helvola. The sequence continues at coordinate 37,226,544 of OY744482.1, read as the reverse complement.
CTTGTCATACCAAGACTATAATAGATACTTCGAAATTTCTCCAAAATTCTCTCGATTCTACCATGCCTTGAATAACTCGCCTTTTAATTTAGGTTCGAGCCGAATAAATATACGTTCGTATTTATGCGAAATGCTAGAAAACAGTTTAGATCAAGTACTATTTTTGAATGTAATTCCTTGTATTCTTCGTCTTCGAACTCGAACGATGATATTTGCGTTAATGCACTCATTTTTAGGAAGCTGGACAAATGCTTTTCGTTCAAATCACAGTAAATACGTGAAACCATATCTGGAACAACATTATGCTTTACCCTGCTGATGTTCTATCGTAAACCGGTACCCCTGTAATTTTAGGCTCCGACTTGAACTACAGGAGTACCGGTTGACCACTTAAATCCCGTTGTACCATGAGCCATTTTTGGTTGCGTGATCTGTAGTCAACGTGAATTCATGCCTCTCGATGTAAGGTCGCCTTCTGTACTTGCGTCGTATCGTATAAAGAAAGATTGGTTATAAGAAGCATTCATCAATACCGGAGCTGTTGTCAAAAGTGTTTTAACCAGCTTAAAGCGCCTTGAGCTTTTTTAGTTCTACAAAACAATTCTTTTTTAAAACAGGGGCTGTGACTGAAGAGCAGTCTTCTTATCTGTTTTACGTTTTCAGCTGCAGGTGCTCAATGTGGCAGTTGATTAGTCTTGTCACGTGATGATTCCGCAAGCGGAATCTGCCAAAAAACGTCTTTTAAAACAAGTCAAGTAATGTATTTTGTCTCAGAGAATCTTCCAAGATGTCCGTCAATTATGGGGAGTGGGGGCACACGTCTTTTTCTGTCACCGAGTTAAGTTTCCGTGCGTCCAAACATGGCCCTTTCCATCCGTTCGGTTCCCGTACTAGGGTTACAGGCGAATTCCATGCACTTTCACTTACTTCAATCAAACTTAAATCCAACATTCGTGGTTGGTAGGCTTGTGATTGATAAACTTGGGGTTGATAATTTTGTGGTTTATAGAATTTGTACATGGTTGAACAATTGAGTTGCGGTTGGTCGTGAAAAGGAGTCTTAAACTGTGTTTAGCTCCAATTTGCGAGAACAAATCGGTTACTGAATTTTCCGCTCCGCTGGTATCCAAAGAAGGAAAGTATGCCGATGGAGTTGGCCTGATTTCATTCCCATTTTGGAAATTGATTATCTATAATGATATCAATCGTTTCACTGAAGGAACTAGATATAATGCTTTTCCGATGAAATTATCTCGCCTCATCTTTATTCACACGTAGTTTTCGATTCATATTGATGGTGTTCAAGAAAATCAGTTGGTACAACTCGAAAAATTAAATTTTTTATTTGCAACTTCTTGTCACCCACTTATTATTTGCCCACTAATACTGCAGATCAAATTGTAGAAAATGCATTCTGGTTTTTTAGCAGTCGGGAAAATGAGTTGTCCCGGATTTCTTGAACACCATCGATATATGCTGGTTTCAGAATTGAGTTGGGGGGGGGGGGGGGGGGGGGGGCAATTTAGTTGGGGATTGAATTGACGGTTGAATTACAGTTAGCTTGAGTATAGTTCGCATATAGTTTTTTAGACCATGTTGATTTGGGAGTTGAGTTGGACGTTCATTTTGGGGTTAAGCTAAAAAGCTGAACTGGGAGTAGACAAATGTCATTCAAAATATTAACGATATTTTCTATCGAACTATCGAAATTATTAACCGCATTATTAAAAAAGTGTTTTCACTGGCAGCAAGAATTTGTTTCATCATCGTTTAAATTTATCAGTGTTTATTTCAAACACAAGAAAAGAGATTCAAAGCACGCGTTCTTATTTTTCATTGTTCTATAAACAAGTAAAACCGTCCCTATATCGACTGACGCAGCATTAAAAACACATTTAACACACTGCGGTTAATTACACCAGAAAATCCCAAACCTATTTAAAACAGTATTCCATTTATTATAAAATACAAAGTCAAAACAATAACCTAACAAACAAAAAAGCGGCTATATCACTTGTCTATCAGTCCCTCCCGCCGCACCCATCGCCAAAACCAAAACAAAAAAAAATTATCCAAAACTACAAGACCCAAAAAATAATTTCAACTTTCTAATTTTAATTTGTGACAAAACAAATTTTTTACTTTTTGTACTGTTCGGTTTCTGTCCACAAAGAATATTTTATAAAATTTTGCCTTTTCTGTTCCAATTTTTGAGTTTTTCTTTTTTTTTTTTGCCTTTTTTTTGGGATAAAACTGGATCCTAGTACAACAAAAAAAAAAAATCATCATAAAATTGGTTTGGGATGATAATTTAATGCGGTACTCTATGGTTTTGTGTTTATCTAGGAAATAGGAAAAGTAAAATTGACAAACAATGGGTAAAAAAAAAAAATTGGGGTTATGTCTCGGGGAGGTATATGTACGTAGGCTGCCGGTTATAGGTTAAGGCATCAAAAATTATCTACTCTATGTACTATGTACTTTATTTAATATAATTTTATGATTACGATGATGATAAGCGAACTCAAAGGCAAACTTTTATTTTCATGAATGAAAAGCACCTAAATTAGCATACATTTCTTTGGTTGGTGTATGCTGGGTTGTCTTATTATAACAATAAATGGATTTTTTATTCAAACAAATTTTTTTTTTTTTTTTATGTAAAGATATTAAATAAAAACAAAATTTTGTTCTCGTTGATTATGTGCACGGAATAAGGGGAATTTATCCATTTTGTATACTCGTACTAAAGTATACACACACGCACATAAATTGAAAATTGTTCGTGAAACAAACAATTTGATCAAAAAAAAAAAAAAAAAAAATCAGAATTCACCCATTTCGCTGTGTTTATTTAATATCCTCTGTATACACATATAGTCGTACATTACATATATGCCATGATGTGGAAGGAACATACGAGTTTACATAATGTGTTCAGTATAAAGAAGGGAAAACACTGCTTGCCGCTTTTTTTTTTATTAAATCAAAAATCAATTGAAATAAATTTATCACTTTAATGAGATTTCACAAGAAATTTATTGGATTTATTTAGTTTTTTTAGCAAAGAAGATATTGAACTCTCTCGACATTAAAGCCGATAGAATTCATCGGGTACAATTATTTTTAAATATCCGGATTTCTCTAAACCTTTTCAAGTATCACACATAGCACATAATCTTCCAGTAACGATACAATGTTGTTTCCCAATATTTACTTTATACCGTATAATCCTTTTGCCATTAGATACATACCTTTACGTAGTTACACAATGTTCTATATTCCCATTATAATTGTAATACTGATATCAATTCGAAACGATAAAATCACGTTCGAGGATAAAGATGATTGCCTAGATATACAGTAAATGAGGATGAAGCAAAAATATATTGAACACGTACAGATTCATGCAATTATAAGATTAATATATTACACAATCAGCCCCTTCTCTACTACTCCACATATGTAGTACATAACCATAACTCATTTTTAATTTTTCCATATCCATATTACAACAACATGCAATCAACTTATTTCAGAGAAGATTTTCCAATATACCGACAAAAAAATATAAAATCGATCATGTCGAATGGTACAAAACAAAAACATGCTACATCTGTTGTTCCAATTTCATTTTTCCAGTATATAGCAGCTAAATGCTATATACCCAATTCATCCTCAAGTTCAATGACGACGAAAACGAACATAAAGTGTGAACTTTATTACGTACGTATATCTCTTCTACAACCCCTCGAACAAGTTTTTAATATTTTTTTTAACAAACCCCTCTCACCATTCTCTATCCCTTTCGGCATATCTAGAGACTAAATGCTTTTCCTAAAATACATATAATATACAATCAACATAACAGACTCGTACAGAGACAAACAGTATAGAGTGTATTTGTTTCGTTTAATGGTAAAAAAAAAATATTGTTTTATGTACAAACATACATACCTAAAAACGAAATGAAACGTAATACACCCTTTGGGAATTTCTTCCACTTTTCATTTTCATTTGTTTTCTTCTTGTGTTAATCTTTTAAAAGATACCGAATTTATATTTAAATGTAATATTATCTATATAGAGACATGGATTACAAGAAATCAAAGTAACTAGAAGCTTTTAACTCAATATGGAAGAAAATATTTCATTTAAGAAAATCATTTTAGAATACTAGTTCTATCATAAAGAAATAGCCAAGTACCATTTTAATTATGTACTCATATTCCAGAGCTTCCGATAAAGTTGAATCTCAACATTTCCATTGTTTTCAAGTTCCATTCTAATTGGTCACGTTCCGAAACTTTATATTAAAATCATGTTAGAATCCTGTATCCATCGTTTAGAAGTCAAATTTTGTCGTAATCGTTTACGAATTACCTAATTTGCTTTCTTTTTATCTCACCTTAAATTTTCCCTTAAAATTCAAATTTTCCTTAAAATCAGACAAGACTCACAAAACTAACCTTAAAATTTCAAAAACATCATTCTAAAATTCAGCCTAAAATGCAGCTTAAAATTTCGTTTAAAATTCAGCAAAAAAATCGCCTATAATACAGTATAAAATTAAGCTTAAAAGTGCAGCTAAAATCCAGCATAAATTTCAAATAAAAATGCATACGGCTTTAAAAATGCCCTCTTAAAGATCAAAACAAAATCAAGCCTAAAATTAAGCTTATTCCCATATAACTCCCCACAAAACAAACCTTAAAATTCCCCCAAAAATTGTTCTAAAATTCAGCGTTAAATACAGTTTTTATGCAGTCAAAATTCAGCTTCGTATTCATCCTAAAATTTGCGTTAAAATCAGACAAAATATATCTCCTTAAAGATCAGAAAACAATCAAGCCTAAAATGTTGCTTAAAATTTCTCCTACAATCCCCACAAAACTAACCTTAAAACTGCCCCAAAAACCATCTTCTAATTCAGCCTAAGATGCAGTTTAAAATTCAGCAAAAAAAAAATCACCTACAATTTATCATAAAATGTATCTTAAAATTGCAGCCGAAACTCAAAATCCGGCTAAAAGTTCAATTAAAATTCATACAAAAATTCAGCATCATATTCACCTTAAAATTCTTGTAAAATTCATCCTAAAATATGCGTGAAAATCAAACAAAAAATTTCCCCTTGCGGAGGTCAAAACAAAATCATACCAAAACTTAAAATTTTTCGCAAAATAGTTCAAATTCAGCCTAAAATTCAGCTATTTAAGGGTAAAATTCGGCAAACAAAAAATCGCCCACAATTCAGCATAAAGTTAAGCTTCAAAATTTTGCCGAAACTCTAAAATCCAGCGAAAAATTCCAACTAAAATTCATACGAAAATTCAGCTTCATAACCACCTTCACCTTAAAATTCCCTTAAAATGTATCCTAAATTTAGTCCTACAATCAGAAAATACAAAAAATGATGAATGAAAATTTAGTTTAAAATTTCTTCTATAATTCCCACAACACTAACCTTAAAACTGCCCCAAAAACCATTCTCTAATTACCTTACTTACTCTAAATTACCCTTAAAATCAGACAAAAACTGTCCCCTTAAAAATCAAAACAAAATCAAACCTTTAATTTAGCTTAAGATTTCCCATATAACTTCCCACAAAACTAGCCTTAAAACTTTCCCAAAAATCATTGTAAAATTCAGCCTACAATTTAGTGACAATCTAAAATATCGCCTACAATTTATTATAAAATTAAGCTTAAAAATGCAGCTAACAGGTTAAAATCCAGCATACAATTACAACTTAAATTCATAGGAAAATTCAGCATTTAATTTACCTTAAAATTCCCCTTAAATTCATCCCAAAATTTGCTTTAAAACCATTCAAGAACTGCCCTTTAAAGATCAGAACAAAATCAAGCCTAAAATTTAAGTTAATGTTTCTCCTATAACTTCCCACAAAACTAACCTTAAAATTTCTCCAAAAATTGTTTTAAAATTCAGCCTAAAATTCGGCTTCATATTCATACTAAAATCTAGCTCTTTAAAATCTAAACCAAATCAATCCTAAAATTTAGTTTAAAATTTCTCCTACAATCCACATAAAATTAAAATTAAAACAGCCCCAAAAACCATTCTCTAATTCAGCCTAAGATGCAGCCTAAAATTGAGCAAAAAAAAAAAATCACCTACAACTTAAGGTTAAAGTTCCAAAAAAAGTCATACAAAAATTCCGCATAATATTCAAATTAAAATTCTCCTAAAATTCATCCTAAATATGCTTTAAAATTAAACAAAATAATTCCCCCTTAAAGATCAGAATAAAATCAAGTCAAATATTTAGCTTTAGATTTCCCCTATATAACTCCCCACAAAAATAATCTTAAAATTACCCCCAAAATAGTTCAAAATGCCTAAAATGCGGCTATTTAGTGTAAAATTCAGCAAAAAAAAAATCGCCTACATTACAGCATAAAGTTAAGCTTGAAAATGCAGCCGAAACTCTAAAATTCAGCATAAAATTCCAAATACATACGAAAATGCAGCTACGAGTATATAGCCACCTTCACCTTAAAATTCTCAAAATGGCTTAAGTTTTCCTAAAATTATCCTCATAGTATTGGCGGGTAAAAGTTTGGTTTTATGATACAAAGCGGTGCTTATATTTATCATAGAGCACGGAAATATGAAACCTTTCTTGAAAAAATATGGATTTGTTTTGGTCACTTGAACCTGCCACTTGAGTTGCCATTTAACCAATGTGTAAAAAAATTAACAATATAAATTTAATTTAATAAAACAAATTTAAACTTAATAAAAACCAGTTTACAATTTTATTAGATTCTGAGGTTGGTTAACGATTTTTAAGCGAATTAAAATTATTACTCGGGTTGTTGAAAGACGTTCTAGCTACTTGTTGGGATAACACGATAAAATATTTATTTCACAGGCTACTACCAAAGCAACCTTGATTATACAAGCCATAATCTAAAAAACGAAGCTTTTATAAGGGAATTAGAAACGAGGAAAAAACCAAAATTTCCATAGTAAAACACATAAAACATATGGGAAATCACTTTTTTCCAAAGACAAATTTCTAAATGAAAACGTTTCAAATTCTCTATTAAGATTTCTGAAATATTTTCATAAATGTTTGAATTTTAACATATTTAAATCTCGTTTAAGTAAAGGCCGATTTAGATGAAGAAAAATGTTTGCCCGACAAAATTTTTGCATGGCGGTTAGAACTGCACGCAATAGAAAAATAAACACTGGCTAAAAAGAGAAAGGATATGTAAACAAAAATGGCGATGCTATAATTTTTGGAGGCTAATAATTTGACGCCATCTTTTTTACATTTATCGGTAGTGACATAAATTAAATTAATTGGGGGAAATTGATCAAAATAAAATATATACGAAAGCTCTTAATTAAATTTTTGTGTTTAAAAATTTTCAAAGATAAATGGTTCGTATTCAACATGTCTGTTTTTGAAAATTTGGTTTTGCCTCCTATAAACTTTTGACGTCTAGTCATTGTATGGGTTTTCATAATATACTTTTATTGTGTTTGGATTAGTTTGTTACTATAAAATATCAAAAAATATTGTCGGGTCGAATATATTTTATAGTTAAATTTTCATTTCTATAGTAACAATTGTTCAAAAAAAAGAAAAAACAGCCTTGCAAAATTTTGCATGTTTATATTGTCGTTCTTGTCATCCAAACGAAAATTGTAATGTACTAATCTCTTCTTTTTTTGCAAGGCAAACATTTTTCTACATCTAAATCGGCCTTAAATCGTTTTCATTTTCTTGTAATAATTGATTTATTTAAACCAAAATATAAAAAAAAGTTCATAACAACAGCATTCTGGTCAAATTAAATAGAAAAGCTTACTACAAATCGTGTGCATTAAATCAATATACATTACATAGATGGCAGTGATGGCAAAAAAAATTTTGTAAAATTGTACCAAAAATTGCCACCTGGAGAAATTTCAAGTGCAAAAATAGTAGGAAAAGCAAAACAAATTCACAAAATATTAAGAACGTGTCATAATTTTGTGATTAAACAATTTTTTCATATTTTTCTGTATAAATCTGAGACATCTAACGTACACTATTAAAACTAAAGATAAATTTAGCAAGTATAATTTTAATTCGTCAGAGCCAACTTCGATGTATTTTTCAAAATGAAAGTTCGCAAAATATATTTTAGAAATAATTTAATTTTAATATTTCTGCAATTAATATTTACTTAATACCAATATAGCCTTCTTGAATATTGCTGCTAAAGATATGTAGAACACTTTTGTATAAACATTTTGTAACATTTTTGCTTTTTTCATTGTAAAACTTGAAGCTAAAAAACACCATTTTTACTATGGATTCCTATGGAAATCAGTGAAAAGTTATACCACTAAAAAAGCTTTAAAAAAATACGTCATAATGATTATGGCTCTATACTCTAGAAGGCTCTGCTACTACACGATAATAAGGTTCTTAAGCATGCAAAAATGTTTAAGTTTATCGTTATAAGAAAGAATGGTGACTGTAATGAGGCGCTCGCTAATTGATTACGGGTGGGTTGTTGCTGACCATGGAAAATTTGATAATCAGTTTGTACAAAAGTAAATGCTCAAGAAGAACATATTTGGCTAGCAACGGCTTTGGTAGATGTTGAAGATACATTTGAAAATTATAATATTTATATGTAGATGTCTACTTGATTCAGGTAGTCAGTCCAATTACGGCTACAAAATGGCTTTCATTTCAAAATCATCTAAATTATATAGAGGAAATAAATAAAAAACGTTTAGTTATAACAGTAATACCATACAACAATACCGTGTTATATGGATTCAGTGATGGATAAGAGGACGCTTATGGAGCTGTAATTTATATAAAGACGACGGATAAGCAGGGAATAAACCATTGCAAGCTACTCTGCTCAAAATCAAAAGTAGTTTCAATGAAGCGACAAATAATTCCAAGAATAGAATTTTGTGGTGTTCTACTTCTGTCTAGTCTCATACAAATAGTGAAAAGCTCAATGGATGTTAATTTCCAAAAAATGTATTTATGGACTGTTTATATTATAACCTGAAACAATTTGTTGTGAATCGGATAGAAAAAATTAAGAATTTGACACATGATGCTGAATTGAGACATGTAGGTTCAAAATTGAGTTCTGCAGATATAGTAGTATCACGGGGCCTACTCCCGAATGATCTTAAGAACAACAGTCTTTGGTGGAATGGACCTGAATTTTTGAAGGCAGACAAGGAATACAATGGAAAGAAGCTCATAACAAAAAAAAATTAATTTGTCATCTACATGTATGCCACAAAATTGCGATATCATCAATCGGTTTAGCAGTCTTACAAAACTTCAACGAACTATCGCCTTTGTTTTGAGATTTTTAAACAATCTAAAAAATATGAAAGGAGTAAGCAAAAGACACAATCAACACGAGTTGAGGAAAATCCTTCATTAAGTGTATAAGAGATCAAAAATGCTAATTTTTGTTTGATAAAGCAAATCCAGTCCTCATATTTTAGTAAGGAAATCCAGCAATTATCGATTAGAACAACAAGGCAATCAACATATTTAGGAGAAGCCAATATACTACGCGTTGGTGGCCGTTTAGACGAAGCTAAGTTTCATTAGGATATGAAGCATCAAACAAAGCATCACACTTTACACGATTAATATTCGAGTACTACCATCGTAAAAATCTACATGTGGGTCCACAAAGCCTCCTTGTAATAGTAAGTTAACAATATTGGCCTCTAAGGGGAAAAGATTTAGCAAAATCAGTTGGTAAGGTTAAAGTTTGAATGATTATTTAAGACCACAGGATAGACTACGCCGGTCCTATTATGGTAAAAAGAATTTACGGGCGAAGGCAATACATCTGGAATTAGTCAGCAATTTAAGTACAGATGGGTTTTAGCTGCTTTTCAAAGATTTATAGGCCATCGCTGAAAATCGACAGATGTTTATAGCGACAATGGGTCTAATTTTAAAGGAGCTAATTCTCAATTAAAGGAGTTAAATAATTTACTACGAGAACATCAAAAACAAGCCTGTATAATCTATAGTAATTCGCATCAAGGTGTCAAGTGACATTTTATTCCAGTCTATTCACCTAACTTTGCAGGTTTGCGGGAATCGGCGATAAAAATCGTCAAATTACACTTGAACCTAATTTTGGGAAAAACACATCTGAACTTTAAGGAATTAACAACATCATTAATTCAGATTGAAGCTGTGATCAACTCAAGACCATTTACGCCAATTAGTGATAGTCCAGATGATTATGAAGTAATAACATCTGGGCACTTCTTAATTGGAAGTTCCTTAGATAGTACTGCAGAATTGTGTTAAACAACTGAAGCAGCATTTTTGGCAGCAATATTGCAGTGAATATTTAGTTTCCCATCAAAAACGGTACAAATGGAATAAAGCTAATAATAATCTTCGTATTGGAACTCTAATACTTCGCAAACATGATAAATTACCACCGCTTCAATGGTCAAGAGGTAGGATAGCAAAACTGTATCCAGGAACAGATGGTATAATTTGAGTATGTGATGTAAAAACATTAAACATAATAATACGTCGTTCTATATCAATTTGTCCTCTACCATTAAAAGACGGTATTGAAGAAAGTCTTTCAAGGCCGGGAGTTATGGAGAAATACGTAATTAGGAAACAACGTTCAATTTATTGTTTTATGATGAATGATATTTTTCTACGATCAAACCTAAATTTACATTTTTTACTAGTTTTATTACTTTATGACCGACCTTTTCCTTTTTATATTACTTTTACTCAATAGAAGAAGAATTTCTATCTAGTTTCTTTGGTAACTAAAGGCCAACATAATTCGCCAGTTTTAACGGCAAAGGTTTGTATGGTAATAGTGGGAATTCAAGAAGAAAATTATCCAATTTCGACAAGTATGCGTGTTTTAACGGAAGATCGAGTGTGCAAGTTCGCAAGTTTAAATGAAAATGTTGATAATATCAGTACTTCATCATATGAATCTTTTTATGCAGTTCAACAAATTGAACAAGTTTCGACAAATATTCCGGTAACTTTATAATGCCGAAGCAGAACTTCAACGATACTCTTTAACGTTGATATAACTCAACGTCTCAACGATGTTGTTATAGAAAACACTCCACTGTCCACTTCTATAATAAACATACATGATAGTGCAGTAAATCTTGTTGAGAAAGCGATGCCACACAGTTGAAAAAATAACTTTAATTTTTAATACAAGCCTTGCATTGCGACTCATGTAAAGCAAGTTATTATTAAATTGTAAATTAATGATTGCATTAAAATGAATTTTAACAAAATTATGAAGCAACATTTGCATTAAAAGCTATTTTTAATAAAACTATTAAACATTTTAAAGTAACCTGCTGAAATTAAAAAATTATACCACCATAAAATTCGCTAAAACAATGGGACTTCAAGGTATATATGAATTATAAATGTAAGGACGTGTTTTGCGTTATTGATATAAAATTCACTAAATCAAACATAAAGTGATCTAGCCCGCCTATGAAAGATGAATTTTTGGCTTTTTTGAAGTAAGCTGCAAAAAAGTTGGAGTCTCTGAGATCTCGACACCCAAGGCGCCAAAAACAAAGAGGGACACCAGAAAAATCACGCGCTATCAATATTTTATTAACAGGAAGAAAAAACAAAAAATCATGGCTAAAGTTACAGAACTTTTAATGAAATCTGCTTTAAAATTTAATACATACTTCTAAAATATTTTATTAATGCAGTCTTTGATAAATTTTAATGCAGTTGCTTGATGGTTCTTTTACAATTTTATTTTAATGGAATGTTGCACTAAAATTTACTGTAATTGCTGTTATAGAAATTAATCTAAATTGTATTAAAATCATTTTTAATGCAAGTTTTGTATTATTTTGTAACGCAGAACATTTAGCAACATAAAATTTAAATGACAAAGGCTTCACAAAAATAGGTAATCCAAGAAAGAGGCGGTGGATAAATCAAGAAGAAAAGAATGTTAAGAGCCAAATAGTTTTGGAAAAGCATAAAGTACTGACAGGCTGTGATACAAAAACTTGCTCAAAATTTTGTTTGGAAAAGATGAGAATAATCATTAACAAAAATTGCTGGTGCCTATGTGTTAAACAGAGAAATGCTTTCATGTTAAACACTTGTACCATGCAACAGGAAACAGAATTCGTTTAAGTATTATTTAAAAAATGAAAACGATGAAATGGTACTTGTCTGAAAAACATTTTTTTACCAACTTAGGCTATAAAAAATCAAATTATCGATTTCTACACAATATTTTGTCGAAATCTCCAAGATATCAGAATTGTCCTCCTGAAAATCGACATGGGAATTCAGCTAAAAAGAGGATAGATTACTCTCTTATAGATGCACATATTGAAATATTCCATCCATGAATATTTCACTACAGGTAATCTTGATATTTTAGAGGTGTTCACGCTTCAAACCGAAGATATCTGCCAAGCGACATATCAGTTTCCACGACGTTTGAGGATTTTAAATCTAAAAACCCCGATTCTATAATGTCGTATGAATCATATCGTTTGCGTGTGAGAGCAAAAAATATTTTCTTTGCATTACTGGGCCACAAAGAAAGCGAGCAATGTGAAGAGTTCAAATTTCATGAGCACCAAGAAGATAATTTGGACAATACAAAAATATAAATTGGAAAATTCATAATATTCAGGCTGCTGAGTCTAGAGAACTTTATCAGACACACTTTTGTACCACTCGGTTCAAAATCACAATTAAAACCGTATACGCTGTTTTGTGGCCCGAAGGTGGAGATAGTCCTTAGTTATTATTTTAAAGTATGTCCCGAACTTTTATGTCATCAGATAGTTTTGATCATCAAGTAGAACTATCGCTGAAGAAACAAGGCAAGACCTATGTATATGACTTTGTTAATGGAGTTGAGCATGCACGAAAATCAAAAGTAGATGGAAAAAAATGGAATATGTACTTTGATTTTTCTCATTGGCTTAGCATACACAAATCTATTTTTTTAAAATAATGTCGTATGTGATTTTTAGAACTAACTTCTAACATATTTTTAATTTTAGTTCTAACCGACTTTTAGCCAAAACTTACATTATACATTACCATTATTTTATTTATTTATTTATTTATTTATTTATTTAGATCAACAGTACAAAATACATCTGATCGACACACGTCAACATAAAATACAATCAAAGTCATTATAAAAAGAACAGAAAAAAAAAACAAAAATTAAAATTTAAAATAATGGAGAATGTTTCTCTGAAAAACGTTCCTCGATATGTCAAAATCGAACAAATTTTCAACCGAGTTCAACAGAAGTGTCGATTTGTAGATCAATTCATTCTTCCCGTAATTTGTATTTCTATTAGGTAACTGCAAAAATGCACGTCTTCTCAAATTATGAGACGGTACATAAAACGAATATAGCTCTAAAAGCTCAGAGCAGTCAATGTGTCCCAGAATCATGTCACGCGCAAACATAGCAATCGCCGCGTCCCTACGAGCACTAAGCGGTTCCAGAGCTAATAACTGGCATCTCCCTTTGTAAGGTGGCAAAATATAATCCGGGCCACGGCCGTCACGAGGCAAGAAGCGAAGCGCATATTTAAGAAAACGCTTTTGAATGCTTTCGATCCTATCTGAATAGTTATGATAAAAGGGCGACCAAATAACAGCAGCGTACTCCAAATGGGATCTAACAAATGCCATATATAAAGTGCGCAATGTGTATGGATCTCTAAATTCCCGGCATTGTCTTTTCAAAAAGCCTAACATACTGTTAGCCTTTGCAATGACGCTGTCAATATGAAAATTAAAAGACAAGTTAGGTGTGTAAAGAACACCTAAGTCTCGAATTACAGAAACTCGTTCGATCAGTGCTCCGTCGATTAAATAATCGGTTAAGACAATATTCCGACCTCTACTAAATGTCATAGTTTTACATTTGGAAATGTTAAGACATAACGAGTTTGTACTACACCATTCAACGAAATTATTGATATCAATTTGAAATGATAATGCATCAGAAATGCCCCTAATGGTTTTATTGATTTTTAAATCGTCTGCGTACAAAAGAACTTCTGAGTTAGACAGGCAACCAATCACGTCATTCACAAAAATATTAAAAAGGAGTGGTCCCAGATGACTACCTTGGGGTACTCCAGAGGATGCTAAAAACGATCTGGAAATGGAATTGTTGATTCTAACATACTGCTTTCTACCAGTCAAATATGATCGTATCCATTGCACCGGTATTTGATTTGAATCTAATTGATAGAGTTTATTAATTAACAAATCGTGATCTACCTTATCAAATGCCTTACTGAAATCTGTATACAATACATCCGTTTGGAAACCTAACTCAAGCGCCCCTGACACATAATTATTAAAAATTGCGAGATTTGTAACCGTAGATCGACCTTTATAGAAACCATGTTGTTTTGTCGTTATAACATTTTTAATTATAAAAAATAATCGGGCATTAACTAGACTTTCAAAGAGCTTCGGGATGCTTGAAAGTAAAGAAATTCCACGATAATTTCGAACATCACTACGTAAACCAGACTTAAAAATTGGAATAATCGATGATATTTTCCATATTTTGGGGAAAACTCCAGACCTAAGACTAAGATTGAAAATCTTTGCCAATGGAGCCGCAAGGACATCAGCGCAACTCACCATGAAACAAGGAGGAATACCGTCAGGCCCGGCCCCCTTTTTACAATCTAGCTGGTTTAAAGCTATTAAAACTTCCTGATATGTTAAAGTTAAGTTCGAGCTAATGCTTGTCTTATCACGACAAACCGAGGAGCAACTTGTGTAATTTCTAGTGTATACTTCTTCAAAAAAGTCGGCAAATAGATTGCATGTCGCTTGGTTGTCATTTGAAACTATACCATTTAGATGCATTTGAACAGGATATCCACTAGATTTCTTTTTGTGCTCCATATAACACCAGAACCGCCTAGGGTCGTTTGTTATGTCATTTTCGATCTGCATGACATAGCAATTGTATAAAAACTTGTTCAATATATTAAATTCCGTTCGTAGATCGCTATATAACTGGTAGTTTAACTCAGACGGATTCGATTTAAATATTTTATGCAATTTATTCTTTCGATTTTTTAAATTTGTGAGTGATCTATTATACCACGGTTCACATTTAATTTTCCCGGCCGATTTACGTGGAATGAATTGATCAATTGCGACATTTAAGATACGATAAAAAATATCCGCACAACAATCGACGTTGTTTGGTAACAGCAAATTGTCCCAATCCATCCCATCGAGAAAGTTCCTCAGATTAACATAATCTCCATTTCTAAAATCTAAATAAGAAGACATTATATTAAAACTATTAGAGGTAAAAGAATCGCTAAAACAATTACAAAAAATTATATCTAATTTAAGAGGTGTGTGATATATACTCTCAGAATTACCAATATCATTGCATGCTGAAACTTTTATGTCCATATCCATTGAGCAGAACACCAAATCTAGCAGTCTGCCATTTCCATTTAGTATATTATTGCATTGCTTAGTACCCAAACCAAACATAGTATCCAAAATGAGAGTTGCGGTTACGTTCGTTGAAGCTGGGATAATATCCGTGTCCAAAAATATCCAATTAATCTTAGGTAGATTAAAGTCACCGGTGAAGATTATCTGGTCATCAGGTTTAATTAAAGGTACTAACTCGTTTACAATTACATTGGCGAGACGATCATATAATTCGGATGCAGCAGATGATGGGATATATAGTACGCATAATAATATTTGTTGAGAGAAGAATTGGATTCTCAAAACTAATAATTCTGGTTCATTCGAATAAAACACAGATTCACATCTTAATTGACTTGAGACTCCAACTATTATTCCACCACCCAGACGATTAATGTTAGCATCTTCATATCTGTCACGACGAAAAATTGCATACGAATTTGGAAAATACTCCTCCGATTTAAAAGACTGGTTCAGCCAAGTCTCAGTTATGATGATAATGTCAAATTCCTCATCAGAAGTATTGAGGAATATATCTCTCGATTTAGAACGAATACCGCTTGCGTTATGATAATATAATGACAACAGATAATTAAAAGTGTTTGTAGGTGAGTCCGTAGGCTGATAATGACTGTTTTGGTGATATTGATTGCTTTGGTGATATTGTGCTTTTGTATACAGCTGCAAGTCGTCAAATTTTAATCGGTTCGAGGCAGCGAAACTGCATTGTCGTTTTTTGAGCTGGATTTTCTGGTAAAAGGCCTTATCAAAACACCTCTTGGCCAGAACGTAGGCGATAAAATTCGGCTAGAGAACTTCCTGTCAATACTTAGCTTAAATGAAATAAAAGTTAATTTAGATTTATCCCGGCCTCTTGGCAACAATAAACGACACTCAACGGCTTCTACCATCTCCAACTTTGATCGTACATAGTCAACCAAAGCATTCACTTCAGTATTTGGATTTAATCTACTCACATATAAATGTTCAAGATCTTGTACATTAACCGGTTGCAGCGATACGACAGGATCTCCAACTCCAAGAACTTCTGGAACAACATTATTAAAGCTTGTATTGGCACATTGTTGACTGGTTGCTGCGTCGAATGGAAACTTGATGTTTAATGATTGCTTAGCTAACCGCTGTGCTTCAATAGAAGTTTTCATAAATTCACTCATTACAGAAAACGATTCGAATAGTTTAATCATGTTGTCGGATAAATCGTCTAATTTTTGCAATACAGCAAAAATTGTTAATTCACTGCAAGCAGTGCAAAACCATCGTAATTGTTTGGATTTCGTCAATTGATTAAAAGTGGCGGTGCTAACCCCAGCGCATTTAAGATGGAAAGCTTGTTTACAAATGCCGCTGCATGGGCAGAAATCTTCACGCCCATTCGCCTCACCATTACATTTACCACAATTTTCTTGCATTGTAATAAATAAAAAATAAAAAATAAAAATCAATCAATAACAAGGTTGCACCAAAAACACAGATTACGTAATGTACAGTTATAAATTTATCGGTTATAAATTTATCGCATGATAGAACACGTATATTTTGCTAATAAACTTAACTATAACTGCTATAAACTTTATATAATTAGATTAAAACACAAATAGTTTATACACACAAATAGATTATACACATCAAACCACTATCAATGTCTTTAAAGTTTATAATATAATCACTTTTTGCACATTTTTTGTTGAAAGACAAACCAGTTAATTCACATAAACCGCTAATAATAGTTGTAATATAGACTATTAAACTCGAAACTTTTTAAACTATCAACTTTGAATCACAATTAAATTTGTTAAATTAATTTGTTTTCAATGATAATTAACCATTATTTTGATTTTTTTTTTTTTTATAAAGTATGCAAAATGCGACTGTTCACTTTGAAGATTTTTAAAAATATATTATTATCATTGTCCTACCTGTAGATACCGCTATTGATTTTAGGACGGCAGTATTAATCTCAAATTTATCTAACCTCCTTCTAACTAATTCCCTACTTTAACATCCTTAAATTAGGTATTCGCTCTTTTCAGCCAATGCAGTTTAAAACTACATATGAAGTTCCAATAAAATATCGGATTCCAACTTGCTCTAAATTTGATTTCTTATTTTCTTACTAAACTCTCAATTTCATAATTCATCATCTTATCAATTAAAAAACAAAAATAACAGGGGCACTCCAACAATTCTCGCGCAGGGCGCTCATCTGCACATATATAATTATTCCAATCATCTAACAAAAAATTGTTAAATAATTTCCAAACGGGGCCATTGCATCACAATCAAGTTTTATTATTCTACCTGTCTGTACCGGTGTAGTAAATAAAAACTGCATAAATTACCATATTTGATTTCAAATTTTATGACAATCAAATCACGATCATAAAATTTATAAATCCTTTAAAAAGAAATTTTGAAACACCGAAAAAAGACAAAACGACACCGAGGCGATGGATATAGTGGCTGTGAGAATAAATTTGATTAATAATTCTTTTGAAATTTAAATTAAGTTCCTTTTTCACTGTTACAACAACAAATAAAATATAATTGAAAAGAAGAAAAATGAATTTTTATATTGTGCGATATTCATTATACATATTTGAGATTATCCCGCACCTACCTCAAATATAGGCACAAAAGACTGTACCTAAAAAATAAAATACAACTCCAACTGAGATGAGGCACCGTGTAACCCGCAATACGATATTCGTTTAACACCTTCATCGACGCAACATATACGTCGTTATTAAACCAATTCGTTCAGCAACACTGCCTTCGATAATGTTGATGACACTTAAATTGACCATCCATCATTGTATTATAAATTACATATTCCGGGTACTTACAGAGTAGGAAAAAAGGTAAAAATAAAGAAAATCAAGCAGCTCTGTGATTGTTATCTTTAATTTTTTTTATTTTTATTTTTTTAAGAAAGAAATAAGAGCTTAACGAGGGGACGAGAATGTATGTATGTACTAGAATTTTAATGTAAATTATAAATTAAACACAAAGTATTAAGTGTTTTGTTTATAAATTGGTTGTTTAAGTAAATGTTAATGACGTTTTAGTAAACAGTATAAAATTCAATTATGTTGATTGAGATTTTATTCACAGGTCAGGTTGATTCGCTGCAAACAATCACTTAAGTATGTAGATTTTAGTATGTACGTACATATATCAAACGTTAAATTTTTCTCCATTTTTTATGTTCAGCAGCTCTGCGCTCGGTTTTTGAAGAGATAACAGTTTTTTTTATTTATTTCGCCTTATTATGATACACATTTTTTATTTTTTGATGGGTATTCTCTCTATAGGTAGCGCCCAGACAAAGAATTGAATAAAAGATTTCGTTTTACGTTTTTACGTTTTTTGTGTTAAACTTATCTGGGTAACCTAAAATTATTCGAATGAAACTACCTTTGTAAAAAATTCGCAAAAAAATAAAAAATGTAATCCTATTAAAATTAGGGATGGAATCGTATATTTTGTTTGATTTATTCGTGCTATTGAGTTGAGCTACTGGATATAGCGAGCGTACCACACCATTTTATTAATAATTTTTCTTAAAATTTATCTTATTCAATTTCATCCGTATGTGCGTGTATGTGGTGGTATATACATAACGTATGATAATGTATGACATGTACACATAGGTGAAATCATAAAGTTATATCACGTATAAGGACAACATAAAAATGATGTGCATGTTTCGTACTTTTTTTTTTATTTGTTTGCTCTTTTATGATTTATGATGGTTTATGTAAATATAATTTTAATCCTCTGATTTGTATTATGCAAATTGGGTGATATTTATAATCATTATTGAAACAGCTTTACATTTATAAAAGAAGATGTCACATTTTTTTATGTATTGTGTATGTGTGTGTGTGTAAAAAATGTCTACTTGGTTAGACATTGTGACTTGACACAATACAAATGGATGTAGATGTGGTATTTGCATTTTATTTGCCATATACTGAACTTTGTAGATTATGGAGTTATAATAAATTGTTTAAATCTACTATAAATCAAAATGCGGGTGAAATTCTTATGGTAGTGGATTAAGGTGTGGTTTTGCATATAAGTTTTTTTTTGCGAGTGCATTAAACTCGGGCAACTAGTTTTAACCAAGTATCTATTATTTACTAATATTGTGTTCCAAATTCATAGTAAATCAAAACTTTCAAAGCTGATTTAATAGTTAATACCAAGTAGAGTAGCACGTATCGACTAAATTAATCGGTCCAAATCAGGGTAGTATCTTCAGTCCAGCACGTCGACTACTATTGAAGGAAAAGGAGAAATGGGGGGGCAGTATATTACCAAATCGGTGGCTTAGGTGAATCACCTCTAGTTTAGCTATTAGTATATTGTATGCATAAAGTAGCTGATCGAGTTTAGCTAAAACCGCAGTGTGTCAACCATACCATCAAGTTAACGAATTTTGCCTGGTTCAGGCTTATCTGTTATTTTAAAGGGTAGTCCATATTGGTTATCGCATTAGCAGTGGACTAGCAAAATTGCGTAATGAGATGTTGTTTCACACCTTTACCAGATCAAGAAATAGATCATTAATGTTAATAAGGTTTAGAGATATGAAACAACTTTATCGACAGGAATATTAAGCTTTACGGCGACTACATAGAAGATCGCAATTGAAAAATTCAGAACTAGTAATTAACAAAAATGAGGTACACATTATATGAATTTAAAGGTTTTGAGTCAGCTCCGTGTCGTTCAGAAATATTTTCGTCCAAGTTGCCTTGCTTACTTGATTTTTGCTATAGTTAACAGTGTGGAAACCTTTTTTAACCCCGTTAGCTTTCATTTCATATTTTTTTCGATAATAATCGGCTACCACCCGCTTTTTAGAGGCTTTCCGTCATATTTATTGATACACCTATTCGACTTGAAGTGAAAACAACCGTCGAGAAATTTCCACAAAATACTAGGGGGAAGTTAGATAGTATTAACGTTAAATTTTGAACTCATCTGTAGTAATATATCAACAGGCACCTTTCTCAAAATTTATAAAAAGTTTGATTAGTTCTACAATTTTAAAGGGTAGTTTGGTAAAACCAAAGCAAATTCTAAAATATTGCCAAAATAATACATTTCAAATATTATTAAATATCTCACCTGAGTGTTAAAATTCGAAAGCGACCATAAAAGCTTTGAATAATCCATTTACTGCCCCCTGGATATCAGCATTTTTCTGCACTGCGCTTAAAGCTTCGTTGCCCGCTCCTTAACAAATAAGAATAGTAAGTACTACAAATAAGAGCCACAGTTTGCATGTTCTTTTATAACTCTAAAAGCCAAACCTTTGTATAATCGCTTCTGTAGCGACTATAGGCACTCTTGCTAAGAGACATGTTTCAAGGTGATGAATGCAGACTCACCACACACAAACTTACTGTTATTTTTCGAAGAGCTGAAAACCGCATAGAGAAATCTGACAATAGTTTCGACCATGTTTGCTAACCATTTTACCCATGTGTTGATCTCTTTCAAACCTAAAATTTGTTGGCTGCCTCTTCTTCTTCTTCAGAGTCATTTGGCAGAAATTATATTTTAAATCCATTTTCGAAATTTAGCGGTAAAATCTACCTTACTTACTCAGCAAAACAAAGCGGCAAAAGGAATGCTATTTTTGTTATGCTATCGAATCTCCGACCGTCAAGGCAAACTCAAGCGCTAACCTCATTTCTAGATAAATTTGTTACTGTTTCGTTGATGGCATTCGATTATGATTCTATTTAATTGGATATGCATTTTAAACTTCGTTCATGTAGGCCCCCAAGTAGGTCCGACAAAGCACAAGCCCACAGAACAAGGTAATAATTTCATCACAGATTGAGACATTTGACGCTGATCAAGAATTTCCTATGCTAGCCGTTCACGGGAAGAAATTGAGGATATTAAAGGGTATTCTACTATAGACCAAACCTATAACTATTCTAATCCCTTGAAAGTTCAACAAATAGAAACTGGACGTAGTTTCTGCTGACCTTGAGATAGCTTTGGAGACCATTAGTTTGGGAAGTAGTTCACATCCGTAACTTACGATATTTGACTATCTTCGAGGTGAGCTTGTAATCCATTTCGTATTTTTCTTATCTTAAAAAACTCAGTGATCGGTCCTTCTGGATTTAGTTGAAAGCCATTTTTAATTGGTTCCAATCACAGCGCTGCTGTTAAAGGCATAACATTGAATAATTTGATCAGTGTTATATATTTTGTGTTCAGTGCAATTTATTAATCTGTCTACCGTTAATCCTCAAACATATCCACTGAATGAAATTCTCCACTTGTGTACGAGCATAACATGTGGCAAATATTTCTAAAAACCCAGTACGTATTGAGTGAGCTAAAGTTATTCTATTGTGGTTCAAATATTATGGCGATTTGAACTAGTTTGGCTTTCCGAATTTTGGTGCAATTGAGCCTTGACATGTGGTTATGCTCTGTGCTAATGAGAATGCATTTAAAAGTAAATTATTTTAATCGCAGATTTATGGTCTCAAAAGTCAAGAAACTTTAAGCACAGTTAGTGCTTAGATGCGCAACTTCCAAATTTTTACCGGAGGAAAGATAAAACGACTTAAGAAATATTGGTTCAAATGTTGCGTAGAAGTAGGAGCTTTTTTTAAAATAATGAAGCTTTGATTTTTGAGCTAGTTCCACAAATCACTAGATGTACCTGAATTTATGTTATAAACGCCAAAAGAATTAAAACTTAAAGTAGAATTGTATTAGCTATAGAAAATTTTGATTACCATTCCCTCAATTAGCGGTTCCTGAATTGTGAATTTTTCAAAACCATGAATTTTTGAAATGATGGGTATCTACTACAATCAGGAAGGAGTTAAGACGGATTTTGTGTTGCGTTCTTTCGTTTCTTCTTTCCTTCTGAAATTTTTTAAACCAATTTCATTGGATTAAAATGACGTTATTTTTCATTCTGGCTCCTTTCATTGGATCAAAAAAATTATCAGAACGAATAAAGGAACGAAAGAACGCAACACTGAATCCGCCTATACAAGCTCAATTGTTATGAAAAGTGAACAAATTTTTTTTTTTTGAGTTTTGTGTAACGAAAAATACTTTTAGAATTTTCAATTTCTAATGGTAAACAAATTTTAGGGGGATCCGTCCTATCCTCTACATTCTTATACACGTTTTTTAAATTTCATTAATAATCTTCTATTCGTGACTCTCAATCCAATACATTTTAATGCTGATGGCAGCACACTTTCTTCATCTTTTTGTTTTCCTTCTTCTCTTTCATCATGAAAAAGCAGAGAGATTTGCTTTGAAATGGGATAAATACTTCAAACGATTTTTCATCAAAATCAGGCTCTCTAAATAAGGAGGACGGAGACATGTAAGAAATCAAATCTATCACTAAAGATGTACGTTTAGAAAGCACTCGACGAATTATTAGCACAATAACGCTTGGCCAAACTTTGATATTTAAGGGAACATTACGCTTATTATATAATCTCCACAAGCAACTATGTCGCCTGGAATTAACTAAATAGCGGATTTAGCATTTTACCACCCATAGGCCAATTGAGAATTTTGTCACCCTCCTGTTATTTAGTTTTTATAAGAACTATACATACATCTTTATTCATTCTGCTAACATAAGTTAAAATTAAATAAAAACGATAGACTTAGCTTCGGATGTTCAAATTTTTTTTAAAACTAAAATCCAATAAATACGATTTGTTGAACTCTACAAATTAAGCCACTTTTGATGTGAACTGTTACCCATTACCTGTTCTTTCATGTGTGGAAACACGAAGAAGTCACAAGGAGCATTGATGAATGAGGCAGCAATCGTACCGTAATTCTGGGTTGGTGCATTCTCTTTTTGAAAGAGGACTTTTCATGCAAAAAGTTCTTCTGGGATATTCCGTACGTGTTCGAGATGTTTACCATTTTAGCAATTTCTCTAATATTCACTCGACGATCGGCCAACACAATATCTTGGATTTCCATTTCCTCAGTAATTACTGGTACTAGTCGACCACAACGAAATTCAGTAAACCAGGGGCCTTACTATGCAATTCGACGACTATTTTCGACGGCTATCGTTTTGCATTAGAAATTACAAGAAGAAAAAGGAACACAATAACTATTGTTTTCTTTTTTCTCCCTGCACCTTCTTATACAAAACGATAGCCGTCGAAAATAGTCATCCAATTGCATAGTAAGGCTCCTGTTATGAACCATGAATTGTGAAGGAGCAGAGTCGAAATTATACTCTAATATTCTCTTCGATTTGCGTGATAGTTCTTCCGCGCAAAAATTAGCATTAAGTCTTTGGCTTTCGGTCTAAATGGGCTGAATAGACAGCATAGCCGCAGCATTTAATTTTTGCAATACTAGTAAAGATTTTTTTTTTTTTCATTTCAAAGTTTAATGCGTTCAACAATGGTTACATGGGGCAAGAAAATAATAACGCAGGAATTAACTTAATATCGTAAAAAATGAAATCTCTAGAAATTTACTAACTATCGACTGCAAAGGTTGCTGAAGCCAGGTCGAGTCTCTAATACTAATATTCCTTTCATATCGTTCGGTCTTGTTGTATATAAAAGGGTGTACGGTGGACCCGGCGTGTTCCGGGAAAATTGCTTAGGCTTGTTCGTTAATCTCAATCAATCAGGAAGTAATAGAGGCTCGGAAAAAAATTGTAATTAAACCAAGAAATTCGGATTCTGATGTTCCGTGGCTTATTCTACAATTTATTGTTTTCTATTCAATATTAAATTTTCCCTTATCCGTGATAATTTAAGTATACAGCAGAACATTATTGTTACTGAGTTTGTTACACAAAAATGGGTTTAAACTCGGAAAAAATATGGAATTAAGCTCAGAAACTAATTTTTTGTTTTACGATTTTAATTCCACTTTTTACGAGTTTATTTCAATTGTTTTGTTCAATTGTAGCCTGGAAAAATTATTTAAGCAATTGGAGGACTGTTATCAGTACGATCTGTACAAATGGGAACGGGATTCGAACGTTTCAAATATTTTTAGGTGATTATCGGAATTAGGTCTATAATTTTCAACTGAAACACTTATCTGAAGTTGGTACCTACGTAAAACTAAACGCTATATGTAAAGGAACTGAATGAGATCATCAACAAGTCAAAAATTGTATTAAATGACCGAATACGAAGCTATATTAAAACAATAAATGCGCAGGCCCCATAGTTTACAGGATTTCCTAAAATACACACGGAAGATGTTCCAATAAGGAACCCCTTAATAAATTATAACACCGCGCCAGGTTACAAAGCCGCTAAATAATTAGAAAATTTAATAAAAATAACATCAACTTAGGCAACAATCTTACTATAAAAACCATTACCCAAAGTATAGCCAAACCATTAACAAAATGAACAGGAATTTACAAACACAGTTTATATATTCTATAATTCTATATTGGCCAAACAGGCTGATCTTTTGAAGAACGATTCAAAGAACATTTACCAAGAAATGAGTCAAATAAAATAAAATCGAATATCGCGCGACATTTGACCCGGAACAATCATCTTTAAGTAAATAGATTTTGAAATAATTTCACACCAATTCAATTTTGTATCAAGAGCAAATAAGGAGGTCTTTAAATAATTTATTGCGCGGTTTTTTTAAATTTTTAATAAAATACAGATTGTGTTGTGAATTTGTCTAATTTTTGTCACATTTAAGAGGCGTCATTTTAATTGAACGTGTTCAACGTGTTCAAATTGTTGAATTATTCTATGAAAATGGACTGAACGCCAATTGTGTGATAAATGTTTATAGAGAATTACGTGATATAGTTACGGCCAACATAATCGTTCATCTAAAAGCACTACTTATTAATCGAACTGGTTCGGTGGAAGAACATATTGATTTGGTTCGTGAAAGTGTCGATGAAGACCCTGAAATATCCGTTAGTGGACGTTCACAACAAGCTGAGCTTAGTGAAACCATAACATGGAGTATTTTACGAAAGAATTTTGCTCTGAGGAGCCTATAAGGATAAAACAACACTGTGTTTCTTTTCCGGAAACTATCGGTATGCCACTTAATTTGGCATTACGTTATCTAACTCCATTTATTTATATCAGAAAATTAATTAGGAACCATAAGCTCCAGTACAATTTTAAACATAAAAAATAAAAAAAAATAAAAATAAAATTAATTGTATTGTGCATACGGTTAAGAACATAATATTAAAATAACACAAAAATAACTTAATTACTAAAATTATTTTTTAATGATTGTCTGATCTCCAATTTCGTCATATTAAAGTCACAAAAACTAGTACTTAGTTCATTATAACATTTCGACATTGCATTCAAAGGTTCGTCATTTCCATAATTGGTTCTGTGAGAATCTATTTTCAAGAGTGTGCGAGTTCGAAGAATTCTAGTTGGAACATACAACTTCAAGTTCAATAACAAGTACGAACTTGAAATGTGCCCATTAAGTAAATTGGAAATAAAAATAGCTCCAGCGTGCTGACAACGAATTTCTAGAGGAACAATTTTCAAGGATTTACATCTTTCAACATATGGAGGTAAATTCCTAATATTTTCCCACAACAGTAATCGGTGGTCAGATCCACCTGTTTTCCTTGCATAAAAAATTAGAAAAGTTGAATTTTCACGTTTCTACTGTTCTGCATCATCGAGTCGTGTTTCTAACGCCGCTATCCTATTCATTAAAATATTTTGAGATTTTTCAACCACCTCAATCCGATCAAAAACCATTGTAATGGATTACAATTGTTTCGATATTAAGTCAACATTTTTATTAGTATCTTGGGAAATTGTTTGTATGTTTGTCTTGATTTCCACCATTTCGCACAAAATTGTTTTAAATGAATCTTTAATGATGATATTGTCACACACATTCAAAACACTTGAAACGCTAGGAGCAAAATTGTTATCACCAATAGACAGACGAACAGTTTTTCCCCCTTTTAGACAGTTGGTACAGTTCCAAATTTTTTGATCTTTACTTAAGAATTCTAATTTATTTCGGCTCAATTCTACACATTCAGCATGAAAAACGCGTATTTAGCTATGATTCACTTTACTAGCCAATTTATTAATTTAAAACTAAACTGTCCCAACTGACTTAATTTTTTGTCGTTTAATTGTATGTAATTATATTTTATAAAATGATTTATTATTGACATTGACTTTAGTAAATTTTCGATGTGCACCCAACAACAGTCGAAAATAAATAACAGTCATTAACCGAACTGAAACTGGAACACTTGTATTGGTTTCACGGCTATGTTTCCTGTCATCTTTGAGCAAGCCGGTCCTGTGCTAACCGGCTTTGAGCAGCTGTATATTTCAGTATGTGAATTATTATATAAAAATAAACATTTTTGAAAAATGGTAAGGCTTCTGCAAAAAGCAGGGATTTGAACCGATGTTGTCCTTCTCCTATCTAAAATTAGTGTATAATTGGACGTTATTTATTTTATACGTTGTATTCGATTCAGGAATTTTAGATTTTAGAATTTTAGTTTTAAGAATTTCATTTTTTGGAATTATAAACATGGAATCTTAAAAATGGATTAATTTGTTTTGAAATACCATACCCAGCCCAATTTTGAGAATAGAATTATGCAAAGCAGAACTTTTCCAGAAAACCACATTTAAAAAAAAAAACAGAATTTTGTAAAACAAAATTTTTCGAGAAAATAAAATTTCGAAACGCAGAATTTTATAAAATAGAATTTTGCAAAACAAAATTGCGAAAAAGTAATTTTGTAAAAGTAGAATTATGTAAAATAGAATTTCCTAAGAAATCAAATTTTTGGGCAGCATCCCGCAACATATCGCAAAGCCTTCACATCCATCCCAGTATTAAATGTTGTGACCCCCGCAGATAGGTAAATAATCACACGGTTGGCCAGAATACCCTTAACACCAAAATTGACAGAAAACCGGTTAAATTCTTCCAAGATAGGTCCGTAAGTCAATGACACTTTAAATACTTAAAAAAAATAAACTTAGTGACAAATTGCAGAAATTTTTGCAGAAAATAACTTCTTAGTTCAATTATCAGGGGTACTATTGCTTGTTTCTAGAATATTATACCTATAGATACATCCACCTATTTGCCTGTGATTAATTATACCTAAACAAAAGCAATACATCAAACTTATAAATAAATTGTTGACATAACATATAAATCTCAATCAATAATCCAATATTGTTGTGTTATCGTTTACATTCACTCTCATGTCATACAAAACATTTATACTATACACAGTCCACAAATTAATGTCCTGCATCACAAAAACAATGTTTATGTCACTTTAACAATTATCATTAATTTATAAAAAAATACAAAAATAAATATTCCCCGAACCACTTTGTCGTCGACACATCACATTATACTGGTTTCTATACATACTGTAAATAAATAAAAATTACATCTAATCAATTCAATCCATTCTAATGCTGACACACAGAGGTGGGTACGAGGAGACTATAAACATTTTTTTTTAAAACATAAATCAAAAAATGTGAATGTGTTTGTGCCACTGGTATCGTCTGGGGGTAGAAAATAAATGCATGTTAATTTAGAAAAATGTCAAAATACCGATTCTAATTACTGACACCGAAGGCGCGCAGGCACAAAATAATAAGATTAATATTAAGAATGGTGAAAATCCTAATACCCGGCAATACATCAGATGGAAACCGACCCCCAAAATAATTTTCTAAATTTTTTTTATATTAAGAGTACATATATTCCTATTAGGGATCATCAATTAGGTAGTTTAGGAAAAATTCATTTTCTATATAACGTCGTCATCGTTGGTTATTATAAATAGGGAGAATTTCCAAGTTAATGAAAAATTGACTTGACGAAGTTCTTTTTGTTCGTTTTGTGTGCTCCCTTGAATCGTGTACTGTGTGTGGGGACATAAAAAAAACTAATTTTGTCCAGTAATTATATTTGAAGGGGCACTCCTTTCTATAAACAATAAAGACGACATTTTTTTTTATGGTGCTGCAGTAGTACGAGAAGAGTATTTTATGTGATTTTAATGTTCATTAAAAAATGTCTATATTATAGGACTATCTAGTTTTAATTCAATTAGGTAATGTAATTTTGTGGTTTATCTATATGTTATGTCTTAAGGTTTTATGTCTTTTAAATAATGAGATTAGTTAATGACTTAATTACTTATGTTTTGATGGAAGACTCACTAATTCTGGCTGTAGATATACAGAAGATTAGCTGGCTAATGAAATGCTTACCTGAAAATGAAAGGAAACATTATTTTAACCTACAAAATATAAATTTCACATTTGATAATTAAATATCCAAATTTTACAAAATCCACAATTTTAATAGAAAATCAGGGTTAAATCTCTAAAATTATTCAGAATTGTCCGAAGAAGTTACAAGTTTTAAGAAGATTTTTTTTTTTGGATATAACAACGTTAAGAATTTACAGTGAAAGCGTAAATTTTCCAAAATTTGAAATTTTAAAACACTCCATGCGCTTATTCAATTAAAATTTAAAATGGAAGAAGTTCGATGAACTTCTGAACATTTCCAAAAATATCGGAAATTTACTAACTAATTTATTTAGTAACAACATCAAGATTTATTATTTTACTAACTTCAAATTTCCATAAAAGAAACCTAAAATTCTAAATTTTGATCGGAAACCGTGGAGATTATTCTAAAGCTAGGTAAAAATCCTTCATTTGAGATTTTAAAAACATAAATGTTTATTGTTCGATCAAAAATTAGAATAAAATTTGAGGGTAATTTAAACTCGAATTTAATTATTAAACTGAAACAATAAAAATTTGCGTTAGTTGACCCTAATCAACCCTAATAAATCTGGTGCCATGTGAGTTTGGTTTGATTCCTATGGCAAGTACCGAATCCTCTTGACGTACTGTTTCCAAAATCTGTTTAATACTCCACCTTGACCATAGGAACAAATTGGAGGAAAAAATTCAAAATCAGACAAGCCGTTCTCGAGATACCGCGAGTATACAACATGGAAAAAATCGTTTTCGAGCAAAAAAGAAATGTATGGTCATTTTCTACATGTTTTGATGTGGAAAATGTAACATCACCAAACCGGTTCTTGGTTGCAAAGAATTTTTGCATTCCTTCGCTCTGGACCCGTTCATTACGGCAAATTTCAGTAAAACAAATGTTATTCTACCGAATATGGTAGGTACTCTACAGCAAATTTCATTCAGGTTTACAAAAAAAAAGAAAAGTAAAAAACGTAGCGAAGAGTAGTTTCTCGGATTGCAACTATGAAGCGTTAGCAAACTAGTGACCGTCTTGTGTTCACTTATTTTAATTTTTTTTCTTTCTATCCAATGGAGGGGTTGGTAAAACACGGCAGGGATACTGGCCTATTCCAATCGGAGTAATAACTGTGAAGCTATGAGTTTGAGGGTATCGAGGGTTCCTTGATTTTATGTTGGCCTAACTGGTCAGATATACCACTCTATGGCTTTGTCGGTGTAGTGATGGCAGTGATGGTATTGAGCCATCACAAACCTAGTACATATTAGATAAAATTACAAAAAAAAAAATCTTTATTACGAACTTGGTCTGGCCCTATTTAAGGCACCTTAAAAATTTACTATTTATTTATTTTTTATATTTTATTATTTATAACAATATTTAATTAAAATAAATCAAAATAATAATCAGTCTCGCTTCAAATCCAACATTGCGGCACGCGGTGGTGCTTAGTAGAAAAAAACTAAATTTGAATATGTTTATTTATTTAGAATCATAAATTGGTGACCCCCAAAAATTGGTGACCCCAAAAATTGGTGACCCCCAAAAATTGGTGACCCCGAAAATTATTTACTTTGTAGCATCATTTGGTGATCATGACGGACATGTTTACGGCATTTTTAAGCAGCACGCTAAACATTTAGGGTTACTAATTCGTTCGTTGAACGGTTATATTGACAATTTTCATAATTGAATTACTGCTTCTGGTACTATGCTTAAAATCCGCGATAAATTTGGAAGCATCTTAATTTAGTTCTGACACCATGAAAACAAGGAATTAAATGAAAAATGCAGACAGGATTCAGAGAGAATTTATAGAAAACTTAGTCAATAGTTAGCCGTAAGCGAACGGATTTTTTGGAAAGTTTTAAAAACGCCGTATTTGGCTATACATTTGGTTATTTTGTCTTTTGAGTTTGTTGGATTTGTCTTGCTTATATAATGCTATGACACGACGAATCTAATCATCGGCTATTGAGTATTTGTTGATCTTTTTCAATGCGGTTTTTTGCACAAAACAACCAAATGTAGATTTGAAGGAGAGTTAAACTAGATCTGTCTGCAAATAGTGTTGATGCTCTACGAACTTAAAAATGTATACGCAATTTCAGAACATTATACAAAATTTGAGAAAATCTACTGAGGATTAAACATAATTTGAGTAAAGTCAATCGCGAAATGTGATTTAAGAATTTTCAGAAGGATCGGAAAAATTTTGTTTTCCAAAAATTATCAACTGTGGGATGTGTTTAAAAAAAATCGTTAATGTCAGCCAACCAGACACAATAAATATTTTATTATGTTTGGAAAATAGAAACATTTCATCTATAAGAAACTTTTTCGAGAATCTGTGAAAAGTATTAAACAAGACATGAACAAATTACCAGTAAACGTATTGCTAGACGGACCAGCCCAACAACTTTAAAACATACTAAACATAATGTTATCATCCCAGTATAACACACACAAAAATGTTGGCCAAATTAAATTTTCTTAACAATTTAATATAATTTCACCAAACTTTTGTTCTCCTATCATACATTTTCTATATTTTAATGTTACAGCTTCCAGTATATGTAATGTGGCTTTGTTACGAAACAGAAATGGCAAAACATAAAAAAAAACAACAAAATCATCTTTTTTTTTGTTTCGTTTTATATCCGGAAGCTGAATGTCTTTTGAAAAAAAAAATGTATTTGAAGGCAAAACGGATAAAACAGCGAACGGCAAAATTTCATCTAATTAAATTTTGTAAATTCTGTTTTTAGCTTTCGAAATAAACTTTTTTTGGTTTTTTTGTTAGCTTTTTATACATTTTTTTATTACTCTTGTGGCAATGGCAACCAAAAACCATATCTAGACTATAAAAACTGTGATTTTAATTTGTCGCGTAAGCCATGTACTAAACAGTCAAATGGGTGCGGCATTTTACTATACATGTATCTATATACAAGTATAAAATACTCTTTGATGAGTGTCGCATTTATTGTATGCCATACACATAAAAATAGTGTTCAAACGTCATTCATGCGTTACTGGTGCTTCTGTTAATTTAATGCTTGAATGCATTAAAATTTGTGTTTTGTCTAGAGCCGATATATATGTAGGTCGGAATGGGATAGGCCGCTACACCGTTGATTGTTTTATGTATGGTCTTTATGAAACGGGCGATAAATCATACAAGTACGTAATGATATTTTGACTTTAGTTCGCACCAATTTTCTATTACATTTTCCGCGCGATAATGATAATCACGCTGATGATGTAATATCCATTATCTTCATAACAATAAACTGATTTATTTTATATTTCGCTATACTTTCGCTCGTCTTGTATCTGTATTTGAACAAATACTATATATACACATTGATTACTCGCCTATATACATAATCGTATACACACTCTTCCTGTATACGAGTAGATTGTGTACAATGATAAGAGGAGAGATAAATGAAACTGATAAATATTAAGAAGAAAATTGTATTTACTTACAAATAGAAAATTGTTTGGTATTTGTTATCATTCGTATTTTCTATTTTTGCTCTGGAGGTACCTCCTTCGTGTTTACATACCTCACACAATATATAAGATCCAAGTTTAGGAATAGAGAATAAAAAATTAATGAGTTTTAAGTTTTTTCCACTCTACCTATTGTTGAATTCGAATTAAATTAAATAATCTGTTGATTAATGTTATTTATTCTATGTATTTAGAAAATAACTTTCAAAGGATAAAAGCTTCGTGTAACTTGGTGTAACTAAATGAATCCTTTAAATTTTGTAAAATTCTATTCTTGTTTGGAAAGTAAACTTAAATTTGAGGGTTTGTAATTTTAGTTCGAATTTTGTTGTTTCTGTATCACGACCTCAAAGATCTTTCGTGCACCATGTTACTTGAACTCAAAGAACTTTCACCTTTTTTTTAACTTTAAGAAGTTTCAGGATTCATTTGGTTGATATGGCCCTAAACCCGTGTTCCTCATTGAAGAACTCCTCTATAACTCTTTTTTTGCTGTTGTAGTGCCGGGCAATCTGTGACAATGAGTCGTTCACCATCTTCTTGAGGAAGTATCTGCAAGGACTGTGCCCCACTAGTAATCCATATAGTCTTAGA
This sequence comes from Tipula helvola, assembly GCA_963556165.1. Classification (NCBI taxonomy): domain Eukaryota; kingdom Metazoa; phylum Arthropoda; class Insecta; order Diptera; family Tipulidae; genus Tipula; species Tipula helvola. The sequence goes on along the minus strand of OY744482.1, from coordinate 37,193,569 downwards.
GATCCCTCTTGTTTAGCTCTACAGCTTTTTTAGCCCTTTCCAAAACAAATTTCCAAGAATTGTTTGTTCACTGTAATTTTGGGATGGTTTCCCAAGCCTTTTTGATTTCCAAATCTTTCACCATCTTACTTTTGTCAGAACTAATAAATGGTGGGCAAGCGTTAATATCACCTATTAAATAGTATGTGTTTGATCCATTTGATAATTCTGTTGTTCACAAATCTAAATGGCAGAGATGTTGCCATTGATTCGTAAGAACCATTGTCAAAGGCATCTTCTATGTTCATGATATCACTAAAAGCAATCCCCTTCATAACCAAATGGTTTCTCAATATTTTCTACAACTTTATGTAATGTCCTCTATTGATCGCCTTGATTCTCTATCGTCTTGAGCAGAAAACATAAGAGGGTTTTAGACCTCTTTTTGGCTGAAAACATTTTAATAGGGATGTTTTTAGTGTTTGTGTGATTTATAGAGTTAATGCCTAAAATCATTCCTTCCCTAAATTCTGATTTGTGTAGTTTTAGAACAGCATTTGTTAGTTAGAACATCCTAAATTTCAATGAATGTTTTGGCTGTTGCACATCATTTACTCTGTTGGAATGAATCTCCTCTGTGTCATCGGGGAAGTATAATGGGGATATTATTTCCTTTATTTGTGTACAGCTCTGCGCCGAATAAGACTAGAGGTGTTAGTTTGCTCCTGCTCCCACTAGTTGGACCCCGGATTTTTCGCTGGATTTCAGAGAACAGGCAGCTCACCCTACTACCCTGAAGAGAGGTAGACCCGCAGATTTCAGGAAGAGGCCAACCAATATTTTTCCGAAGAGTAGGTAGCCTTATGTGGCATAACTCAGTGGTAAATAACACTCCGGAGAATTTGCTGGCCATAAGCCCCACCCTTACACCTTCCAAGGTTTCTTTGTTGACACAGTTTTGTGCCTTCTTCCGGAGGTGATTCCTTAGCCGATAGTCCGCGGAATCCTGGATTTTCCAACTGGCAGTTGGGCTGAATCAACAAATGGTGAAAACACTGGTAGCTCCCAAGTTTAAAGCTTTAGGGGCAGCTTCTGCCATTTAATTTTTTGTATCTTTGTGCATTTGTATCATACTCTCCTATTTGGTTAAATGACCCCCAAATGAGGAGATATTTAATTAATTCAGGAAACATTAGTTTCCGCCATACCCGAGCCCGTTAGTTTGGTAAGGCTAGTTTAAAACCGAGGGCGTCTAGTACTCGGAGTCCACATACTAAGGCATTCGCTTCTATCCTGGATTACTAATTTTTTATCAACATCTTTAGTATCATGCTTTCGCCTGCTGCGAGGTTGGCAGTTCCCGGGGCCACCACCAGGACGCAGCATGTACCCTTGCTAATCTTGGTCGGATTTTTCTCGCCCCGTACATACCCCAGAACTGCCTAAACTATCACCAGAACTGCCTGTTGGTGGGCACGCTAGCCGGTGGTTACGGAGTTGGCATTCATTACTCAACATTATATTCGCCCATCTAGCAGATATCAGGACCGCCGGTGTTCCACCTTACATTAAAATAATTAAAGCCATTTTTTTTCGGAAAGTAGTCTGAAAATGTGTTCAGTTTGGGATTCCAGGTGTGTAACTTTCTGTTTGTATTTCAAAGGGTCGAACCCTGGGATTAAGGGGCTCTGGTACATGTTTTGTAAATCAAGCAAATTTCTAAGGACCTTTTTATATTAAACCTAATTAAAACTTTTTAAGATCATCATTCTGAAATTTGAGTATTACGACCAATTACTATCGGGAATAGCCCACCTGAATTCTAACTAGGTCAAGCTGACCGATGTGAATTATGAAAACAAAAAGAAAATTAAAATGCAGAACAACTCAAATGAGGTTAAAAAAATATGTAAAAACATTTTTGATGGGGGGAAATTCAGTGATTTTTGAGCCACAAAAATTTGCATAAAAAGGGTCAAAAATCACTGAATGAGGACAGAAAGAAAGTGAGTGTAAGTCCGACAAGACTGATCAGTCATTCAGACTGATCGTTCAAATTTGACCAATCACAAGAGAGTAATTAGTAATTAGCCAGTGGAATAGGACATTATCCAATAGGACATCAAAAGCACAAATACATAGTCGAATTACAGAAAAGTAGTTTTGATCAAAAGAAAAAAATCCAGAAATCGTAGTAAGTATAAAAGAGGAAAATAAAACACAAACCAACATATGTACTAACATTTGACCACACAATTAGTAAGACGGTTCTGACAGCGGTCTCATTAGAGGCGGGTGGCACTGTGCTGAAGTGCGCCCTCTCCCTGTCTGCTTGTAACGCGCCACTAATTCAACCTCTTACCAATCAACCCTTTTAAAGGGAACCCAACAACCTAACCATTCTTCCATAAGGATTCAATCTATGGGTTCGAATATCTTTATTCATAGCTTTCCTATTTCTGTTCTAGAATCACACTTGACCAAAAGTTTGGTACTTTTGGTCCACAAATTTCAACCAGACAATGCGTTAACATCCAGGATTTGAGCCAGTTTAAAACTCTCGTTAACTCAAGTTTATAACTTTTAAACAACACGAACTCATGTTATCGGATATTTTCTGAAAGGTTGAACGAGAATGTGAATTCACATTAGTATTCCATGTTGGTCAACATTATCAGTGCCTTATGCTAGAAGCAGTTAATAATTTTGGATTATTAAAACTAAAACGGTTTGCATCCTGAACCAAATACGGGAAACTTGATTCAATGTTATTACTTCGGTCTAAAAAGACCAAAGTATTGAAATCCTGTCAAAAATGAGCAAAAATTTGGTTGGTTCAAAACCACTTTTCTCGACGTTTTGAAAGTCCCTGAGTCCGAAAATGCAAAAAAAAAAAATGTCCGTCCGTCTGTCTGTGTGTCTGGACCCATGGTATCTCGAGAACGGCTTGTCCGATTTGGATTTTTTTTTCGCCAATCTGTTTCTATGGTCAAGGCGGAGATTTGCAAAGACTGTACGTCAAGGGGGTGGGGTACCTGCCATACGAATTGACCCAAAATACCTGGTTTTATAAATATTTACGATTTTTTTATATATGCTGGTTTGATTATTGAATTGGGCATTGAATTTGGAATTGATTTGATGACTAAGTTAGGGGTCAATTGGCGGGTTGAGTTGAAGTTGAGTTGGAGTTGAGTTGGGGTAGATAACAAATTGTTTATATGATAGAACTTGCCTATTTATCAACCGATTATTATGAAATTTGACATGTGTGTTGGAAATGGGATTCTAAAATGATTTTTGGATAAAGTTCTGGAATATGGCCAGTTATACGGTTAGAAATATCAGTATAATTTTGTAAACTACTTGCGATATAAAGTTCTAGAACACGATTTTTCGTGTTAAATTAGATGCTTGTACTCATTTTACTGAAGCTTTTGAGCTGTTTGGCTATTGTTGTATAAGTAAATATATGTTGGTTAAAATAGAAATCAATATGTACTGTCAAAATTGTCACACCAACTTTATGACACATGTGAATGCTATCTCCATTGAAGATACCAAAGACCGAAGTTCTGATCACCTCGTGAGGTTTCAGCCCTTTATATTTTAATTGTTTAAAACGGCCTGTTCTAAAAATTTGCATTTATCTGTTACAAGCTTTTTGTTACAAGCTTTTAGGATCTAAAATTAGGTATGAATTTGTATATGTTAGATGAAGGCACCAAATGAAGTTTTAAAGATCGCCATTACCTACATATAATTTCTCTTAGCGGAGAAGGTGCTAGATATAAATGCAATCAACAAATATCGCATCACATTATATGAATTGCCGGGTCTATATGAGAAAAAGAAATATAATTCGGACGAAACCTGATTATTTTATCATGCTACTCCATCGCGATCCTTACACTTAAACAACGAAAAGTGCGAATAACAATATCTGTACTGGGGGATGTCTATAGGGAATGAAGAAGCTTCCTTGATCATATAGACAGTTGCTTTTCCGACCGTTTTAAAAATCCCGGTAGGCGGGAGCGAAAACCCCGATTTTTCCGGGATTCTTTCGTAATATTGAGATTGAGATTCAAGTTTCAAAGAGACGATTTTTCCCCCCTAATTTCAATAGACTTTTATTTGGCTAAAGCTGGGCCCTATTCCACAAAAAATCGTATCAACTTTTCACTTTGTACTTTTCAATTTATTTTTAACTTTGAGTTTCACAGCAGTAAAAACATGTCACTGGCTAAATGCAAAGTGATAAATGTGAATAGTGCTGATATTTTGTAAATTTTAAATTTACTTTCCAATTTGGGTTCCAAATTCAGGCATTTAAATATCAAAAGCAAGATATGTTTATCGAAATCACCGTCTAGGAACTCAAAATGGGTTCACGTTTTGGGTCACCACCTTTACCCATTTAGTTTATTATGACTCCAATAAAATTTTTGAATTAGGCCGAATTTTTAGAGAGTCATTTGCAGCTCTTTATGTATTCGTTTGTTCCATTTCGAAACCGAATAAAATTGGAACAGCTTCTATTACTGTATATAAAGCATTAAGGAAAAAGCTACATAATTTTTCTTTGGCTTTTGTAAGCAGTAAGTGAAAAGTTGATAAATGATTTTTGTCTTTCATATGCAGCCATCGCTTAAATTGTTTAAAATTTATTATATAACAGTATTTTGTAGGTAAAATAATATGAACTTCTGACCACTGGAAATCAGTTTAATTAATGGCATCAAAAATATTGAAAGTTTGAAATTTCAGTAAACTTTTGACTTTTAAGGCCTTAAAATTACACCAAGGCTTGAAAATTTACCGAATACCTAGACCGGCGAGACATTTTTCACTAAACGTAAAACGGAAAATTCAATGATCCTGCTTTATTATGTTTGATGCTGTTTTGAAAATCAGAGTCTGGTAAACGCCTTTAGCAGCTGAGGCCATATCATGGAATAATAACAACGGGTCATATCTAGCAATATTCGGAAATAAAGATGAAAAAATTATCAATAGGTATTGTAAGAAAAATATTACTGCAAATATTCTGTAGTGTCTTGCGGTTAAGGCAGGTGTAATGTAATGAAGGGGTGGCACAGTCTTTAGCACCCACATATTTCAAATTTTCCCATATCGTGTTGAACTATCCTATAACTGTCACTATCATTATTTAAAGAAATTAGGAAAACAACTTCCTTACTTAGGCTGCGGTCGAATTCTCGGGTAAATCATTTACTGCGGTAAATTTAGATTTTTAATGTTCGTTTTCTGTTAAATTACGCATTTTTTTCTTTTTTTTACTCGTTCAATTCTTATAATAATAAAGAATAAAGTATCTAGACGTAAAAGATTTACATTTTTTTATTTCCCTTACTCTCCAGCAAAAAAAGGTAAATGCATTTACCGAATTTTGCGGATTTACTCGAGAATTCGACCGCAGCCTTAGTCTCTGAAAGTTGCGTTGTTAGATCGTAACTAGCTTTCATTTGTCAAAGAGAGATAGAAACAGTTTTTTTGCTATGTAAAATAATGTCTAAATTATTCAAAATGGTTTTATTTTATTTGAATAATGTTTTGTGCTGCTGAATGCTCTTTAAATTTGTTTATTTAAATATCAAAAAATCTCAAAATTCATTGAGGCATTTTAAACTTTAAGTAAAGAAATTTTAAAAGCATTCGGCAGCACAAAAAATTAATCAAATAGAATAAAACAATTTTGTATAAAATAAAAATTTCCAGAATTTATGATGAAAATCCCGGGAAGCAGGTTTATAAAAATGTGCCTATTTTCTTGGGAAATTTTGCCCGAGAAAACTGCGGGCTTTTAAAAATGTAAACGATGAAAGGGCTTTTAATCAGACATCGAAAATCATTCATTTTTGAGTGTGCATTAAAACACATGAATTTGAAAACTCAATAAAATGAAGAACAAAAAAATTCTCTCTACAAACATTTTGCTGAATTTGTGAATGTGAATATTCACTCAATTTCAATTTTCTTTATTCTTCTCACGTAACACACATTCAGTCTAAATGTGTTTGTGAAGAGAGTTCTTTGTGTTCTTCATTTTATTGAGTTTTAAAATTCATGTGTTTTAATGCACACTCAAAAATGAATGATTTTGGATATCTGCAAAACTCAAATGAATTTTTTTAGCTTGCACAATGAAACTTTTTTGGTAGAAGAGTTATAAAACACACAAATTTTTTAAAACTTCAAGTGAAGAATACAAAAATTCATTCATCAAATTTGCGTATTTTCTTTGAATGTGTATGGTTATGTGAATCTACATTTTTTAAATTTATGCTTCCTTTATTATTCGAAAAATATTTTGCACACATTAAATAATGTACCTTCTACAAAAACAAATGTATGTGAATCGGGTTTCTTAGATAGGCTTATCTAAAAACCATGGCCCAATTTACCGAAAGGAGGGGTAGGCTGAAGATGAACGTATTGTATGGTTAAAAACATTTTCCAAAAAAGGAATATTTTGTTTTTGTTCCATTATGTAACATATTATGTATTTTGTACTTTATAAAATGTAGCGATACTCAAGCCGATTATAATTTTATTTTAGGAGGGGTTATGCCGTTATGGAGATTATTTAAGCAACACGTTGTTGTTCAGCGCTTCAACAAGTATAGTAATAAAGTGAAATTTACGGGCGAATTTTGTCTTTAATTCCTTGTACCAAATATACTTGATGATGAAGATATACAGAAAATAAAGGTATAATATTGCGCATGCTGTTGCTATCGTTTTTTCGCAATTTGAAGTCACGTGTAGTTAAAAATGCTGATATTTATATGGAGTTTCAGGCAATGAGGCATGTTTTAATATTCGTGTCTAGAGCAGACTGTTTGAGCACATTACATAACAAGTTTCGGAATATATGAGTATAATATTTTGTTAAATGCAGAGAACGTTTAGATTTTAATTATTTAATTCAAAAATTTGGGAGTGTTCGATTTTAAATATACTAAATTTGAATAATTCCTATTGCAACAAAATTATCAATTATACTTCTGATAAGAACACAAATGACTGTGACACAAGTGCACTGGATTTTTATTTAATATATTTTTACATTTATATTTAACGTTGAATATGGACATATCTGTAATATTTGAATAGTAGGTTCGTGGATACCAGTAATTTCAAGCCAAACGAACATAACGTAAAAAAATAAAAATTTTAATAATTGGTACGTAAATGACCAAAAACATTTAACAATTTAATTGTTTTATGTTACGTACTCATAATTTTGTCTTCCCTTTTTGCCATTTATCTTAGATATTATATACTCGAAGGAATTATTTCTTAAATATTTGGACTATAAAAAAAATATAAAGCATAAAATGGTCTAGGGAAACTATCATTATCAATTGTATGTAAATACGGTTTGTTAAAAAAATTAGGATTATTCCTGATTTATTTAAAAAATTAATCAAAAAACCGCCAAACTTAATATAAATATCTGCTTTTTAGTCTACACGTGACGTGATGCGCAAAGAAAGACGAAAATGAAACACGGGAATATACTACCTCTATTTTCTGTATATCTTGCTTGATGATGATATTTATTTATTTATTTATTTATTTTTATTTATTGTACTTTAACAATAATTTAGTATTAAAAGGAAAAGCACAGATGGAAACAGAGTAAGCGGAATAAAAGAACAAAAAAAATAAAAATAAAAATAATGAAGCTGCTTCCATTAGGCAGAAAATCCTTTTAAATTTTTTCAAACAATTTCCACCTCATGCATACACATTCTATTTTGAGCAATAGCTCATTTACAATAAAATGTACAGCAAGAGGTGAAATAATATTAAAAATTAACAATAATAATAATATTAAAAATAAATTTAAAAAACTACGTATTGCCCATCAATCACGCCACTCCAAAAATTTTGACTCAAATAATTTGGCCGATCCTAAACTCTTAATTTCCAATGGAATTGAATTCCAAAGAGAAACTCCCCTAACGTAAAAGGATTTGTTTAACGACCTACAACAATTTTTGGCCGGAATCAGGCGGAAGTTTGAGGAATGAGACCTACTAAACAGTAACTTCCTATAAAGATAACAAGGCTTCTTAGCTTTGAGAAGTTTAAAAATAAAAAGACAAACGCGAAATTCGTAAAAGGTAGATAAACTACATCCTAAAACAAGGCTAGAGTAGGCAGAAATATGATCGAATTTCCTAATACCAAAAATAAACCTAGTACATGCATTGAAACATCTTTGGAGAACGTTCATATTTTCCTGAAGCATACCGATTCAAACTATGTCACCATAAATAAAATGAGGAAGAAGATAAGACAAAAACATTTTTTTCCTAAACTGACTATCAGAAAATCCTACTACTTTATACAAACAACTAAGCATACCAAAGACCCTCCTACTAATACTAACTAAATGGTCACCCAAAGAAAGAGTTTTATTAATAACTAAGCCTAAATCTCTAACAGTATTTGAATACCTAATTAGCGAACCCTGCAGAAAAATACCAGGAAAGGACGAGGTGTCTAACGATTTTTTATAAATTATGATCGACTGAGATTTATTCGCATTTAAAACGAGCCTATTAGAGACCGACCAACTAGCGATATTACTTAAGTCTTCATTTATCAGAGAAATATTCCTATCAATAGAATCCTGATCTAAACGACTATTTTTATAAATTTGGACGTCATCAGCGAAAATGTGAAATGAACAATGGTGAATAGAGGATTCTATGTCATTAATGTACATAGAAAACAATAGAGGACCCAGCACTGAACCCTGAGGAACGCCGGAAATTACAGGAAGGAAATCAGACAAAGAATTGTCGAAAAAAATTGCCTGAGAACGATTAGAAAGATAGTTAAAAATTAATCTGGCAGCGGAAACCGAAAATCTAAACTGAGATAAGAGTTTGTTAAAAAGAATTCTGTGATTAATAGAATCAAAGGCCTTAGAAAAATCCAACAAAGTTAAAGAAGTCAATTCCCTATTATTCATATTACGCCTAATATCATCACATACCTACATTTAATAACGCAGTAGAAGTGCTATGAAATTTTCTAAACCCAGATTGGAAGAAACTAATTAAACTATTGCTATTTAGATGCGATTGAATTTGAGTTTTAACAACTATCTCGAAAGCTTTAGAGAGAGAACTTAAAATGCTAATTGGCCTCAAATGGGATAGCTCTGAAGGATTACTAATCTTTGGGATGGGTATGATTTTACTTAGCTTCCACTGATCTGGATAGGAAGAGGATGTGAGAATAAAATTAAAAATATGTAACAAATATTTTGAGACGAAAGGGAAAACTCGTTTAACGAATTTTAAATTGACGTTATCCAGACCAGAAGATTCCGATTTAACATTCCAAATGGCAGACTGTAAATCCTCGAGAGAAATATTTGAAAACGAAAACGAATTAGAGGACGAATTAGAGAACAAATCGACGGTACTACTGCCCGAGTTCAAACTAGAGCAAAAATAACTATTAATATCATTGGGCTTAAACACCCCACTAGAACTACTCTTGCATCTGCCTAGGCCTAAATTACGAACATTACGTCAAAAAACCTTGGGAGGAAGGGAGAGGTCTAACTTGAACTTGAAATAATTACGTTTAGCAATCCGAATTAACCCTACAACTCTATTACGAGCCTGATTATAATCTAAATGAGACTGACTATTAGGATACCTTTTCCATAAACGATATTTACTAACTCTAATACTTATGGCATTCGAAACTTCCTGAGACAACCAAGGCGGAGATTTCGCTTTGAAAGTAACCTTTTTAAGCGGAACGCAACTATCAAAGACCAATCTAATATACGAGTTGAAAAATTCTACTTGGGTAGTTGCCGAACTAAGGCAAAAAATATCCTCCCAAGGAACCGAGTTACAAACTAAGTAAAGGCGGGAATTATCTATACTAGCAAAATCTCTAAAGCTAAAACTATTAGGCTTAGGTGGAGAGTAACAATTCACAGAAAAAACTAAAAGATCATGATGGGATCCTATACCGAGAGAGAACTGATTGAAAAAACAAATAGAGTTATCAGTAAAAGAGATGATATGGTCAATAAGGGAATAAGAGGCACCGCTAGCGGTTGGACAACAAAACGTCGGCGCCACAGTGTTGTGGACGGATAAATTAAGACTATTTAAAAGATTCAAATAATCACGAGGGAAGCCGGAATTTTGGAGTATATCGAAATTGAAGTCACCTGATATATATATTTCATCGAATCTACAAGAGAAATAACTAAACAAACTTTCTAAGTCTACAAGGGATTTTTTAAATTGGGACCGACAAATAAAAACTCTAAATCCGATACTAACAATTCCGAAATAGAGGAAGGTATGGTAACTAATCTAGCCTTAATGTGATCACCTACAAACATACATAAACCACCATAATTAAGGGGAGGTACCGTCCTATCTTTCCTAAATATGTTAAAACCTTTTATGGCAAAAGCTGAATTAGGGATATTTGGATTTAGAAAGGTCTCAGAGAAACAAAGTATGTCCACTGAAGCGCCATTAAAAATGTGACGAATCTCGTCAATATTTAGGACTAGACTTTGGACATTCAAACTAACTACATTCAATAACGACCTATCAACTAACATGGATTTTAGGACTATATTGGGATAATTAAGCGACATAACCAAACTCAAAATCAAAATTTAGCGTACACACGACGTGGGTGTGATTGATACGCAATACTTACAAATAAAATTAAATAAATTTTGCTTCGTCCAGCTTCAAAATAAACCCCAATCAATGAAAATCTAAAACTAGAAGAAACAAAAAAAACGATCCAAAGTAACAAGTGCTAAGAAAAAATAAACAAAGGAACAATACTTAACCGTAAGCCCCAAAAATCGATAATTTTTTTTTTCCGAACAGACAACAAATCATTTTACAAATTTAATAGAAAAACGTGTTTTTTTATTTTCAAAATTATTTAAATTCAATAATTTTTATTTTATTTAGTCTATAAGTAAATCAAACAAAAAAAATAGTAATAAAATTTCAATATAAATCGTTTATAAATAAAAAATTCCGCCCAAAATTTTACGGTTTTTTAACAAATTCCTAAACAAACCTTCCAAAGTGGATAGTTTATTAAAAATTGATTTTATTTCCAATTTACTAAAAAAATTGTTGTTTATATTTTGTTTTATGACACTGCCCGGCTGATTGGTATATTACGTATTTTTAGGTTATTTGTATCAAATAATATAATGGTGATTCTGATTATTTACGGAAAATTTAAGTCAAATATTATTTATTTTTATCTATTTCACAAAAATTAACATAATAAACCAAATTTAATAAATCCTGGGGTGGGATGTTGTAACTTCACTTTCGATTCGAATTCGATAGATTTTATGTCTCATGTTTCAAGAATAAAATTTTATCTCAGCTTGCTCGAATAAAACAACATGCTATTTCTACTTAAACTCAGGATTATTAGTCACTCTAATTTTTGTTTAGTGATACTTTACCGATTTGAAAGAAAAGAAAAGTACGCAACAAAAAGAGATCGCAATAGAAAAAGCGTAATCAAAAAGCGAAATAGAGTACAATTTTATTCTTGAAACATGAGACATAAAATCTATCGAATTCGAATCGAAAGTGATGTTACAACATCCCACCCCAGGTTAAAAATATTACAAATAAAGCAAACGTTAGACATTATTTTAGCGCGTACTTTCAAAAATATTTCCCGAATTGCTACGTTCTGTAGTACATGCTAAAATACTGGATAAGGAGCAAAATATCAATAAAAGATTAGTTTTAAAAAGCATTTATATTAAGAAACATCAAAATCTATCTCAAAATTTATTAAATGTCCAGGAAGTTTCCAAATTGTTGTTAAATTATTACCAAACTTTTTGTTTTTTCGATTTAAATTACCTCAGTTTGTAATTATATAACTTTAATTATTTCGGTTAAACTGAGTATTTTTTAATTTTAAAATTTTTCCCTAGTTACGTTAAGAAAAAATTCGTCTTTTAAATTATTGAATAAACTGTGCCCTTGAGAATGACGGAAAATACCGCCGAAACATCGGGTTGTTATTAAAAAATTGAAAACGCTTGTCAAAACATTAAGCTAAAATTGTTTCATTAAATAGTATGTGTAGGTACACTAAAATTAAACTGAGTTTTCTTAAATTAAATATTTTTTATAATTTCTATTAAATTTTCGATTAATATTTATTATGTAATATATTTAAAAGGAATAAATTAATACACGTTAAAATTCTTTTCGAAATACACAAAAATTATTTAAAAAATCAAACTTTCATTATTGTGATAATAAAATTAAATTTGGGAATACCGGTTTCGGACATTCGCCCTTCTTCAGTTCCTAATTGACTATTCTGTTCCTAATTGAATAGTCAATTAGGAACTGAAGAAGGACGAATGTCCGAAACCGGTATTCCCAAATTTAATTTTATTATCACAATAATGAAAGTTTGATTTTTTAAATAATTTTTGTGTATTTCGAAAAAAATTTTTAACGTGTATTAATTTATTCCTTTTAAATATATTACATAATAAATATTAATCGAAAATTTAATAGAAATTATAAAAAATATTTGATTTAATATAATCGTGATAAAAGCCACAGAAGAAGATGGACGTTTACCATTTATATAGCAATGAGTTTTCTTACTTTTCATTTTGTACTACAGGCCTGAATCAATTCCGCCGAAAAATTTGTGTAGGGAAATTAATTAATTTTCAATAATTTTTAAACGTAAACCATTTTATTTTGGCTAACAATCCATTTTCTAAATAAATTAACCCCGCCGATAAATGCAAAAAGAATTTGGTGAAAATAAAATTAAAATGCATAACCCTCGCCAAAATATATTTAAGAAGTTTGTTCGGTTTAATATGAAATTAATAATTTTGCGGCGGATATAATTCAGTTTTAAATATTCGATTTAGCGACATCATTTACAAAATGAAGTAAATAATTTCACGGAGTAATTAATTCGGGGAAGTTCCCCCGTATTATCCTGCTTTAACTATAAAGTATTTTAGGGAATTAGTATTATGTTAGTCTACGTCTATGGCTGGGTGTAGCAATTTAATTTTAAAATTATTGTATAAATTGCTTGTATTGCTTTGGTAAATCAAAAAATGTTTTAGGGAACATTTCATAAATTAAATAATTTGATCTAATTTAAGTAATTTATAAAAAAAAATCATGAGCCTCATCCACACTAGCTCGTGGTAGAAGTGAAACTTCTTTAGTCGCAGATGTTATTTGTTTATTTGATTTTTTTATGTCAAATTTCAAATTTACAAAAAATGTCCTAAGAATTACCGAAATTCACTAAGTAAATAAAATTTAAACTGAACAGAACACTATCTAAAAATCATTTTAGAATCTCAATTCCATCGTATATGCTGAATTTCATCAAAATCGGATAAGAAATTACCATAAGTTCCTTCTTAATTGGCCATATTCCAAAACTTTATCTGAAAACCATTTTAGAATCTGGTTTCCATCGTACATGCTGCATTTTTTCAAAATCGGTTAAGATACTTAGAAATAAAATTTTGCTCGATAAGTTGCCCCTTCATTTCTTGCACTTAAGGCTTTTTTCATTCCCCCCTTTCGCGTAACCGTTTCCCCTTGTGCAACCAAAAATTTCAATTCATCACCTTTATTTTACTCCCATGAAAATCTAAATTCGTGAGAATTTAAAATCAAGATCCTAAAAAATTGTGAAATTCATTTTTTAACCCTTGTGTGTATACCCGGCCACCCGGGTGGCCTTTTCGATTTTAAATATTCAAGGTTTAAGTAAATCTGGTATTAGGTGTTTCAAAACCGTTGACATCCTAGATTCGGACGTATTTTACTAATTTTTACAGAAAATTCAATTATTAATTATTTTTTGACCAAATTATTCGCCAAAACATTCTGTTACCCTTGACCCGGGTGGAAAGTACAAAATATGAGGTTTACTTTATAAAAATTTGGTTTGAAAATAATAAATACATAATTCAAATTTAAGCAGGCAATTATAAACTAATTGCACGTAGACCACTTTATCGCTGAGTTGGTATGTTCCACGAGTACCGATCATTTACATACATCACACGACTTTCATTCTTACGTCTTCGGATCAGATGATAAACATACCCTTGAGGGATTCGCCCAGTCGTGTCGCGCATCTAATCAGATGTTGTGTCTTCGTGGTATATTATAGCCGTCGGGTATATATTAGAGCATGCTTTTTTGGGTATGAATGGATTAATTGGGGATATTGGGATTAATTTACGTTTTTTCTAATGATCTTACTCATGCATAACAAAAAAAAAAAATAATAAAAATTCGGTTCTTTCTAATGCGAATATGTACATCGAAATTTCGTTAAAAACACATAAATTTTAAAACTAATCGTCATAAAGAACAAAAAGGATTTTCGTTTCACACATTTAGACTAAATACTTGTGAATTCAACGAAAGAAGAATAAAGAAAAACTGAAATTTGATGAATATCCCCATTCACTTCACACATTTCGTTCTTTATTGTGTTGAGTTTTAAAACTCATGTGTTTTAATGCACATTCAAAAATGAATTCTTCTACCAAAAGAGTTTCATTGCACAAGCTAAAAAAAATTCATTTGAGTTTTTTCAATGTGAGTTGAAACAAAAAACAGAAAAGAGAATTTGGATATTCAAGAAAAAACAAAAACTACTCTAATGCGAAACAAAAAACTCTTGATATTCGTATTTTATTTTTTATGTGTGTGTTGAATTTACTCATTCTCAAATAATGGTACAAATGAGCAATTCACTCATGAGTTTTTCGATGTCTGCTTTTAATATCTATTGACGGTAAAGGTGTAGATAGACAACTTTAACCAAAAATGGTTAAACAAAACCGTGAGGTAGTTTCTGGATGATGCACCTTGCCATCAAAGCACAATTTACAGCAACGTAAAACTATAGTTTTTCCTACCAAACAGCACTTCTGCCTTACAGCATGGGGGACCAGGTTATAATATGAAGTTTAAAAATAAATTATCGAAAACTTTTAATGGCAGTAACAGATGGGTGACTAGTGGTAGGGTTTCAAACGCGCCTGGTTGAAACAATATGTTGTTGTAGAGATTAGTCAGAAGACAATGTTGAAATTTCGGAGGGATTACCAGATGACTGGAAATAACATTTCTTCGCATTGTTCGTCGCCTGATTAGGAGCATTTATCTCAGCAATCATCTTTAACTGTACATAACTATCATCAAAGTTTAAGCAAATTTAACAGAGCTGAAAAATTATGCCGGTGATTGTGAAATATGTCTTGACGAAATGTTTTTTTATCTGGAAAGATTTGAGCAGAAGCAAATCGAAAAAGAGTACATTCCGATTAAACAGATTTGTCTGTAGCTATTAGTGACTATAAAGTTCGAAAACTTTCAAAAATTTGCAAAATTTCAAAAATTTTGAAAAAATTCTTTGAGAAATTATAATAAATTCAAAATTTCTATAAAAGTTCGGAAATTTTCCAAAAATTTGTAATATTTTAAAAAATTACAAATTTTGAAAAAAATTCAGAATTTAAACAAAAAAAAAATTGTAAAAATGAAATCGAAAATTTCTTAAAAATTCGAAGCTGTACCAAATAATTTTCAATAATGGATTCGGAAATTTTAATAGAAAAATATAAAGGGTTCAAACCAACTCAATCACCAACAACCTCCAACTCAATTTAGACTTCAACCTCCATCTCATCTCAATCGTAATTCAATCCTAAAAGCAATCACCCAATTAACCGCCAAACCAACCCTCAACTCAATCACCAAATCAACTTTCAAATCAACCCTTAACCTAACTCCAAATCAAACCTTAAATAATCCCCCAACCGAACAACACACTTAGCCAT
Source organism: Tipula helvola (assembly GCA_963556165.1). Classification (NCBI taxonomy): domain Eukaryota; kingdom Metazoa; phylum Arthropoda; class Insecta; order Diptera; family Tipulidae; genus Tipula; species Tipula helvola. The sequence continues at coordinate 37,177,653 of OY744482.1, read as the reverse complement.
ACAAGCTAACCCACTTCAACTCAACCTAACTCGAACCAAATCTCAACTCTCTACAATTTGTTTATTTACATAAAATATATTTTTATCATTCCACAGAGACGGCAGAAGTTGTTATGATTTATGAATTTATGTGTGCAATTGACTTAGTTTATTTGAGTTAATGTGGATGCCAGTGTTAACAAATGGCTGAGAGACAGTAGATTTGCCAAATAATATTTTATGATTTATGTAAGTTGGGAAATTCAAAGACCCGTAAATTTCTCAGGATTCACAAAAAATTAAATTAGGAAACGCATAGGCCTACAATATCAGTAATATATGCTATTGATTACATTACTTGCAGTCATCCCACTGACGGCAGATGATGTTAAGATTTCTTTATGAGGAGCCTTCTGAAAATTCTGAAAACTGTCCGTAAGACCGATCAAATAATTTTTGTTCGACCTTGAACGCCCCCTGTAAGGGAATTTATTCATACTGGAAAGCTTAAAAGCTTAGAATCTAGAAGCAGGGAAAAATAATTTTTCAAAAAATAATCTAGAGATTAATATACAATTTTGAATGGTTAGTGCATTTAGATATAAGCTGTGAATTGGAAATTACTTTCGACTTAGAATCTTTTGTGGTGTTTTCGCTCCCCCACCCAAAAATCACTGTACATCTTTCTTGAATCCATTTTGGCTAAGGCCAATCAATATTCAATATCGGAGAGTTCACATCTTTTCATTTTCTATTTATTTAGACATCATTTTTTGTACATCTTCATCAAAAAGGTGATACATTTTTTAAATTGCTACCATTCTCAAGGGATACACCGAACCAAAACCAGCCAAAAAAGGTAAACATTTTATTTTAATATTGACGATTTCAAAAAAAATTGTTTTGCTATGTACGAATCCGATATTGTGATAGGATACAACCCAACAAGAGGAAATGAAATCAAATTCCCGTTTGTTTTTTTTTAATTTTATCGATAAGAAAATAAGGGGTGTACATTGGATACGGTATATGCACATAGACCGATGTCCACCACGATAAAGAAAAATATTTATCCTTGTTTATGCAACCTTGCCCATATACACAAATACTATTGTTGTTTCCCTTAGGGAAACATTAAGGCTGTAACTGTGTACTGCTATTAAAATTGTAGATGAAAAACATTCTGCTGGTTGTTCAACAAGAATATGTATTATAAAGAAAATAGAATGACCATAACATTAGGAAAAATCTTTTCAGAAAAATTAAATGGAAAATTTTCTTTTTTATTTGGGACACATTTTACCAGGAAATGATGATACAAATGTCAAATCATACTAAAATATAATAATAGAAAATTATGAAATTATTATTTAGTTTAGCACTATATCGTCTTGATTTCATGAAATAATAAAGAAGGGACTAAGATTTTCCAAGAAAATGGTCACTTTGCTGTGTGGTTTTCACTAACTTTGCTACATTGTTATTTGTTGATTGATTTTGATTTGATTAGAACGTAAATAGATACACAAACAAAATGTATGCGGTACTGTTTAATACAAGGTGTATAGTACATGATATAATGTTTTGCGGAGGTCATCGTTTCGTTTTATTTGGTGAGGTTACATAAATGATAAAAAGAATGAGAATGTCATCGACAAAAAAAAAACAGGCAGCTATGTCAATATGTACTAATAAATCATTCAAATGTTCGAAGCTAAGTAAGTAATGAATGAAAATGTCGTATTCTGTATTCTCAAACCAAATAAACCACTGTCAAGTTTATTTATATATTGACTCGACATAATTCAATTAGAACGCAAGTCAACAATAAAACAAATTTTGGGAATGAAAATACCTTTAATCTAAATACTCGTACCTCAACATTTTTATTTATTTGACAAGTATATTAATATTTATCCGCGCGCACTCTTCATAAGTTAACTGTCAATCAAAATTTTCTAGTCTTTATATTGTATTTTGAAGCAACTGTACTTATATGTATGCATAGAGTTGATCCTAGGCTTCAAAATTGGAATATAAATGAGAATGTAGACAAAAAAAAAATATTTATGCTTTATAATATGAGGGTGTACGGTACCTATGTATCTATACACTCGTATATTACAATAAAAAATACAACGCAGGTGATTGTAAATCAAATTTCCATTTTATGATAATTTTATGCCGTATCAACCATATAATGCATGAATAGGATGTTGTGTGTGCGGGTAATCCGCGTATACAGAGAGAAAGATATTTGACATCTGCCATTGAAATTATGGGTTTGTTACAATTTTTTGTGTTTGTGTTATTGTTGTGATAAGATATTCGCAATTTTTTTAATATTTAGACATGACGGCTGTGATTAAACGAATAATTGCTTTCTGATTTTGCGCAAGCGTATGAATTAATAACCAAATTTATTATGTGAGCTTTGGTGACTTGGTATCTGCCAAAATTAGCTGGTATAGAACAGTTACCGAAAATATCTTTTGCAAATTATTTAGCAAATTATAAATTTACTAAATTCTGTGAAATCCACGTTAATGTGGAATTGTGGACCTACACTAATACAGGTCACTCATCTATACTTTGTGACAAAGGGCATCCCAAGACCACCGACTATACTGTCCCGTCACTATCTTTTGATAGAAAGTTTCGGACTATTATCCCATCCAGAGAGGACTGGATGTTGGATGCAGTTTTGGAACCAGGAGTTTTAAACTTCTTCACTGATGGTTGAAAACGGTATGGAAGAGTAGGGGCTGGGGTGTTCTGCGAGAAACTTATGTTGAACATTTCCTTTTGTCTCTCTGACTACTGTAGCATTTTTCAAGCTGAAGTAACTGCGATAAAGGAAGTCGTGGACTGGTTGAAGTACATATGAGCCGTTTATTTTGAAAGTGGCTTAAGTCCATATTTTGTTGAAACGAGATAATGAAAGAATAGAAAAACAATAAATGAAAAACATATGGGATTTTGAATTTTCTTATTTTTTGCATAGGTGTTAGAGATTCATTTTTTTTGTTTTGACAATAAATTATTTCCCGTTAGAAAGATTATACTATTATTTATCTATCGTTATCATTAACTTGATATAATGTAATGTCGACTTGTAATATTCGCATATATACGGACAGTCAGCCTGCCATTAAAGCGCTTCAATCACACCTTCTCACGCCGAAAGTAGTCCAGAACTGTCTCTCATCTCTTAACGAGATTACAGATCAGTTCAACATCCATATCATATGGGTGCCAGGACATTTCGTTAGTACGGGGAATATAAAAGCCGATGAACTGGCTCGACGTGGTACAACGGACCACATCTCAAACATCAAAAAGGATATTGAAATGCCTCTTGCGGTTTGTAAACTGCTGCTTCAGGAGAAAGCTAGTAAGTTGACGAATGACAGATTGTCAAATAGTACCTCATGCGTAATAACTCGGCAGGTCTAGCCAAAGTTGAACTCGGCGAGATCCAAACAGCTGATCTCACTTCAGCGGAGTCAGATCAGTGTGGTTTCTGGAGTGATTACGGGGCACTGCCTCATAGGCAGACATGCGAGTGGACTTGGTTTCTTCTCACATGACTACTGTCGTAGTTGCGAGGACGAAGAGGAGGAAGAGACAGTACTTCATCTTATTTGCACCTGTCCTCGTCTGGCACGAAATAGACTGAATTTTCTTGGGGCACCCCTTTTCATCGACCTGACGGACCTCAGCAGGATGGACGTCAGGAGAATCTAGCGCTTCATAGCAAGCTCAAAGTGGTTTCAATGAGTTGGAGGACAATTTTTAAATTGTGGTACGGCTACGAACCTTTTTGTGTTTATGCCTGGTCCTAGTAAACCGCCACCCAAACCTAACCTAACCTAACATTTAGTTTTTTTTTTTTTTTTTTTTTTTTTTAAATTAGGGTGGGTGCTTGCAGCCCAGAGCACTGCGACCATTGAGGCCTGTTGTGCGTCCCTAGAGGTTCTTAGCTGAAATATAGGTCTATGTCCCTGATAATCGCCGCTACCTGATGCATATCCAGTGGGTCGGCATTAGGCCACTGGATTGTGTGCGCATTGAGAAACTTGAATCTTTTTAGGATGATAGCATCGCATGTGATGAGTACGTGTCCGATGTCTCCTTACCGCAGTTACAAAATCTGCACTGGTCCGTAAGGGACTTTCCTATTTTATGTAGATGGCTATTAAAAGTGCCGTGCCCTGTTAAAAACCAGTTAAGGGATCTTAGGGACTGGTAATCCATCCTCGGTGCCTCTCCCAGACGTATAATATTGTAACTGAGTAATTTCTTGGCCTGTCTCATCCCAATGGAGGACTCCCAGAGTAAATTCTTATAGTTCTGCTCACAATCCCTTATACCCTCTGCCAAATGGGTTTTTGAAAAAGCGATAGGACTGGGACCGAGGAAATCCCGGCTTGCCCCCGTTTTTGCACAACGGTCTGCTGCCTCATTTCCCTTAATAGTGGAGTGGCCCGGAGCCCACAAAAGGGTGACTTTATTTGCTTTACCCAGTTCCAATAAATTGCAGTAGCAGCTCCAGATCAATTTCGAGTTGAACACTAAAGCTCCTAAGGCTAGCAGAGCTGCTTGGCTGTCCTAGATTATATAGATCTCGGACTTCCTATATTTCTTTTTGAGACATTGAAGCACACATACCTCAATACCAAGGGTCTCTGCCTGAAAAACTGTGGGGGTGCTATCCAGCGGTATGTATACTTCTAGGTCAGGCCCGACTATCCCTGCACCGGTACCCCGGTTTGTCTTTGACCCATCCGTATACCATACAGAAGCATGGCGGGGGAGGGAGGGGATCATATTCTCTACTAGTGCCATATCCGGCAACCTGATGGTAAAATTCCTCCGACAATCGATTGTCCTTACCATCAAGTCTGATGGTTGGATCAATTCCTCCTTGACATTTAATTTATGTAGGATATTGTTGTGTCCTGGCCTCATGGTTTTAATTTTTTCAGTAATTTTCACGCTCAGACCTCTTGAGCCGGCTACTTTTTTAATGTGTAGGTGCAGTGGTGAGAGCCCCAGTATTCTCTCAAGGGCAGCTGTTGGGCAAGTCCTCATTGCTCCAGTTGCCCCCACACAAATTAACCTCTGGATCTTGTCCAGTATTCTTCGTGCACCAGTCTGCTCCGTCTTAGGCCACCACACAAACGCCGCATAGGAGACCATGGGTCTTATAACGGCCCGGTAGAGCCAAACCAACATTTGTGGGCTCAGTCCCCACGTTTTGCCAATCATTCTTTGGTAGGTGAAGTAGGCCTTATTGACCTTGTTTGTTATATGATTTAAGTGGGGATTCCATGTCAGTTTCTGATGAAGTACAACACACAGATATGTAACCTTCGACAATTGGAGAGTTACCGCCCCTCCCCCCCCCCCCCTGTTGGTACTTTGATAGGTTGTTTGACGTGCTTTATAATATCGATTCTCAAATTTAAAACTTATCCTGGAGCATGTAACATCTCCTTCTAATCTGCCAGTTCATCAGATCAATATCATCCATTCAATTGTGAATGGGATATCCAGTAAAAGCGTCGTGGAGGATTATCTGTTCGTTGATAGCAACAAAGCGAGAGACGAAAATTATCTCCATCGACTTTAGTATTTGCAATTCCTGTAAAGCCGAAATAGGTCTAACGTTGAGGATACTTTCTTCTCAACTTTCTTCGTTAAATCAATTATTACAACAAATTTATCCGGATTCGATATTCCTTAGACAAACTTCGTTACAAAAAAGATAAATTTGCCTGAAGCGAATATTTGACTGAGGAATATTTACTATACTGGGGCTTTAGCGTTTCCAGATGACTGAAACCAATTAGAAAAGTTGAGATGGAAGCTTTATCAATTCGGGACGACATTTTGAAATTTTTGCTGATAATTAACGCCGCTGCCCTTCATTAAGGATACAGGTAGTAAAATTTACCATAATCAACAGCTCACGAGAACATCATTTTCACGATTACCAATGGGTCCTGATCAACATTTTGGTGATTATGAATCAATATGAATTAAAGGATAATTAGGATAATTTTAAGTTACCTCTGACCACACGAGCGTGAACCCCTTCGGATTAGTTTCTAACAATGATTTGATTATTTTCCTATATTCTGGGGCCAATTCTGAATGTGGTTTGCTAAAATTTCTACTGTATCAATAAATGTATTCATTCTCGTAGTTTAAATTAGAAAATTTGTTCAACAAAATTCTTGTGGTCAAGATTATGTTAGCCCTGGAATTTTGTTATTTCCGCCAATTCAGAATCCGGTTAGCTATTTAGCCGGTTATTGCCTTCATGTTGTTATAAATGGAGAAAAAATTCTTTTCGTAAAGATTATGGGATTATGGTGGGTCTGGAAATTTGTTTTGTCGATATAGTAAGGAGTCATATTTTGTACTCCTCTTCAATTTAGAATCCCGATTCCAGGGTAACCATAATCTTGACGAATTCTTGTTTTTTTGTATTGTAAACTACGAGAAGACAATACGTCTTATATCAGTATGTAGTGAATATTTTAAAAAGTAAACCAGGTTTAGGGTTGGCCCAGATATAACCAATAGCACCCTTACTATACCAAAATATCAAATTTCTTGGGCACAACCTTAAACAGAATGATTTTTCGCCATTTTGAACTGCGAGAAATTTTGAATTGGCTCAGGAGTACACGAGTTTTGATCACAAGAGTTTTGTTAAATAAATTTTCCATTTAGAATTCATAATTCTAAATAGCAAACCGAATGTAGAATTGGCATCGACTTTGAGGTAGGGCCTGTAGGAAATATACAGCAATCTAACCATTGTTATAATCTAATGCGATATGTGGTTTTCAAATTTTCGATTTTGTCTGTCGATTTGACTAAAATCTAATTATTTATTGTACAATTTAGAAGAAATTACGTTTTTTGCTCGGTCGTAATTTTGAGCTACACAACTGTATGCAACTTTTGGCAAGCATCAAAATTCAAAATTTGGGCTACTAAGAACTTTTATGGGATTCTACAACACATTTAAATTTAAAAATGTCGACAGTAATAAATTTTATGAATACATTTTGAGCAACTAGACGTTGAGTAGACTCGTTGAGTTACGAAGGGTCTATTTTATCGAAAGTTTCGAATTTTAACCAAAAATGGAACCTCAAAAACTTTAAAAAAAAAAGTCCCAGGGGGCCTGGAAATTCCATAAAACTCAAAATAATTGAAGACTTTAATTGAATCTTTTAAAGCGCAATGATTCCCTTCCCTAAAGTCGTCACGACACCATCTGTACAATCGAATAAGCGAAAACGTTTCAAAAATTCTAGCCCATAGTTATATACCCCAAATTCACAAAATGTGTTGACATAAAATTTTCAATTTCATTTTGAAATGGTTTAAGCTCTTCCCACCAAAATTCCCTTCATATTCGCGCAACACACGCGAACACACATCTTAATCGTGAGCGCTCTTATTACCAAGAAAACCAATAAATTTTATTTATGATAAGATAAAAATACATTTTTTTTTTTTTTTTGTATATACATAGTCATCGTTAAGAAAATGCCGAATAACAACAACATAACGATACAAACATAATACATGTATGTAGGTGAAATTCATGTTCATAAATGTATTATTGTTAAATATATCCAAAAACAACTCAAATTACATTTTTTTATTAAAAAAATGAATAATCAATAAAATTTGGGTCTTGTGTTTCTCTGTGCGTGTAATCTGCAATATGGTACATTACACTGCTCTATATATATCATAGTATATTACGATGGGGTGTTTTCTGACAAATTCCATGTAGGTATATAGGTACGTACCCATAATATACAAAAAAAGTCGATTTGCCAAAGTTTAATGCAAGTTCATCATTGCGAATATTTCCACCTTTTCGATTGAGCTTATTACCTACATACCAAAAATAAAATCAAAATCATGTGTCTGATATTGTTTTGTGTATATATGTATAGTATATGGTGTTTGTAATTGAAAACAATTTCTACAAATTAACCATCATCGTACAAATAATTTCCCTCCTATTCAATTCCTAAACAAATATTCTTCCGTTCATTCTGATCATCATCGACTTCACTAAATCATCATGACTATACACAAAAAAAAATTTCGTTTATTATATACTATGAGTGTATTGTGTGTGTGTGTGTATTTTAGGGTGTACATGTGTATGTGTATCATTATTATGATTATACATAATTCTTCGTTCATTTTGTTATTTATTCGCTTCCTTTTCCTATTAATTTTCTTTAAGGAAAACAAAGTGGAAAATGGTAATATGAAATACTACCTACATATGTATAGTATGAATATGAAATATGAAGAACTGGCATCAAATATTTTATGTGTTCAGTGTAAACCTACTTACGTACTAGTATCACGTATCATTCATATATCATAAATGTGTGGAAATTATTGTCTTAACTGTTTCGATTTATTTGGACGATAACGGTATAAGAGTTAATTATTGTGGCAAGTACTAAGAAGCTGGGGTGCCTCGAAATTGAAAAAAAAAATTTTTCATTCTTAGTTTTTGTGGGTGCTGGTAGAATCTCAAAAATACTTTTCTGTTAACTAAAATTTAATATATTTAATCGACCGTAATTTTGGGCTACTCAAATCTATGCGACTTATAACTATTCAATTTCAAAATTTGGGCTACTGTGAACTTCTTACCAAGGCATTCCAATTTAAAAATGTCGGTAACAATAGATTTCTTGGTTTTAAAATGTTCGGTTTTAGTAGTTGCTCAAATTTGATGAACACTGCTTTCCAATTATTGAGCTATTTTATGTTAATTTAGAAAATGTGCTCTAATAAGTAAATTTAACTAATAAAACAAATTTAAAATTGTAACAAATGTTGCTCAATTTTAAATTTGAGCAACAGTTACACAGACACAAAAAAAAATGTCGTGACCGAGCGAGGAGACCTCACTATTCCTACTTTTTCGAGGTCGCTGAAACCGAATATAACCATAAAAAATTATTCCAATTTTCATGCAAAGTTGGAATGGATGTGCATTCCTACGCTTCTTGGCATGCTAAAACCGAAAATGATAACCAAAAATAAATTCATCCCTTCCGTCACCTCCTATCACCCCAATACTACCCCTAGAAAAGGGTTAACATTTCAATTTTCATGCGATGTTGAGTTGGATGTGTATTGCCACGTTTGTTGGGTCGAAACGAAATTGACTATAAAACACAAATTTGACCCTTCAAAATAAGAGCAGATTTGCGGCAATCAGATACTAACAATCCTTCTGAGACAACAAAGTTGTTTCACAAGGCATCCGTGCTTCTTGCGCCTTTGGAATAGTCGAGATCGCGAGAAGCATTATAAAAACCATAAATGGCCTGCTAGAGCCTCTTTAATCCTTGGCTCGAAGAATGTTCACAACGATCCACTTCTACCACCTGAAAAAGTTCTTCTTCCTCCACTACATATAAAGCTCGGGTTATTGAAGCAATTTGTGAAACCATTAGACAAAGAGGGAGCGATTTTCATTTACTTCCAGAAGAAATTTCCGAACAAATCAGAAGCTAAGCTTAAAGAAGGCATTTTCGACAGGTCACAAATACGGATGCTTCTGCTCAACTCCTAGTTCATCCAATCAATGGGTGTTAAAGAGAAAAACGCTTGGCTCAGCTTTAAAAGTGTGGTAGAAAATTTCCTAGGTAATCAAAAGAGTCCGAAGTACAAGAGAGAAATAAAATACTTCTAACAAACTTTAAGAATCTTGGTTGCCTGATGAATTTGAAACTGCACATCTTCGAGTCCCACGTAGACTATTTTGCGGAGAATTTAGGGGACTATAGCGCGGAGCAAGGCCAAAGGTTTCACCAGGATCTTAAAGAAATGGAACGACGCTATCAGAGTAAATGGGATGTCAATATGTTGGCTGACTACTGCTGGAATTTGAAGAGGGAACCTTTCAGAAGATCGTTTGAAAGCAATAGAGTTCGGTACCGCAGGAAGAATTAAGCGTCCGAAATCGTGAGAGGCGATCGAACTCAACTTGAGCAAGCACCCCGAATAATGAGAGGCAAGAGGACTCACTTCAAACAAGCTCCCCGAATTGTGAGTGGTCAGGGGACTCACTTTAAAGAATCACCCCGAATCGTGAGCTGCGCGTAAAACATAAAAATACACATCCATCTCGAATTTGGAAGAAAATATAAATTCCAACCCTCTCTAGGAGGTAGTAACTAGTAAGGGGTGCTAGGGGGTGATGGATGGGTCAAATTTATTTTTGTTGTCATTTTCGGTTCCAGCGACCCAAAAAACACAGAAATGTACATCCATCTCAATTTTTTATGGATATTGAAATTTCCACCCCCATGGAGTGGTACGGGAAAATGGACAATTGGAATAATTTTTTGTGTTCATATTCGGTTTCAACGACCTCGAAAACGTAGGAATAGTAGGGTCTCCCTTCTGGGTCACGGTTTTTTTGTGTGTGCCTGTGTTATTAATTGAGCGGACCAGTTGCTCAATTAATAATTAGTTGCTCAAATTTAAAATTGAGCAACTTTTGTTACAATTGAAAAATAATTCAACTTAATCGGCTTAAATCAGGCAAATCTAGATTACCTAATCTTAAAAAGACGTCAAAACATCTAAACTCAAATAATAAGTTTCCGACTCGTTGACATAAAATTTTATAACAGTTAAACAAAGTGTAGGGGATCACTTCAAGATCGTAGGAATATCTAAGTAATAGAAATCTACGAAATTTTAACGGAAGCCATATCTGGAATATAAATAAGCCTATGCAAGGGACACAAAAATATGTTGGCCTACCATAAGATATGCTCGATATCGAACAATCCTTAAACTTAGAAAATCAACGTATGTGAAGTTTACCTTAGAAATTTATTAATAACCTTCGATCAGCAAGCCAAGAACCAAAGTTTTTGAAATCCTACCAAAAAAGACCAAACATTTTATTCTCCAAAACCACTCTTCTCATCGTTTGAATTTTTTTTTTTGGCTAATACATTTATGGGGTCAAGGCGGAGAATTGAGAAGTTTCAGGTTTTTATGTTGCAGCAGGATCGGGCACTCGCCATACGATTTGATCAAAAACCACGTGGTTTTCGATCCACTGGTTTCGATACTGGTTTGAGGAGTGATTTGGACGTTGAGCTTCCGAGTGAGTTGTGGGTTGATTTGAGGCTGGATTTTCCGGTTGAGTTAGCGTTGATTTAGAATTGAGTTGGTTTGCGGAGTTGAATATGTGAGTGGAGTTTGGGGTTTAGTTAAGAGCAGGGTTGAGGTATTTAGCTAGAGTTGTCTGAGTTCAGTTCATATAAGTATGTAGTTCTTCGGGCCGTATTGTTTTGAGGATTTTATTGGGTGTTGAGTTTGAGATTGAGTTGAGTGTTGAGTTGGAGTTGATTCGGTCGTTCAGTTAGAGATTTATGGATTAGATTGGGTTTTGAATTAGAATTTAGCTTGATTTGTTCAGGGTTGACTTTTTGTACGCATATTGTTTTCCCAGAAGTGTCAATTTGAGGATTGAATTGGGCGTTGAGTTTGGGATTGAGTTGAGCGTGGAGTTATGGCCGAGAAATTTATGTTCATGTATGCAGTTTTTGAACCGTTTTTAAGAGTTGAGCATCGCATTTTAGGTTGATTGGATCGATGAGTTGAGGTTTAGTTGAAAATGTGTTGTGGGGTTGAGTTGTAACTGAATTAAGGGTTAGATTGATGGTTGAGTTAGGGGTAAAACAGGGGTTGCGTTAAAGTTGACAGGCATAATGACAGATACCATTTTGAAACCCCTTTTTTGGATTTAGGGTCCCTCAAAATGTGTAATCCCGAAAAATCTCAAGCTCGATAATTTTCAAGACTTCAAATTTTACTAACTGAATGATGAAACTGAATAATTATCATCAATTATGCTCTAAAATAGCCAAAATCACTCTAAAATTGTTCACTAAGTGAAAATCAAAACCCAATCCTATCTATCTATCACGCGTTTGAAGAAATTGGTAAAAATTCAAATTTTTAGGTAAATAACAGTATATACCAAACCTGAATATTCTAATATTACAACTAAAGTTCTAAAATTGTGCCATATCATTAGCAATAGGTTTAAATTTCAAAATTTTTCAACCTGTTTTAAATGGTAAAGACATAATTCTTTATTAAGACATTATCCTATTTATTCTGGACAAAAGTAAAGTGAGATTTTATATGTATCACCTCGTCGCGGATTTGGCGGACCCGTAAACGACTTTGCTAATGAAGATCATGATTTAAGATGAAAGTTGTGACACATCAATTCAATCATCATATCATAAAATATCTCCAAACTTTCCCAAAAATAATGGTACATCATCAAATACCAAAATATCATTAAATATCGTCACATATGATCAAACAACATCAGTCGTCATAAAATATCAACAAACGTCATCAAACAACACCAAGTACATCATATCATCAAATTTCGTCAAATATTATCAAACATCTTTAAATATCAAATTTAACAAATATCATAAAATTTCATAAAATATCATAAAACAAAATCAAACAAGATCAAATACCATATCATCAAATAACATCAATGTTAAATCAAAAGTCATAAGTTATCGAATATTGAATATCAAATTTCATAAAACTCATCAAAAATCCTCAGATATCTCCATATCATATCGTAAAACATCATCAAATAGCACAATTATTAAGTATCGTCAAATATCATCAAATAACATCAAATATCATCAAATATTATCACATGTCTTAAAATATCATCAAACAATATGAAATACCATCTTATCATCAAATAATATCAATAAGTATTAAATATTATCAAAACTCATAAGCTATCGAATGTTGAATATCAAATATTATCGAACTCATCAAATATCAAACATCATATCATCAAACATCATCAAATAGCACAATCATTAAATATCGTCAAATATGATCAAACCATATCAAATATCATAAAATATCATGAAATATCGTCAAATATCATCAAACAACATCAAATATCATCAAAGGTTATCAAATGAACATCAAATGACATCAATATGTGTTAAATATCATGAAAAGTCATAAGTTATCGAATATTGAATAATTATATAATTTCATCAGACTCATCAAATATTTTCAGATATCAAACATTATATCATAAAACATCATCAAATTCATTAAATTTCGTAAAATATGATCAATCCATATCAAATATCATAACATATAATCGAATATCGTCAAATATCATCAAACAACATCAACTCATCAAACATCATCAAATATCATTAAAACACGTCAAATATTATCAAAATTAATCTAATATCGTTACATATCATTAAAATATCAAATTCACCAAATACCATAATATGTCACAAAATATCATCAAACAACACCAAGTATCATCATATCATCAAATATCATCAAACATTATCAAATGCCTTCAAACATAAACAAATATCTTTAAAACACATGAAATATTATCATATTTCATCAAATATCGTCAGATATAGTAAAATATAATTGCATATATTTATATATTAAATATTAACGGATATTGTCAAATATCATCGAATATCATATTTACCTATTATCATCAATTTTGATCAGTTACTTAAAATTTCATCAAATATCATCAAATTTCATAAAATATCATAAAACATAATGGAACAACACCAAATACCATCATATCATCAAATATCATAAAATAACATCAATATGTGTTAAATATCATCAAAATTCATAAGTTATCGAATGTTGAATATCAAATTTTATCGAACTTATCAAATATCCTCAGATATCAAACATCATATCATAAAATATCATCAAATAGAACAATCATTAAATATCGTCAAATATGATCAAACCATATCAAATTTCATTAAATATCATCAAATATCGTCAAATATCATCAAACAACTTCAACTCATCAAATATTATCAAATGTGTTCAAACATCATCAAATATCATTAAAACACGTCAAATATTAACAAATTTAATTAAATATCGTTAAATATCAAATATCGTTAAATATCATTAAAATATCAAATTCATCAAATATCATAATACTTATGTCACAAAATATCATCAAATATCATCAAACAACACCAAGTATCATCATATCATCAAATATTATCAAATGCCTTCAAACATAAACAAATATCTTTAAATTACACATGAAATATTATCATATTTCATCAAATATCGTCAGATATAGTAAAATATAATTGAATATATTTATATATCAAATATTAACGAATATTATCAAATATCATCATCTGCCATCAAATATCATATTTACCTATTATCATCAATTTTGATCAGCTACTTAAAATTTCATCAAATATCATCAAATTTCATAAAATATCATAAAACATAATGAAACAACACCAAATACCATCATATCATCAAATATCATAAAATAACATCAATATGTGTTAAATATCATCAAAATTCATAAGTATCGAATGTTGAATATCAAATTTTATCGAACTTATCAAATATCCTCAGATATCAAACATCATATCATAAAATATCGTCAAATATGATCAAACCACATCAAATTTCATTAAATATCATCAAATATCGTCAAATATCATCAAACAACTTCAACTCATCAAATATTATCAAATGTGTTCAAACATCATCAAATATCATTAAAACACGTCAAATATTATCAAATTTAATTAAATATCGTTAAATATCAAATATCGTTAAATATCATTAAAATATCAAATTCATCAAATATCATAATATGTCACAAAATATCATCAAATATCATCAAACGCCACCAAGTATCATCATATCATCAAATATCATCAAACATTATCAAATGCCTTCAAACATAAACAAATATCTTTAAAACACATGAAATATTATCATATTTCATCAAATATCGTCAGATATAGTAAAATATAGTTTCATATATTTATATATCAAATATTAACGGATATTATCAAATATCATAATCCGTCATCAAATATCATATTTACCCATTATCATCAATTTTGATCAGCTACTTAAAATTTCATCAAATATCATCAAATTTCATAAAATATCATTAAACATAATCAAACAACACCAAATACCATCATATCATCAAATATCATAAAATAACATCAATATGTGTTAAATATCATCAAAAGTCATAAGTTATCGAATATTGAATATCATATTTTATCGAACTAATCAAATATCCTCAGATATCAAACATCGTATCATAAAATATCGTCAAATTTCATTAAATATCATCAAATATCGTCAAATATCATCAAACAACATCAAATATCGTAAAATATTATCAAATGTCTTCAAACATCATAAAATATCATTAAAAGACATCAAATATTATCAATTTTCATCAAAT
The DNA here is from genome assembly GCA_963556165.1 of Tipula helvola. NCBI lineage: Eukaryota > Metazoa > Arthropoda > Insecta > Diptera > Tipulidae > Tipula > Tipula helvola. Next base: position 37,162,286 of record OY744482.1, on the reverse strand, counting down.
ATCGTTGAAATATCATGTATATCAAATATCATATTCAGCATAACAGAAAATATTATCAAACAACAGTATCATCATATTATCAAACAGTCAAATATTACCAAATAAAGTTTAAATAATCATCGACCACAGGCATCGACTCATATGTACAGTACAACAACTATTCATTCTTGTAAGCACTAATGGTTCATGGATTTTTTACATTAATTTACAACAGTAAGGCTAAATTATAACCTCAAGCATTTTATTGAATCGAATGATGCCTTCATTTCCAAGCGTACTTCGGTATTTCGATAAAAATGTCGGTTATGGATTCTTAAAGGGTTTAAATTTTACATTTTACGCTCTGAGTTGCTAAATATTTACAGAGTAAAAATCCTACCTCAGTTGGAGTGTAACTCGCACATATGGTCAGGTGCATCCCTAAAACCCATAACGTAACATGATTGGAGATGTATCCACATTAAAAAGTTTAATGAGCTTCAAATACAGTTGCATAGTATGGTGCCTCAGCTTAAGGTAGATGTCCTCTTGAAATTACCAGCATCGTTCCAGAGTGTTCCCAATTAATGACGCATGCATACTTAACATTTTTTGTTTGTTTTCCTTTAAATTTGCATTTAGTAAATTTTCTGATCGGATTTAGTATCTTATCTTACGTCTTATCTCTATAGTGTAAAAAAGTAAAGATTCGCGCTAACCTAAGAAATTATTTAACCGATTTTGATGGATTTTTTACCATTATGCGGGGGTAGTTTCCGCGATGGAATCTTTTCTTTATTAAAATTGGTTGAGTAGTTTTAGAGTTTTGGGTACAATTTTCACGGGTTCTTGGTTTATTTAAGAAAAAAACAAGTTGACTTCTTGTTTGCTATTTGTTGTATCGTTCGTTCGATTTTTTTTTTTTGTTTTTGTTTTCGTTCATTTCATTCTTATAACAGGCACATTCAAAAATTCAGAGCTGGACAGAATTTGCAGTCAGTAGTCAGTACTACAAAAAATATTTTTTGCTGCATTCGTCCATTTGATTTTAGAACGTCAAATTGTGAGTATATTGTCGCAGGTTTAAGTTTAAATGTAAATCTGCATAATCGACTTAGTTGACGTCCCAGAAAGTGTCGATTTTGCCTTCAAACAGTATATAACATTAAGTTATCTTGAGCACCTTTGTCACGTTATACGAGTTGAAAATATTACCTAAACTATAAATTGACAAACAATTTAAAATATTCAAAATAAACTGTGTTTGTCGCCAATTAGTTAACATCTGGTTTGAAATGTTCTTAGCCTATCGAAACCTATTGATATCGTCTAAATCGTTAACACACTTTAAGCTTTCGGCGTTTTAGAAGATCTTTAAAGTTGTAAATTTTTTTAAATTAATTATTAAGCAGAAGTCAAAAGTTTTAAAATTCTGAAATATTTTAAAACCTTAAAATTTCTCAAAATATTTTAAACCGTAATTTTGTTGGTTCCTTTATATTGGGATCAAATTTCTTGATTCAAATGTTTTTAAATTCCGGAAAATTTTGAATTTTTTGAATACTGATATTTTCAAAATTTTTACAATTAAAAATTACGCAAGTTTCGTAAAATTTATAAAATTTGAAAAATTCCAGGCGCGTTAAAAATTAAAATATTGAATTCAATCACTAAAATTTGTCGAACTCTTTAAATCTTAAATTTTTTTAACTTGTTGATGTTTTTAAATTTGCACATTTCTACAAAAGTTAAAATTCTTTCATGAAATTGGAAAATAATTGACTTACAATTTTGTTTATTTGGATCTCCCTGAAATCTTTGAAATGTATAAGAAATTTAAACTTTCTTAAAATTATTTAATTTTGTGGATTTGCTCAAATATCATGAGTTTTATAAATCTTTTGGACATTTTGTAATAATTAAATTCCTTGAAATCTTAAAATTTTTAGCAAAAAATTATTTGAGATTCTTTTAAATATAACCTACAAATTTACCTAGAGTTGATTTGATTCAATATAGAGAATTTAAAAGTTTAGCAAATCAACAACTTTGTAGCGTTTTAATTTTACCTCGAAGTGGTATTGTGAAGTGCCAATTTTAAATGGCATAGGAATTTCTAAATACTTTCTGTATTGTTGGTACCTTTAAATCTCTAAGAAACTAAACATGAACCTACTTTGATTTTAAGAAATTTAGACTAAATCCGCTGAAGAATGTCAATATTTGAGTTGATGGCAATTTCTTGCAGCTATATAAGATGCTAGGAGGCTTATGGTATTGAAGTAAGCAAAACACCTGTTATAGAAATGCTAAACATCTAACGTGGATTTTCCGAATGTTTTCCGATACTTTTCCAATACTTAGAAATCCCGGCCTAAAACCCTCAGATCCCAGTTGTTATTAGAGGCAACACATTTTTGTCAGTTTCAATTCCAGTTGTTTTCTTTTTCCCCACATAAATGTTACGTCATATTATACGTTTAGGTGGATACCTAAGGGAGGTTTATTCTTATTATTATCATTAGTATTGGTGGACAACAACTCTTTGCAGCTAGACCTCCGAAATTATGATTTTTCAAATTTTGAGTTTCTGAATTCATTCTGGAGAAGATAGCCAACCCGTCGATTGCAAACAAGAAAGTTTTTTATATCTGGTGAACTTTTATAAAGAGAGCTTTGAATCTTGAACTTTCTCTATTAAGGTTACCAATATTAAAAACAAATTTTTGGCTTGGCTGTCTGTAGTACAGGCCAACTGAGTGAGCCGAGACCAATGCTGATGTATCAAATATTGAATTTTATTTCCATTTTTAGAAAATTCAGAATCCATTGAAATTTTATGTTTGGGGATACTCAAAGTTAGAAATCTTGTCCCTTGAAAGGGATTACTAAATTTTTCAATCAAAAATCATTTTAGATACCATATAGAGTTTATCCTAATACGGAAAATAATCTAGCGATAACTTCTAAACACAGGACTAATCCGATTCATATCGGTTAATTGGCTCAAGAATATCGGTTTCTCGAGCATTTATGGTTTCAGAAGCGATCAAATCCGAAAGCCAATATTTACCAATCTAAAAATCAAAATCTTGAAAGAAAAAAGTTTTAAGCAATTCCGTTCTAAAATTTGTGAACCCAATTTGCCCAGATGGTCGTTAATTCTTTAAAATCTAAAGAAGCAAATATTAGTGTTTAGGTAAAGTTTGTGAAAATAATTAATTAATTTACCGTAATTTATCTTATATATTGATAAAAAACATTTAATAAAATCACACTTAGGAACTAGTTTTTCAAACACACTAAAGCTTCTAGGATAGTAAGCCTATTTCAGACCTCCGTGAGGTTTTGCTTTAAGAAGATTTTCAAAAAGTTGAAGCATAAACTATCTTCAATGTTTTGCATTACATTCTGTCGCCAAGTTTTAACTCCCCACACCAATTTTCGTAACGTTTTTATAATTTCACAATTTTCAGTTTTTTTTGTTTAATATAAAACTTGAAATATTATTCCCACAACCGTCGGATATCATAAATGCATCATACAACCATAATTTTTAAAATAAACGAATTTCAGCATATAAAAAGCTTTGAAAAGTTTATTACTTACTTTTGTTTTATGAAACTTTGTAATATAGCAAACAGCATAAAGGAGATAACTTCTTAATACAATAATATTGTTTTCCATATTTCCGGTTATATCATCTGTTTTTATCCGAATCTAATATCCTTCTATATATACTTATATAGAAGCATGTAAGATGCTTGAATCTAAAAAGTTCACAAAAAATGAAAATTTAATTTTCCATTGAATACATATTGATAATAGAAAAACTTTTATTTTTCTCTTCCTAAGTAATTTTATGTATCATTGTTATTATGTGTGTGTGTGTCTGTTTATTTATATGTATGTATATGTCGTGTTGTTCTTATATTTAACTTTTTTACCCGATAAGCTAAATAACAGGAAATACCGAAAGACTTACATCGGTAGGAACATTTTGAAGTGAAATTTTTTTAAACATAAAAATGAAAATGTAAATTGTATTTTTCAAAACTATTATATGAACGATCGAACGATGTGAAAATTTTTATTTGGGATGTGTACATGAAAATCAATATTTGCGAGAAAAAAGCTGATTGTACAAAAAAGTTTTGTACGAATGAGGAGGAAATGAATGAAAAGTGAATTGAATAAGTTTTGATTGGAATTATAAACATAAGTTAATTTTTCGTCTGGAAACTATATACGTTATCCGAAAACGCCTTGGAAAATTGATAATCAATCGATTGGAAATTTATAGCCCATTATGCCCTTCGCAAATCTTTTTTTTTTGTTATCTTAAATGCTCCTTTTTTAATACACCAAAAAAGGGATATAAACCTTAAAGGGAAAATAGATTGTGTTTATATAACGAAAGCTCTTCATATAAAAGCTAATTGACCTTAATAAATAATAATTTATATTTTGTTACCTTTTTTCAATAAGCAATAACATCGAGATAATTATCTTGTTTATGTAATATTACATTGTTTGAATGCCGGATTTATGCATCTACATGAGAAAAGATGTTGTTAACAAAAACAAGTTTAAAAGAAAATATTTTCTAATAACAACAATAACACAAAAAAAAAAAAATCGAATAATGAAGAAAAGTGAACAACAATACAACAACAAAATTGCCCCAATAAAAGCACAATCAGAGTGAAAAATACATCATTAAAGTCAAAGTGATGACTCGTATGAAAATAGATCGATATATTATGATACATATACGGTGATGGAATCAAACAATTAAACCACAATATTTTAATGCTTTATAAAAAGCTTTCATAAGTAGTACAAAAAAATATTGTTTACAAAGTACATAATTGCATTAAATTCAAAATCAAATTATGATGCGGTTGATTTTCTAAAAATTTCATAATTATCATCCCCATCCCCAATGCCCAGCCACCAGAATAGCAAGTAGCAAAACAAAAAACCATATTTTCTAAAAACTAACTCTACTTGACCTAATTTTCCACTTGGTAATTTTAATTTTTCATTTCATCTTCCTTATTTTGGAGAGCTTTTTTTATTTTATATATTCTCTCTATGCACACACACCCACACAAACATTCACCAAATAATGAAAATTCTATTTGGTTTTATATAACCAGATATTTTTGTGGGTATGTTGTTTATATGAAAGGCAAAAACCATTTAGTCACGTGCCCTTAACGTTGATAAACTCTAAAAAAAATGAATAATTGAATAATATAAGAGAGAAAGAGCTTTTGGAAAATAAGAAAACGAGCCGAGATAATTTTTCATTTTCTCGAAGGTTCAAAACAAAACAAAAGAATCATCTCATTCTCAAAATAACATTTGGAAAACTGTTTTGTGATCTTAAAATTTTATATTTTGGTTCTCTAAGAAAATTGAAAAATTTTAATAAATAAAATAATAGAATGAAAACAAACAGCAAAATACAAAACAAAAAAACAAAAAACAGAATAATGAATAATTAGTCATAATGGTAGCTGGATGGATGATGGTGGGTACGTTTTAAGTTAAAGAGACGAAAGCATCGAGGGGAGAGTATTCATCATGTATTTCTGTAATAAAAATATTATAGAAATTACTGTTAACATGTTCAAGGATGGTGAATATTTTGGTGCCACTTCACACAAAAAATTATTAATTTTAATAGAAAAGTTTCTAAAAGCTTCCTTTCTAGTAGAATATCTAAAAATATTAAGCTTTGTAACAATCATTTAGATGAAGTACTTTTAAAAGCTTACATATTGATAAAACCAATAAGATAAATGCTGTTATTAATTTTATTGTTTAGAGCTTTTAGAAAATTTAGTGCTTTAAAAGTTTATTTTGTTCGTATTAGATTCTTTTAAACTTTTTCAAATTATTAGATGAAAATCAAATAACTATAAGAGGTAGTTATTTATATAATACACAAATGTAGAATATGAAGTTTCGAACGCTTATACATTTTCTTTAGTTAATAGTTTAACATTTGTTCGAGTTTTTAAAATTATGAAAATAAATTTATTTTGTTTGAGGTAGATCTTTTAAGCTTTTATGTGTACTTTTAATTATGATTCCTGTGAAGATAGATTTATTAGAGCTCTATATACATACTTATTGGCTTAGTTAATTATTTTTCTGCTTTGAATCTCTTTGAATTTTAAGAGGTATTAATTATCATAACACAAATATAGATTATGAACTTTGGAAAAAGTATACATTTTCTTCTGCTGAAAGATAACTTTTTTGAGAGCTTTCAAAATTACGAAAATAAATATATTTTCTTTGTGGTAAGTCTGTTTAAGCTTCTATTCGTATTTTGGATAGCAATTTTTCTTTTAGTAAATAATTATTGAAGAACTTCTAAAAGCTTAAATATAGCTTTTGAAACTTTAAACAATTTTTTGTTCTTACTTTATACTTTAGGTTAAAAATCTGTTAACTTTAAGATGTATTTATTTTCAAAACACACTTGTAGAATATGAGCTTTTCAAAGCTTACCCGTTTTTTCGTTTCAGAATTTTTGAAAATAATGTTTTGTTTTTGATGCTGTTTTGTTGTAGACTGTAGTTTTGTAGTGATCCCTTTAGTTGTAATCAGCATCCAAATTAAGAGCTTTCGAAAGCTTAAGTATAATTAGAAATCCCAATTTTGATAGTCTAATGCTTTTACAATTTATACTGTTCGTGAGAAGTGAGATTTTGAAAGCTTGTGCATTTTCGTCAGTTAAAAGTTTAACATTTATAGTTGATGATTCGACTTACAAATTTTGTTAATTCGATCTTGCAGGATTTTCCAAAATTTTTCAAGAAAATAATTTTTTTAACTAGTTTTAGGTTGAGCAATTGTTAGCTGAAACATTATAGACATATTTTTGTGTTTATTTTGTATTTAAGCTTTTTGAAGTGGTCTTAACATCATGGACAAATATCATTTTGTTGTTTGCATTTTTAGAGCTTTCAAAATTGCGACAATATTTTTTTTTTTTCATGGTGGACTTATGGAGGAGGAAGATCTTTAGGAAGCTAAAATTTGAAATTCCATAATAATTGTTGGAAGTTGGGAAACAAAATTGCTTTACTTATTATAATTTTTAGAGTATTTGAAATTTCGAAAATACAATTATTTTGTTTGAACTAGATCAAAGCAACCTTGATTATACAAGCCATAATCTAAAAAACGAAGCTTTTATAAGGGAATTAGAAACGACGAAAAAACCAAAATTTCCATAGTAAAACACACAAAACATATGGGAAATCACTTTTTTTCCTAAGACAAATTTGTAAATGAAAACGTTGCAAATTCTTAATTATGATTTCTGAAATATTTTCATTGATGTTTGAATTTCAACATATATAAATCTCGTTTAAGTAAATCGTTTTCATTTTCTGGTAATAATTGATTTATTTAAACCAAATTATAAAAAAAAGTTCATAACAACAGCTTTCTGGTCAAATTAAAAAGAAAAGCTTACTACAAATCGTGTGCATTAAGTCAATATACATAGATGGCAGTGGGCAGTAATCATTTTGAAAAATTGTACCAAAAATTGCCACTTGGGGAGATTTGAGTTCAAAAGTTGTAGGAAAAGCAAAACAAATTCACAAAATATTTAAGAACGTGTCATAATTTTGTGATTAAACAATCTTTTTCGTATTTTTCTGTATAAATCTGAGACATCTAACGTACACTAGTAAAACTAAAGATAAATTTAGCAAGTATTATTTTAATTCATCAGAGCCAACTTTGATGTATTTTTCAAAATGAAACTTCGAAAAATATATTTTAGAAATAATTTTATTTCAATATTTCTGCAATTAATACTTACTTAATACCAATATACTCTTCTTGTATATTGCTGCTAAATATATGTAGAACACTTTTGTATAAAAATTTTGTAACATTTTTGCTTTTTTCATTGAAAAACTTGAAGCTAAAAAACACCATTTTTACTATGGATTCCTATGGAAATTAGTGAAAAGTTATACCACTAAAAAAGCTTCGAAAAAATACGTCATAATGATTATGGCTCTATACTCTAGAAGGCTCTGACTAGATTCTTAGAAGCTTTTGATTAGTGACCTGCTTAGTTCAATAAATTATTAGTTGAAGTTGGGAACGATAAATTTTAAGACGTTTTAAATTAACTAATAAAACATTTTGGACTCTTTGGATTTTTAGAGCTTTTAAAATTACGAGCATACAATCATTTTGTTTGAACTAGATTTGTAAAAGCGTTTTTAGTAGTGATCAGCTTTATCAAGTTTTTTTAGCTAATTAAGATTCTGGGTCAGAAGCTTTCGAAAGTATTTGTTCAAAGTATATTTTCGAAAATGATTGTTTTAATTCCAAATAAAAATGTAATTAAAAACCGTTTAAAAGCAAGTTTAGGTAAGCGTTAATTGCAGCAGATTTCAAATTTATTTTTTGGGATTAATAAACAGAAAATACCAGTTTTATGGTTTAATATTTTAAAAGCTTACATATATGTAGATATGAAAATATTAATTTTAAACCTCTTTTTTGCATTAATTATTATGTTCCTTTAAAGCTTTTAAATCATAGCTTGGAAATGGGCGACTGCCCTAATATCAAAATATATCATTGAAATTAACAAACTGGGAAATAACTTAAGGGTTTGATTTTGTTGAGCTTTCAAAATTACGAAAAAATTTGAATAGTGTTCATTCCATTCATAATAAAAATGTTGATGAAAAGATTTCGAAAGTTTAGTCCGTTCCCTTAGGAAATTCCAAAATTATTATTAGTTTTACAACTTTTAAAATTACGAGAAAAATATTTTGTTTGTACTAGGTATGCAGAAGCTTTCATGAAGTGTTTCGTTAATGATCTGCTTATTTCAACAATTCACTTGTTTAGCTAATCAATTAACTTTAAAAAGTTTTAAGTTTCATAATAAAATTTTAGAGCAAGAGCTTTTGTTATTTTAGGTTAAACCATTTTCAACTAACAGTTTAAGTATTTTGAAAGCTTTAACAATATGGAAATATTTTTGAGCTTTTTTTAGGTTTAAGCTACCAAAGTGATCTGCAAAAGTGTTTAAACTATTTAGAGCTTTCAAAATTATGAAATCCAATTTAATTTCTTTATGGTTTTTGTTAAGCGTTTATTCATATTTTTAATAGTGATCCATTCATATAATAAAATGTAGATGAAAAGCTTTCAAAAGCTCGAAAATTATTAGAAATACAATTTTTTTACTTTTTTTTACTCCAATATCATGAAATTCCAAAATCATTATTTATAATTAATAAAAAAAAAATGTACAGCTTTCTGTCTAAAAAGTTTAAGGCGACTTCCAAACCACATAACTAAATTTGATAAACTTTTCACGTTTCTCGTAATTAATACAGATTTAAAAAGGCGCACTTCCATCAAACGTGAAATTGTTCAAAACGTTAATACACTTAACTATAGCTTAATCGAATTCCGAAATCCTTTTTGTCGCCTTGACCGTTTGTTTAATAAACTTTGTAGTTGTATGTTAATTCTTTGTCGAACTCGCGTTGAGGATATTAATCCCAACGAACAACCATCAAATCTCATTGATTTTAATTCCTGTTAATTTTATGTGAATTTATTTAGACACAAATTTCAAAAAATACTATAACTGTATGATATACTATTAATGCCTTCAAGCTTCAATGATGTTTTGATAAAAAAAATATTTATCGAATAAAAAGTGGGAGCGCCCCGAAATCTTGCATTACAAAATCTTTCAAGTACAAAATCTTGCATTTTTTAAAAATCATGCAAGTACAAAATCTTGCAAGTACAAAATCTTGCAAATACAAAATCTTGCAAATACAATATGTTGCATTTAAAAAATTTTGCAGTTTTAGTATCTGTACCTGTCTTTAGTATCTAACATAAAATTTATTGCGTATTCATAAAAGTTCAATATAATAAAAAAAATAAAAATAAAAAAAATTGTGCAGATAGCGATCCGGATAACTATGCGTCAAGAAATACAGCTAATATTAGAATTAGGCTGTTTCCGAAACCTATACTTAATTTGTGGAACCTAACTTATTGCATAAGAAATTACATTGAATAAGTTAGGTTCCACAAAATAAGTATAGGTTTCGGAAACAGCCTTAGAATGGAAATCTTCATTTTCAAAATAGTTCAACAAAATATTCTGGACAAAGAAGATTTAATCTTCATTTTCCAGAATTTAAATTTTCGTTTCTGATTAATGAAGATTTAATATTAAAATTAAAATGGAAATCTCCATTTTCCAGAATATCTCAACATAATATTCTGGTTAGAATATTTAATCCTGGACTTTTGGATATCTCAAGTAACATTCTGCTGTATAATTATCATTATACAGTAGAATTTTGTCAATGCGATTTGTTATCTTGCATAACAATTTCCCGTACATTTACAGAATCGCGCGCGCGATTCTAGAAATGTATGGGAAATTGTTATGCAAGATTTTGTAATGCAAGATTTTGTAATGCAAGATTTTGTAATGCAAGATTTTGTAATGCAAGATTTTGTATTGCAAGTTTTTGTAATGCAAGATTTTGTAATGCAACATTTTGTAATTCTAGATTAAGGGGCTAACCCATAAAAAGTTTATTCGATGTAAAACCCGGGTTACAGTTTTTAAAAGTATGGAAACAAAAATATTTCGTGTGTAGTAAATTGGAGCATTCTAGAGTATAGAGCCATAATCATCATAAACTTTTATTTTGAAAAGTACATCAAAGTTGGCTCTGACGAATTAAAATAATACTTGCTAAATTTTTCTTTAGTTTTGCTAGTGTACATTAGATGTCTAAGATGTTTACAGAATATTTTGTGATATTGTTTTGCTTTTACCAAATGTTTACATACGATTTGTAACAAGCTTTTATTTCAATGTGACCAGAATGCTGAAAAGCTTAGATTTTTAGATTATAGCTTTGTATAATCATGGCTGCTTGATTATTACGGATTTAGTAGAAGCTTTCGTAAGTATTTTGATTACTGACCAGCGTAATTGTTTTAACACATTTATTCAACTTATATTTCAATTGGGTTGAAAGCTTTGACATTTTGAACAATTTTTTTAATTTATGCTAGGTTTAAACTTTTTTAAATGTTGACTCATAACTCAAGACTTTTTAAAAGCAAGGTTAGGAAGCAAGGATTGAACATAATTTTGTTTATATATTTTTTAGTAAACACCGAACTATATTCTTAGAAGCTTTTTAAAGTGTTTTGAAAAGTTTAGTACACGAGATTTCGAAAGCTTACTTTTAAACTGAATATTCCAGTAATATTGTTTTAATTCCTAATTTTAGGTTTAACCATTTTTGAAAATTGCATTAATTTTACAAATTAAAAAATAACTCAACACTTTAAAAGCTTATTAAAACTGATAGCCTTAAATTTATGGTTGTGGTTAACAAAATAAAATAAGAAATTCGTACTTTCTTAGGTTGTTAAAAGTGCGAAAATAAAATTTTGTTTGTGGTTGATTCGCCTAAGCTTTTCGATAAATAAGTTAATCAGAGGCTTTCGAAAGCTTACACAATTATCAGCGCGATAGCAAATTTCTATAGTCGATTGGCGTAGAATAATTATTACAAAATTATTGTTAGGATTGAATAAAATAAATTCGGTTAATTAGTTAGCTTTTTTAGAGCTTTTAAAATTATAAACAAAATAAATTTCTTTTTGAAATTTTGCTCTGTAAAATATTTTGCACGTTCCTAGAGAAGATATTGTGAGCTCAGATGAATTGTAAAAAAAGTAAGTTTTACTTATAAGCTTTTACAATTAATTTTAACGTCATCGATAATTTTGGGAGAAAAATATTCTCTAATTTTTAAAAGCTTTAAATAATCTGTTTGATGTGAACTTTCATCCGAGCAAACAAAATTTGTTTATTTTCAAATTTTTATAGAGCTTTGAAAAGCTAAATGATTTAAAAAACGTCCTCTAGGTCTGTATGATCACTTTTTTTCTTTTAAGCTCATTTTTAAACGTTACCGTTTCCAAATGGGTGAACTTAATAATAATTCTTGTTGAATAAATTAAAATTTTTTAGAGGATAAGAAAAGAAGCTTTTACTTAATACTTGTAAATTTAATTGTAATTATAATTAAAACCTATAATTAAATTCTATTGTTTAATAATTTAAATTTTATTTCTTCCGCAGGTAAGAACTTAAGCCACATTTCGTTTGGGAAGCTTTAAAACTCTTTGTAAGTGTATTTATTATAATTAAATTTTCGATGCTTTTCACAGATTTCAAATTTTTTTTATATTAAATAAGAACCAATCAGAAATATTAAAATGGAAACCCATAAAACTTGATTTTAAAAAGTTTCGACAATGATTTTCACAAATAAGGACAAATCTTTATAAAAGACAAGTATTTCCTATTTTACAAAATAATGATGAAAGCGCCTAAAGCTATTTTGACTAATTAAATGTTAATACGAAACTTTTTGAAACAAAAAAAGCTTTTAAAAGCTTTAGAATTAAATTGACTAAATGATTGAAATGTCAATCAATGTAGTGCTTTTGGAAGCTTTTCTAAGAATTGTACGTTTAAATCGACTAAATAGTATTATTAGCCGACTAAATCGACAGCTTTCGAAAGTTTTGCAATTAGATTAACTCCTCCCTTCCTCGACCAAAAAAAACAAAATATTTCCATAAGGTATTTAAAAGTTCATATTTGTACACATGCAAAATACGACCCGAATTAAACCGCTCGGTCCAAACTTGTTAAATAAAAATAAAAGAAAATTTCCAATTTTTGGAAAAACATTTTCCCCATTTTCTCATTGTTTTCCTTGTTATACATACTCCGCATGCTTATTTTTGTTTTTGTTGGGGTTTTATTTTGGCAGAGCTGTTGTTGATCCCCGCAAAAAGAAAAAAAAAAGTTGAAAATATGAATACTCGTCGTTTGAGAAAAAATAAGCAAAAGTCAAATTTGTCTATGTGTATTTTATGTGCTTTTGTTGTTTAGATGTTTTTGTGTTGGGTCGGATTTTTTTTTTGTTTTGGTTTTCTTTTATAAATTTATTAAGGGAATTTGTTGCAGATGTTGTTAAAAAGGTTTTCCTACAGCTATATTGTGTGTTGGTGTTAATTTAAATTTTAATGAGTTTCGTTGATATAATGATTTTGGTTTGGTAATTATCGATTGTTCATTTTGTGGTTGTTCAATATAATACACAAAAAAAGGGTATTTTACTATATGCTTCATCTCTGTTTTGTATGTATTTCGGTCAGCCTTTAGCTGACATCTTAAAAAAAAAAATTTTTAAACATCAAGTCAGATTATGTTATAAATAAATCGTTCGATGTATGTACATACATGTGTACGGTATATAAAATTAGGTTAACTCTTTCGTTTTATGTATCATGGTACAAAGATGTTTTAAAACAAACGTGTGCTACGTGAGTATATATAATGTATAAAATGTATCGGGGGCACAAAACAGGAACCGAAAATCTCATAAATTTTGGAAAAATACACACGAAAAAATAAAATTAGATTTTCCAGTTTTATTAGTTACATGTTGTTAGCTTTCACCGCTGTTTTCCAGATACATAGGTACATAAATACGCGGAGTGATGTGGATAAGGGATACATTTTAATCTAATCAATGACGTTGGTGTTGTGTGTATATGTTATGATTTGAATATCACATTTGTATGCTAAATTGGAATCTAATCTAAATTCAATTTTTGTTATAAATTTATGCGGATGTAATGTGTACGACATAGCAGTATGGATTTATGTATAAATAGCAGTCCCTGCTCTCAATCAATTAATCAAATTTATTACACTGTTGATCCCTGTGTAATCCTATTTTTTGTCATTTAATTAAAATTCGGGAACGATTTTTTTTTTTCATTTCGATCATTTATAGTATATTACATATAGTACACATAAAAACCTAGAGAGAAATGATTCTGTTTATATTCAAAACTTAAATCCCCTTCCAATTTTACGACTCGACTGTATGTACATTGTACAGTATATTTGGCTCGGTTTGGGTTGGTTTTGTGTTTACACGAGGAAAATTCTAAAAAGCATTTTCTTTCTTTTCTTTATCATATCCTCATGCGCAAATTTAACTTTTTTTTTTCTTTTAGTTTAATTTTGGTATGACTTTTTGTGTACATGAAATACCAAAAAAAATTTTGAAAGCAACCAAAAATCGATTTATGTACATATATCTCGAAAGAGAGAGTGAATGGTGTGTTGTACATATTATGTATGGAAATTGGTAAAATTTACTGTTGTAAAATTGGTCTATATGGTAATAATGATTTCAGTTTTTGACTTTCCAAGTTTTACACACATATTTATGGTTATGTAGCATGAAAATTCGTTTTATACATAAATGGGATGACAGATGCATTCATGCATTATTGCATGTGCAATCATAATTCGCCTCTCTTTATACCTTTTAGCTGTAATATTATAATCCATTAAATTTTATTTTTGGGAAATTTAAATGGAAAAGTTTGTGAGTCTAATCTAATATTAATCAATTTTAGGGGATGAAAATGTACAGTAGCGAGGGAGAATGTAACGAATGTTATTTATAAATATTTAGGTTAAGGTATAACATTTTTTTTTACGGTTAGGAAATATTTTTTTGTTCAAAAATATTACCGCGACTTTTAGAAATGATGTCAAAACTAATTTTTGAGGTGATTCTTCTGATATTAAAAATATCTTTCTTCTTCTTTTAAATGTTGTACGAAGTTCCGGCGACGAAATTTATTCAACAAAAACTCCAAAGTCAAATGATGTTTTCTGGGGTCCCTGGGGTCGGTCATATAAATATCAAGCACTTTTTACATCAAAGACATTCGAGAAAAATCATTTGACTTCGAGACTTTTAATTTGGGTTGAACAAAATCCATCGAGGAGACTTAGTACAACATTTGTTGCAAATATTCCTTGTTATTTACTTATATGGCCGGCCCCAGGAATCGGCCATTTGACAGTTTCTACACGTCTTGGCCCATCACAAATAATCAAACTGAGCATTTCCCGCAATCTCAGTACAAGTTATTTCTGTAACAGAATATTGTACAATTATTGCAAGTTGCATTTTGAAACCCGGTTACTCCCTTTTCGTGGATATTTGATGCTTTTTCATGATGTTGAATGAATGATGTCCTCATTCGATGATTCCTGTGATTTTGTTTCGTTATTAACTTGTAAGTATTACTAATGCAATCCAAGTTTCGTCAACCAAGGTTTTGAAAACTTAATTTTCTAAATGAACAAGGGTGGCACACTCTGTAAAAGTAAAATTTTCGAAAACGAAATGTAAACTGTATTGAAACTATTGTTAATCATGACACATTATGTACGTTGGAACTAAAGTTAACTCAAAACTTTATTTATGATTGACACCTCATAAACTTAATACAACTAAACTAGCGTTTTTTCAAAATGCTAGATCCTTCTCTTGATTAGACCTTCTTCCCACAACAATAATCAAATTTTCGAAATTTTCTGTCTCTGTTTCTGAGAATATTTCTCGCATTGTGCATACCATGCTACTTTTTGTTCACTTTTTATTTCACCAGTTCACTTTCCAGTACTGCGCTTTTTCAGTGTTTATTGGGAAACTTCTTTAATCAAACCGATTGATAATTTCTTCTTGAATTTTGTTAGGGTTACTCCTTTAATTTGCTGTTTCCCTTGGATTCTGAGTTTAAAAACGTGAATAGCAGAATAGTTATTTTACCCGACTGATCGAAAATTGAACTTGGACACAAAATTCAAATTTTAGATTTTGGCACAGGCGACATCAATAATGCATGCAACTCTTAAGTACTAATGCCTTTTTTGTATCTAGCATAATACCGAAATATTCGGCTTATTATCGGATGATATTCAGACTACAGGAGTCCTTATTGGTCTTTCAGCTGTTTTGGCCCCAAACGTAGGCAGACTGAACTCAACTATTCGTCTAATATATCTTCCATAAATCTTGATTAATTTATTAGGATTTGGTATTATCACGATAGGTGAATTGAATATTGCGTAGGATTCAGCACTCAGACTAACACAACTTTTTTTTCCCATTTTTAGTTGAGCTTAATTTTCAAATGCATACCTTGAACAAATTCGAGTTACCAAAATCAAACCGCAAAGGCAGTCTACTTACTCATAGTCCTTTTTATAACAACCATGATATTGTATCGCAAAAATATCTGATGACCAGTGTTTTGCTTAAATTTTAAAATCCTTCCAATCAGTCTCTTGTGCAATATAAATTAAATTTGACTCTTCCAGACTCGTGTTAACTGAAGTATGTGGCAACTATTCTTGATATTTCACTGAAGTACCGTTAGCATCATTAAGCAGCTCTATTCCTCAGACTTTTTGTTTCGAGTATAATAAGTTGCTTTACCCATCCAATAAAGAGTAAAGGCAACTAGGAACCTTCTCGATTACTAGACTTCTAGTGCTATATCCCATAGTTTTAACTAATCTACATTCAACTCTCACGAAAAATTTCGTTCGTTCGAACGAACGATTTAACCGCGACACTAACGGCCATATTATTCACTCGGTTTAAATTTGGTTTATTTTAGGCCATGGTTTGAATCATTTTAGATCAAATTTTTTCTGAAATTTCGTATTATTCACTTAGTTTAAAAAATTTACACCAAAATGTTTAAACCAATTGGCCGTTAAACCTTTATCGTGGTAGTAGCTAGCACGCCGATTTTAAACCGCTCTCCGACGGCCGGTTTATGAACATTTTCGTTGATTTTCATATTATTCACTCCTTTTTCAATTCAACCAGTGCAATCATGTTGTGAATTTTGTTAAATTAAATTTATTTTTGATTGAAGGTAAGTTCATCGTTTGATTTCGTCATTTTCGTACTCTTTTGCTGTGCATGGACACAAAGAGAGAAAAGAAATCTATCACTCTATTGTGTCTGATCAATTCAGAAATGGATGTATTACGTGAGATTGATGACATTTTAATGTCCTCCACGTCGTCATTATAGAGGGAGAAATAGATGTACGACAAGTGCGACACGCGGTACGACGTCCTTACCGCACCTACAAGCGCTCCAAGGTCGACAACTATGACGCATGTTTCATTCATTTTTTCAGTATTCCAAAAGATTATATTATCTGAGGGTATATTGGCATTTTCTGCGTTTGATATTTGGATCCATACGTTTTTAGTCGAGAAGTCTTATTGCCTCATTTGGATAATGGCGAACTGCTGTCAACTGTCATCCAGCCATTGCGTGACTCGCCCAAATCATCGGCAAAACGAAATCGAGGCATTATATAAATTGGGTAAAACTTTTCGACTAAAAACGTATGGATCCAAATGTTATACGCAAAAAATTCCAACATAACTTAAGATATATTTTCGGTGTATTTTTATTCCTATTGCTTTTTCTATTTCTTCAGTTCACGTGAGTTGACCGCAGAACACAAATTGATCGCTGTACTCCGTATGCGGGCCTGCGGCAACTTTGAGCAAACGGCAGCTGATTATATTAGCATTTCCCAGCCAAAAATGGCCAATTTTCTGCCCCCGGTAACGATATACTATATACATATGTATGCTTTTTCAGGTTTTCATTCATTTCGCTCATTGTCCCATCTTGATTATTGTTTCTATACAGCTGTGCGGCGCGATTTTGCGAGACTTCCATGCTATCGTTTGAATGCCGCGATCTGAAGATGACCGTTTGGCGAAAGCAGCAGCATTTGCGGCGTTAACTAATTTTCCCCAGTGCATCGGTGTGATCGATTGCACACACTAAAATCAGTTCACCGGGTGGAGACGTTGTGAGTGTTTTTAATTTAATATACATAATTATTTTCGTTTCATTCATTCACACATCAATCTTATATATTTGTTTGGTTTGTCACGAAGTCGTCACGGATATTTCTCGATGAACGTTCAGACAATATCAGATGCCCATTTGCGGATCCATAACGTCGTCGCCCACTGGCTCGACTCATGTCTCGACCATATCCTGTAATTCCTTCGTCCATCAACAATTCGAAGCTAGTGAATTTGGGAGCATGTGATCATTGGTGATGGTGGCTATGGCAATACACATTACTTGTGCACACCATTCACACGCCACCGTAACCCTGAGCAATTAAGGGATGCTGAAAAGGCGTATCAGCGGTGAATGCAATCATTTCATTTTATTCAAATCTTCAATCCAATGTATTTCTTTACCCGTTTCTTTTTATTTTGTTTCCTTCTGCAGAGCGTTACAAACTACGCGCCACGTCGTCGAACGCCTTGGCGGGCTGCTGAAATGACGCTTCCCGATTCTCATGTCCCGATTGGACTTGATCCAAAAAGTTATATCTGTGTTCCGTCTTAAATTTTGTTCCATTCTTAGCAAAAGTTGAGGGTACAAATGGTCTATTAAGCGGTCTTTGTTATTTGATGCGTACGGCAGTAAGTCCCATCGAATCGTGTACTGGAAATGATAAACAAAATTCGGCTTTTACGAGAATATCTTATAAGATGGTCAACATGTTGTATTTGTCACAAAAACGTTACAATGTCACGTCGTGATTGTTCCAAACACGATGATGTCCCTTAAAATATTTTACGATAGTTTATTCGAAGTAGATTTTACATAACGTATACTTATTTTACATAAAGCTGATTGATTTTGATGTAAGGTAACATCAAAGAAGAAGAAACAAAATCAACGCTGGCTATCAATAATATGACAAATCAAAATTCGTATTTTTACAGGACACGTTTTTATTATTATTTTCTAAAATTGAAAAGATCATAATTATGATAACTTGAGTTAATATCAAATGACATAAAACGTGATTTCAAAAATCTAAACTTTATTTAGAGAAGATGTTAACATTGAGGAGTTATAGTAAATACCAAAGTGTAATGTCATAAAAATAAACTATGACTTTTGACTTGTCATACTATTGATCGGCTGTTTGAGTGGATTAATTTTTAATTTCGAGTAATGGGTCGATATACTTTTCTGTTTAAATTTTTGAGTTAAGAATTTACCAACTTGGCTTATTATGGCTGTGCATAACTCAATTCTGAACTGTGAAGTAATATGTCCGAATTATAACATTGAATTTGTTATGGATTGTTAAATCATTATATTTATCATGTGGCGTACATTCCACCTCATAGTGCTACCGAGATTTATAATTTACATTGTGAGAACATTCTCCATTTTGTTGCGGATTGTAATATGAATGACATAGTTTGTGTTTTAGGAGATTTCAATATTCCTGGCGTAATATGGCGCACCGACTATGACAATCCGGCCCACTTATTTTCCGACCAATATTTTTAATGGTGTTGAACACATTTTTATTGATTCTATGTCATCGCTGGATTTGCATCAAATTTGTAAAGTGACTAATTTAAACACCTGGGTTCTTGATTTAGAATTTATGAATGATCCTAATTATTGTTCAATTACTAAGTCAATGGCGCCATTTATTCCTGAGAGATTACACCATTATGGATTAGAAATTGATTTTGATTGTTTGGAGCTATTTTGTAAATTCAATAATCATAAACAACCTACGATGAATTATAACTTTAAAAAAGCGAATATTTCTGATTTGCATGTGTTTTTGAAAATCTGGACTGGGATGAAATTTTTAATCATATATCTGTATGCTATTTAAAGCTTTTGATAAATTTATGCCTAAAAGTTATAGTCGGGTGAATAACCATCCACCGTGGTTTAACAATAACTTAATCAATTTAAGAAATAGGAACAAGAATAAAGCTAAGTTAAATGGTGATAATATATAATAATCAGCATCGGCTCGGTTACGGAAGCTATGTATATCTCAAATCTTGAAGATAATTTGACGTTGGAACCTAAGTTGTTTTGGACATTCGTTGATGATAAGTGGAAATGTTCCAGGTATGCTCAAACGATGTATCTGAATGATGCTACTGCCAACAATGTCAATGATATATGTGAATTATTTGCGAATTTTTTCCAAGCTGTCTACAAGAAATAATATGAATATGGGGCTAGTACTGCCTCTACATATCACTCGGGACAATATCATCATAATCTAATAGGATTTCCGTGTTTTTCTGATGAAATCCACAAGTATTCTTAAAGATCTCAGTAAATCATTATCATTGCCTTTATATTTGGTTTTAAATGCTTTTCCTGCGTGATGGAAGAAGTCAATCATTATCCCAACCTTCAAATCTGGTAAACGTCGTGACATCAAAAATTATCGGGGAATATCCATACTATCATTCATATCTAAATAATTTGAACTAATTATAACTAATTTATCTGTATTTTAATGTCAAATCTTCATTAGCAATTCAATAACATGGGCTTATCCGTCAACGTTCTACCACTACAAATCTGTTAAGCTTGACATCGACAGTATTTGATGCTTTTGCGTCTAGAAGTCAGCTAGATGTCATTTAGACTGATTTTTCGAAGGCATTTGATACACAGCAGTTTGACATTCTTCTTGGAAAATTAGACAGGTTTGGAGTATGCAAATTATTTTTGGACTAGCGGTTCTACCCGCGCTGCAGGTCTCTTATGCAGAAGTTCAGGTTTCGTGTTTAAATTGCGTAGAAGCATTATAATCGCTTCAATCTTCAGCCTAAGACGATGAGGTGGCACATGGGTGTTAGCTATTCAGAAATTCCATCGGATATTTTCCAAATTTATCAGCCTCTTCTGTGCTGTAAATGCTCCTATATTCCTTGCAATTTTTGTTCAAGAAGTTCATCGCATGTTTTCTTTCAGTCGATATACTTTGAATTGATTCCATAGGTTTGCCTTCTGATTCAAGCAGCTAGATTCTGGAGACGATCAAACCTCGCGATCCTCGTAGTATAACGGGTAGCAACTATCTGAAATCTCTCCCAAAGACGCATTTCCACCGAAAAAATTTTTCTGCCCCGTTAGATTCTACAGAAGTGTGTTCACGATGAGAAAGCATTGTGACGGCATCATGGGTGCCTCATCCCAGATTATAAGTTTAGAATTCCGAATTTTCTTTGCTTCCAAAGAGTTTCCCTTGAATCGGCAAACGGACGTCTCATTCACTGGGATCAAAATCTTGAAAGTAGAATGGGCAGTAGCTCGATCGATCACTAATGTGGCCGCTATTCCGGTCGATGTTCACGACAGGAAGCATTCACCATTTCCTTTCAAGATGTGAATCAAGGTGTTGCATATAAATGTTTTTCCAAATCCTGCTGGTAGCCTTCAAAATGGTGTCGATTATCTTCTTCTGAGTGTCAGTTAATTTGCTGTAGCAGTCTTCCCCTAGCTTCTTTTTGGCTTCAACATTCGACAATTCCCTCACGGCAACAACATTTTCATTATTGTTGCTTGGTATTCCTATTTTTTCCAAATTAAGACCGTGCTGTTTCAAAAAACATTCAACATGATGCAAAGCGTTATCTGTAGCGTTTTCCTCGTTCATTGTAAGTTGAAAATCCTCTATCATAAAATTTTTGAACTTTTGATTTCTGATTTGGATTGGCATTGCAAGTAGAGAGGCGTCGTCCAAGCTCCTTTCGCATTCCGAATCGTCTTCAAGGAGTCCAAGTTATATAGCTGCTTCTTTGAAAGAACCACACTCTTTCACTGCATTGTTCTTACAGTTAACTTTGTTCAGGTCATCAGAACTTGTTGCACCTTTCACGTGCAGTAGAAGCAGTCTCAAGTAAAAGCGTTGTTCGTTCTTAGAACTGACGATTGCCATTCTTCCGATAACAGAGTCTGTTCCTCTCACGCGGGGTGTATAGTAACCTCCCTTGCTGTGATATACGTAGTGAGTTGGGAGGTCGTGGTAGTAGTATTCCCGTGCAGCAGGATCTTTTTCATTCAACTCGAAGTAAGCCGTCAGTATTATTTTCTTATCAGCATTCCTGAGCACAGCTTCATCAATCTGGTCTTCACGAAAACACACTGTTTGCATATTCTTTAGGTGTACTGGTAAATTGATCACGTGGGACTTGTCGTGCATTTTCCCTTCCAAAAGGTGTCACATTGGCTCTGGAGCACTTTTTATATGTATTTGTAGATATACTTGACACTCTTGATTGATGAGCAGACTTCGACGTTGATGTGTGCATTGTACTTTGAACTCAAATATGGGTTATAGGGAACGATCCATTGGCTTGAGACTTCGTGGCGTCCGACTTTAACACGTATACGATTGTCTCTTCTTTTATTGAGAGTATCCATTGGTATTTTCTTGAGTTTCTACTGCAAAATCTTTAGGGAATCCTTTTGAACATTTTCCATCCACCATACACGGTAACTTCGGGTTATGAGCACCGCTCGGCCCGTGTACCATGTTTCTTTTTACAAAATCAAAGAGACGACCATTTTCTAATGGAAATTCGGCAGAAACGACTTTGTCAATGTCTTCTTTGTCTCGAATTTTATCTTCTGTTGCCAGTTTCAACAGTATGTGGGCATGAGGAAGGCCACGCTTTTGGAACTCAATACTATACATGTAAGCAGTGGGAACACCAAAAACGTGCCTTACAGTAAAATCTTTCAGCAACTCCTGAAGTTTCATGTTAAAGACTCGTGCGACGACATCTGGCCGGTTTTGTGCTAGTTGATATGGTTCGATGCTTTTGGTAATTTCATCCCATAGTCAAAAATCTGGTTTACCAAACTTCCTCAATATGGCCATTGAGTCTTGGTACCGTTGTTGCTGAGCTCTAGGACCACCATTGAACGATGATGGGAGTATGACCAAATTCCCTGGCTTGATATAGATCTATCTACAGCCTGATATATGTAGATCCACTCTGAGTAAGCTTTGATTTGAACGAATAAATTGAAGTCTCGTTGTTTCAACGTTGCAGTAGGCATTCACCACATATTGCTGAAACAATTTGCTACTGCTATGGAGCAAACTAAAGCCATCACGAATGGCTAATTTGAAAATTGGTAAAATTGCTTGCTGAATTCAGTTTCAAATATCTTAGGTTTCAACTTTTATTACCTATAGGCGTAGAATTGCAGAGCCGTCACCTTATCCCTTATATTTGTTCTCGCTCCTCCATGTTCCATATTTATGGTCCACTCTGTTTCACCATTTGGAAAAGTGCGTACGGGTTTATTTCTCGAATGATAGTATCTAGCTTCAATAGTAAATCTGGTAGACACTTTGAAGTGTTCCCAACTCGGGCCTCGACAGCTTCGGAAGCATCCAGAATGTATAGCTGGCCGTAACAGGGATCCTTGTCGGTAGGATGGAGTGAACTAACAGCATGATACACCTGTCCGTGAATGCGATAACAAGAAGGGCCGTTGCCAGAAGGCATTTTTACTTTTGCAACCATTGAGGTAAAACCCGGTGAACTATTATAACTTCGGATATAATCTTTGAAGTTCCTAGCCTCTGCTGTATCGGTTGTAAGCAAATTTTGAAATAGATCTGGTACTAGGCCCAGCTTAGGCAAGGCGACTTTTCCATTATGGCAGCACTTGGTGTAAAAATTATGCGTATTTCTTTCCAGTTTAAAAAACTTGGCTGCACAGGTAACGCATGTCTGGTCCATTAATTCACATTTGAATTCCTCTGGAATTGTCGTCTCAAGCAATCCGAATGAAAGTTTTCTCCAACACGAGGCTTGCACGATATTTTGCTCCAACGGGAGGTTTGAACGATATGGGGCAAAATCAAACCAGGGAAATGAAAACTTATTCGCGCATTGCATTGGTAAACATTATGTTGTCATGTTAACACTTTAGTAAAATTATTAAAAAGGACGTCACGAATGACAAATTTGCTATGGAAACTATCTTTCTACCTTTTAAAGTCGTCAACCTATAAAAAAGTCGTCGAACTAAAAAAATGAAAAATTTTTGTTAATTTTACCCAAAAAATTTTTGAAAAAAATTTGCTGGCCAAGCTGGAATAGGGCAAGCCTAGGGAGTCGATTGCCACCAACTCCACTTCAATCGGTTGAGTACTTTTCATTCTAGGGTCGCTAGACTGAATCACACACAGACAACCGCTATTAATATAATAGATTGGATTGGCTCGTACCTGTGTGAACGAAAGCAAGAGTTTATAATAAATGGTATTACATCGAAAACCATTGATATTCACTCAGGCACCTCAAAGAAGTCATCTTTTTTGGCAAAAATAAAAATCGTAACCGGTTATGGGTACCATTCGAAAATTCGCTGCAAATGGGAATAGTTTAAGGAAAACGCACCTAATTTGAAAGAATTTCGAGATTTATTAATTTTAAAGGCCTTCTGTGATAACGTTTGCATTTTTCAAAAAAAAAAAAAATGACCTTGACCTTGACTAAAAAAAATTGACCTTGACTTAAAAATAAAAAATCACCTTGACCTTAACCTTGAATTTGACCTTGACCTAGATAAAAACTAGGTCAGCCCAAGTGGCCCGATGACCTTGACCTAGATAAGAAGTAGGTCAGCAAAAGCGCCTGCACTACAACTAACATAACAAAAAAAAGCTTTTTAAAAAATTATTCAACTTCAGTCAACTTCGATGGCAGAGGCTTCAAACAGATGTTGCAAAGTCGATATCATCATCAGATGATGGACAGTTCTTTTTTATGTTATGTCGGCATAAACGATGATATCTGAAAGTTTTCCATTCAAACGAACGCTTTAAATGAAAAAGAGGGGGTTCCTACAACCGGTTACACTTAAGTGCCCACGACCGGAAATCACAACCATTCTCGGAGTAGCCAAAAGCAATAATAGCAAGCGTTGGCTGGTGCCGACGGTCGCTACATCACTCCCCCTCCAGCGAAGCGCAATATAGAATTTTAAATATTCTGTAAAGAAACTTTTCGCGATGATGATTCATTCAAACTAGCAAAAATTTCCGAAGTGTACGCTGGCTTCAATCTATCGATTGATACTGATGTGTTATTACCTTTCATATCTAGTACAAAGTATTTTCGAAATCGCTTTAAAATTTTAAATGATCCATCATAAAGAAGATTCAGACCACTTCTGACTTTATCGACTCTCACAAATACGTATTCTTCAGACTGAAGATCATCCGGAACAAAAATCGATTGGTTAGATTGTCGTGTCTGAGAAAACTTAAGAACAAAATTAGTGGGATCATAGATGGTTCAGAAGCTTTCCGATGGTGAATGTTTTAAGTTTTGCTTGATAGCAATTCGTCATACCAGTTAGTAGTGTGTCCCCTAGCTATGAGTGCAGATTTAAGTTCTACCATTCCATTTGATTAGAGATGATATGCAGTTGTGCGAATGCGATGACATCCAAGGAAATTCGTTAGTTCGGAAAACAGTTTTGATTCAAACTGCGAACCTCGATCAGTGGTACTCTCCAACGGGATTACAAAACGTGTGTATGTGTTGAAATCTTTCTAAAGGTACACTAAAGGTAAACTAAATGTTCGCTGATCTTGTATGACGGTTAATTTTGATTATTTGACAGGACGGACATGTTTTTGCCCATTCAGCGCAATATTTATTTAAATTGGACAAAAAATACCTTGTTGCTACTAACTTGCGTGAAGCTCGAATGCCTGGATGGGATAACTTGTGTAACTGGTCGAATAAACTTTTCCTCAGTGGCGATGGTACAGACAGACGTTGTTTGCCTGTTGACAAGTCGCACCACAACTGTTCTTTGGTAAAAGGCAATTCCGTCATTTCCAATTTAAATTTGGAATTCGGCTTTCTGTCTTGAGAGGAAATAAGTATTTTTAATTCGTCGTCTGACTGCTGTAATTTAAGGATAGCTTGAGCACTAGCATCCATAGAAAGAATAGAATAGAACTGCGCTACGTAATCCAAGTGTCTAGACTGACGAGGGCTACGTTCTTTTTGGATATAATTGCATTCGTCAGCGGTTTATGACCCGTGAAAATGATAAATTCTCTGCCTTCAACGAAGTATCTGAAATGTTTTAGAGCTTGATATATACTGAGCAATTCTCTATCAAACGCAGAATATTTGGCTTCAGTTGAAGAGAGTTTTTTTGAATAAAAGGATAACGATTCCCATTGGCTATTGTTATATTGTTCAAGAACAGCTCCAATCGCCCAACTGGATGCATTATTGGTAATACTGAATACACCGTTATCGTTTGAATGTGCTAATAATGTATGATGCTAACGCCTCTTTGCATTTCTTAAACCATTCCTCGCATTCTTCTGGCCAGGTGAATGATTTTTTATTTGATTTCATTTTAACCATAGAAGCTAAATGGGAATGTAACGGAGCCAAAGATGTGCGCTGTTTTTAATAAACCGGCTACGGTGAACGTTGATTGTGGCAATAATGATTGGTTGATAATGCACGCACCATAGATTCCAATTCGTGGATCTCCTTTTCGAGACGATCTTTTTTTTCGACTTGCATTACGGTTGTAGCAGTTGGTAACGTAGAACCAATTATTTATTTTATTAAGGATCTGAGATCCCTGCTGCCGCCTCTCCCGAAGAAGTCCTTTCAGTTAGTGGATATTTATATTTTGGTGGTATATTCTGAGTTTCGAGTTGTACTGGTGGACATGCCGAAATTCAGCAATCGATCATTATTTTTGGACCGAACTTAAGTATTTATGATACAGCTTTTATGATTAGATAATATCCTCTAGCGCTTTCTTGTGAAGCGGATATATCCCATAATAAATTAAATAAAGAAATGTTGTCTAGGTAGCTGCGATAGGTGTAAATTTGTTAACTAAATTAAAAATGTATACAACATTTTCTAAATTAAACCGCACACACACTTTATTTAAACCACATCACTGTTGCTGAGAGTTTTTGTTTGCTAGAAATGCTATAAAGTTTGGAACAAGAAAGAAAACTTTCATCTTTCTGCAGTTATTAAAAATTTAGAAAACAAATTTTTGAAAAAAAGAAAACTTTTATTTTAATTTAATTTAATTTTTTTTTAGAATAACAACAAACTTTAGAGAATTAATTCAATTTAATATTTTTTTCCGTCTAAATTTATACACACAGCAGCATACACATAAATATTACTTACACTCAAGTCAATTAAATTTTCTTATTTTTACTTAAATTTTTTTTTTTATCATATATTTTTGAGTAGAGCTTTTTTCGATGGAGTTTTGTTGTCTATTTCTTGAAAACTTAAATTTTCCATGAAAATAAACAGCATCAGAATTATTTATAAAAGTGTATAGAAGAGACGATGCGAAGGAGCGAAGAAAAGTTTATTTTTCTTTAAATAAATTTTTGATGAGCTTTATTGTTAAAAAGGAGATGTGCTGATAATATTTTGTATTCATAGAAAAATTGCATACCAAAAACTTTTTTCTCCTCATAATATCGAAATAATAATCGTAATCAAGATGATAGGGTTGTATAAATATATAGTGTGATGAAATATCGTAATTTATAAAAATGTTCACGCTCTGTGTGAGAAACTAAATCTTACTTACAATTAAAAAAAAAATCGTTGGTTAATCAACTTGAAATGCTCTTCGATATTTACGCAATGGTTTATTTATGCAATATTTTAAAAGTACATAACATAAAAACAATTTTGTGTACATGTCTACTGTAAAATGTTAATGTCATTCTATACATGATCCAGCATACACATATGCTGTTTTGCATGAATTCGTCAAATCAATTGAAATTAAATTTTGTGTACAATGGAAATGTTCGCATGTAATCGACACCCTTCCGAATTTCCGATAAATGGATATATGTTTTATCGTCATCGTTGTTGTTGTTGTCGTTCGACGCTACACTTGACATTTACATATTTTAATAGAGAGTCAAGTGAATAAATATAAAATTGTATATATCCTGTAAACTACATCACATCCCTAAAAATACAACTTTTTGTATTTTTTTTTTGCCGGCGAGTATGTTTGGTAATTTTAATTTGGAATTTTGTGAAATACTCACACGTGCTATCCATAATGGTTGTAATAATAATAATAATTGTTCACTCTGTACTCAGTCTACCCTGAAATATTATTTTTAATTTTTTTATTTTTTTTATTTTTTTACGGGATAATCGTCATAATCATAATGAATTCTCATAAAAATTTTATTTTGATGTATTATTAAATTATTTTCGATTTTTAATGTTCCCCCTGCAATAAAAACAATTTTATGTTTAAAAAAAAAGGTTTATTAAATTTTTATTCATACACTAGTGATCAATATTATCCTTCCCATTTGAATTTTGACTTTGAATGCGTTGAATGTTTTCCTCCAAAAATAATCCAGCATGAAGGATCTTTTGAATGTAGGTGTTATAGGTTGTAGCCGTGAATGAAACTAAAGTATATTTACACCCATTTGCATGTAACAAAAACATGTATTTACATCATGAGGGGCGCTTGTTTACTCACAAGTCGCTTTTTTTCGTATTCCCTCATTATACACTGATAAATGAAGAATTCTCTCAATATTCGCTCTTTATTGATTGATTATTCACTCTTCACTCATTACTCACTGAATCAATGATAAATTCATAAGTGCTCTCTCATTATTCAAGACTAAATCAATCTTTATTCTACGATTATTCACTCTTTTATTAATTCATTACTCATTAGCGACTGATGCATCCACTCATTAAAAGTATTCTATCATTATTCACTGATAATTAACTCTTTATTAAATGATTATCCACTCATTATTGGCTGATTATTCCCTCATTATTTACTGATGGATGACAAATTTGCTTATCCACTCCATATTCGTTTATTATTTACAATTTACTAATTAAAATTCCAGTTATACGTGTGACAATATTTTTTGACATTATAACGTTTTACACCGCAAGCTCGCAAATGAGTGACACGAGACTTTATCATGGGTCGTGGGCAATTACACCGGTTTCGGCTTCAGGCTGTTATATAGCGCTATTATTTATGTGTTCAAAAGCATATATTTGTGCTGTTTGGCAAGCACGCACTAACTGGACGATAACGTGTCGGCGGTAATTTGCAATAATCGTCGGTTCGATCATAGTTGGGCATATTCCTGTAAAAAAACATTTTTTACATTTTACAAGTAAAAAATGTAAAAATCTACGTAAATTATGTAAACAAATTTACATTTTAAAAATAACAAATAATAATTAGTAATTAACTGAAAATTTAAGATATTGCACAAAGTTAATAAAAATTAAAATTTCAGAGTTTAAATTGTGATGTCAGAATTCGATACATCACATCAGAATTCGAAAAATCATAAGCGAATTCGATATGTCTTATCAAAATTTAAATCTTTGATGTCAAAATTCGATATCTCATATCAGAATTTGAATTTTTGATGCCAGAATTCGAGTTGTCATGAAGAATTCTATACTTTATGTCAGAATTAGATATGCAATATCAGAATTTGTATTTATGATGTCAGAATTCGATACGTCATGTCATAAATTAAATATCAGATGTCAAAATTCGATATACATGATATCAAGCCAGAATTCGATTTGTTGTGTCAGAATTTGAATGTATGATATCAGAATTGATTAGGTATTCCGTTTGAATTTGATACATCATGTCATGATAATTTACATTTTTGTTGTCAGAATGTAAGTATTAAACGGGTCAATCATGGCATAGTTCAACATGTCAATTCGGGATTTGAATTTATGATGTCAGAGTTCGATATATCATGCCAAAACGTGGTAAATTATATCAGAATTCGATATGTAATTTTCTGATGTAGTAGTATATTATGTCAGAATTTGACAAACCAAGGGAAAACTCAATAAATAATTTTAGAATTCGATATATCAAGCCAGAATTCGATTTGTCTTGTCAAACTTAGAGTTAATTCTGTCTAAATTCAATATGTCTGAAATTAGAATTGAAATTTTTGGTGTCAGAATTCTACATTCGACGTTAAAATTCGATATGACATGTCAGAATATGAATTTATAATGTCAGAATTGTATATCTTATACCGTAGGCAGACACAAACCAAACAATTGCGAATTCTAGATTATTAAAGGATTTTTGCCTGTCTGGCATTACACGATTTTTACAAA
Organism: Tipula helvola; assembly: GCA_963556165.1. NCBI lineage: Eukaryota > Metazoa > Arthropoda > Insecta > Diptera > Tipulidae > Tipula > Tipula helvola. The sequence goes on along the minus strand of OY744482.1, from coordinate 37,132,252 downwards.
AACAGGATTATTTCGTTTTCAGAACGCGATTTTTGACAATCGGGATAAATAAAAATCGCGATCAATTTTGTGTCTGTCTAAGGTATTATGTTAGATAAATGATGACAGAATTTCACATGTCAAGCCAGAATTTGAGTTATTTATATCCAATTTCAATACATCAGAATTCGTTATGTCATTCCTGAATATGAAAGGTTGTCACAATTTGATAAATCTGACATGAGCCATAACATATCGAATTTTGAGATGATTTACGGAAGCCTTCAGAATTCCGTAAATCATCTCAAAATTCGATATGTAATCTCAGGATTCGACAGGTTATATCAAAATTTCAATTTTTGGTTTTAAAATTCGATATCACAAGTCAAATTTTATATGTCACGTCGATATTTTACCTTTTGCCAAATTGGACATATTCGGTCAAAATTCGACATGTTTTGTCAGAATTCGAAGGTCTTATCAGAATTTGATATATCATCTCATGACTTCAGAATTCGATACATCATCTCAAAATTCGAGATGTCATATCAGAATTGGATATATCATATGATATTTTGATATAACATCTCGAATTTTGGAATGATATATCGAATTCTGAAGTCTTGCGATAATATATCAAAGAATTCCATATCTCATATCAACGATAAATTTCTTCAGCGTTTGACTTTATATGATGTCAGAACTCAAAAATTCATGTAATAGAGCTTGAGTATGGATTTCAAGATTCGAAATATCATGCCGGTATTCGATAATCAAACCAGTATTCGATAAAACAAATTAGAATTCGATAAATCGTAGCAGAAATTAATTTTGTATCATTAGATAAATCAGATCCGTCAGAATTCGATTTTAAGACGAGTAGCCATACCAAAAATTAAAAAAAAATTATTTTGGATGTATTTTGTACGAAGTTTTCACAATTATTCAATAAAAATAATTAAATATAGTCAGATTTTAATTTACGGTATAGTTTTCTACTATTTTCATACATAATGTATAAAATGGCCTTATGTTAATGACACGTTTTTTAAGTGTAAAATACTGTGTAAATTACATAGTGTATTTTTACTCGCCCAACCGTAGGTTCGATCGCAAGAAATGGTATATTTTTATTTGTTTTATCCTTTTTCTCATTGAAAAATAAAAATAGTTATATTGATAATTTCCTCAGGACATACCTCCTGCAACTTCAACAATTTTTTTTCTATGCAATTTGTAGTATTTGCTTACATTTTGTCGCAACGAATAACTAAAGACTGCGGAGTTGAAGCTGGGATGGCCTAGGCGCAGAGTTGCTAATTTACATTTAGTTTTATTGCAAAAATGACGCCTAACTTCGGCTAATCCGATTTAGAATTCTAACTGTCCTCCCTCATTATTCACTCATTCGATCAATTTTCACATATCATGCAATCATTATTCTCTCTCTGTCTCTCTCTCTTTTCACTCATTATTCACTGAAGAATGAAGAATTTACTCATTAGTCGCCCATTATTCACTCTTTATTGACTGATTATTCACTGTTAAATGATTACTCACTGAAGTGTTACTCACTATATGGAATTTGTCTTTCACTGGCGATGAAAGTATAAATGTCCGTGACTTTATTTATCGTATGGAACAGATGGCTTTTGATGATGGATTTCCGAAAGAGAATTTATCCAAATTAAGTAGAACGAATTGAACGTTCTTAAGTAAAAAAGCTGAAGACTAGTATAGGGTATACAAGTCCGAATATCCATGCTAAACATAGTCAGTAATGAAATCATCGATGCGTGCTTATTTTAGCTATTTCGACTATGAGGAGTAAATCAAGGGGCAAATTCTTCGTATAACTCAAAATACCAAAGAGCCATTCTCAGATTTATCCTTGAATATTTTAAAACTAAATGCTCGATTGCATGATCGATTAACCGAAAGGTAAATAATTAATCGCGTTGAAGAATGTGACTTTACCGCACCAAGCTATATTAAGATCAGTAGATGGACTTCGTGTGCTATGCCAAAAATATGACAAAATGTGGTGTAATTCAGGATATGATCGCAGGCGGTTTTGTGATAATATTCAGAATATGAAATTCAATCAAACCCCACAAAAATTTGACCCAGTTAATACAGTAGAAGAGCATAACTTATTAGATAGAGAAAATGTTGAGGCTTTACATACACTCCGTCTCACTTGTTTAAGAACACTTATTTTTTTTTAAACATCAGATTGTTTCTCCAATACTATGTATAATTAAAGAAATTCTAATTGTTATATCGGAAGAGGGCTGTATTAAGAAAATATCCCATACGATACTTTTTTTAAATAAAACAGAGTGCACCTTTAAAAATTGCATATTTATTTGTCTCACTTGTTTAAGAACAGCTGTAAAATTTATTAAAACGAACAGTTTTCGTATCTTTTTTTTTGTGTTTGTAAATTTTATTTAATTTCAATTATTATTCAATCAATTATTAATGAGTATTTCCACCCTGATGTTCAATAACTTCAAGAAGTCTATTGTGTATTGAATTATAAAGTGACCCCAAATAGCGAAGGGAAATTTCGGCCCAGGCTGATTTTATGGCTTCAATTAATTCGCCCTTATTCTCGAACTACCTTCCTCCTACGTAGACTTTCTGTGATAGCCATCCCCAAACGTTTTCCATTATGTTTAAGCCGGGTGAATAAGGCGGCCAAGGCAATAGTTCTACATTTTGCTTCGGAATCCACGCTCTGATTATCCTGGCAGTATGAATCGGGGCATTATCCTGCTGGAAAATCCAACGCTATCCATTAAAATATTCGGTATATTTTGGAAAAACTCGTTCCAAAACGGTTTTATAGATATTTGCTGTCATTTTTATTGTCTGAAAATCTAAATCAATTATTCCAAAAAAAGACACTGATCCCCACACCATTACACTACCCCCTTTACTATGCCTTTTGCTAAAAATAATTTCCTTTTTTCTTAGGTCATGAAAATAATAGTTGTATCCATCTGGCCCGTCCAAATTAAATTTTTTTTCATCGGAGTAGACAACCTTATGCCACTCTCAGCTCTGTCCCATCTAATGTGTTGCCTTGCAAAGCAAAGACGCTGGTTCCTGCGTGCTTCATTTAACGGCGGTTTTTTCTTAATATTTTGAAATGTTAAATGTGGGGAACGCTGTATTATGCGATGGACGGTTGCTCTGCTGGCCGTAACACCGGTTTTAGCCCTAATTTTGCTAATCGAAATGGTAGAATTTGAAGCTTCTTTAAGAATGGCCCGTGGGTCTTGGATTGTTGTAGCCATGCTCACACGTCCTTTACTGTTTTTTCCATAGCTTTGGATGTTACTTAGGTAATTATGCACAACGGTTGAACTTCTTCCAATTTTAGCAGTAATTTCCCGGATACTATGGCCGTCCTCCTTGAATGCCCGAATTTGGGCTTTTTCTTCTATATTAAAGAACTTTCCTTTAGGCATAGTTGCGCAAACGCCAAGGTTTAATCACGAACTGAAACCCTACACTCTTTTATTTTTATTTTTTAGACTTAGAAACGAGATATTTCAGTTGTTCTTAAACAAGTGAGACGGAGTGTAGGACTGTTCAAAACCAATTCAAAATATTTTTTGTTTTGGATGTGGCGCAGCTGATGTTATTAAACTATCTTGCTCCAATTATTAATCGCATATTTCGGAAAACTCACGTCCGGGTATGTATTTAGTGAGGGGAACACGCTCCGGAGGGATTATCAATGGAATGCTACCGCCGACGCAGCCAAACAATTCAGACCCCTCGGAAAACAATTTTTAAATAATTCAGTTAAACAACTAAACCCTATACGTCAAAACCGTACTTAACCATCCAACCAGCAACAACGTATTTCTCGGGCAATTAAATATTTGAAAGGAAAGCGCGTACTGTTGAAGAATTGTGTAGCTTCATTAATTAAATCCAAGTCGTCTGACGACCTACGTCCACATGCTCAAATTCTAATAGCGTCAAGAAAACTGACAGGTTTGCTGGATAGCGGTGCAACTGTTAGTGTTCTATAAAAAATGCTTTTTAGTTTTTACAAGGCTTAAATATTAGATGAATGATGTATTTGGCTTTTAGTTACTTTTGGAACAAAGACCGAGCCTATTGAATTTTGTATCGTGCCTACTCTTCAATTGTCCCTCTCTATTTTGGAATTGACTTTTGAAGAAAATTCAATATAATTCCAATTGTTATGAACGATAAAGTTGTCACTTTTTCTGTAGAGGGTGAGCAAGAAAACGGACATATTTTAAACTGGAATAACCAACAAGATCTCAACTAAATTATCAATTTATTCCCTTCTTTTAATAAGATAGGTTTTGGGAAAACTATGCTCCATGAGTGTGTGATTGAACTGGACGAGGGTAGCAAGTCAATAAAGCAAAGGTACTATCCAGTCTCAACTCAACGGTAGTACAGAATACAGATGGACTTTTTGACGAAATACACCGAATTAGTTAGGCATCATAGAGGTTAGCAAAAGTGCCTGGAAGCACAATTCCGTGACTTAAAAATATGCCTATCCTCTACCTACAATACAACGAACCTTTAAGACGACTAACTGAAACAAACTACATAACTGCACTGTTTAAGTCCAGACGCATTCTAGCAGATTCCGCTTTCGGGATCTCCCAGAGACAAGTCAGCGTTCATGGTACCTTGGAGACCGCTCTACCAGTTTAAGGTGATGCAATTTGGGTTGTGTAATGTATCCCAATCAATGTGTCGCTTGATCTGCAGAATCATATCATGAGACTAGGCCGAGAAAACGTTTAATATGTTTAAAGCAGGCTTTAATATCAGTTCCGGTATTGATACAACCGTGTTATTCAAAACCTTTCTTTATTAGATACGATGCTAGTAGTGCAGGAGTAGGTGTCATTCTCTATCCAAAGGATGAAGAGGGACATGAGCAACCAATAGCCTTCATGCCGCAAAAACTGAATAACAATAAAACAATTACTCTGGGGCGCCTAGTAGCCATATTAGTAAGTTTAATAACCGACTATGGTAGCTTGAAATGGTTAATGCAGCAACGAAATTTAACATTGTGCATAACTATATAACAATCTGCCTCATTCCGGAGGAATGTAGGTCCTATTAAAATTACCAGACCACCATGGGGAATCTATATCCAATCGAATTAGATCATCTTACAAAATTTATTTTGCTGAAACCATTTTACAAGCGTTCTTCTCTGCAAATCGTGTAATTATTGAAAATAATTCATTCAGACAACGGACGTCAATTCAAGAGTGTCGAATATCAGTAACTTGCAAATGAATTTGGAGCAAAATTCAAAAACAGTGATCTACTCACTACAACAAATTCTTCAAAGCGTGTTAACCGTTCAATTTTAGCAGCGATTCGGTCTGTTATAGCTAGTGAACACACGAACGGAAACAGTAAAAAATTCTCCACATATTTTACTTTTCCACCCGATATTCGCTGATTATTTACTCTTTATTAACTGATTGCTCGCTCATTATTCACCGATCATTCACTCACTATTTGATCATTATTCACACACATTATCCAATCATGATATTCTCTCTATTAACTGACTAATGACTCTTTATGCACTTATTATTCACTAATGAAGGAAGAAATAAATTACTCATTCCCTATTCTCTCATTATTCATTTATTATTATTAACTCTTAACCCATTACTCACTCAATGAATGATAAATTCACTCATTGTTTCCTCTCATTCTTTATTCAATGATTATTCATTCTTTTATTAACTCATAGCTCACAATTCACTCATTATTGCAATACATGACCGGCTTACAATTTGTCTTGCTCCAACGCTCCATTCGTTTGTGAACGGTAATATGAATGTTTATTTTTTAATTTTTAGAAGTTTACACCCGTTTGTGAACAGTTCACTCATAATATTAGCCCGTTTGATCGGATAGTATGTATTTGCCGAGGAGTTCCGAAAATTCATATTATCCGCTCGGGAAGAATCGACAGGTTTGTGATAAACCTTCAAAATGTCTTTTTATTCTCTATTTCTTTTCTTCGTTTTCATTTGTATTTTAGGTACTGCGATTAACGGACATTTTCATGGACTTTCACTCGATTCGATTAAATCATTTTCCAACATTTCCGTAATCAGCTTGGTGATTTCGGTTTTAATGGAATCTAGTTGATTGACATGTTATATTGGAACTGGATTAATCATGTTTGTTTTGTAAATTATTATTTGTAATATTTGAATCTGGGCAACACTCTACTTTAAATCGTGGATCCAAACTGGTGGGTTTCACAACATTTTTGAAATATATACCGATCTATTTCCTGAAGAAGATTGAAGTAGTTAAAGAACTGGCTTCTGCAAATACTGATGTGATAACAAATAAATGTCATATGATTTGGTAAAGTCCAGCTAGCAACTTGGTTTTTCTACTTACACGCAAGTTTTTGTTAACAAGCTTTATTTATGGTATCCTGGAGTGTAATAAAACAACAAGCTTTAATGGTAAGTTTGTATGTTTTTCTCTTGAAAAACCTTAAGAGCTGTCTTAGAATTTAGGTGTACAATGGTTTGTGAAGCAGGCTTTCCTTACCTTCACTAGTTATGCATACTTCGCTATCTTTCAAATTGTCGTACCCTTTATGTGAACTTCCGTATACAACAAGTCATTATCATCATAAAAAATCAGGATTGATTTTTAGAGCAACATCTAAATTTAAAATAGACTTGGTTATATTTGTTTATTATACAGGTTAGGAACTATTTATAGAATCGGGTTAACATCTCATATTTAAAATGTAACTAAAATTAGCTGTGTTAACTTTGTTACGGAAAACCAGATTTAAGATAATTTTTATTTGTGGGTTCGACCATAATATCATTAGTAGGAGTAGTGTTCCAAAATATTTTTTCCCGTTGGGCTATGGTTTATTTTAAAAATGCTGATCTCAACCCAACTTTATGGCCGAAAATTTCAGGCCAAAATAGATATTTTAAATATTAAATATAACTAAAATCCATCAACAAATGTGCTTGTTCCATTTGATGCTGGAGGCTGAGTAGGTAGTTTGAATTAGCTAAGTATGTATATAATATATACAATTTTTACATTCTCAAAAGTGGTTTCTATTTGGAGCTGGAGGCGTAATAAACTGCCTGGATTGGTTGTTATGTAGAAATAATTGATGAAATAATTTTTTGATTAAGGTCTATCAAGCAACCATAATATCATTAGCGGTGGCCCGCAATATTTCTTGAATTCGGCTCTTATTACATTTAAGAATTCCGAGAAATCCTTCAGAGGGTAAAAAAAATCGTTTTTTTAGTAGGCACTATTTAAAGAATTGGCTTAATAACTCAGATATACAATCTTACTAAAATCCGTTGACAAACGTGCTTGTTCCATTTGGTGCTAGGAATGCAGGAAAAGCCTGGATTGGTTATATATCTGAAAGTAAATTTCTTTTTGATAAATCTAATTTTTTGATTTAAGGTTTGTAGTGTCCCGCAATATTTATTGAATTCTGGCCAAGTTCTGCTAAAGAAATTCTATCCTTGCTCCAAAAGGAACTTCTGCGGTTATACACCAATCCCATTGAAATTTGGTATCTGACTTAACCAACGTATTCAATGATCACTGAATTAGTTGAAACACAGTAAATATTTTAGTGAATAAGTTGAATGCAGAATCTAAGGAAGCATTGGCTCATGATTTAGCTAAAAAAGATTTTCCATCTGTCGAAACATCCTTAGAATTTTTAAAATAAGAAACGTGACGCTTTGGAATACCCAGAAGACTTGGATCGGGATTGTAACACAAGCTGCAGTTGTTAGTTTGTATCCATTGTCAACAAATTGAATTTTAATTGTTCATCATAGACACACCAACAGTTTGTCGATCAAGGCTGTCTCCAGCGATCCAGCTTCTATTGATTTGTTGATTGAGACTGATAAATTTTTGAAATTCTAGAGAAAAGCCAAAGTGATATAATATACTGAGAGCACTGAACCATTCACCAAATACACACAAGAGAATCCGAATTTGGACCAAATGCTATGTAATTTATGGGAGATTAAGGAAATACACAACATCAATAGGTTTACTCCAAAGGAAATCTTTTTGTAAACACACTTGAGATGAGGGGTGTTGGCGATTCATAGTGATATAATGGTAATTCTTAATCTTTAGTTCATCCACAAGAGTCGTGGCGAGCGAATGAGAAGGCAATCCATTCTTATTGAAGATATCATTGATTTAACCAGCGAAAAATTCCTAGCAGCTTCATTTTATTCCGCCAGCATCTTAGAATGATGGTATAATGCTGATAATTTAAGATAATACTCCTGCGTGCAAATAACACTTAGTAAAGGCTGGACAATAAATACATCATCATTTTTACTTTCAAACTTTCAGTAATAAAATTGTGTAGATTACCCATGGATTAACGATGGATTCTTTAAAGAGAAGGAATAATCGACTAAATTATGCTCTCTCTCCTCTCCCTTTCTCTTATTATGTATGTTTTATTCTTTTTGATACTTCAGCAAAACAACGACCCCAACCATCAATATGGTTATTTATATTTCATAATTCCGCCTTATCGAAAGTTTTCCACATTATAAAGGTTACAATCCCTTATTTGTTGGCACTCACTAAATAATTCTGTTGATTAAACCGTCTGTCGAAACACCACCCAGAAAAACTTCGCAATGTTCGATTGAAATGTGAATCTACGAGCAAATTCTTTTGATTCTCTCTTTTCATAATAATCTGTTAAGAAATGTCCTTGTTCTGAGCTAATAATTAAAATATTATACCAGCATGTTAAACGCAGTTTGTTCTAATAGCGAACCTTTTTTCTAACGACTAATTATCACATTAAGGTGGTTTGTAATCCTTTCAAGTTTCAACCCATAGACAATTTTTTTTTGCAAGGACATGTTTCGTTTTGAACAACTTTCCTGCATCACCCTATATCTCAGTGAATATTGAAAATAGAAGTTTGAAAAAGTAACAACACCAAATTTATTTCCAAATTTATTTAACATTTTGAAATTTAACAATTTTTCTCATAAACCATTATTATATCTTGAGACGGAGAAACACATTTTCAAGGCAGTCTCTTAATCCTTCTGGGCCTACATTTTTATAATTTATATCCAAATGTTTATGTAAATAAAATCAATTTCTTCGAAGTAATTGAGTGATCTCATCAATCTCCAACCCCTTGGTCTCGGGCAAAGAAATGATAACGTACACAAAATATGCAATACAACAAGCGGCAAAGAACCAATACATTCCAAATATTCCCAAAAAACATAGTAAACTGCAATAAAACTGATTGACCAAAAATCCAAACAGGGCCAATCCCAAGCGACCAGCGACTAATGTGATACCTCGTAACTTAAATGGTAACAATTCAGTTACAAGAACATAGGGTAATGTCATAATTCCCCAGGCTTGATTAATTAGTGCACCAACAATCAACACCGAAAACCATGATGCTCTTGAACCATCAACATTTTTTATATCCCCTAACAATGTGTACGTACCAAAAATGAATAAATATATTCCGGTCAATAGGCTGGAGGCGCATATCAACTTTTTACGCCCCATCCGTTCAACTTGCGCTGGCGCTAGTAACGATCCCAAAAATTGTAGTAATGCAACTATGATCAACGGTGTATTTACTGAAAATGGTGGTGGCATACGTTGAGAAACTGTCTCCGTATATTTTGTAAGTATAAAATGACCGCCAGCTTGTGTCATGAACAGTCCAATGATAATCAATAAAATTCCCCGTCTGGCCGCTTTATTCGTAAAATCTGCTCTTCTTAAATCCGAAAATTGCGGTTGTTTCTCTTTTGATTTAGTATACAATACATCTAGTTCATTTTGCATCGCTATCGTTATTGGTGCCGCATCAGATATACATCCTCGAAAAAATTTTAGCGAATCGACCGCCTCATCATAACGATTGATTGAAATTAGAAACTCGGGTGTTTCGGACACAATTGAAAATCCAACCATAAATATAAATGGAAACATTAACGATATGTATGCATTTAGGTAGTAGTTAAAATATGTACTCCACAAATATCCCAGAAAAATACCAAAATATACGTGCACTTGGAGTAGCGTACCTAATTGGCCACGTATCGGAATTTCAGCTATTTCGGAGACATATAGTGGTATCACTAAATAAATGCCACCACCACAAATGCCACCAAATAAACGGGCAGCATATATGCAAACAACATTTTTTGCAATTATGATAAGCAGCCAAAATAGCATCATCGGTACAGCACATGCGTATAAGGCAAGTTTTCGTCCATACCTTTCCGCTATCACACCAAATATTACGGTTCCGGCGGCATTTCCAATAAATATCACTGAAACTAAGATGTCCATCTGATCATTTGTGATTGGTCCATTTGGCAGTGGAGTCTTATTCGACTGTAAAAGTTGAAATCCGGATAATGTCCATCCCAAATATTGGCCATACGATATAGCCAACAGGTTAGCTGGAATAATAATGAGAGTTGGTAAATATTTTGTCTAATTTGAGATTTATTATAATCACCACAAAATGCTGCATAGTACTGATTAAATCGCATTGCTTTGCCGCTATCAGTATCTCAATCACTTTGTTCAAACAAGGTAATTTAAAAACTATTCGTAAAAAATTTGGTGCAAAAGCGTGGCATGCAAAATTTATACTGATATTGAAATTTGAGGTTTTTGTTTTTGTGACAGTTAAATCGATGGATTCCGATCATTTCTGTAAAATTTGCAAAAAAAAAAAAACGCATCAAGAAGTCGTCAGTAACTTTTATGGTAAAAATTCGCAACATAAAAACTTGAGGGCGAAAAGTTGTTTAGTAATTGATCCAATATGTTCGTATTAAATAGGCTGTTTGATTTTTATTTACTTGATTCCATTTTTGATTCAACTACTTGAACAGCGATCGTATATGAAGTATGAGGTACTGTAATGATGAGAACCTTTTGAAATCGTAGAGGGGCGTATCCCTTTTAATGCGCATCAGCTGAATTTTCATTAGATATCAGGTTTTGTGTTCTACTGTATTTCAGATATTCTGTTTTTTCCACGAAGGGCCCATGGAGCAAACCAGTGATTCTATCCTAAATCACTGAAGTAGTTTGGGCCAAGGCAGGAAAGGTAGCTGATCTTCAATAATAGACCTAGAGTCGAACAGGGGATAAAGCAGGATAAATGCACACGAAGTGAATGCAGTCATCCTCGTCTTTAAGAGAATCCTCACATACATCATCCTGAATCGTGACCAGTAAGAGTTGCGATCAAGACACTCAACTGATTTCTGCTGAGAGATAAAGCAAACCAAGTGTCCCTCAAGTTAGGTCCACTAATAAAAAGACAGACACAGTTAAATGGTAATGAAGCAACTGGCCCGGGACAGACATATTTAAACCCAGCCTAGCGTTTGCTAGAGAATCAGCAATGTCATTGCACTCAATGTCACAACGGGCAGGAAGCTACGTGATGGTTACTATATCACTTGAATAGAGAAGATGAGTAACAAGCCCTTAACAAATTTTGGCACAATCAAGGGATTATCCAACGAATTCAGCACAGATAAGTTGTCTATACAGAAAACAACATTTGTATTTGTAACAGCGAGATTCAATGGCTCAATTACACAGAGCGTAAGAGAATTTAGTTTAACAATTGAAGCATTTAATTTAACCACTCGGTTGAACTTCAGGTTTCCTTAAGGTTCGTCTACACTGCCAAAAGATGGCAGTGGATTTCTGAAGTTTATATTCCACAGGTGAAATTTCCAGGAGAGTTTGTTGTACTGTACAAGAAGATACCTAAATGCTTAAAGTAGTCAGATCTGTTAAACGGCGCCTTCCGAAAAGAGAGAGCACATTTAGACTACCACTCAAATCAGTTTTAGATATAAGCCAACGCATCAGCAAAGCAAGAATTACTTGCAACATGCTCCACAAGGTCTGGAATGCGTCCATCCTGTCAAGAAGTTCAATCAGTGTGAATCAGGGAAACATACACAGCCGATCGCAAGAAGACTCCAGGTCCTCCCCAAAATTAGACTCCAAAATGCTTCTGGCCAAACACCATCAGCAACATAGAGCTTCTACGACAAACAAAACTAGCAAACATTGCGACCGAAATAAGAAAGCGCAAATGAAGATGGATCGATCATACATTGAGGAAAACCCCAAATGGCATAACATGGATGTCATTAAAATGGAATCCGCAAGGGGGACGAAACGTGGGAAGATCAGCTATAACCAGGAAGAGAACTATGCTAGCCGAAGCGAAGCAACTTGGTAAATCATGGGTGAGCTGAAAACAAAAGCCCGCAATTGAGTCAGATGATTCAGCGTAGTAGAGGCCCTTTGCTCCTAAATCGGATATAAAGGAAAAAAAAATCAAAAATTGATAAGATTTTTTTGTGGAATAAGGCCCTGGTCGATTCATACTGTAATCCAAAAAATCAATTTCCCTCATCAAAATTTGACACTTATCTAATCTTATAGTTCGAGCAAATACTTTTTTTACAGAATCCCTTTTCCAGAAAGACTGAATGTGTTTGCTTGTTAGTTGAAATCGAGAAAGACGATTTTCAGGAAGATGATTGTGAAGGCTCAGGTTAAGTTTGAGTAAACAGTTCCAGTTAAAAAATGAACTGGGGTCAAAGGTTCAGAATCGTTTGGAGCATCAGACATAACTAGCGGTCGAGAGTTTATTATTCCCTCTATCTGCACGACGAGTATACTAAACTCCTCAAAATGTAAAACTCTCTCTTCATTGTGACTTATATTTCTGGCATTGCTCGCATGATTTGACATACTCGGTTATACAAGGTGAGGAAAAAGTATGGAAACCACTAAAAATCTCGCGGATTTCGGTCAAAAAAGCAATGAGCAAGGTTTATTCTTAGGTAATTTTCATCAAGGAATTTAATGGTGAACTTGGTTGTGACCTTGACCTTCATCTTCAAGGTCATTTGTAGGTCACGGTCATTTTTTTAAATTAGAACCCCTATTTTTGATGACAGAATCGAAAAGAGCGATCAATTGTACGTCCGAATATGTATTTTCCATGACCTCCCAAGGTCACCTGAAGGAATAATGATTTGCTATGAAATTAAAAAAAAAAAATTAAAATTAAAAAAATTAATTCTTCATTTTAAAATTTAATTTTTTTGTTTTTTTTTAAATTTTCATAGCAAATCGTTATTCTTTCAGGTGACCTTGGGAGGTCATGGAAAATACATATTCGGAAGTACGTACAATTGATTGCTCTTTTCGAATCCGATGTCAAAAACAGGGTTTCTCTATAAAGAAATGGCCTTGACCTCAAAATGACATTGAAGATGACGGCCAAGGTCATAACCAAGCTCACCATTAAATTTCTTGTTGAAAATTGCCTAAGAATAAAAGTTGCTTATTTTTTTTTTGACATACTCCGCGAGATTTTTAGGGGTTTCCATACTTTTTCCTCGCAATGTAAATTCCTTCAGATGACCTTTGGAGGTCATGGAAAATACATATTCGGACGTACAATTGATCGCTCTTTTCGATTCTGTCATCAAAAATTGGGGTTCTAATTTTAAAAAATTCCCGTGACCTACAAATGATCTTGAAGATGAAGGTCACAACCAAGTACACCATTAAATTCCTTGTTGAAAATTACCTAAGAATAAACCTTGCTGATTATTTTTTCACCGAACTCCGCGATATTTTTAGAGGTTTCCATACTTTTTCCTCACCCTTTATGTTTTCTAATACCAGGCCAATAATATTTCGATACTATTCGACTAATGGCTCGGTCGATGCCATAATGTCCAGCAGTCTGATCATTATGATAACGCATCATGTAGTATATAGGGTCGATCCTTGGTTGGTACCACCAACTGTGTATTCTCCGTGTCTTGGTCACGTGCATAATTTGACATATCGGAATGATCAATAATCTCGAAACATGTTATGATTTTTAAAATTTCTTCATCTTCAATTTGTGACTTTCGAATATCAGCAGAACCTCTGGTTGGGAAGTCTATTTGAAAAGAGCTGATGGCACAAGTTGAAATAGGTATTTCTTCCATTGGGGGCCTTGACAACGTATCAGCGATGACATTCGCCTAACCTGGAGTGTAGAAAAAATCAATATTAAAATTTTGAATTAACAACATCCATCTGGCTAATCGGACTGATGGAGATTTTAGTGACATCAGCCACTTGAGAGGGCGGTGGTCGGTGCCGATTGACATTTTTGCACCCTCAATATAAACTCTAAATTTATTCAGAGCCCATGTTACGGCCAGAGCTTCACGCTCGGTTGTATTGTAATTGCGTTCCGCTGGTAGTAAGAAGCGACTAGCAAGTTCGATTGGGTATTCATGTTCACCGTGCTCCTGAAGTAAGACCGCCCCCAGAGCATATCCCTAGCATCCGTTCTTATTATAAATGGTTTCTCTACATCAGCTTGTTAAATTGGACAGCGGTCGAGCGATTTCGGAAAGATTTTCGACGAATTTCCGGTACCATGATGCGGTAATGTATTTAGCTGCTTAATATTGTTCCTTCATTTCCGAAATTGCAGAATTTTTTTCTGGATTAGGGTGTATACCATTCTTGTCGATAATGTGGCCTAAAAATATTATTCTGTCTCTGAAGAATACGCATTTGTTTCTATTTTCTCGTAACTTGAATTTGTAAAGAGGTTTGATTACTTCGGTCAGTTCCGGCAAATGCTGTTGGAAACTCTCGGAAATCACTACGATATCATCTAGATACGCTAATATTATTATATGCGGTATACCAGTCCTGAATCTATTCATGAGACGTTGAAAAGTGGCTGGCGCATTGCGTAAGCCAAAAGGCATGCGCTTGAAACGATGCAATCCATACGATGACACGGTCTTCTTTTTTATTTAGATTTCATAATATCCGGAACGTAAATCTATCGTTGACATGAATAGTGACTTTTTCTCCAGGTGCAATAGTTCGTCAATGCGTAGCATTGGATACCTGTCGGGAATATTTATGCTGTTCAATTTCCGATAATCGATACAAATTCTATAACTATTATCTGGCTTCGGAACCATAACGACGGATGCCAACCACGGGGGTTCACATTCTTCTATGATTGTTTACCAGCTTCTGTTCATCATTTGTTAGTGTAATTCCTTCATCTGATCTTAATACCTCCCTCCATTGATGGTATTTGATTTTTATTTTGTTTATCATCTTCATATAATATAGGGTAACATTCGTTAGAATCACCAAATTTCCACTGATGATTTGAAAAATCTAGTATTAAGTTAGCTTGGGCAATATAATCTATACCCAACAAAGTTTTATGACCTGCACATTTTGATAAAATCAAAAACTTGGTGGCGAACACTTTATCTTTAACACGAATATTTACAGTTGTCACCAATAAGTACTTCATGGAGTTTTTCCGTTCCATCTGCTAAAGTAATTGTCAATTTTCTTGATTTGAATTTGGTACCATTTTCAATCATAATTTTATACAACGAATGAGACGCGATGCTTAATTTGTCAGCGGTGTCTATTATTCCCACACCAGTTCAACCTAAAATTTGTATTTGTAGCAATAGTCTTGGTTGAAGATAAATTCCATTTGTCGCTAATGAATATTAATGTGTTGAGCTACATGGCTCATACAGGCTAATTGAATCAACATTTATTTTGGGTTAGCCCCTTAATCTTGCTTTACAAAATGTTGCATTACAAAATCTTGCATTACAAAATCTTGCAAGTACAAAATCTTGCAAGTACAAAATATTGCATTACAAAATCTTGCATTACAAAATCTTGCATTACAGAATGTTGCATTACAAAATCTTGCATTACAAAAACTTGCATTACAAAATCTTGCATTACAAAATCTTGCATAACAAATCGCATTGCCAAAATTCTACTGTATAATGATAATTATACAGCAGAATGTTACTTGAGATATCCAAAATCAAATGTCCAGGATTAAATATTCTAAGCAGAATATTATGTTGAGATATTCTGGAAAATGGAGATTTCCATTTTAATTTTAATATTAAATCTTCATTAATCAGAAACGAAAATTTAAATTCTGGGAAATGAAGATTAAATCTTCCTTATCCAGAATATTTTGTTGAAATATTTTGAAAAATGGAGATTTCCATTCTAATTCTAATATTAGCCGTATTTCTTAACGCATAGTTATCCGGATCGCTATCAGCACAATTTTTTTTATTTTATTTTTTTATAAGTATATTGAACTTTTATGAGTACGCAATAAATATTATGTTAGATACTAAAGACAACTACAGATACTAAAACTGCAAAATTTTGCATTTGCAAGATTTTGTATTTGCAAGATTTTGTACTTGCAAGATTTTGTATTTTCAAGATTTTGTAACTGCAAGATTTTGGGTTGGCAAGATTTTGATTTGCATGATTTTTACAAAATGCAAGATTTTGTACTTGAAAGATTTTGTAATGCAAGATTTCGGGGCGCTCCCATTTATTTTTGATTCTTCTGTACTTGATTCGGTATCATGAATATTAGCCACTGCGATTGGTGCTGTTTATCGGTTACAGTTTTGACATGTACTTTTAACATAACCTTTTAGCCCACAATGAATACAAGCTAATTCGTATTTCACTTGTTTCTCAGAACTGTCTAATTCTGAGTTGACTTTTTCACTAATTCTGACAGGTTTCCTGGATTAAATTGAAATATCGTGACCATTTCTCTTACAATATTTGCAGTATGGTTTTTTATTTTGCGTATTTTCCGATTTGTTTGATTTTGTATCATCAGTTGTATAATCTTCGAAAAAATATTCTTCCTCTCGGGCAAACACTAACAACTCGTTGAACGTTTTAAATGACTCACGTTTGACTTTTCCACGAATGCGTCTAAACAATAATCCATAAATCATATTTAGTTGCACATGATCAGGTAACACGTCGGGTAACTGTGCGAATAGTGCGCGAACATATTACAAACGAAGAAGTCAGTATTGACGTTTTCTGCTTGCGACTTCGAAAAAATCTCTTTGTAGATTTGGTAAGCAGGTTTCTTTCGTCCAAACGATGTGTGTAAGAGTTTAATAGCTTCTTCAAATGTTGATATTGCAATCCGATATAACCCGATTTTTACCGAGTATAAAATTTATACTGAATTAGCAAATTCTCAGCATATGGCGCTTCAATTGCACAGCAAGTTATAATTAATTAATTCAAATTTTAATTTCATCTGCTTGGGTTACCTCTGCTGGTCGATTATCTCTCATAAATAAAGTTTAATTTTGTACAGTATAATTGTCTTATAGGAATTATTCGACTCGAATTTTGACGTTATGTTGAGTCATATTATCGACACCGACTTACAAATACAGCAGAATTTTGAAGATTTAATGTGATTTTTCCAGGCTTTCAAGCTTACTTGAGGTTTGCTTGGTGTTTACTTATTTTTTGAGATTTTGAAGATTTTTCGAGATTCTTCAAGATTTCGATATTTTCCGAGATAGTTTGCATTTAAATATAAGAGATTTCCGAAATTCGAGTTTTTGAGGTTTGTAGAATAATCTAGATATCTGGGTTTGAATAGCGGTAAGTTGCTTGTTAGATAACTGAGAAAGAGTTTTTTCCTTTTGAATATCTTTGTTAGTTTGTGCAACATCTAGTACTTTACTAAAACATCAAGTTTAGTCTTACGCACTTATTAGTTTATGGCGCATTGTATTTTTATTTATTCCATCTCCAAGTTCTTTAATTCTCAATTATCGGCCATAATTAATAGGTTATGGGCCCAGGACCGTGATTATCGTATAAAGGAAACATTGCTAATCATTGAAAACACATTATTTTCGAGAAATTACAACTTTTCATCGTAAAAAGAAAAAAAAATGGCTGATGCAACGAAGGTACAAATTACCAAGCTAAACAACGATAGTTACCTGGTGTGGCGATATAAAATCGAGCTTTTACTGATCAAGGAGGATTTGTGGTCAGTAATCACCGAAGTACAATAGCACCAGTAGATGCAACTCAATTAGCAGCTTGGAACAAAAGAGATAGTAAAGCGCGCGCACATATTGGCCTATTCATTGATGACAACCAAATCATACACGTAAGGAATAAAGTGACGGCCAGAGCGATGTGGGAGTCACTGCAGGATTATCATCAAAAATCTACTTTATCCAATAAAGTGCGACTTTTAAGACGGTTATGTCGGATGAGGTTACCTGAAGGCGGAAACATGCACACACATCTATATGCCATGGACGAATGTATCGGCGAATTAACCACTTTGGGTGAGCCATTAGCAGAGACTTTTGCAGTTTCATTGTATACCTATCAAGTTTATCAGAATAACTTACAGTGTTCTAAAAACCGCTCTCGAATCACAAGCGGAGGCTGACTTGACGAAACGCATGCGGTGAAAAACAAATTATTGGAGGAATATAAACGTCGACATGATATCGAAAATGCGAGTGTCAGCGGAGAAAAAGCGCTTAAATTTCACTAACAACAAGGCACAAATTCAGATCATTCCCAAATATAATGCTTTTTCTGCAAAAATAAGGGAGAGAAAAATGAAGCAGGCAACCAAGGGCAAAATCAGGCAAATACAGTTCAAAATAAAGGTGATACAGTGGATGCGTAAATATATCTGAATGGTGTGTGGATTAAGGTGCATCGGCACACATGAGCAGGGACAAGTCATTTTTCAAATGTTTGACCAAATCCCCGATGAATTCGGTTGCATTAGCCGTTAGTAGTAATTTACCAATTAAAGGAACCGGCATTATCGAATTCAACAATGCAGCCACAAAATTCAGATTAATGGACGTACAGTTCGTGCCTGGACTTAAGCGTAATCTGCTGTCAGTTAGTAAGCTGGCTAAAAGCGGCTGTACCATCACGTTTAAAGGTGAACAATGTGAAATAAACAAAAACGATATAACTCTATTTGTTCTTAAATCCAGAAACGATGTCTACAAAATGGAACATCAAGCACTTAACATAACTCAACCAGCAAAATTGAAATGCATTCATGAATGGCATAAAGTTGTTGGCCATCGCAACTTAATCGATATCAGGAAAATGGTGGAATGTGTAGCCAATATGAAGAGAGCAAAGTGCGATCATAATGATATTTGTGAAATATGTCTCCAATATAAGAAAACCAGAGATCTATTTCCACTACAATCGTACACAAAGCCAACGGGTAAATTGGATCTAATACACACCGACGTATGCGGACCGATACAAATACCAACACCAAGGGGTATAATATTCTTACCCTTATTGATGATCATACAAAATATTCGCATATATATTTGTTGAAACAAAAATCAGATGTTTGCGGATCACCCAAAGTAATCAGGTCAGACAGGGGTGGTGAATATATGAACAATGTGCTGCGGAACTATTTAAAACAAAAGGGAATTAAAACCCAGTCCACAGTACCGAACTCGCCACAACAAAACGGAGTTGCCGAACGCAAAAATCGGACCCTAATCGAAATGACACGGTGCATGTTAGCAAGCTCAGGTTTACATAAACAATATTGGGGTGAAGCAGTGACTACAGCAAATCATATAATCAATCGTCTACCAACTAAGAGTGTAAAAACCACTCCGTATGAGCTCTGGAACGATAAATCACCGGACTTAAGTTATTTACATATATTCAGAGCACCTGTATATGCCCTCGAACCGAAAGACCACCGTAAAAAGTTGGACGACACAGGTGAAATAATTATTCTTCATGGGATACGAACTTGGTACAAAAGGTTATATACTTCTGGATGTTAACACACAGAAAATAAAGATCTGCCGTGCTGTCAACTTTATTGAAGCCGAAATAAAAAACCAATCAACCATTGACATCTGAAGCGATCATCGAACGGAATCAGCTGACAACGATAATCAAACGGAAACAGCAGACGGCGATCAACATCAACTCATTGAAGCAGTACCGTAAAACGAAAATGATTCAGATTCAGAAGCTGAAGAAGAACAACCAGCGCGACGTTCTACAAGACCAAATAAGGGAATGCTACCACAACGATTAGTAATGGAAATAAATAAGGCAACAAACGAAGTAAATCCAGATCCTGCTACATATGAAGATGCGGTAAATGGCCCAAACTCTGAAAATTGGATAACGGCTATGAATGAAAGAGATGGATTAGCTCCATAATTTTGGAATTTGGGAAATAACAAAATTACCTCCTGAAGAAAATGCAAATGGTTCCAAATGGGTCTATAATGCTTTGGTAGCGGAAGGTTTTCCATAAAAATTCGGTTGAGATTACGACGAAGTTTTTGCACCAGTAGCGAACCCGACAACTTTGAAGATTCTTTTGGCAGTAGCGGGAAAAAGGAATATGGAAGTTAAATATTTCGACATTCAAACTGCATACCTAAATGGAGATCTATCATATACCGTTTATATGAAACAACCGAAAGGCTTGACGGCCGTTAACCGTACGCAGGTATGTAAACTTATAAAAAATGTGTATGGTCTCAAACAGGGTGCAAAAGAAAGGAATAAGAAATTTGACACTATCATGAATAAGAACAGATACGAGAAAAGCGATAATGACCTTAGTTTATACATAAGGGACAGGAACAGTTCGAGTCACATCTACCAATACTAGGCCGGATATTTCCATTGCGACATCAATATTAGCAAGACGTGTGAGTGACCCAAAGCAAAATGCGACTGGAATGAGGTAAAGAGAGTTTTCAGATACAGAAAACGACCAAAGTTTCAAATGCTACGTTGACGCTGACTGGACAGGAGATCATATACTTCAACGGAGCGGTGATCTCGTGGGTCAGTCGAAAACAAACATCTGTCTGTTTATCTTCGACAGAAGCTGAATTTATCGAATTTGCTGAAGCTATACGCGATCTTATCTGGATAGAGCGCATATTCAACGACTTGGACGAGACAATCGTAACTCCAATTAAAATATTCGAGGACAATCAAGGATGCATAAAATTGCTCAATAATCGTAAAATACAAAATACAAATTCGTACACAGCTTTATAATTTCAAACAAGATAACAGCCATTTATTGTTCAACCGACAATATGATTGCAGATATGCTGACGAAACCACTAGATGGACCAAAATTGGCTAGACACGAGAGCAATTGGTTTGATCCTTGTATGAAACAATACAAACTACGCTAATTCAGAGGATTAATCATTTATCCTCGTTCATAAAATCGGGCCTACATGTTGAGAAGGAGTGTTAGTTTGTGTAATTAGTTTGTGCAACATATAGCACTTTTGAATAAAACGTCAAGTTTAGTCTTACGCACTTATTAGTTAATGGCGCATTGTATTTTTATTTGTTCCATTTCCAAGTTCTTTAATTCTCAATTATCGGCCATAATTAACAATCTTAGCTTTACAATTTTCAAAATTGTTCTAAGAGTCTAACAATAAGTTTATTCGAGATTTTCGGGATTTTTTTTTTGTTGAGAGTATCTCGATTATTCTAGAACTGCATAATTATTCGAACTTTTCGAAATTATTCGAGTCTATTCGCGTGGTATTCCAGAATTAGTGATAATATGGTAATTATGTTGACTTCGATGTTATTCGAGATTTTCGATATTATTCGAGTTTAGCTTAGAATTGAATTACAACTAAGCATAGCACTTAAATGAATTAGTTTACAGATAGAGAAGAGATTCCTGAAATTCAAGATATTTTGATTTATGTAGATTTTCAGATTTAAATAGCGTTGTTGTCGTTTGCGAGATTATTTATGGTTTTGAGAAGACTGCATAGTATTTTTCAGATTAATGATTTCATAATTTTTCAAGATTATTCTATGATTTTATGTTTATCCAAGTTTTTCTGGAATATTCGAAATTTTATGTAAATATCGAGATTATTCTAGAACTCTCATTACATTCAGAAGATTACTCAAACTTTTCGAGATCACTCATATTACGATATTTCTTGGAATCCGCAATAGGTTTTGTTGCATCTTGTTACAGAATTAATGATTTGTTGATGATTTTGTGTTTAAGCTTTCCAGAATTTGCGTAGCATTGAGTTACGTACAGATACAGTTAAGCTAAGTTTGTAGGATGTCGAGCTATATAGATGCCGTTTTTCTACTGGCTTCGAGATTAATCGAAACCTTGTTGCCTATTGAAAATTTTTCAGCAAATATTTATGTACGTAAACTCGCAATTAACGACAAAAATTGTGCATGTATCACTCACTACCTTTATTGCAGTCAGTAGTTTTAGTTTTGCTGCAGAATTAATTTTTGAACGCTAAGCTGTTTGGAGTTGGTAAATTTTTGAATGTACCCAACAAAAGCAAAAACTCTTTTTACTCAAATACTTATTACAAATAATCATTTCTCAAGTAATTTAATGATCTCGTCAACACTCAGTCCCTTTGTCTCGTGCAAAACAAATTACGATATACACCATATATGCGATACAAGAAGCGGCAAAAAACCATTGCAATCCAAACATTCCCAATACAATGACAACATTGAAATAAAACCTATGGAATATAAATCCAGCTAAGGACAGTAATAAACGTCCAACAACGACTATATCACCTCGTATCTTAAATGGTAAAATTTCAGTTACAACAACATAGGGTATTGTTGAAATACCCCAGCCTTGATTGATTAGGGCATCGGCTACAGTCACCACATATATTTATGAAACGCTCGAGACATCAATCCTTGTTTGATCACGCAGCAATATGTACGTGCCAAAAATGAATAAACATATTCCGCTTATTAGGCCGGAGGCGCACAGTAATTTTCTTCATCCTAAACGATCGGTCAGCACGGGCGACATTACCACCCCCAAAAATTGGCCGCGAATCAGATAAATAGCATTTTACTTAATTTTCGCAACAGCACACTAATCAGGTTCTGTATTCAGGACGCTAATAACATCACGATGATTTTATGTTAGTTCCATCAATAGATCTTTGAATTTTTCATATTTTTCTCATAAGGATGAGAAGGTAAAAATGGGTATGATGATGGGCTCCTATTAGTTCCGTCAATTGCTAGTACACCTGAGGGGCAGAAAAAGCAGGAAGCTAAACTGACACAGGACGCTTTATTGTTTTATGCTCTCTCCCTCATGTTTTTATGGTGTGGTTGACTGTGTGGGGAAATTACTCAGTAATCTGTTATCTAACAATACTACGTACAGTTGACGTCAGACTAATTTGGCGAGTTGACAATTTCGGTCGCTAGTTGTCCGTTGGTATTATTAGTCAGGCATCTTCTCCTTTTTTTGGTGCAGAGTAGTCTAAATAGTTAAAAAAACAAATTTTAAACACATGGCGAAAAATTAAAGATTTTAATTTTTATTAACAAAAACAACAAAATAAATTCAATTCAGCTTTTCGGTAAGGAATCCTTTGAACACGGTATGGCATATTGAATATTGAAATTTAAGCTTATAACCGCTACTCAAGTAATTTTATAATCTGATCAACAGTCAAGCCCTTCGTTTCCGGTAAGCAAAAGAAGATATACAAACAATATGCAAAACAACATGCAGCATATAACCATAGCGTTCCAAACATTCCGAGTGTTTGAACCATATCGAAATAATATCTAAGCAAAAAGAATCCAGTTAAGGCCATTGCTAAGCGTCCAATAATTACCATGGTACCTCGTATCTTAAATGGTAAAATCTCAGTTGCAATAACGTAAGGTAATGTTATAATACCCCAGGACGCATTAGTTAGGAGTCCGGCTACAGCCACCAACGGTACCCATGAAGCGCTCGAGACATCAACACTTGTCTTTTCTTTTAGAAATGAGTACAAACCAAAACTGAATAAAAATACTCCGGATATTAGACTGGAGGCGATGAGTAGTGTTTTTCGCCCTGCTCGCTCGACCAGTGTGGTCGATATTAGGGCTCCAAAAAATTGTAATATTCCTACTATGATAGATGATAGATTTGGTGAAAGTGATGATCCCTGTTGTTTGAACACTGTTCCAGTATAATTTGTCATAACAAAATTTCCGCAGGCTTGTGTCATGACCACAGCAATAACTGACATTAAACTGCCTCGTATGGCTGATTTTGTTGCAAAATCCGATATTTTTAAATCGGAAAATTTATGTGATGATTCTATTGCTACACGCTCCATCTCCTGAAGTTCAGCCGCCACCTCATCCGGCACGGCTAAAGTGTTATTATTTCTAAAACCTCGAAAAAATTTCAAAGACTCGATTGCATCATCTAAACGATTTTTTGATATTAGAAACTCAGGTGAATCGGGCACAATCCAAAATAAAATCATAAACATAACTGGGAATGTTAACGATAGAAATGCATTCAGGTAGTAGCTGAGATAGGCGCCCCATACATAACCAAGCAAAATACCAAAAAATACGTGTACTTGGAGCAAGGATCCTAAATGGCCGCGTATCGAAACCTCTGCTATTTCCGAGATATAAATCGGAATCACTAAATAAATGCCACCACCAGCAAGGCCACCGACTATGCGGGCAGCATAAATGTAAGTAACATTTTCGGCAAATATTAGAAGAATCCAGAACACCACAATTGGAATAGCGCATATATAAGTGGCCAATTTTCTTCCATATTTTTCTATTATAAACCCAGTCGCTAGAGTTCCTAAACTATTTCCTACAAATAGGACTGAAATGATAACAGACACCTGTTCATCTGTGATTGGTCCACTCGACAATGGTGTGTCATCCGACTTCAATAGTAAAATTCCAGGTGATGGCCATCCCAAATATTGGCCATATCCTATACTCAACAGATTAGCTGAAATAGTTATAAAAGACGAGTTGAGACTAAATATTTACGTAACGCCAATTTATAATAATCACCAGAGAATGTTATGTAGTACTGGTAGAACTTCATTTTACTTTACAGTCACTTTTTCCCTTTGACTGGTGTAGCACACAATTAAATTTCAAATGAAACTTGTACAAATATTTCTGTGAGCCACCCATCTATACGAAATACGAAATTTAAAATTTTTTGTTTTTTTATGACTGTTAGAACTAAGGTTCTAAGCAATTATTATTATTTTGGTTAAAGCGTTTGATATTCATACAAGATCTCTTCTAAAAATTAGCCACACAAAATTTTTTTGAAACGCTTTTCAAATTACTTAGAAGTTTCCCAACTTGGCAAAACATCTCACGAATCAGATGTATATCAAATACAAGATTTGATATCTTCAATTCTATTTTTCTAGATGTATGTAAGTGTGATAATGCGACATTTTAGGCGTAGCATTACAAGATCTCAGGAAATTAATCTTCTCTTAGTTTCAAGCAAATGGCATTCAGTGACTTTACGCGTACACATAAACCTTAAATGTAAACAACTTAATACCTAAAACCCTTAAAATCTAAATAATAAATCCACAAATCTAAAAATCGGGGTACCATCATATTCCCGAAAATAAAATACCCACAAAAATGCAAAATAATTTGCCCAGAAATGGAAGCTACATAATTTCATGTCTTCCTTGCGCAGAATAGACCAATGCCAAGCGGCTTCGGGGATTTTTTTATTTTAGTATGCGAAAATGTTCCAATTTCTATGAATGTTAGAATTTCAATAATTCGTGACAGTGGGGGTTTGGGGTATGGCCATCCTCATGGGCATAAAACCAGGACAACCCATCCGAAAGATCATAAAATCTAGAAACCCCAGAACTTAAAAACTTTATAACGTATAAATCTAAACACCTTAATATCTAAATATACGATCCCTGATGGTAGTGACGATGGTGATAGTGATTGTGATCGTGATGAAGTACGATGGTTTGATGGTAAGATGGTGCGATTGTATGATGGTAGGGTGGTATGATGATATAGTGGTATGATGGTATGATGTTATGATGGTACGATGGTTTAGTGGTAGCATAGTTTGATGGAATATTAGTATGAATCATCGTAATAATAATTATATAATTGTATGATGTTATGATGGTGTGATGGTATGTTTATATGATATTATGCTGGTTTAACGGTTTATGGTATAATTATGGTATAATGGTACGATGGTACGGTTATTATGGTATAATGGTACGATGTATTCTATGACGGAATGTATGATTATTGTTATTAACGGTATCATTCGAAAAATCCGCCTTTGGAAGCATGTCAAACAAATTTCGATAACAACACAGGAGTTTATCTGGAAATCATCGCCTCATCGAGGGAGTTTTACGCCAGCTTCTTCTACAATCTAGAGAAAGAAAGTAAAGATAATGATAAACTTGAGGGAAACATTTTTATAAACATAGAATTCAATTACCTGAAACATGAGGGTCTCATCTCATGGTAAACCTGTCTCACAAGCTCACATTCTATATTTCATTGTTAGGGGCCCAACCTATTACAAATCAATTAGCAATTAACACTGACGTACTATATCCTTCTAAGTATGTGGCTAGGTAAAGGAGGACGCACCTTCATTAAGTGGATTTGGTAATTTCTAACGAAGGACAAGAGTAGACCATGGAAGTATGGTCGGCATTAATTTGAAGAAAATGTTATGATACATATTCAAGGGCATTGCTTAAAATTGAAAAAAAAAAAAAACGGAAAATTTTACGCCATATTCCGGGATTTAAAATTTTATGTTATGTTATGTTAATTTGATTTTTTCAAGACAACTTCAAACAGGAAGTGGGAAAATTAAATAACATAAAATGAATTTTATTGCACTTTAAACGGGGCCATATAACCATACACACCTACGCTGTACACCACCACATTTCCAACCACTGGGGCTTTGAAATAAGTTTCCATTGTACTACGTCCTAATCGTGGCATTATATGATCGCAGTTCCAGAATTCCGGTTTGATGAAGTTACGTTTAATGGAGGAAAATGTTGAAGAAATATGAACTTCCAAGAATTTAAAAGTTATATAACTCCGAAACTACACCACATACGATAAGAGCAAGAAGTTCCAAAACGAGCAGAAAAGTTTAGGTTGATCTTTCAAAGAAAGTAAGACCGGTTATTTTGGTAGTTACGAGATGTGATACTGTGGCGGTATATAGTTCAATAGATCAATGAGTAATTTATTCTGTGTACTTTGGTCCTTTTGGTAATGGTTCTTACACATAATATGCGTTGGGTGCTGGGCTTATTTGTATTGAATTAGGCTAGAATTTTTAGAAAAATTAGCTCATGCTACCTCATTCGACGACAGTTTGCATGAGTGACTGTGGTCGTTTTCCGACTATAAGTAATCATGGGTGCAATTATTGTATTGTACATGGTAATGATTGTCTTGAAAGGCACTTTCTGTTTCTTAATAAAATGTTACATCTACCGAGCGATGCCGATTGCCTGACGACACCAAATTCGGATAGTATAAGGCCGATATAGACGTAAGGTCAGATGCCAGCACATCCCAGGGCTTCAATTAATTCCTGAAGAACAGGCTCAATAGTGGTGAGAAAGATGTCATCGGCATAAGCAAAAGTTAATGATATTGTCTGAAGCTCCTTCTGGAAAACCTGAAGTTACAACCGATCATATAACGAATTATAATCAAGAGATTCTCCGTAAAGCAAAAAATTAAAAATTAAAGAGTCATCCCAATTCTTCATTTTTTACAATTGGGTGATTATAATCTTTCTGGAACCACTTGTCTGCCCTCTTTGATTGATGGTACATTCCAGCCTAGTTTTATAGATAGTGGTGCAGCTTATCATTTAATTTGTATGTTAAATCTTACTGGAACTAGCCAGTAAAATACGATAATCGTATTTAAGATCTTATAATTTCCAACATTGATTCAAATTCAATAAAAGTTTTCCAGGTCAAAATGTATTAACTAAGGTTGATGGTCTTGAAATTATCGTTTCATTTTTGGAAGTTTTAAGTTTATGAAATGTAACGACAATATTTTCTGCATATTTAAGCATGGTAATTACACGAAAATTAATGGATTAAATGTCAATAATTTCGTAAAACTTTTTTTTGACAATGTTTGCATTCAAACTAATCCAAAAATGTTACCAAATCAATAAATAAATCTAGAGCCTTGCCTCAAATCATGCTTAATGATTTTAATACAGTTAATAGTCCAACAGAAATTTGTAATATTTTTAACCGATCTGGTAATAGGTTAACTATAGACCAATTAAAATTTTAAATGTTATTTCAAAATTTTTTGAGCAATTACTTCTTGCGAAGTTTACTGACCGAAAAATGGTTAAAATAAATATTAGTCAAATAAATTAAATGAAATTATTTAAATTTAAAAATAAATAAGAGCCGGATCACGTCATGCTGTTAATAAATTTAAATGATTCTTGCTTAAATTTAGTGAAAAAGCATAAACTACTGATGGTACTTGGCAATTCATTCCATTTTCTGAAACAGCTAAGTAAAACCAAATCATTCAGGATGACTTTTGTATTAGTTGGATCAACATATTTATCTTTCATTCTTATACACGTATCATAATTATTAAAAGTTACTTGGAGCAAATGAAAAGAATGTGGGGGCAAACCGCTACTTGTAAAGGATTGAATTAATTTTTTAACAAATAGATGCAACGTGATTGTTCCAAGTGAAGTTATTATTAATTATAAGATCACGATTATTAACTTTATCCGTTTTAATATATAAAATATAACAATAAATAGTTTACCAGCAGTAACCAGCTCAACTCTTCCTATTGATGCAATGTTACCTTACTTATTTTTCAAAGTAGATCGGTAATAAAAACATACGCCTCCCTCCAACGATCAGCAGGCCGATCAAACCTAAAAACATTGTATCCCGAAATATGAATCATTGTATCAGTTAAATGAATCAACAACAATTCCCATCTCAATGAAGTGTATACATCGTTTCCAAAAATCTAGAAAATAAGAAAAACTTGATTTAAACTGTGCTAATCTCCAGCATCTCCACTTTTTTTTAAAGGATTTAATATATACTCCTACAGGCCAAAAGCTTGATGTAAATATCACGTCGAAAAGATTATGAGGTATCCACTTTAAAAGATCTAAATGCTACACAGTTACTTAGCCTTTTCGCCGGCGTAACGTTCAAACATCCAATATTGTAATCAGAATCCGTTTCCTTTTTTGATGTTTAATGAATTTATTTTGATTAAATAAAACCTTTCGAGAATCAAAAAATCTGAACTTTAATACACGAATAATTTACAAATCTAAACGTCGCTAAAAAGCTAAAAAAAAGCTAAATATAAATAGATAATAAATTTTTAAATTGTTACACAAAGGTGTTTGGCAAAATTGATATTTGAACATTTGAGGACCAATTTAAGAAATTTCATTACCGCCGAGAAATTCGAAAATTTTTAACTTAAAATTTACTTTCAAAAAGCAAAATTCAAAATATAAAAAGATTTAAAGGAGTTAACAAACCCTAGAGACAAAATTTTCAAATATTCTTAATTCCGAAATTCGTTTTTTTTCTAATTTTGTATTCGGTAACAAAAATTTAAAAAATTTAAGTTTTTCATATTGAAATTTAAACATAGTTTGGAAATTCAAGGAAGTATTAAACCAATTCCATTTCTATCAAAAAATTGAAAGATTTATAATTTCAGATTTGGCTGGTTAGGTAAAATATAATATTTGAAGGTGACAAACAAAATTTGGTAGGAAAAATTCGAAATTAGATTTTTAACGGTCCCAAGTTTATAAAATTTCGATAATGTTAGATTTAATAGTTTTCAGATCTGGTACAGGATTTCGGAAAAAATATAACTTAAAAATAAAAATGAACAGATTTAAGATTTCCTCGCTTCTAAATAAAAATTTCAATTGTAGTAATGGCGAACATCGCAAATCGAAAATACGGTATAGGTACATAAATACTCTGAAATTCGGTAATACAAAATTAAAAATCCTATCAGAAATTTAGGAATTGAATGGACTAAAATTTAATTTTCTACAGCCTTAAAATTTTCAAACTCTAAAGGAAAGCGGCCAATAATTTTGTAAATTAGTAATTTTAGATTGTGATTGTTATGTGCATTGCAATTAGTTTTCGGAAAATGATAACCTATGATATATTTTGAAGCATTAAATAAAAGAACGGACCCCTGTTTACGGCGAATTACGGAGCGAAAATGACACTAGCAAGTCAGTAGCGGTTGACAGGAAAAGAAAAAAAAAAGATTTCTAGTTTTGGCGTCGAAAGTCGTCACTCTATGTAGGGTAACATAGATTTATTAAAATAAAAGAAAATCAACAAAAGTTGTAGTCTAGTTTTTAAGAGTAATTGTTTGTATCTTGTTGCTTAATAAATAATAAATTAACTAAGTACAAATAAATTATGATTAAAAGAAAAGTCTAACTAATCCGGTGTTTTGCTTCGATTCTGTCCAATTGAGTGGATTTGTGCAATTTAGCAGCGATCATTACATAACAACATCTGAAAATTAAAACTTATTTAAGGTTTATATTCACTCGTTTATATTTTGCAATTTTTAAACAGAAAAAAATTCAAAAACGAGAATTTTGAATTAACCCTAATCTACCTGGGTTGAGTCTCGCAGACTCATTTTAATTTTATTAGCTAAAATCATCTACTAACAATTTCTTACTTCTACCGATTATAGGCCTAACTTGCCCATTTTCAAAAAAAACAAACATTAAAGCATGCGATGAGTCTCTTAGACTCAATAGGTTATGAAGGAAATTAACTTGGTATAAGAAAAGTTTAGCATTTTAGACTTTTTATAGATTACTGGTAGAATAAAAATTCAATGCCAAGGTGTATCCATCATTTTATGCATTTTTATTGTATACTCCAATCAGAAGCGAGTGGTCTGGTCTGTTAATGCAACGTATTTACTGCATGCATAAAGAACACCAAATTTGTCAATATAAAATAAACGCCCAAAGCAGAAATAATTGTTCAATTGCATAAAATTTTTGTGCGAACCATAACTCTTCATTTTATTTCTTTCTTTACGTGTCCCACAAAGTTCTAACACAACTATCAATTTTCAGGCAACTTAAGTTTTTGTTTTATTTTCATTCATCAACTAGCACAAGTAAAAGCGGTATGTAGTCGCTGTTTCAATGCAGAAAAAGGGATTTTAATTAAGCATGCACAAGTGAAAATATAATATAAAAGGAAATGACGTTGTTTGGGTCACCCTCGACCAAAACCGTGTAGTAGCAACGTTTAGGGCACAGACATACATACACATACACATATAAGTAAACTTTTTTTGAGTCTATTGATCTAAACGACCTTAAATGGTCGAAAACAATTTTTTTTCAAAAATGTTGTTCCAATAACAACTTTGCTTGTCTGAATTATTTCTTTTGTGAACTTTTAAAAATTTTCAGTAAAAACAAAATCTCTCGAATAATTTGGAAAATCTGCAACAATTTCGAAAATATTTCTAATCTCAAAATCTCACAAATCTTCAAAAACAAGCAATCCTGGAAAATTTGAAATATTTTCCCAAAAATGTCATCTATGTAACTCAACATTCTCCAAGTTAATCAGTCTATAGCACCATGCTATGAAAATTTATAAAAATATTGAGAAACTCGAAGAATTTCGAAATGATCGAATAATCTCGAAATGGTTGAATCGTCTTACATTTCTAGAAAACTCTAGCTCAGATATTCAACCAGTGTTTAGACACTCAACTCTATTCAACACTAACAATTTCGAAATCTAGATAAATCCAAAAATCTGACTTTAGAATCTCATCTCTGTAAGACCACAAAACAGAATCGAACTCTAACGAAAACTCGAATAATCGAAAAATCTTTAAACTTTTAAATAATATCTACTAGGTACATTACACTCCGTGTCAAACCAACTTCAAATAAGCTAAAATCTTCCTATAAATCCTATAAAATATCAAAAATCTCGACATAAATCGAACAAACTCGATTATGCTAGAATAATGGCAATATTCTCAAGAAATTTTTAGTATTCCGAAAATCTCGAATAAAATTAGAATTCTAGAGTAAATTTCGCTTAATATTTCATATACTATGCATATAACACCCCAAACAAATCTCGAATAAGGTTATAAACCTCGAAGAATGGCATAAAATATCGAAAATATCGATATACCTGTCAATCAGCAACATTTCGAATAATCCCTATTAAGACAATTACAATGCGAGTGGCAATTGCAATTTTAATATAGTAAACGGCATATTTGGATCAGTAGTTATCAGCTTTATTCTTGGCATAAAACCAATATTACCTTTTCCAACACCTGTAATAACTCCTAGTTTTACAGATTTTTCAAATAATTCAATCACCACTATACGGACACCATTGACTAAACCTGATTCTAAATTCATATTCCTGATAAGCATAACTATTGCACCTACTTTCAAGATTAGTTTGTGTGCTGGCATTCTAAAAGGTGTAATAGAATTAATATACTCTAATAGTATGCTTATATGTTTCTGAATGATCCGTTGTGATGATCGGATCGGCCCTGTAATACTCCTTGGAATCCCCGGCAATTAAATTTAGCACTTCTTTGTTGATCTGGTAGCAATTATCATTTAATGGGCAAAAAATTGCTCTTACTGAATACTGATCTACAATATATTACGGGGATGCAAACAAAATGAGTCTTGTTCGCATATAAAACTGGTGGGAATCTCAATCATATTTTGTCGATGAGTACATTGCTGTGTTCCATTTCCCAATTGGTGCAACCACTTGGAAAATTCTCGTTCATTGCACCACTTGTAAAACTTGTCTGAACTCTCCACCGAAAAGTATTACTTTTCCATCCATTGGAACATTAGCTAACAACGCGTCCTCACATTTCATAATATCACGAAGTAGGCGATCTATACAGTCCACTGCCGCTGCTGGTATCATCGATGCCTCATCAATTAAAATAATTGACGCTTTACGTAGCTCTGTAGTTCTATTTCATGTTGGTTTTATCGAAGAAACGGACGAAGATATTATCGGTGCAGGGAGACCGAATAAACGATGGAGTGTCGTTCCGCTATCTAATAGTAATGCCGCTATTCCAGTCCAGGCAGCTGTCAGAGCTATGTCACCTCGCCCCCTAACTATACTCAAAATACATGAATAAACGAACGACTTACCACATGCGCCATGATCTTTCAAGAATAACAAATTGGCTTCGGCATGACCTGAGGTTGCGTCCAGAATCCGAGTTACTTCATTTTTGATCATTACATATTTAAATGATCATAGATACCAGCACCTCGAACAATCTCTTCAATTTGGTTATATGTAGGCACAATAGATCGTAACATAATCGGTATCGGTAGACCGATCCCGCCGCAGTTTAAATCATTAGCTCTTAGAATTTGATCGATTTGCTGTAATGCCGCATTTTCAGATGCCGATTCATCAACTTCAACCATATCTTCTGTCATAGAAGCTTTGAATGTCATCCACAATTGATTTGGTGATGTTGGTTGGCAAAAACAACAAATTTAAGAAAACAGTTCCCGCAGTTGTCGTGGCATACGCGTGCTCTGCATTTCTTCCAAACAGTTGTGCCACTCGGAATCGTCCTCAAGTAGACCTCGAGAAAGTCCGCTTCTTTGAAGGTTTCCAAAGTTACCCCATTGTAGAAGCGCAAGTCAGCAAAACATTTAGCCCATTTTACATGAAGTAGTAACATGCGTATATAAAATCGGGTATGTTCATTTGGCGCGGCCCCCTATATTCTTCCAATAATTTTGCTAATACCTTTTAGGCGTGGCATCCATTTCGGGGCATCCAAGACTTCAAGTGCATTTTGTTCACCCCCTTCTCGAAAATACACATTCTGGAAGCCATCATCATGGATTGCTATTTAATCGAACTATTGTATGTGCATGAAGACGCCAAATACACTCGTGTGAGCTAACATATCGCATGTTTGCATATATTATTACAATTTCATCATATCCTAGTTGATGGCCTTCATTGACGCATCCAACGAATTCCATCATGCCGAGTCATAGTCTTTATATACATATTTATAAAGGTATTTAACACTGGAAGAAATTTCCACATTTATGTGAGCGTTGCATTTCAATAGTAGAAACGGATTATAAGGAACGACATCATGATTATATCCATTATTATTTTCAACCGTTTCTTTCAAAAACTCCTTCGGAATATTTTTTGTGCATTTTACATTATTCATGTATGGCGGGCGCATTTAGATTACGAACACCACATGGCCCATGGATCTTATACATGAAATGACAGTACTATAAAGTCTTTGGAAGCGTACCGGATCAGGTATTTCAGCACTAACAAATATATCAATATCAGCTGGTTCTTGAAATTTGGAGTCTTTATCAAGTATCAGAGAAGCATATGGCAGTGTGGTAATCCACGCTTTTGAAATTCTATAACGTACACATGGGCGGAAACAATTCCCAGGACGCTATTTTTTAAATTATCTGTTTTCAACTCGTCCAGCTTGCAGTGAAATACCCGGTATACAATGTCAGGACGATCAGCAAGATTTTCATTTTCACCCAGCTCTGAAGTTGTAAAACAACGGAAACGGTAAAACAACAATTTTAAGTCAGTAGCAACCGACGATTCAATAAAACAAAGCTGGCCATACGAAGCGTTTTCTCCATTTGGTGGCAACCAATCCGAAATGTAACAGTAAATCTGTCCTTATATTTTAAAACAGTGTGGACCATTGCTTGGAATTTCTTTTTTTTGTAGCTGATAGGGAGGCAAATGCCATTGCACTATTAGGTAGGTTTCCGAGTGTGTTTGATAAAATTCGTACTATTTAGAGTTAAGCATTTAGAGCTGCGGATTTATCTGTAGTTCTGGGAGAGATATAAGAGCGTAATGACAATATGAACTAAAATGACCATTTGCCTCTTTAACGAAAGTAACGCATGATAATGCACACATTCAATATTTGTTGCACCCAATGTCCCAAGTTATTTTCTAGTATGGCGGTTTCATCCAACAAATCTTCCCTGAACGACATGTTGGCCCTTATTTTAAGATTACGGCAATAATCATTAGCTCGCGCCCTATGGAAATGCCTTTGCTCGTTCACATTCCGCTAACTAATTGCGGTTTTTCCAAAAACAACAAAAAGTAAACAATTTGGAGGAAAGTTTTTATTTTTCCATAACCTTGAGATTAATATCTATCGAATGAGATATATTCGATGGCTGTATGAGACGATCTAATAGTCTAATTCGTATGTAAACTTCGCAATTATGGTCACAAGGAATAATCGCTTAAGTCGGCTTAAGACAAAAATTATTTAAAATATTTTAAGTTTTCTGTCTCTGCTCTAACTTCACTAAATTTGACTTCGATATTGCCATAAGGCCTAAACCGGTGGTCACAAGCCGTAGTAGTTTTAGTCGGTATAAGGGAAACATGAATTTGAAAATGAAATTTTCAAAATTTATTTCAAAATGAAAATCAAAAATCGAAATTTTAACATGTTTTGTGTGTAATTTCTAATTTTGTATTGGGCAGAGTTAACGAAATGAGAAGGTGCCAATAATAATTCAGAAATATTGCAAAAATTATCAAAACTCGAAATAAAATACATATTAGATTTTGAAATGTAAAAGCAAACGAAGATTTCTAAAATAGATTTTTGAAAATCTGAAGATTCTAAATTTTTCAAAATTCGATTTTAATTAAATTATAAATTGTTCAGATTGAGATTGCAATTTTTAAAGTGGGTATGGTTTTCAGAAAAGGATAATTTCAAAAATAATTATTATTTATTACACGAATAATTTCGAAAGCTGAACACATAATTCGAGTTACTAATTTAATTTTACGATTAATCCTAAATTATAATAGAATTTAGTTTCGAAGCTTAATGAAAGTAAAAAAAATAAGCTTTGCAAAAAAATGAAATTTAAATTTAAATTTGATAAACAAAAAACTTTTGGTATATGCACCCGGAATTGCAATCAATATGCAAAGCAGAATAATTAATACCAAATTAATAGCCAATAAATTAACAGCAGCCTCGTTATTGATACAGTATAACTGATAATTTACACAACAAAATAAATTACACACGGTGTATGCTGTGCTGTGTAAGCAATTTGATAATAATAATTGTGTTTTATTATTTTATACACCACCGCAAATAATTATACCCCATAAAATCTAGTGCACAATTTAACCCTTTGACTCGTCATTTATTTTAAAACGCCTGTTATTTTGCTTAACTATCTGAGTAATTCTGAAATTTTTTAATATTTTTTGCACTAAATATCTTTTTTTGGTAGCTTAAGACTAAGAGCCAACATAATATCACTTAAAAAATCCATTATTGGTGCATTGAATTCAAAAAACTAGGTTTAAAGTGCATGTACGCAATTGTGTACAGTACGAGTCAATGTGTTAAATCATAACTATTTCCAAAACTGTATATATTTATGAATATTATACAATACAACATAATTTGAATAAACGAGTACATGTACACCAGATGTTAGTGATATCAAATATTTTAAATTGCAAATAAAAATAAAAAATTGTATGCTCATAATAAATTTTAAGTTTGATTTAATTTAAAAAATAATAAAAAATAGATCAAAACCTTATAAACCATAACAATCTCTAAGTTTTTATTTTTTCAAATTTTTGGAAAATTACGAATCTCGAATAAGACTTGGCGGAACATTAAATATACATGCAATTCTGCTTTAAATACATACATCAATTCGATTTCGATTGATTGAACACATAAGACGTTCGAATATACAAAATATCCATAACTGATGTATGTATATAATACGCAGAGAGCAATAAATTCTTAAAATGAACATTTCACAAATTTGTTGTTGTTGTTGTTGTTGTATAGATGGAAATTCATATTTAAAAATAATAAAAAAAAACTTGCAATGTACTACACAATCCAATTGGAAAAAAATTGGAAAAAGGGAAAAAAACGAATTTAGTTTTTTATTGAACTTTTCCATAAATTTTTCTTCAATTGATGTATGATTGGTTTGATTGTACATTTCAAATTTACTGTATTATATAGACATGAACACACAAGGAATGTAAAAGATGTTCATTTTGATGTGCAAACGATGTTATTGTATATGATGGTTCAATGATTTGATACAGATAGATTCAGTATTAGTGCGAGATATTTCATCAAAATTTGGCAGTTAAGGCCTTACAATTTTATATTGTACATATTAGCTAAGTATGTATTTGAAACAAAATAATTGTGAAAACCTTAAAAAATTATTTAAATATTAACAGTGACACAGTATTTAAAAACAATCTTCTTCAAAGGTACTAACAATTAAAACCAAAAAAAAAAATAAAATTATAGAGTGGAGCTGCCAGAAAGCTAACGCAATTTTTAACGAAAGGCATAAGACGGCTAGGTGGTAAAAAGAGTTAATCATCAGATAGTAGAATTAAGAAATTTGAAATTTTAAATTTTTGGGTATTTTGGGAGAATGGAAATTTGTCAATTATGTTCTTGAATTTTTAAACAATGTTCAAATTTCATTTGAAAAATTTGAATTTTTGAATTTTCAATTAAAATTTACAGTTTTAATTTTTTTGTTAACAAATCATACCTATCCAATTTACATGCATATTTTAACTGTTATTAATTAACTTTAGGTAAAAAGAAAATCTTAAATTCTAAATTGTAATTAATTTTTTTTTAGGGTTGGATACTATTTGTGTGTTGAAATTTCGAATTTTGAGAAATGAAATTTCATTTCTGTTTTAACTTTCCGATTTATTCTGAAGTTTCCTTATTCGAACAATTTGAAATCTTGATTTGATAAATTTTAAATTTAACAACTTTTGAATTTTGTATTACCAAATTTCGGAGTGTTTGAGTTTTTTCGAAATTTAAAAAATGTAATTCCTAATTTTTGAATTTTTTTTTATAGATATGAATACCAGGCTGTCAGGGATGAAAAAGTTGGTCTTATAGGACTTTTTTCGGTCCTTTAGAAAATAAAAAGTCCTTCGATACTTTTGATCAAAATTTCAGTCCTTTCGAAAATATTATTTATATTTGAATTTTTTCTGCTTACGTCAGGCAGTACTTTTCGAAGATCGAATGATTTCTCGTTGGCCAACTCTTCGAATTTTGACAAAATTTTAAAAGATGAGACGACCGAATACCAACAGCGAACGAAGGTAACAACAACGCTTTTTCTTTATTCTTTGTTGATTGATTGTTCTTTCCATTTTCATTTTCGTTGTAATATTGTTGACGGGCGAGAGTGCAAGTTAAGGCATTGCCCCATGTTCAAACAGCAAACCGGTATTTCAAAACGTCAAATCCAATTCTTGATCAAATTGTTTGATTTTAAATATCAAAATTATTAAAAAATAGTTCGAATCTATAAGTTCCGCCTTATTTGTAGAAAACTTTATTAAAATTGATTTCATTTCATTCAAAAAACCTCAATTTTATATTTTGACGACGGGATTTTGCTTGACGGTCGGCAAAATACAAAATTGGAGTTTTTTGAATGAAATTAATCAATTTTAATAAAATTTTCTTAGAATAAGGTAGAACTTATAGATTTGAACTATTTCTTAATAATTTTCATATTGCAAGATGAAGCAATTTAGCCAAAAATTGGGCTTAACGGTCTTAAATGCCGGTTTTCCGCCTTGCATGGGGCAGTACGTTTAGGGTTCCCAACCGTCCTTTTTTGGGAATTACAATGTTTCTTTTGTGAAATTTGTCCTTTCCGCTTTCTGTGAGCAAATATGTCCTTTATTTTGTGGAAATCTCCTTTTTATGTTTAATTATATTCTCTGTTATTTAGTTTTGCCTGTTAGTTTTATAATCTTGCCATGCGAAATATGTAATAGAGTTGTATGTATCTCCAAAATATAGGTAGCTATTGGCATATTTAGCATAATGGATAAATTGACAGATTATAATCAATTAGAAAATAGATTTTATGGTTCCAAAGTAAACAAAAAGTTTGAAAATCCAAGATACTGGCAGAACACTGTACCAAAAGCAATTCAATAATTTGTAACAGAAATCTCTATGAAATCTTGAAAAAAAAAATTAATTTCGTTGATTTTGAGTTGATTTTCGTTTTGTTTTATCGTTATTATTAATATCTTTCCGAAATTTCGAACTACCTAGTTTTATCAAGACTAAATAATTCCAATTTAAATAAAAGGGATCACTAGTTATGCGTAAAAAAAATACAGAAATTTTAAAATCCAGAATAACTGAAAAGGCAAAATCCAGAAAAAAAAAATCTAGAAATTACCAAAAAATAAATCCAGAAAAATTATTTTGTATAAAATAAATGAAAAAATTGAATTTTATAGGCATTTTATACCTTTATCACCACTTGGTTGATCTGTTTCTGCAAGGCTGATGAAGCATTAAAAAATTTAAAACAAATACGCATTCGCTCCAATACATTCATCGATACCATACTAACCCAATGAATTAAGTAAACCACAACACAACTTGAAACAATTATGGTAGAACTATCAGTGGAAGTGATATTAGCGACACAATTCCTTTGAACCCAAATACTGTTCAAATATTTATGAGATAAGGACCAATTATTCGATGATCGAAAAGACATTCTTCATGAATAATCGAAAAGAAGTCTTCAATTGATAGTCAACAAAAAGGATTAACAAATTTTTCTACTAAGCATCGGGCCCAAAATCTGATAGTAGCATTTAATTTCCAAGGAAAAGTCCTACTGGATACCATAGTAATATTAGTGCCAGAGTTATCACCTTCCAAATTATCTAACCGAGCTTATTCCAATATCTTCCATAAGAATAATATAGATTAGCATTCAAGCACCCGTAACTCAAAAAGTAAGGCATTTGGAGCATACTGCCCTTGAATATATTTAATCGGAACCCCAAGACCTACAAAATCCTTCAATATGAACAAATGTGGTCGAAACTCAATTTCCATATGATTAGTGCGGGGTTCTTTGATATTCGATACTTATTGAATTAGATTTAGTTTATATTTGAAAAATATATTAAATTTGCATTATACTAATATGTCGTCATGCGAATGCTAAAGTGTCCTATATCCATTTTTGATTTTATTTGACTTTTTAGGAGAAAATTGGGTTTCCGGGTCTAATTGAAAGGAAATTTAATATTTGGTGTTTTGTAAAGTATTCAGAAATGTTAGAACACTAAACCAAAATTGATACTTCATCAATGATTAAATCATTTCTTTAATTAAATTAAATCCGAAAATTACAAAAAAAAAAAAAAATTAATTCGCTCGTAATACAAATTTTACATAGGAATTTCGTTTTTATTTAATTTCGAAGTAATTTTCGGATTTAGTTAAATGAAAATATCATATATTGTATACATATAAAAACGATTTTATGAAGACGTGCTTGATGTGGAATATTTTGGATATCTCCTATAATTCTAAACAAACCCATTTACTGAGTGAGTGCCGACTTCTAAGTTGTGGTCAATTTATCAACATAATACCTGTAGCTGATTTACATTCAACGACATTCGACTTCTGCAAGAAAGTTGAAACACAATATAGGAGAAACTACAGAGACAAAACGAGAAAAAATAGTCATCTGCGTGAAGTCAATTGAACCCTAAAAACAAACACAAAAATGGTTGTCTGTTTTTTTGCAGATGTCGAGTTTCATCTTTTTCTGTAAAATCGGCGTTGCGTGAATAAATAACTGAAATAAAGTTACATAAACAAGAAAACCAATCATTTGTTTTGATTTAATACATTTTTTGTTTAAATTTATTTCTTACGTTTAAACAAAACAAATTTTTAATTTGACATGTGCATCTGCAAAAATCTTTGAATGTCAAAATCAGTCTTTATTCACAAAATCAGCATTCAAACTTTTAACTGAAACCTTTACCATATATTACCAACCTTTACCATAATAATAAATGCCTTTACCTTTATGAAAACGAAAAACAGAAAAAATATCTTTTGTTACTTTTAGTGACAACTATCGATGACATATGTAAATAGTAGGTTCATAAAAAAATTACAAAAAGTCTTTTGAAGCTCAATTTAGTCCCCAGTGCTCAACATTTTAGTACTATGGAATTTATGTCAATTTCATCCCTGGGCTGTATAAGATAGCATACAATTTTCAGCAGAAAAACTGAGCTTTCCTACTCACCACCAGGGGCAGCACTAAAACAAAAGAGAACTTTTTCTGCTGAAATATTTATTAGTCAGCAGTAATTGTAGTTATTCGTATTTCTCGTTCGGAAAGATTGTCCAATTTATTTAGCGAAAAGCTCTTCAAGCAGCCAAAATCAATTGGCCAAACTAAATTTTTTAGTTTTCACTGTATCGTATGAACGGACCCCCTTGTAACCAAAGTGGTACCCTAATTTTTGGATACCTGGGGTCATAATACAGCCACACAAGCAATCTTAAGAAAATCGATCGAGTCCAAAGAGCTACAGAATTTTACAAAAAAATCTGGCCAAACTGAATTTTTCAATTTTTTTACTGTATCGTATGAACGGAACCCCTTGTGGACCCCCTTGTAACCAATATGGAGCCCTGATTTTTGGATACCTGAGGTCATAGCACATCCACAAAAGCAATCTTAAAAAAATCGATGTAGTCTAAAGAGCTACAGAATTTTTCAAATAAATTTGGCCAAATTGAATTTTTCAATTTTTTTACTGTATCGTATGAGCGGACCCCCTTGTAACCAATATGGAACCCCGATTTTTGGGTATATAGGGTCATAATACATCAACACAAGCAATTTTAATAAAATCGATCGAGTCTACAGAGCTACAGAATTTTTCAAATAAATTTGGCCAAATTGAAGTTTTCAGTTTTTTCACTGTATTGTATGAACGGACCCCCTTGTAACCAATATGGAGCCCTGATTTTTGGATACCTGGGGTCATAGCAAGCCACACAAGCAATCTTAAGCAAATCGATTGATTCTAAAGAGCTACAGAATTTTTCAAATAAATTTAGCCAAATTGAATTTGTCAGTTTTCCACTGTATCGTATGGGCGAACCGCTTGTAACCAATATGAAACCCTAATTTTTGGATACCTGGGATCATAACACATCCACACAAGCAATCTTAAGAAAATCGATCAAGTCCAAAGAGCTACAGAATTTTACAAAAAAATCTGGCCAAACTGAATTTTTCAATTTTTTTACTAAATCGTATGAACGGACCCCCTTGTAGCCAATATGGGACTCCGATTTTTGGATACCTGGAGTCATAATACATTTACACAATCAATCTTAAGAAACCCGATCGAGTCTAAAGAGCTACAGAATTTTTCAAAAAAATTTGGCCAAACTGAATTTTTCAGTTTTCCACTGTATCGTATGAACGGACCCTCTTGAAACCAATATGGGACTCTGATTTTTGGATACCTGAGGTCATAACACTTCCACACAAGCAATCTTAAGAAAACCGATCGATTCTAAAGAGCTACAGAATTTTTCAAATAAATTTGGCCTAATTGAATTTTTCAGTTTGTTCACAGTATCGTATGAACGGACCCCCTTGTAACCAATATGGGACCCCGTGTGATACCTGGGGTCATAATACATCTACACAAGCAATCTTAAAAAAATCGATCAAGTCTAAAGAGCTACAGAATTTTTCAAAAAAATTGGCCAAATTGAATTTTTCAGTTTTTTCACTGTATCGTACGAACGGACCCCCTTGTAACCAATATGGGACCCCGATTTTTGGATACCTGGGGTCATAATACATTAACACAAGCAATCTTAATAAAATCGATCGAGTCTACAGAGCTACATAATTTTTCAAATAAATTTGGCCAAATTGAAGTTTTCAGTTTTTTCACTGTATTGTATGAACGGACCCCTTTGTAACCAATATGGAGCCCTGATTTTTGGATACCTGGGGTCATAGAATAGCCACAAAAGCAATCTTAAGCAAATCGATTGATTCTAAAGAGCTACAGAATTTTTCAAGTAAATTTGGCCAAATTGAATTTTTCAGTTTTTTCACTGTATCGTATGAACCCTTGTAATCAATATGAGGCCCTGATTTTTGGATACCTGGTGTCATAATACATCCACCCAAGCAATCTGGAGAAAATCGATCAAGACTACAGAGCTACAGAATTTTTCAAGTTAATTTTGCCTAAAATTAGAAAAAATTTCGATCTAGTAACATTTGAAATTTGAGTGTATTCCAGTTTGAAATACAATTCATAATTTTTGAAACTATTTTTTACGAATGCACTTAAAATCTGAAACTTTCTCAATCTGAAAAATATTGAATCACTATTCTATTTTGAAAAATTTGCGTCGCAAGAAGTTTATAAAATCTAATTTCGAAGATTTCGTGATAAAATTTTGCTTTTACCATTCTGTTTCGTATTTTGGGAATTTACGTAAGTAAACATCAAATAATACAATAGAATTAAAAAATTGAAAATGTCAGGATTTATAATTTTTGAAATTTGTCAAATATGTCCTTGAATTTTCTAATAAGGTTCAAATTTGATCTGTAAAAATTGAATTTTGGAATTTTCAATTAAAATTTAGAGTTTTAATATTTTTGTTAACAAATCATACCTATCTAATTTACACGCATATTTTAATATTTTATTTGTTAATTAACTTTAGGCAAAAATAAGTCTTAAATTCTAAATTTTAATTAATTTTTTTTTAGATTTGGATATTATTTATGCGTTAAAATTTCGAATTTTGAGAAATAAAGCTTTATATCAATTTTAAATTTCCGATTTATTCTGAAGTTTCCTTATTCGAACAATCTCGATCGGATAAATTTTAGATCTAACAACCATTGAATGTTGAAAAAATATGGAAGCATTATTAAATTTTGCTTATACGTCTCAAAATTCAATATTTTGTTCGAATTTTGATTTTAAGAATTTTAGATATTCCGGCTTTTGAAAAATATAATACTTAACTTTTCAATCTTTCTTACAATATACAAAATCTAAAAACTTAAATTTGAA
Organism: Tipula helvola; assembly: GCA_963556165.1. Taxonomy (NCBI): domain Eukaryota; kingdom Metazoa; phylum Arthropoda; class Insecta; order Diptera; family Tipulidae; genus Tipula; species Tipula helvola. The sequence continues at coordinate 37,088,243 of OY744482.1, read as the reverse complement.
TTTTCTCTCTAATTAGAAGTTTTAAATTAAGTATAAGCGAGCGAACTGGAACCTTAAATCTGTTTAAATTTTAAGATTAATTTCAATTTTGGATTTCAAAATTTTTGAATTTCACTAATGAATTTTGAAAACTTGGGACGCGTAAAAGGTTGAAGACTCTACCTTCGAATTTTTCTTATCAAATTTTGATTGTGCATACATATACTTACTTTCAATTTTGATAATTTATACTAATGTCAAATTTTATCTAATCACTCGAAATCTGAAATTTTAAATTTATGAATTTCTTGGAAAAAATGAAATTGGTCCTAGAATTTCCAAATTATGTTTTAATTCCAATCTGAAAAAATGTATTTGGAATTTTCAAAATTTTTTTTTTAAATTTCGAGTTTTTTTTTTAAATTTCGAGTTTTTATCTTCGAATTTTTTTATTTCGAATTTTTGATCCAATTGAACAATGTGAAATCTCCATTTGCATTTTTTTTTTAACTTATCTATTAACTATCAAATTTACCAAATTTTCGGACACATTTGGAATTTTGAAAAATCAAATTTAGATTGTTCTAACTAAATTTTACTGAAACATGTTAACATCTGATATTTTAATTTTAATGCTGCTATTTTTTGTAGCAACTTTGGATTAGTAACTCGTTTGCCAAGCAGTTGAAGCATAGCCATTTTTCTGGTACGATACGTTTCCGATCAGTCACAGCCTGTCTTAAGTACTCTTCACGCCTTCCTAAATAATGGTCACCTGAACAGAGTGGGCGTGAAACTTGAGCTATCATTGCGGTAACCTTTCTAAATGGAAGTGAGACTTGCTGGCGCGTCACTTCTTTTGTTGATAAATTTGAAAAATTCAGCTAATGACGGAAAATCGATTTCAACTGTTTCATGCGGCCAAGCGTCTTTGGACTCGCTGTCTAATTTATTGGGCAAAATATACATAAGCCACGGATCACGGTCTTCAGCTTTCTCACCCAGTACTCTTAAACCGCGAATGGCTTCATCCGACACATCCGCTAGTTGTCGCAGTGATTTCGAGCAGCACCTTTGCATGTTCGCTTGCTCCATAAAATGTTTCAACAATGAATGAACTATATGTTTCGGTTTGTTGTATCTCTTCTTGATTTTGTCCCATGCTTCGTCTTAATTTGCTTCCGTGACGCTCAAATGCCTGATTAATGAAAACGCCTCTCCTTCGATCAATCCTTTGAGATATTGCAACTTATGCACCTTCGATATATTTGTGTTATCATGTATTGATATCTCAAAAAGATCTCGAAATGATGGAAATTCAGAATATGTTCCGCTGAATGTTGGAATGTTTACTCTAGGTAAACGAACTTCGCACTCACGTTTTTTTATTGCGGAAATCTCGTGTAAGAAATTGGTTTTGGTTCAAAATCAATTCATCCATAGTTTTGTTTCCCAGTTTTTTTTTTGCTTTTGTCACGATCTCTTTCTCGTTTGAACAATTTTTGCTTCAAATCAAAATAGAGATTTTCAATTTTTTTCACGGACTCTATATTTCCGTCGTCAAATTCGTCTACTTTCTCCTCTAGGTCTAGTATAATTCTTATCTCGTTTATTGACGTGGCTTCACCGAATACAAAAACCCTTGCCTTGATGTCTTCTAGATTTTTCGGTTTGAAAATGTTATCAATCAGAATAAACTCAATATTATATTTGGAGACTTTAATATTGATCTAAAAAACAACGATTTCTACAGTTTAAAATTAAATCAGTTAATTAAAGATTATAGATTGACACAAATAGTCCAGGAATACACCAGAGTCACGCAAACCAGCAAAAGTTTGTTAGATCTATTAATAACCAATTCAGCTACCGTTCAGTGTGAAGTTATAAAAGAACAACAAATAAGCGATCATTATATGATAAGTGCAAATTTAAGCAGTAAACAATCGGAGTCATTAGATGAATGCAGAATGAAAGAAATTAAATCATGGAAAAATTACTCTGAGGATAAGCTTAACTTCATTTTAAATCACCGGTTGCGGCAATTTAAAACGCAGAGTGACCTAAATAAGTATGCTGATGGCTTGTTATTGAATCTAAAACAGGCGGTTAATGAATTAACAGAAACAAAAATTAGTCAAAATAGAAATACAATACCTTGGTTCTCAGAAAATTTGAAATTACTGAAGCAAGAAAAAACTCGTAGTTATAGTGTTATCATAGAAGAATTACTAAAGAAGCATATTTTGTATGAGTCAAAGATACCTAAGAAAATAATTTCAAATATTTTAAATTCAGTTTTTGAAATTTTATGAGACGGAGATAATAATTTCTATTTGCCTCTTTTTATCATTCATGTATTAAATATACAAAACGAAAAGTTTTGAAAATAATTGAAATATCTACAATTCTACGAATACAAATACTAGAAGCCACACCCCTTACAATTTTTGTTAATTTTCTATCATTTAGATTTTGCCTTTGTATAAGCAAAACCAAAATAAAACACAAAATATGAATCGATTCAGAGTGTGTGACGAAACGACTACTAGACGAATATCGTGAATTTGATTTTTTTTTTTTGAAATAGAATGAAGTGTTTTTAATTGTTGGCATTTTGCGTTATAATTCCTTAAGAATAATTTGGCAGAAAGTAATTACTCTAAAATTTAAACGAAAATTTAAATTCTGAAAAATGAAGATTTAATAATCTTCCTTTTCCAGAATTATGTGTTGAAATATTCTGCGAAATGGAGACTTTCATTCTAACTTTAATATTAAATCTCCATTTTCCAGATAATTTTAAATGTTCATTTTCAAGCGAAAATATTTGTATTAATTCCAGCGCGCGGCTTTTAATTGGTCATATTCATTTTTTTAAGAATCATATTTCCGCCATATTTGTCGAATTTCATCATAATCGGTTAAAAAATAGCCAAGTTACAGGCTAATCTTCCATATTCAAAAACTTCTTCTAAAAATCATTTTACAGTCGCATTTTCATCGTACCTGTCGATTTTCATCAAAGCTGTTTTTAAAATAACCAAGTTCCATCAATTTCATCTGAAAATCATTCAATAATCCCATTTCCGTCTTAGGTCTCAAAAATCATAATAAATTAAGAAATAGGCAAGTTATAGGCTAATTGGCCCTATTCCAAAAGTATATCCAAAAATCATTTAAGAATTCCATTTGCATCATATATACCTGTCGAATTTTATCATAATTGGTAAAGAAATAGCCAAGTTACAAGCTTTTTAGGCATATTCTAAAACTTCACATAACAATAATTTAACAATCCTATTGCCACCGTACCTGACAAAATGTATCATAATCCCAAAATAAATGGCCAAGTTACTAGGTAATTCACCATATTCCAAAAATGTATTCAAAAATCATTTAACAATTCCATTTACATCGTACCTGTCAAATTGATATAATAGCTTTTTGGATTAAAGGTGCATTTGCCTTTCAATTTGTATTGCCATACGATATTTGCCAAATATGCAAATTTGCCAAAGATATTTTGATGAAACGTAATTTTGTCAAATGTCGTTTGTTACTTAAACGGGTCCCTTAATGAGAACATTCTTATTTTAGCAAAAATCAAATGTTCGAATATACAAGTACATTCAAATAAATAAGCGGAATACAAAATAGCACATCGCTAGAAGAAAATGTACATGATTAGATTATTATGAATCGATCTATGATCGCAAAACAAAAATATTTTTAGGTTGGAGCATAATGTTGCTTTAACCTACGTTTAAAGCTGTCTTTACTTAAGTAAAAGTCGAATAAATGGTCGATTTTATTAAAACTCTTCGACATCATGTTTACCGGTTCATTGTCACCATAGTTTGAGTTATGATCTCTTAAATTCCTACTCGGTGCCTTTAATTTAATGGATTCCAGTATGGATGGTGCATCGATTTGATCAAGTAAAATATTTCCAATAAACGAACACTTTAAAAGCTCTCGTCTATTTTTCAGTGTCGTCATTTGATAGGTTTTCCATCCAGTAGCATATAATGGTAATCGCTTCAGGTTAACGTGTTGCGGTAAGTCATGGTCGTAATCCCATCCGTCTTTACACGTTATATACCGTATAAACTTTTTTTGGACACTCTCGATTTTTCTGATAGGTTCGTCGTAAAAAGGACACCAGATGTTGACAGCATATTCAAGTTGAGATCTCACGTAGGCATAATACAGGATCTTGATTGTCTCTAGGTCATGAATATCCCCAGTCCAACGCTTAATAAAACCAAGCATGGAATTGGCTCTAGCAACGCATTGCTCAATATGCTTAGTAAAGCACATGTTTTCAACGAAAGTAACCCCTAGGTCTTTAATTCCGAATACTTTTTGTAAAAGTATGCCATTTATTTGATATTGTTGTGTAACAGGGTTAACTTTTCGATGGAACGATAAACTCTTACACTTGTTGATGTTGAGACTGAGGAGGTTAGACTCACACCATTTCGCTAGATTGTCGATGTCCTCTTGTAGCTTATGGGTATCGCCGATGTTTTCTACTGTTTTAAAGATTTTGAGATTATCTGCAAACATTAATACCTTAGAATGTTGTATTACTTCAGTAACGTCATTGATGAAAATTATGAAGATCCAAGGACCAACATGAGAGCCTTGTCGTGCTCCTGAAGTATCTTGAATTGATTCTGATCTTCTATTACTAAGCTCAATATACTGAATGCGATTACTCAAATATGATTTAAACCACGCTACAAACTGTTTAGAAAAACCGAATCTGTATAACTGTTCCAACGTTTTACAGTGACTGATGGAGTCAAAGGCTTTGGCAAAGTCAGTATACACCACATCAACTTGCTTATGCGCATTTCAATTTCTTTAATGGTGTTGCTGGTAAATTCAATAAGATTTGTTGATGTTGATCTCTTGGGTATAAAACCATGCTGACACTGTGAGATGAATCGATGAACCAAAGATCTGAATGAGTTGCATACTACCAGTTCAAATAATTTGGGTATTGAAGATATTGATGTAATTTCTCTGTAACAAGAGCCATCATTTCTTGCTCCTGTAGTAGCTTATTATGCAGGCTATTGTGGTTCAAAAAAATAAATTGTGTTGAATGTCGGATTAATACTGGCTTTACACCGCAGATAGTATAATAGCAAAATAGTACAATACTACTTTGATATCCGGTGTAAAACGGATGTTTTGATAGTATAATAGAAAAAATAAAATATAATATTTTGATTTGATAGCTATCAAATTTTAATACCTATTATATTTTATTGTAGAAGGAAAATTTTGACAGTGGATTATTGATAAATTAGTCTAGAAACGTATTAGTGTATTTTGAAATTATTCTTTTTCATTATTTTGTTATAATTTTCTGTTTTTTATGAATATTTTATGCGGTGTAAAACCGACTACGGTAGATATTAAAATAGTATTATACGGTGTAAAGCCAGTATAGGCTATTACAAGAAAACGAAGAAATTCCTGCAATAGCTGATACTTTCATATTTGAAAAAATTTGAAAAAATCAACAATTTTGGATCACTAAAAGCACCGACAACAAAGTATGCCGAAGTAGCATACACATGTCTTTTAGTTGTTGAGCAAATATTGAAAAATGATTGCCATTTACCAAATATTTGTTTTAAAACAACTGAAACATGCATAGCGGTAATTGAGAGAGTTTTTTCCGTGAGAGGCATAAAGCCTTTAAAAAAGATGGGCCTCATTATGACCATATAAAAATATTAATTAATTTTTTATTCTGGTATTAATCAGAAAAAAATCCACACGGTCTATAACAAACCGACAACAAGCAAATCCAAAGACTAAAAATAAATTAGCATAGCTTCAAAAAGGTTAAAAACTTTAAGTAATTCAAAAATATAACAATTTCTGAAATAAAAAATAATAAATTTGACACTCATATATGACCTTGATGTTCATTTAAAACCATTAACCAATATTGTTGCATTTCATTTAAATTTTTAACTTATGTCATTTTCCACTTGTACATGATCTGAAATTGACAAGTTTTCCCTTCTTGAATTCTTTCTGATAAGTAAGAGGGCCACATGACTACTGGGACACCCGACCAGCAGTCGGGTGATCGGCTCACTTATCAGTGAATTCTATACGGTTTCCAAATTGGGATTGAATAACTGGTATTTCGCTTGTTATATTGTAATTATAATTGACATTTACCAATGCTAGTGTTAAGTATTAGACAAGTTTTTCCACAGAAATTCAAAAATCTGTGGGGGAAACTTTAGCAAAAAATCTCAATTTATCAAAATTTATTTACATAAAAAAAACAATTTTTTAAAAAATTTTGAATCAAAGAATACGCAAAACTGATGTAAATCTTTTTCATATTATGTACATTTTTTGGTCGAAGAGAATTACATAAATATATATACAAATAAATATATCACGTAACTAATATTTTTTTTCATAAATACACTTACATACTCGTAAGTTCAAACTTCGCTCATTATTCTTATCTAGCCGGAATTGGTTAGTCTTAATGTCGAGGAATTGGTTTATCTCACAGTGTAACATTGTCATCTGAATCATTTACTACGATGATTGAGAAAATTCCAGAAAATATTGAAAATAATTAATGTTGCTAATATCATGAAGAAGAAATTAGGTTACATTAACGACCTTCACAAATAAAAGAAAAATGCTCGCACTCATTTTCATGATAGTACAAGAACTTGAGTAATCATTTACAGAAAATGTGATGGTTTTATTTAGTCTAGAATACTTGGCCGCTATTACTATTCCCAATTTTTCTACAGAACTTTAAAAGGAAGAAATATAAAGGGCTGAAACCTCACGAGGTGATCAGAACTTCGGTCTTTGGTATCTTCAATAATGTCATAAATTTGGTGTGACAGTTTTGACATTATTGATTTCTATTTTAACCAACATATATTTACTTATAAAACAACAGCCAAACAGGTCAAAAGCTTCAGTAACATGGGTACAGGTATCCAATTTAAAATGAAAAATCGTATTCTAGAACTTTATACCGAAAGTAGTATAACAAATTATACTGATACTTCTAACCGTTTAACTGACCATATTCCAGAAATGTATCCAAAAAATCATTTTAGAACCCAATTTCTAACACACATATTAAATTTCATAATAATCGGTTGAGAAATAGACAAGTTTCATCATATAAAAAATTTGTTAACTATTCACTACATCCAAATCCAACCCCAACTCAACTCCAACTCAACTTCAACTCAACTCGCAAATTGACCCCTAATTTAACCTTTAAATCAATTCCCAATTCAATGCCCAATTCAATAATTAAATAAGCATATCGTCGGTTTGCGAGAACAGTGACACATCTCAGAAATGGCCAATTTTGAGATAATAGGAGAAAAATCCTTTAAATGTAACAACTTTTTATCTGGCTTAGTGTCACTTCTAAACTACCCATAGTTTTCCATAGATGTGACGTTGAATTTGATGAATTCAACTATTTTACACCAAAAAAAAAAATTCAAATCGATTTTCTCAAAAATAAGATATTTTGAGATGTGTCAGTGTTCTCGCAAACCGACGATATATAAAAAAATCGTAAATATTTATAAAAGCAGGTATTTTGGGTCAATTCGTATGGCAGGTACCCCACCCCCTTGACGTACAGTCTCCAAAAGCTTTTCAAATCTCCGCCTTGACCATAGAAACAGATTGGCGAAAAAAAATCCAAATCGGACAAGCCGTTCTCGAGATACCATGGGTCCAGACACACAGACATCCAGACATCCAGACAGACGGACGGACATTTTTTTTTTTTTGCATTTTCAGACTTAAGGACTTTCAAAACGTCGAGAAAAGTGGTTTAGGACCAACCAAATTTTTCGTCATTTTTGACAGGATTTCAATACTTTGGTCTTTTTAGACCGAAGTAATATATGTATAGTTAAACGTGTTTAGTGCGTGCAAATCAAATTTAGCTTATACACAAGTACATTTAAATTCATCATTTGTTATTCAATACGAATACAATGAATATTTATTTAATAATTATTACAATTTTTTTTTTTTGTTTAATAAATTAGTTTATCATTTTTATTTTGCCTCCATTCATCTAAAAACTATAATATTACATTCGGAATCGCAAACGTACCTACATTTAAACTCTATTAGATGAAGAAAAAAATGCAACAAAAACATAAGCAGTAAAATAATCAAAATACAAAAAGGCGAATGACCTGTTCTATGATAGAAAATAAAATACATTAATAATTTTGCATTTACATTTATACGTACACGTGTATTATCAATCTGACTTTATTACGATCATTTATTTCTTACATTTCGCCAAACAATCGGATTCGGATCATTCATCTTATTATTTTTTGTTTTGATAAAAAAGCACAGAAAGAGTCCGCATATCGAAATTAACTTAAACAGATCAGAAGTGGTGTGTGTGTGAGAATGCATGTTCAAAACCAACAAAAATGTTTATAAATACAAGCCGTTTTGTTCACTCTTTACACAGATCCCATCAAAAAAATGTACTCTATATTATTGGTTTTGACATGATAATGTCTTACACCGCATGTTCAGAAAATTGACACGAAATTTTGCCTTTCTGAAGAGCAATTCTGAAGTCAATTTTTGCGTAAAGAAACAGTGGTAGTTAATTTATTTTAAATTAAAATAATTAATCTCCATATTAAAATAAATCTACAAAATACCGATTTACAGGGCTTGACTGCACTATAGCGAGAGATCGCCTCATCTGATTGGAGTAATTCTGGTGCTAATTTGTGCATAAAAAACTGTGGCAGATAATTTAGTTTAAAGTAAAATAATTAATCTCCACATAAATTTTAATTAAAATTACAAACGGCAAAATAACGATTTACAATGATTGAGAGCACTGTAGCGAGAGAACGCCTCTTCTGATCGAAGCAATTTTTTGTGAGTAAAGAAATTGTGGCGTATAATTTATATTATATTAAAATAGTTAATCTCAACATCTTATAAACGTTATCACGCAAAACACTTATGGCCCTGTAGACGACACAGCCCACCCCGAATTTTTTTTCATATACTATTTAAACAACAACAAAATCAGGTTTGTGTAGATTATGTAAATATACTATAGCAGAGATGGCCAAGCTTCACTACACGTGAAGCCGCATTCCAATAATCTTTCGTTACGAGAGCCAACATAAAAATAAAATATCAAAACCATCAGTTGTTATGGAATTTTTATTTTCTTGAATACACCGTATTTAAACCAATACTTATAGTTATAAATACATACGACAGCTATTGTTTGCTGGTAGATGCACAGAAAAAAATAATTATTTAAATATAAAATTTGACAAATTTTGATACAAAATTTATGAAAGTCGTTCAAATTAAATCAAATTTCCTTATACGAAAATTATTTAACTTTAAACAAATCAGCGCTTGTACTAAAGCAAAGCAATGTAGAATTTTGTATTAAAATTGTGAGTTTTAAGAATGTTTGTAGCCGAATGGTCATATTCATACAAATTTCGTTTAAATAAAAATTCGCTGATTTGCGTCAAACAATTTATTCTTTATTCAAAGCAGTTTTTTCAGTTTGAGCGCAAACAATCAACTGGTTTAATATAAAGCAAAAGTTGTTATTTCAACTCCAAATTTTAATACGAATATAAGTTTGATTCGAGAATAGTATGCTTTTCTTGGGACAAACATTGATATTTCAATAACGATCAGAGAATGAGTTAATAGATTGTTTGATAATATTCAATCAAAGCTCTCGGTGGTAGAGTGAGTAGAACGATTGCTTTATCATACAAGGGTCCCTAGTTCGATTCCCGACGGTGACAAGATTTAATGTGATGATTCGTTGTTCTGTTTGTAGATGTGTGTTTGTTTGTGTGCTGCGATGTGTACATTGATAAGACTGTTAAAAAAATATCCCTTCCTTCGTCATTTTCCAATCAAAATAAGAAAGGTGGTGCTTTGTGTCTGCAGCTGTCCAATCATATTAAGGAAAAACGAATCCTAAGCACAACTTTATTCCTCTCCTTAGAAAAAACCGAGAGTTCTGATGATGATTTTTTTTTTGTTTCTACTGAAATGATATGAAATGATTGTCAAATCAACGACATTACATAACATCAGAGCAGGTTCGTATTAATGCAACGCTGGTTTATTATAAACGCATAGTGGCTGTAACAAAGCATAAAGTATTGAATTTGAGTAATTTTGATTTCCTGTCGAGCAGCTATATATTGTCAGCTCATGCATTGGAGATTTTGGCCTAAAATAAATTAATATTAAACCAAGATTAAAAGTTTTGTATCAAAAAGCAGCCTAAGGTTTAGTATTAAAACAAAGAAATATTAAATCAAGACTTCAACATTAATGACGGTTATTCGAAATCGCATTTGATTCAAATAGAATCAATTTTGTTTGTTATAAATCATTTATTTTTTCTGTGTGGCATGTCTGTTTGTAACTTCGCCGTGAATTTTCTGAAATCGGGGTCATAGTTCATTAGCACGGTACGAATTAATTCTGTTAAATGCTCATTTGTAAGTTGTGAACGGTACTTTGATTTTATAAACTTCATTGCTGAAAAAAGTGATTCACAACAATATGTTGTGCCGAATATGGACAGTAATCTGCAAGCAGCTTTTTTTCAAATTGGAGTACTTTGATTGAAGCACTAGTTTCCAGAACTCATTTGCAGATTGTGTTGATTTGTGGTGCATTTTAATAATGTGATTCATCAAATCGAATAATTCTTGATGATTCATCAAATAATTCTTCTAATTTACTGTTGTATTCAATCAGTTTTTTATCATCAATTTTAGAGAATCTATTCTTCAGACGAGGGAAGTGATTAAACATTTTTGTAGTTAAATCGCGTTTAAAAAGCTGATTTTTTTTAATAAAACTCAGAATCGTTTGAATAAGATCAGTAATAATTTTATCTTTAAACAATATTATAGATTAATTACTTCTAATTTTATTACAATTTTAATGAATTATTTAAAGTTATTTAATTTTATCATTTCTTTTCGAGAGCCGCATTCATTCTTTCAAAGAGCCGCATGCGGCTCGCGAGTCACAATTTGGCCATGTCTGTACTATAGCGTACTTTTTTATATGTTAAGTTTTTGTACTGTATGGCTTGTATAGACATTTTTGTTGGTTTTGGCATGTTGCATGTTAGATTCAAATGTATTTCATTTCGCTTGTGTAACCTTTGTTTGACACGAATACAAAATTACTTCTCGACTTCTCGCCAACACTTACAAACCGGGATGTGTATCGATTTTATCACGGGCTTTGTATGAAATAACAAACGACATTTGACAAAATTACGTTTCATCAAAATATCTTTGGCAAATTTGCATATTTGGCAAATATCGTATGGCAATACAAATTGAAAGGCAAATGCACCTTTAATCCAAAAAGCTATTATATCAATTTGACAGGTACGATGTAAATGGAATTGTTAAATGATTTTTGAATACATTTTTGGAATATGGTGAATTACCTAGTAACTTGGCCATTTATTTTGGGATTATGATACATTTTGTCAGGTACGGTGGCAATAGGATTGTTAAATTATTGTTATGTGAAGTTTTAGAATATGCCTAAAAAGCTTGTAACTTGGCTATTTCTTTACCAATTATGATAAAATTCGACAGGTATATATGATGCAAATGGAATTCTTAAATGATTTTTGGATATACTTTTGGAATAGGGCCAATTAGCCTATAACTTGGCTATTTCTTAATTTATTATGATTTTTGAGACCTAAGACGGAAATGGGATTATTGAATGATTTTCAGATGAAATTGATGGAACTTGGTTATTTTAAAAACAGCTTTGATGAAAATCGACAGGTACGATGAAAATGCGACTGTAAAATGATTTTTAGAAGAAGTTTTTGAATATGGAAGATTAGCCTGTAACTTGGCTATTTTTTAACCGATTATGATGAAATTCGACAAATATGGCGGAAATATGATTCTTAAAAAAATGAATATGACCAATTAAAAGCCGCGCGCTGGAATTAATACAAATATTTTCGCTTGAAAATGAACATTTAAAATTATCTGGAAAATGGAGATTTAATATTAAAGTTAGAATGAAAGTCTCCATTTCGCAGAATATTTCAACACATAATTCTGGAAAAGGAAGATTATTAAATCTTCATTTTTCAGAATTTAAATTTTCGTTTAAATTTTAGAGTAATTACTTTCTGCCAAATTATTCTTAAGGAATTATAACGCAAAATGCCAACAATTAAAAACACTTCATTCTATTTCAAAAAAAAAAATCAAATTCACGATATTCGTCTAGTAGTCGTTTCGTCACACACTCTGAATCGATTCATATTTTGTGTTTTATTTTGGTTTTGCTTATACAAAGGCAAAATCTAAATGATAGAAAATTAACAAAAATTGTAAGGGGTGTGGCTTCTAGTATTTGTATTCGTAGAATTGTAGATATTTCAATTATTTTCAAAACTTTTCGTTTTGTATATTTAATACATGAATGATAAAAAGAGGCAAATAGAAATTATTATCTCCGTCTCATAAAATTTCAAAAACTGAATTTAAAATATTTGAAATTATTTTCTTAGGTATCTTTGACTCATACAAAATATGCTTCTTTAGTAATTCTTCTATGGTGTTATGAAAATTATGAATTCAGATGAAACTTGGGAAAGTTACAGGAAAGTTAGAAATTTGTATAAACAATCGTTGAGAAAGGAACAATCTGAATACTTCAGAAAAAAGTTCATTGAAAACCAATACAACCCAAAGGAACTGTGGAAAACGCTTAAATCCATCTACAAGTCTAAAAATACGACACAATGGTGTATTCAATTTAACAACAAAACACTCACTGATAAACAAGAGTTAGCAGAAGCGCTAAATGAAGCATTTGTGTCCAGCGTGATAGATATTCACCAGAACATCCCTGAGATAAAGGACTGGAATTTTTCACATGATGACAATAATTTTGAAAAATTTAGCTTTCAAGAAATAACTCGCCAGGAGATATCAAAAATAATAAGTAAAATAAAGTCTCAATGTGGAGTTGATGGCATAAACAGAACGGTCATGCTGGATGCGATGAAGAACTACTTATTCTCGGAATATTTTACAGATTTAGTTAATCGAAGTCTAAAGGAAGGAGTAGTACCGGCTTCATGGAAAATATCAACAGTTGTTCCAATTCCAAAAACCACAAAACCAACCACATCTGAAGATCTGCGCCCCATAAATATGCTCCCAATTTACGAAGCAGTACTGGAACGAGTAGTTAAAAAACAGTTGGTTGATCATATTGCTAATAACAATATATTAGTGGATCAACAATCTGGTTTTAGAGAATTGCATTCCTGTGAAACAGCGTTAAATCTTATGTTGGACATATGGAAAACTCAAATAGACGAAAATAAAGTAGTGGTAGCAGTTTTTTTAGATTTCAAACGAGCTTTTGAAACTATAGATAGGAAAATCTTACTCCAAAAATTATGCAAGTACGGTATAGAAGGAAAAGAGCTTGAATGGTTCAATAATTATCTTCAAGGGAGACAACAATACACAAAAGTCGATAATTTTACATCATCGTTTATAGAAAACAATCTCGGAGTACCACAAGGTTCAACACTTGAGCCATTGTTGTTTATCTTATATATAAATGACATAGTAGATGTTATAAAGAACTGTAAAATTAATATGTTTGCGGATGACACATTAATTACTATTTCGGCACCAACTCATCAAGAAGCAGTACAAAAAGTAAACGAAGATCTTGAGAATTTACGGGGATGGTTGATGTTTCATAAATTGTCATTGAACATTTCGAAAACGAAGTATATGTTCTTGTCAATCAAAACCAAGTACGAGTGTATCTCAGATATTGTAATTGCGAACCAAATCATTGAACGAGTTAAAGAATACAAATATCTCGGTGTCGTCATTGATGAAAACTTAAGTTTTAACCAGCATTTGGATTACTTAGCCAAAAAGATGAATAAAAAATTAGGACTTTTCAACAGAATTAAAGACAAGCTACTAATGGAGACCAAAATATTATTTTATAAATCAATTGTAGCTCCCCATGTAGATTATTGCTCATCGGTTCTATTTATCATGAATCAAACACAATTAACACGTCTGCAAAAAATACAGAATCGATTTATGAGAAGCATTTTAAACGCGGATAATAGAACACATATTAAAGACATGCTAGAAAAACTAAGCTGGAAATCAATCACCCAGAGAATACACTTTAACGTGCTAAAACTGTTTTATTTACTCGAAAAAGGAGATCTTCCTAAATATTTAAATAGTTTGCTGTCTACCAACAGAGAAGTTCATAATTATAATACCAGGAATACTCATTTTAGATTACCAAGGTACGGTAAATCATTTTCCCAACGATCGCTAGGGTATAATGGTGTGAAGTTATATAATTCTTTCAGCAACTATTGCAATCTTAATGAGCTTCAAGAGCTAGAGTACGGCCAGTTTATTCAACTATTACACATATTCATTAATGAAAAAATTAATATTTAGTTATTTAGTAAAATATACAAATGTATTTAATTAATTAATTAATTTAGATAAAAATAGGTTTTAAAAAAATGTCAATAATGATAAATAAATAAATAAATAAATAAATAAATTTTTCAATAATCGTCTAACTGCTCTACACTTTCTCACTCACTTCACTGTACCGCTATTTGGCGTAGGTTACTCGCTAAAATTGTATAAAATAAAACTCGTGTTTTATGATTTGCGTTTTCACAGATCCGCCTCGAAGGACCAATGTTTAGCCAACTGAACTGGTTTGGAAATGGTAGATCTACTGTTGGCCCAGACTGCTATATTTTTGACTAACAAACACAATCTTCACAATGAATCCAATTACCTCACTCAGTGTTTTCCTGCGTCGATAAATCTGATCACGCTAGTAGTGGGCTGTACTTAAAATCACGTTAGATCTTCTCTATCAGATCAACTCTCAAATTCACCTTATTTGTTAATTAAACCTCACTATATCGCGGGGGTATGGTGTATCGTAACAATACAAAAATGGTGCTTACTCACGGTGGATTATAAATTCCAAAATGGTTCCGGCAAATTATCGTTTCCTAAATTCTTCACGTGGTAGTCGTACAATACGGTGGCAAATTTCCGTGTCCAGGTTCAAATCAGAAAGTCCCAAATTTTCTTTGCAGTTTTCTGTGTCCAGTTGAAAGAAAGAAGAAAAAGGGTTCAAATTGGTCTCGTAGCAAAGTTCGGATGTCCAGTTTCAATTCAATTACTTTTAAATACTTTTTATTTTCTAGGTGTTTTCACAATGACGGTAATTTCAAAGAGAGCAAACAAAAAAAATTTACTTTTTTGACAATTCTAAAACTTAAAAAATAATTTTACAAAAGTGTCACCTACCATTACATTTTATAATTATTTTTTGCTATTAACGACACAGTGCCATCTATATAAAAATATTTGGAAACAATTATTCTGCTATAATTTAGTACACTAATTTTTCATGGTCATAGTCCTGAACTATTAGTAAATAAATTTTTTTTTGTTATGTTGGTATCAGTTTGAACATAGCCACTGAAAAAAACTGATTTGTTTAAAATGATCCTACTTGTGTCATTTTCAAAGAAGGTTAGGTTAGGTTAGGTTTGGGTGGCGGTCCACCAGGACCAGGCATAGACTCAAAAAGGTCCGTAGCCATACCACAAATTAAAAATTTTTCCTCCAACTCATTGAAACCACTTTGAGCTTGCTATGAAGCGCTGGATACTCCTGACGTCCTTCTCGCTGAACTCCGCCAGGTCGTTGAAAAGGGGTGCCCCTAGAAAATTCAGTCTGTTTCGTGCCAGACGAGGACAGGTGCAAAGAAGATGAAGTACTGTCTCTTCCTCCTCTTCGTCCTCGCAACTACGACAGTAGTCATGTGAGAAGAAACCAAGTCTACTCGCATGTCTGCCTATGAGACAGTGCCCCGTAATCACTCCAACAACCACACTCATCTGACTCCGCTGAAGTGAGATCAGCTGTTTGGATCTCGCCAAGTTCAGATTTGGCCAGATCTGCCGAGTTATTACGCATGAGGTACTATTTGACCATCTGTCATTCGTCAACTTACTAGCTTCCTCCTGAAGCAGCAGTTTACATACCGCAAGAGGCATTTCAATATCCTTTTTGCTGTATGAAATGTGGTCCGTTGTACCATGTCGAGCCAGTTCATCGGCTTTAATGTTCCCCGTACTAACGAAATGTCCTGGCACCCATATGATCTGTCATCTCGTTAAGAGATGAGAGACAGTTCTGGACTACTTTCGACGTGAGAAGGTGTGATTGAAGCGCTTTAATGTCTGTCTGACTATCCGTATATATGCGAATATCACAAGTCGATATTACATTATACCTCAACCAGAGGTTGAGTTTTGAACCATCAGTGAAGAAGTTCAAAACTCCTGGTTCCAAAACTGCATCCATCATCCAGTCCTCTCTAGATGGGATAATAGTCCGGAACTTTGTATCAAAAGATAGTGACGGGACAGTATAGTCGGTGGTCTTGGTAAGCCCTTTGTTACAAAGTATAGATGAGTGCCCTGTATTATTGCAGGTCCACATTAACGTGGATTTCAGTCGTATGGCAGTGCTAGCTACCCACTGTTTTCCCAAGATATCTAGAGGAGTTAGAAATAGCAGAGTCTCCAGTGCCTGAGTGGATGTGCTCCTCATTGCACCACTGATCCACAGAGAGATTGTGCTCTGAACTTTTGTCAACAACTTTAGGTTGACAGTTTTGTCCAGAGCAGGCCACCAGACTATTACGCCATACAGAAAAATGGGTCTAACTACTGCTGTGTATAGCCAAAGGACCATGTGGGGCTCCAGCCCCCAACCTTTCCCAATTGCATTTTTGCAAGAGTATAGCGCTACCGTAGCTTTCTTTACCCTTTCCATAATATTCGATTTCCAGTTTAATTTACTGTCCAAGACGAGACCCAAGAACTTTGCTTCACCTATAAAAGCCAAGTTGAAACCATTTAAAGTAGAAAGATCGACATGAGGAATTTTATATTTCCTAGAGAAGAGAACCAATTCGGTTTTCTGTGGGTTCACATTTAGCCCACAACCATTGGTCCATAATAAAAGAATGCCCAGAGCACTTTGAATAAGCTCTCTAAGTGTCCCGGGACATTTTCCACGAACCCCAGTAGCGACGCCATCCGCATAGGCAACCACCTTGAAGCCACTATCCTCCAGCCTCAGCAACAGATCATTTATGACCAAGTTCCAGAGAAGGGGAGACAGTACGCCACCCTGCGGCGTGCCTCTGCTTGCAAATCTTCTGGCGGCGGATTTCCCCAGACTGGCATTTATGATCCTGCCTCTTAGCATCTGATCTATCCAGTCCTTAAGAGAATCATCCACTCCTAGATTCGAAAGTGCCCGAGTTATAGCCCCTGTTAGCACGTTATTAAAGGCTCCCTCAATGTCCAAAAAGGTTACCATCGCGTAGTCTCCATATTCGAAAGATTTTTCAATAAAATATGTGAGAGAATGAAGAGCAGTTTCTACAGATCTCCCCTTGCAATATTCATGTTGAGATTTGGACAGCTTTTCCGGCACAATCGTGCCTCTAATATGAGCTTCTATTTGTCTTTCTAGTATTTTGAAAAGGAAAGAAGACAAGCTCATCGGTCTAAGGTCTTTGGGACTGCAGTGTGAGCGTTTTCCCGCCTTAGGTATGAAGACAACCTTCACTTCCGTCCATTTACTGGGAATGTGACATAGTTCTAGGCTGCCTCTAAAAATTACCTCTAACCAGGGAATAGTTAGATCCGTAGTTTTTTGTATATCCGCAGGGATAATTCCCTCAGGTCCTGGCGACTTATATGTTTAAAACTGCTTATCGCCCACAGAATCTTTCTTCTGCTAATAATTTGGCCTACGAGGCTACTTGCCCTTTTACCTGCTGATATAGTAGGTGCAGATTCGGAACAACCAGGAAAGTGAGTCTCCAATAGTAGTTCCAGCGATTCCATACTATTTGTGGTCCATGCTCCATCCGGCATTTGAAGGAAGCTTGGGATGGAAGGGCTAGTAGATAGTACTTTGCGCAGCCTGGACATCTCTGAAGACTCCTGAATTTTACCACAGTATAGTCTCCAAGATCTGTTATTTGCGCTTCTTAGCTGATATTTGTAAATTTTGAGGACTTCCTTATAGGAGTCCCAGTCTACAGCGGCTTTTGTTTTCCTTGCTGTTTTAAAGAGTCTCTTGCACCATTGACGTATTTGTTGAATCTCCTTTGACCACCAAGGTGGCCGAGATTTGCCCCTAGGCCTACTAAGAGGACAAGAGCCTAGTACCGCTTCATTAAAAGCGCTGGACAGTTCGTCCACTAAGCCATCGAGTTCTACCGTAGTTTTTGGAGGTTCAGGCACCTGCACTGGTAGTGAATTTCCCAGAATAATTCTGAAAATATCCCAGTCGGTTTTTCTCCTGTTCCTGTAGAGAGGGCTGTTCGGAAAGACCAAGCTCATTTCAAATTGAAGATAACAGTGATCAGAAAAAGAGTGGTCTTCCGACACTTTCCAGTTTAATAGACTAGTCGTCAAAAAGTTTGAGACAAGTGTAATATCCAATACCTCCTGTCTATTTCTAGTTATAAAAGTCGGCTTATTGCCTATGTTACATATATGAAGGTTAGTACTTAGAATGTAATCAAGGAGTAACTCACCTCGTTCATTTGTGTTCGTACTTCCCCATATTGTGTGATGAGAATTTGCATCACTCCCCTGGATGACTCCAACCTTGCGCTTTTGAGCCTCCAAAATTGCCTCACCCAGAATGACTGGTGGAATGTTCACTGCATCATAGGCTAGGTAGGCTGATATTAGCCAGAGGTTTCGTTTATTGACCTCAATGCTGACCGCTGCCACATCTTCATTGCTGAAATTTGATAGCAGAAAACAATTTATATTATTTTTAACGAGAATGCACGACCGAACCCTACCTTCTTTTTCCGTGTGCATTAATCTGTAACAGGGTGTCTTGAGTCCAAGTCACCAGCGACCCAAGGTTCTTGTATCAAGATAATATCCGTCCCTTCCTTTCCAATTTTTAAAAGTAGAGCAGCTGATGCTGCCTTTGAGTAGTGTAGGTTGATTTGCAAGAACGTCACCATTCTCAGACGTCCCTCTCTACCACTGTTACATCAGAGTCCTCCCCTGATGATGTGAAGTCCTCTGAGATTCTCCTTAATGACTCCAAGGACATTGTCATCTCCGTATCAGTAAAGATAGTTTCCACCAGGCTGTTCCCCTCTTCAAGGAGCCCAGATGAGCTTTCTGCAGCTTCCTCAGATTTCGGAGTCTCCGGCTTGTCCGCATCCTTCTTGTAGATTTTGAGTGTGACTGCACTGAAACCATAGTTTACAATACCATTGGTTTTTTCCAGCACAGTCAGTGACTCGCTGTTTAGAATTATGACGGCTGACCTGTTGTCGGCCCGTGGCTCCTCGAACTTAGCAACTTTCCAGTTGTGCATTGACAAATCTAGGTTGCCAACCTGCAACAACTGGAGTATCACCTTTGAATCGCTAGGCTCCGAAGGAATCCACACCCTGGCTCTCGGCCTACAGGGGATTTATTCCCTAGCTTTAACAGCAAGGCTGGCTCTTATTATAATAATTTGATATTATTTATCTTCTCCAGGGCCCTCCATGCCTTCCTCCTAGTGTTATATGTTGGTTTTGAGGAACCAGCTTCATTGGTGCTTTGGTTCCGAAATATATTTCTTTGCTCAGGTCTGGTGACCCGAGTGGAGGGACCAGCCTCATCTAAGCTTTTGTCCCGTTGTTTATTAGTAGGTTTTTTAGAGGTAGGCCTAAAGACCCGAGTCTCCTTCTCTACTTTTTCCGGTTTTGTAAGAGAACCGGACTCTTTTGTTTTTTTTGTTTGTTGGTCTCCCATATTTGGTCCCACGAATAGCGGAGAAACGAGTGTCCATTTGTGCAGAGATCCGCAATACACAGACAAGGCTACTTAATCCGGAGGGCGCCAGGTATCCGGATCCACCGTTTGCGACTGAGCTAGTTTTTAGACTGGGCCCTCAGCCTGGCCGGTTATCGGCACGGTACGAATAACACCTTAACCCAGCCCAGTGATTTGTTTAAGGTTGACTCCTTTAGCGCCGTGTTTTTAGCCTAAAAGCCGAAAAAAACCAGCAATATAGTTACCAGCAGTCACCACGAGGAGGTAATACGAGCACTTGCGGAAGCTGCAAGTTACGGAGCCTATCGGCTTGCATCCCCCGAGCAACTTCGCGCCTGACTGCCATTTTCAAAGAAAATGCTCAATAAAATCTCTTGACTGTTTCAATTTCATAAGGTGGTGAATACGATTTTCAATTACTAGACTAGGGCTCTTGGAACCATGAAAATTTTAAATTTCCAAAAATATGAAATATTTCAGAATTTCTTATTTTTTTAATTTTCCAAGAAAGAGAAATTCAGAAAATTTTCCAATAGTGAAATGTAAGCGATTAGAAGAAAGTTAGTTACCTACAGTAACCTAGCAAACTTATTCAGGTTATCGAAGGTGCTGCTACGAAATAAGTTAAAAGTAGTACGTATTAAGTAT
Source organism: Tipula helvola (assembly GCA_963556165.1). Taxonomy (NCBI): domain Eukaryota; kingdom Metazoa; phylum Arthropoda; class Insecta; order Diptera; family Tipulidae; genus Tipula; species Tipula helvola. The sequence goes on along the minus strand of OY744482.1, from coordinate 37,067,572 downwards.
CACATCGAATTTTCCTATTTTCAAAATTTTTGCTAATTGTTAAATTTTAAAAGAAAATTTTGTTTTATTTAAACGAATTAATTAGCTTGATTATGAAAAATTCTGAAAATGATAGTAAATTCGTATTTATTGAATTAGAACCTCAAAACTTATCGTCGAAACTATAGTTAACCAATTTTGATTTTCAATTCAAATTTTAATATTTGTGAATAAAATTTTTAATTTATAACTTTTAACTTTTAAATTACAGAAGTTTTAAAATTTTTAAACGATTAGAAATGGCCGCAATTTAAATTTAAATTTAGCTAACAAAATTAAGTAAAGTGTTATCCTTTTGCTTTCAAGTAATTAAGTTTAAGCATGTTTTTGAATTATCTTAATCCCAAACCATTTTGGGTCACATATAAAGATTTCCAAGTCTTCGTGGAGCCAATCCATTTCTTATAAAACAGACTTTTCTATAACGCGACATGTTGATATACCAACCTACAGTTAAGAAGGACAAAATTTAGAATCTAAATATTGTATCAAGTTTATTTCGTATAATTTATTCCGTCTTAACGTTAACCTAGTTTTTTTTTGTGCGATAAAACTTTGCAAAAGGCAAAAATTATTCCAACAATTTATCTTAATTTTTACATCGTCAAGTAATTTTCATTAAATTTTTTTTTTTTGTTGCTTTTAATTTTCTTATCTTAGCTCTCAAGTACTATACTCGTATACATACAATGTCTCTCTGTATAAGGAGGATAACACAGTAAAACTCTATATAATAACTACATTTTATACATTTTGTAATGCATAAATTTAAAGATTTTCCATTTGTTCCGTTGATAACAGTGCTTTGTATAACAATCTTACCTCTTAAGCAAGATAAAACAAAAAAAAAAATAAATAAATTTTTGTCATTATGACTGTGAAGACTCGTGCCAAAAATTAACGCCCCATGTTTGCTCATACATAAAAATTAACAAACAACAAAAATAAACAATCAGTAGGTGGTCCATACCAATTTACACACTATAATTAATGACCTATGTAAAATAACGACCTGGATCCAATTTCGAACTGTGTCTCTCATCCCATTTAACAACATCTGCCGCATAAATCAAATTCTGATCGAGTACACTACATCAATCATTGACGACCATTCCAAAAAAAAAAAAAAATATTTTTATGAAATAAACAATCGAGTCCAAATGTCCCTTGTCATGTATACGGTTTAAAAATAATTTTTAAATAAACAACAAAGATTAAGAAAAATTAAAATTCAGCCGCATCTAAAAAAAAAAACGAAATAAAAATTATCCGAATGACTGAAAATCTAAACAATCGAAATCATTGAAATTCATCTTAATTTATGACAGATATTTATCTTAACCTCTTTGCAACTTAAATAAAATTAATATCAATAACAACAACAACAACTGCATCTAGAATGAAATGTAAATGAAAAGAATCTCGATTTGGAATTGAATTTCTTTTGAAGATGGTTTTCAATTCAGATTTTTATTTGATATTTGTTCAAATTGAATTTGATGATAGTTTCATTACGATTATGGGATGTTGTATGATATGTATGTATGTATGTCGATGTTTAGTTAGTTTTTAATTTTTATGTATGTTTTATGTTAATTTGTAAGCATTAAATTTATTATGATTGGCGATTGATGGATCATTCGATTTTAAGTGTTGCAATGCAATGATGATAGATGGAAGAGAAACATTTATGAAATTTCTTTCTTACGGTACTTAGTCGGTTACGATTTTCTGCGGAATGGAGGTGTATAATGCTAATTGCCAATATAAGCAGTAAGTCACATTCTGCGGTCAACTTTTAACCGCAGGGTATTTCACTTTGCACTTGCAAGTGTTGATAAAAATTTGATAGAATTCGAAATTCATTGAATGAAATAATTCTAACGGCTGAAAATGTAAAAGCCTAAATCCAAAATTTTCAAATATTTAATTACCGCATTCGTCGCCCACTGAGTGATTAGGAAACCTGTTTAGAATTGCAATTTTGTCATTTAGCCCAATTCAATATTTTATAACTTTGTCTGGAAACTGGCATTCAAGTGAACATACCTGTTCTGACTTGTCTTTAAAATTTTGTAGCCCGATATGCTGGAATATAAAATTCAATATTCAGAATTTCCAGCTAACATTAAAGTAAAATCCAATTCTTACTCTTGAATTTGGAAAAATTTAAAGAAACTATATTTTAAGCACATACTTTCACTTCACTAAACTGTAAATTTTTAGACTTTACCGTTATTTCACTCATTTGAGTGAATTTCGAAATTTAATTAATTCAGCTCAAATCTAAATGAAAAATTTAATTACCCGAATTCTTAATTTACATCTCAATACTGTACCAGATAAATATCTTGAAAAAATGTTTCAGAACCGAATCGGTGTTGATGACCTTGAAAACACCCACCTCCATCTTTGAATGACCTGACCTAGGACATTAATACATAAAATATAGAAACCTTGACTTGAAAATAAGTTGACCTTGACGGGTAATTTCAAGGTCATCCAAATAATTTAGTTTTAGTACTTTCTCCTTTTAACTACTGCAAAATGACAAATGTGGCTTGGTTCATTTGTTACTTCTAACTACGTCAACCAGTCAGTTTTCTGTTCCCATCTTTTATAAAATGTATAAAATTCTGTTCCCATCTTTTAACAACCATCAATGAGTATGCGCGTTAAATTTTTCACCATTGAAACAATATCCGTAAATGTTCACATCTCAACCAAAATATTTGGGCTGGAAGTCTGGTTTTCAAAACCGCAACATCAAAAACTCTTAAACCGCAAAAACATATAAAACCGAAACCAAATCCAAAATTTATTAGTCAGAAAAACCAAAAACCAATCCAACCTAAATTATAAATTGGTTTCCATCCTGTTTTATGGTAAACTTCTCAAAATTTGTATTCCACTGTTTGAAGGCAAATAGATCGGTGCTGTTTTTGGTAACCAGTTCACTGCTCCAGCTATTAGGATGAATCTGAAAAGATTTATCCCGAGTCTTTGAAAATCGTGAAGGATGATTTTCGTATGAATACGTTAACGTTAGACGTCAGGTGCCTACGGTTTAGAAGAAGCAGCCAAACGACTAACTGAGTCGAAACAAATGCTACAGAAGGGAGGGTTCAATCTGGGAGAATTGACCGCCAATAGCACTGAATTCTTAAAAGTTTACCATTGCAAAGTCAGGAATCCGCTATTGCTAAAATTGCATTTCAAAAGAATGGATGTTGCTGTCGGGAAAGTTTTCGGTATCAAATACCGATTCTGCCTCAATATAATACCCACTTTTCAGAAAATGCTCAGATCACGAAACGAGTATTTTTGTAGAATGCGTCAAGGGGTTTCGACCCTTTCCCGACGAATTTCCACTGAAGAAATTTGTTCGACAAAAATCAAAAATCCCAAAATCAAATGATTTTTATGGAATGTCTATAATGACGCCTGTCAATTATCAATCTGAAAACTGGCTAAGTTTATCGATCTCGACATTGTCAGTAAATGTGCTAATTGCGATTTTTGGTCTGTCAATACAGCCTAGCGCCATTCTAACGTAGCATGGTGTGGCTTCCTTTACTCAATGAGCGGAGTCGATCTCTTTTGAACCGGTTCTATATAGAACTTTGAAATCTCCTGGATTCGCTACACAATTGGTCACCGCATCCCCACTCAAATTAGACCAGACATTGAAAATTATTAGTTTTGACAGATTATTTTCTGGTTCAGTCACCTTCAGTCTCACGCCTTCTAATTCAGCATTATTCGTGAAGAGACTTAAATCGGTATCTCAATCAACTGTCACTAACATCCATTTTGGACCGGCGTCCTTAACAGAGTGGATCTTGATTCAAACAGTTGGTTTGATAAATTCATTTGCCTTCTCCATGATCGCCTTATTTGTTAACGGGCTGGAATTATTATATCCAGCTCTGTCTGAGTCTTGTCTGAACCTTTACCTATTCACCTTGCGATTCCACTTGTCGTTGCGGAGTACTCGGAACTGAATCCATTGCCGAAACCTTAGGTGTCTCTTTCAAACCCTTCTCTGTCGACTTATGTTCTCAAGTGCACCTATCCCTGCGTGCTTCTTCAACCTCAATAAGCAACCAGTCATATTTCGCCATCTGCAATCTGCCAACTGAAGCGTCAGGTTCACAATGTCAGCTAGTAAAAGTATATACGACGTATTTGATGGAATTCTTCCATCAGCTTCGGTGTTGAGTTCAATTTCGCTTCTTTAAGCTCTATCGACTTCCTTTTCCTCAGCTACCATTGCAGCCACATGCTCTGGTTCTGAACCTTCTTCCTAAGACAATTCGATTTTTAAAAATATTCTGGAAACCGAATTTTTCAACAATTTTCATGTGCGTAGTAGATGTTTGTAATAAATCGACACCCGCCCGTAAAACATAAAGATATTCTCGATTTCTAAATACCTCTATGATTATCTGTAAATTTCTCCACCATAGGATTTTTAGTATGCATCAGATTTATAAATCCAGAATTAATTCCCTGCGTGCAAAAATGTTGTATGGCCTCTGAACCTCCAAACTAGAAATTCAGTCTCAGTAGTTCAATCTCTTTTAGAAAATGTCACACAGCTTTTACCCATACTTGACTAGTTTTTATCAGATGCACATTCTTTACTTAAATTATGTGTTAGTTAAAATCTTGGAAATTCTTGGATTATACAAATTCTGAATTTTCTGTGATGTCTTCTATTTATTAGTCTTGTTCAAAATAGATACCTTGCCAGATCATACATTACATAATAACTTCTAAACTACAATTCAACAATTTTAAAGCGAAATGTACATCCACATTACCAATTTACAAAATTTCAGAATCATAATTCTGATAATTCCGAAAATTCAAGAAAATCAAAATAATAAATCAATTCTGAAAAGTTAAAAGTTTTTAAATTTTAAGCTCACATGATTTAGAAATTCTGAAATTATTTAAAAATTTGTAAATTTGATCTTAAATTTCGAGAATTGCACTGAATTTTTAAAAATATTAAATTCTATTTATTGGTTTTATATAATAGATTACTTTTCAGACTCTTCATTTGTTAATTTTCAAAACTATAATTGCGTAATTTTCGGATTTTCCAGAATTCTGAAATTTTTTATAGAAATTTAAATTTTTTATTATTTTATTACCAATAATCTCTTACTGAAAATTTTTATTTGTCAGATTACCAATTTAAAAAATTCAGAATCACAATTCTGAAAACTTTAAAAGTTTTCGAAATTTGGGGATTACCGCTGGGAATAGAAATTTTTAAATTTTTTAAAAAACTTCAAAAGTTTATGTTAAATCCGGAGAATTGTACTGAATTTTTAGAAAGTAAAAATTTTTAATTATTAACCTCTGAAAAAAGTTTAAAGCAAAATGTAAATTTTGGAATTTAAATTTGTTTTCATTTTATAGGCAATTGTTCCTCAATTCCTGGAAAATTCTTATTTTCAAGATTACCAATTTACAAAATTCAAAATCATAATTCTGATAATTCCGAAAATTTAATAAAATCTGAAACTAAATTATTTCTGAAAACGTTAAATTTTTTTGAATTTTGGGATTCTCACAGGGTATAGAATTTACAAATTTTTAAAAATATTGAGCTTTTAATTCTTAACTAATGCAGAATAAATGTCTTCTTTACTTGCTATCTTCTATTGGTTAGCGTTTTAGGAAACTTTCAAAATTTTATTTTAAATTTCGAGAATTGTACTGAATTAAATAAAAATTTAATTTTGAATTATCAACCTCTGAATAAAGCCCTACTAAGAATTATAAATAATGGATTCGTTCCAATTTACCCGTATCCAACGAAGTCGCAGTCGTCTTTCAAAAGTGAGGGTTGAGAACCACAATTTTGATAGAGACATAATTTTGCATTTATGTGACAAGGAACTGAAAACGCCGGAAAAGTAGGAAAGGCAATAATTTTGGCGCGTACCTTTCAGGAGAGCCCAAGAAACAAGCATCGAAATTACCAAGATGCTATGATTTATTGAAGCCGGATTTATTTATAACAATGACGTGCAACCCAAAATGGAACATCGATGCAGAACATCGATCAGACTTGGTTGTCCGTGTTTTTAATTTGAAGTTAGTAAAAAGCCTGCTGTCTGATATCAACGACATGGACAAATTTTTGGTTGGGCGAATAATTGACAAAATTCATGTTATCGAGTTTCAGAAGTGCGGAGACTACCTCATGTTCACATTTTGGTTATTTTGAACCCCAACGATAAGTTCAAAACAGGGCAGGACATTGACAATAAATATCGTGAAAGCTGGAATTCCTAATCGAAACAAATCACAGCACATGATACACAATCCAAGCGGGGAAGCTCACCAAAATCCGAACACCGATGCTTGGTTGATAAAAAGTGCTTCAAACAGATTCCCGAAATCTTTTCAAAATGCGACCTAAGGATGTGTTGACGGGTACCCAAATTATAGACGATGAAAGTTTTTGCCTGTAAAAATTGGAAACCATGTGATTGACAACAGCTGGGTTGTTCCTTACAATCCCTATCTGCTCCTTAAATATAGTTGCCATATTAGCGTAGAGATTTGTTCGTCAGTGAAATCTGTTAAATATCTTTTCAAATACGTCTACAAGGGTCATGACTGTGCTAACAGGCTCCTGAAAAACGCGCTGCCTCGAGGGATACAAAGCATGCTGCATAGTTTGAACTGAATTAACAAGATGCGAATGCGCGACGAATGTATATACGGTGAGTCTTAAGGATCCTAAAAGATATTATCATAGGCTGCTACTCTGCCATGCAAGTGGAGCAAGTTGCTACGAAGACTGGGGGACATATGCCACAGCAGACAACATTGTTGTTTCGAGTATTTGCAATGTCGTATCAAATGAGGCAAGTATTTGCATTTATTTGTGAATTTGGAGAGCCCTAGAATGCAACATTGTTATGGGACAATAACAAACTGGCCCGGATTGAAGATTACTGTCATAGGTTACACGATGGAGAAGAAGAAGTGCGGGGACTATGAATACGAGCAGCATGCTTTAAGGGATGTAATAGCCATGTTTGTATTATTCTCATTCGACTGGAAGGACTTCAGCATGCCTGAAGTAAAAAGCCACTTGCCCAACATTGATACAATGGTACCGATTCTCCAGGAACACTCAACAAAGGCGTGTTTTTGACATTATTGAGGCTGTAGAATACGTAAAATGTTTTTTCTTGGACGAACCTGGAGGGAGTGGCCAGACTTACCTCTACACTACACTAATCCATTACTTTCTTGGGAAACGAGAGATAGTCTTGCCGACAGCATCGACTTGAATTGAGGCCAATCTGTTATTGGGAGGAAGAACTTACCATTCTTTGTGCAAGCTTCCGGTTCTAATTTTGGAGAACAGTGTGTCGAATATGCAGACCAAATTCAAATGAGGCGTACTATATAAGAAGAGCTAAGCTGTTCATCATTGATGAATGCACAATGGCCTCACGATTTACCTTTGGTGGAAAAGTAATTCTGTTTGGAGAGGATTTTAGACAATGTCTAACTACACAGGCACACAAAAAATTATTCTAATTGCCCATTTTCCCGTTACCACCGCCCTGGGGGTCGGAATTTCAATTTATATGCAAAATTGAGATGGCTGTACATTTCTATGTTTTTGGGGCGTTGGAATTGAAAATGACAATAAAAAGTAAATTTGGTCCCTCAATCACCCCCTAAGCACCCCTTTACTATATCCTGCAGGATGAACTTCAACTATTTTTTGGGGGTGGTGGAAGGGTCAAATATATTTTTGTTGTCATTTTCGGTTCCAGCGCCCCAAAAAACATAGAAATGTACATCCATCTCAATTTTGCATGAAAATTGAAATTGCAACCCTCAGGGGGGTGGTAACGAGAAAATGGTCAATATATCTTATAGTCATATTCGGTTTTAGCGACCTCGGGAACGTGGGAGTAGTGGGGTCTACCCTCTGGGTCACGACTATTTTTTTGTGTGTGTATCTGTGTATTGTGCCTCATGCAACTCGTACTACAATCGTGGAAAAAATGTATTCAGAACTGCAAGTCTTCAATTCATTTTGAAAAAGTTAGCTTAAATGACAACATGCGATGTGAGGATATAGATTACAACAAATGGCTGCTACAGTTAGGATATGGGCAGCTTCCGAGGACAGAGAGTTTTGCAGGGGACATCGTCTAAATTCCCTCACAATTTATTTGTACCGATTCTTTGATAGAAGAAATATTTGGAACAAATATACGTTCAGATACGATTGGGTCAGCTTCAAAACGAGCTATAATTTGCCCTAAAAACGTGAAATTTTTCAAAGTAGGTAGGTTGTAGGAATAGGCTGGGGAATGTTTCTTGCCTACATTAAGGCGATCGTCAAAGTTTTGTTATTATGTATTTAAATGTGATCGACATCACATCTGGAACTTCAACGATTAAATACTTTTTCGTATGCTGGTGCTACTATATATATTTATGAGTTATTGACTTATATGAACATAAAAAAAATATTTATTTTTTTCAACTTTATTATTTTTATACTTTTAGTTCTTACATTCTTGAATTCTAAATCTTAACTAACTAAAAATGTAATTATAATTTATAATCTAAAAGAAAAATGCTTATCTAAGCTTTATAATTATTTCCCACTAAAACTAAGAATTGCATAAAAAATGGTTTTAAATTATTGCGCGTTGTTGAAATAGAACTCCGTTGTATCGCGATGTTGTTATGTCTGCAACTTAATATCTTTCACATTCTTCACCTTTGTGTGTTATACTTTATGTTATTTGCGGTTGCAGCACTTATGATAATATAACTCCTCCCGGGGGTAGAGAAAGAACTTCCTCGTTCTTTGATCCTATTTCAAGGTTTGATTTTGTAGATGAACACTCCATAGTTTCATGCTCTTTAGATGTCGTTGATTTGGATTTGTTTGAGTTGCCTATTATTATTCGTGTGGCACGTAGATGTATGATAATATAGGCGAATAGCATTAATACACCTATTGTTGATAGGGATACACCTCCTGATAACGTCCATATCCAATATTGGTGGCCTGTTTGTCTGAGATACACCTGTGATAGCTTCTTGCGATTTTGGATATTTTGTTGTTTGATTGACTCGATATTGGTTTCGTTTATTAGCTGTCGGCTTATTTGTAGGTTGTGTAGAGCTCCTTGGATTTCCTGGGTCTCACTTTTAATTTCGAACGATTGGAATTTTTTATTGCTGATTGTTAATGTACAATTCCAAAAAGTTATTAAGAAATTGCCTGTCAGCGTGCGGTTGGTTGGTCCACAGTCCGATGATAGCGTTTCGTTTTTTGCGTTGTCTATTAATAATTTATCCTCGGCAATGAGATGCAGCGTCGTTTCTTTGTTTGACGAGACGTTGCAATGACTTCTGGTCCCCATTATTAACGGTTTAATACAGTCGTCCTCGAATTCCTGGATATCTGCATGTCTTTGAACAAAGTTTTTATAGTTTAATGTTAAAAATAACTGTTGTTCTGATTTGATGAGATGCTGTGGATAGTTTTTGATAATTGTATCTTTGATTGTTAGTGGAGCGATCATTAATGCGGCCGATTTTGCCTCTTGTAGTTTCGGCACCTCTAGTATGTACAGTAGTATGTCGCTTTTTACAGCTATCTTCGGTCTTACGTATTGCAGGGCCTCATCTGAGAGCGTAATGTTGATTCCTTGGTTGATAAGTAGATCTTTTATCATAATAATTTCTTTTAGTGATAGAATCTTACTGCTAGGTAGTTCGATCTTGGTTTTGATGATCGCTTCTTGAATGTCCTCCAGTATGGTGTTCACAGTTTCTATGTTTATTATTAGCGTTATCGTTTCCAACTCGCTGAGTATTACCTTGTTGGCCATTGTGTTACTTGTTACGGCCTTATTTACGGTGTCTGTAATTAATCGGATCCTCTCATTAATTTGTTCATTCACCCGGAATTGTTGGTTGTTTTCTTCAATCAACTCATTCATTGTGCTGTTGATCACTCGTAAATCCATTGCATCCGGATTACCTGCTAGCCATTTCCAAGCTGAGCCTAATTCGTCCCAGCGCTTATGTCTGTTATGTTGTATTGGTTTTATTTGCGCGAAGTTATTATGCAATTTTTTACATTTCTGTGTTATTACTCTATACAATTCTGACTTATCATTTATTTTTTTACTAACAAATTTATTAATTGATTCTACTGTAATTTCCAAGTTTGTTAAATTTATTGGATGAATTAATTTTATATTGCCCGTTTGTATTTTATGATACAATCATTTGTTTTTATAACAAGAATTGGGTCTTCACTTAAGCTTTTAATTTCTAATTTTTTTGCATACAGAAATTGTGATAAAATAGTTAATACAATAAATTTTAATATTAAATACATAATTTTTTTTTTTTTTTTTTTTTTTTTTAATTTTTCTTCTAAATTTATTTATTTTCTGAAATGATATTTAATAGAAATTTGATTAGATAATTTTTAATCTTTTAATTTTGTTTTTATTTCTTTTTATATTCCTTTGATTTTTAAAAGTCCTATCGGTTATATTCTTTACATTAGTCTGAATCCCTCTAGGTTGGGCTTTTGTTCTTATGTTTGGTTTTACAAATACGACCTGCCCGTCTGATAGATTTGGTGGATTCTCTTTTTTATCGTTTTGTTTAATCATTCGATTTACTGATAATTGTAAGTTATTTCCTACACTTTGGAATATGTTTCTTGCCTGAGCTTGAATTTCCTCTGGGTTTATGAGGTTATTTTGATTGAAGATCACCTCGTTTGGCGTGAAGCCGGTAGAAGAGTGTACAGTATTATTGTACAATGCAACAGACAATTCTATGGTCGTTACTGTGTTAGCGCTTGAGATTTTGTGTTTGTTCGTGTTAAAAATCTCTATCAAAGTTGCGTGTGCTCTTTCTATTTGTCCGTTGGATTCGGATGAGGATGCATATTCCAATTTGATATTTAGTGTATTTAAAAAGTTTTTGAACTGAGCGGATTGAAAAGTGGTCTCGTGATCTGAGACAATAGAATGTGGTATACCAAAGAGGGTAAAGTATTTTGTTAAGGCTGCTGTTACGTCTGTGAGATTTTTTGTGTTTATCAAAACCATCTGTAGGTGTTTTGAAAACGAAACAATTATAGATAGAAAATTTGTTTTGTTGATACTGAATATATCAATATGTACTCTTTCTAAAGGTTTTGATGTAATTGGCCTAGGCGAAATTTTGATGTTGTACGGCTTTCTGTCGTACTTGTGTACATTACAAATAGTACAGGAGTTAATGTGAATTTTTATTTTGCTGGCCATTCTAGGGAAGAAATAAGATCTTTTGATCTGATTTTCTACTTCTTTTGTACCCCTATGAGCTCTTTCGTGCTCTTTTACTATAATTGAATTTTGGCGGTCTTCGTTAGTCACATCTTCGACCATTCTGGTCACGAATACAAAGTGACCTTTTTGTGAAAAATTCTCTCTACATGCTTCCTGGATAATTCCGTATAGGATTTCCGGAGCTAGGATTGCTGATTGCTTTCCGTTATTTAATCGTTTTAAATAACTTGTGATGTCTGCCTTTCTGAACTCGTTTTTTATGATTATTGCTCTATTTACTTTTGGAAATACTTCCTCAGTAATTATAGTGTCTAATTCGGATACTCTGAAAATTATTTGGTTATTATAGAAATTAACGGGGCGTTCTGCAAAATGAATATAGTAGTCATTCGATGTGTTGGCTGAATGTACGGTGTCTGAGTCACTGTTTGATGCATTATTCTGCATTGAAGCATTCTCTGAGTTTGATGCTTGCGTATCTAGATTATGAAGATTGATTTCCTCTTCTTGATTTAGTTTATCTTCATCTATTTGAAGTCTACTAAGGGCGTCAGCTACAACGTTAGCTTTACCTTCCTTATAAACTACATCATAATCGAAATTTTCCAACTCCAGACGCCATCTAAGAATTTTCGAGTTTTTTTCAGAAGTCTTAATGAATGTAAGGGGCTTATGATCAGTCACCAAGGTAAACTTGTTACCGTAAAGGTAAGGCTGATATTTTTTTACCGCCCAGATTATAGCGAGCGCCTCCTTTTCGTTTGTCGCATATCTTATTTCAGTGTCATTTAGCGTTCTAGATGCAAAAGCTATTGGTCTCTCCAGTTTATCGTGCATTTGTGAAAGCACAGCACCTAAAGCGTATTCGGATGCATCCGTTGTCAGGATGAATGGTTTGTTGAAATCCGGATAAGCTAATATTTGATCTGTTGCTATTATGTTTTTTAATGTTTCAAAGGATTTTACGTATTCTGGGTCTAAAATATTAACAATGGCTCCTTTTTTTAGAAATTTGGTCAAATTTTTTGAAATTTTGGAATAATTATGAATAAATCTTCGGTAATATCCCGACAATCCGAGGAATTGTTTGATCTGTTTTTGAGTGATTGGTATTGGCCATTCAAGAATTTTTTTTATTTTGTCAGGGTTCGGTTTAACCCCATCTTGTGTGATTATATGTCCTAAGAATTCTGTTTCTCTTTTGAGAAATTCACACTTATCAAGCTGTATTTTTAGGTTGAATTGTGATAAGCGCTTAAGGACTTCTTGAAGATTTTTGATGTGGTTATCTAGATTAAAACCTACGACGATGATATCGTCCAGATATACGTAACAAATGTTTCCTATTAGTCCGTGAAGGACATTGTTCATGGCCCTTTGGAAGGTTGCGGGCCCATTTTTCAATCCGAATGGCATTCGAGTAAACTCGAAGTGCCCCTGATTGGTAGAGAAGGCAGTTTTTTCTTGTGAATCCTTATCCATTGGAATCTGGTGGAAACCGGATTTTAAATCCAATGTTGAAAAGTAAGTGGATTTCCCAAGGTTATCCAGTATTTCCTCAATTTGAGGGTTGGGAAATTTGTCATTAATGGTCTTCTCATTTAATTTTCTGTAATCAATCACTACTCTGACTTTCCGTAAACCTGATGCGTCGGGTTTTTTTGGGACTACCCATATAGGGGAAGAGTAAGGGCTGCTGGAATTTCGAACAATTCCACTGTCTAGCAACTCTTTTATGTGATCTTCTACGTCTTTTTTAAAATGATGAGGATATCTGTATGTTTTTGTGTATACAGGAGCCTCATCTTTAGTATTTATCTTATGCTTGATGATTGTTGTAGCAGAGAGTTTTTCATTCTGCTTTAACAGGACTTTTTGATTCTCATATATAGTTTTTATAAGAATCCTTTTATCATGTTCGCTTAAATGTTCTGTTCGGATCATTTCAGCTATTATTTCTTGACTTATTAAGTTATTTCCATAAATTTTTATGGGTTGGATTGTCTCGAAATTATTTATGTTTAAGTTTAATTTCGGAAGGCGTTTTGGTGTTTCTGGTGTGTTAGTTAGAATATTCACAGTTGTTTCAAAGTTTTCGGATTTGTACAATCCGGGCTCTAAAATGATGTTTTCATTTAATTCTTTGTATTCTGACACTATCCAGTCACCATTTGTTTTAGTTTTAAAAGTTACAATATGATTATAGAATTTGTTTGGATAATATTTCTGGAATTTAAAATTTTTGCCATCTAGTGCTATGGTATTTGTTGTATAATCAATTTTGGCATTCATGTAGGCCATTGATTGTGAACCTAATATTCCATCGAAGTATTCATGGAAATTTAGCTCGTAGTACTGTAGTTTTGGCAGGTTGTGACCGAAAAAGTTTATTTTGCCTGTTTTTGTCACTTCTTGGGTCCCTAAAATATTTTTGATTTTTGATTTTTCTAAAGATAACAGATAATTGGGTATTATATTGGGCTTGATTATGTTCTTATTAGCCCCCGTATCTATTAAAATGTTTATGTTTTGTTTTGTTATTTTATTTCTACATTTGATAAATGGAAGGAAGTTTAATCTTCTGAGTCCGAAGTGTGATCCTCCCAAAAATTTTCGCTGTCTGGGTTCTGATCTGAAGTATCTTCAGAATTTGCCTGTTTTGGCTCAGGATCTGAAACCGTTTCATGATTATTAAAGACTTTCTTATTAAAAGATCGTCTTGATCGTAAGGAAGGGTCAACTTCCATTGGTAAAGGTTCATTTTTCTCTTGTGCTGGCCAACTTTGTTTTTTAAATTGTAAATTTACAGAATTAGGGTTAATGTCCCTTTTCTGTTGAAAATTGTTCGGTTTATTTTGGGTATTGAACTTTCTCGAATTGGTCATTATGATTTCATTCGAGCTGAATTTACATAGGAAAGCATAAGCTTCCTCTATGTTCTTGGGCTTTGCCGCTTGGGCATAGCCAAAATAGGGTTTTCTTAAACCAGAAATAAAAGCCGCCAATGCATCTTCCTCAATGAAGCTGCATATTGCATGCCATGAACCGTTGTAAACCGGGTTCTGTCTGGCTAGCGCTTTAATATTTTGAATTATTTCTTTGGTTTTGTTGAAAAAAGTATGCACAGACATACTTTCTTCTTGTTTATTACTCCAAAGCTGCGATTTATAGTAGGGGAGTTCCTGTTTGTCCCCCAAGGCTTCGAGTAATATTTGTGATATTTCTGTGAAATTTTCTGGATCCCCGGCAAGACATAGTATGTCTTTTGCCTTTCCTTCAATCTTATTTTTGACCGCTTGAAGGTACATTTTAAATTGTTGTGGTGGGACTATTCCCACAAACATGTTAAGTGTTTCTTCGGCCGTTTTTAGCCAAGAGGTCACTTGTTTTTTGTTTCCATCAAAAGATGGAATGGATTTAATTGGATCTGGGATCCTAAATAAATCTAGTTGCATCTGCGGAATATTTTGAACCGGAGCCGCAGGCATCTCCGCTTTTTGATTTAAATTTGCGAGTGCTTGGTCATATTGGACCTGTTTCTCATTTAAATATGTAAGTTGCTGGGTAATAGTGCCCAATTGAGCGGATATTTGCTCTAAATTTGCATCTGTCATGGTTGGAGAGATTTCGTTTTCTATGAGATCTAACTTTCTGTTTTTATTGAAGATCTCGATAGATTTCTCTCTTCTCCGATCAATTTCACTATTTCGAGAAATTGTGGACAGTATTTTTATTTCGTCTTTTCGCGTTAAGCGACGGTTAACGAGTTTCCTTATTATTTTTTTTTTTTGCCTATCTTGTAGTACAAAAAAAAAAGGGGTCGATTTACTGTGTCTATCTTGTAGTTTACAGTATCGAACTTATCTTATCTATCTTGTAGTGTAAGATAATTAAGGTAAAAGAAGGGGGTTTTCTTTTTATATAAAAATAAAAAAAAAAATCTTACCTTTTTTTGTTGTCGTGTTGCTGGTTCGAAGATGTAATAAATGAGGTGAATCGGCGGAATCTCTACTCTTCACGGCGGCAAAAACCTTCAGCCTGAGATGTCACTTTTTATCACAATAAAAAAGTTGAAATAATTTAAATAAATTATTTCCGACGGATTCACTGTTATAATTAGCTTTTATTCACTAACTTTATGCACTGTTACACTTCACTTAATTACACTTCACCATTCGGCTGCGCCATTTATGAGTTATTGACTTATATGAACATAAAAAAAATATTTATTTTTTTCAACTTTATTATTTTTATACTTTTAGTTCTTACATTCTTGAATTCTAAATCTTAACTAACTAAAAATGTAATTATAATTTATAATCTAAAAGAAAAATGCTTATCTAAGCTTTATAATTATTTCCCACTAAAACTAAGAATTGCGTAAAAAATGGTTTTAAATTATTGCGCGTTGTTGAAATAGAACTCCGTTGTATCGCGATGTTGTTATGTCTGCAACTTAATATCTTTCACATTCTTCACCTTTGTGTGTTGTACTTTATGTTATTTGCGGTTGCAGCACTTATGATAATATAACTATATATTTATACTATGCTCTTACGGATTGAAAAACTAAATCTACCGATACCTGCTATAATGGTAGCATACTTTCAGGCGACACGTTGTTTTTGATTTTTTTGATTCATATCATACAATTTCTAATTAAATTATAGATTTTATTATCCACCTTCGTAATTATAGTTAAACGAAGCTTTCGGTAACATTTTACCAATTTCTCTGGAGAGAGAATTAACATATTTAAAAATATCTTAAAAGTAGAAAAATAAAATAATACAATTAAAATTGTCTAGACTAGCACTGAAGATTTTGATTTTGGTTACCATCTTAATTAACTCTTGAATTTTGCAAAAAGAAATTCTAAAATAAGTATTCAACGAACTAAATTATAAGAGGATTAATTAGTTGTAAATTATATAAAATAGTGAAAACTTAATAAATCAAGAAACAAGTAGATTACAACAACTAATTACTATTAAAATTATTTTATCTATTATCTAACATCCTATATACTATGTAGTTTAGTATAAAACAATAAAGACGGGTACATTCAGGCAAAAACTCATTCCATCAAAAATAAATAAAATCTCATTCTCGAGCTTTTGATTTTTTTAGAATATGCAGCAGCACATATAGTATAAAATAAACTAAATTTTTCATTTCATTACAGCAAGTAAATCTTTTATAAGCTTTCAAAACATAGTCATAAAAATTTCCCATATACTATACATGTGTATTGTGTATAGGTATGAGCATGTAAAGCAAAGCACAAAAGGTTATATCCAATTTATTTATTACTAATACATAAAACATACATGCAATATTTGGAAAATAATAAGAAAAACAAGAGAATCTGTTATTTGTATATAAACATACATTTTCTTATTTTCCAATATATTAAAAAGTCAAATAACAGCAACAGCAACAAAATTTGTATACACAGTAGATTTTCAATTTTTATTAACAAACGAAAAATTCAATTTTTCATTTCATTTGATTCATTTACAGCCAAAAGAGTACGAAGCTGAACGAATTTTTGTATTTTCCTAGTTTTGTACAAGCTTTTCATTTTCTTTCGCCGAATTTTATTTTTTTTTCCTTTGCTGATGATTTATTGAGCAAAATCGACAGCAAAATTGGAGTTTATTGAATTCAATAATTTTTTGTGCTTTATCAAATCCGTTTTATACAGGTTTCATTAGTATGTAATGTACTCAAAAAATAATTTCAAAGTCAGTAATCAAAATCGGGGTGCGCAACAACAAAATGTATAAAACCATAAGTATGTATTGTCATTATCCAGTGTATTTGGAGACATAGACATACTACTATAAAACCAATATTTCTCAAATGAAGCAAAAAAAAAAAAAAAAAAACAGAAAATTGATTATCAATTGAGCAGCTGTGTTTGATGCTCCAGTATTATTGGCGATGGAAAAAGTTCAAATTCAGCAGAAAATAAAAAATTTGAGACGACGAACCAAACATGATGATGATGATGATGATGATGATGGTGATTCAACTTAATTCTCGATTGCAAAAAAAGCCTTCTTTACAAAATTACCAATATTCACAGACAATTTGAACATGATTTAAAAAAAAAATGTTTTTTTTTTGTGTTCGGACAGATGTATTGAAGTGAAAAATTAAAAAACAAAATTGAGGAAAAGCTGGATACAATTTTTGTTAGGGAGGGTAACTCTTAATAAAATATTAAAATAGGAAACTTTTTTTTTGTGTTAGAAAAGTTAATTAAGGCCACCACTTTTAATATTTTATAAAATAACAGAAAATGTGCGGTGCATGGTTTGGATGGATTTTAGTTCCCTTTTATGTTATTCACTACAAAAGCTCTCTGTGTGTCATTGTGCATGAAAATATGTATTTCTGGGTGTTTTAAAGTTTTAATTATTTTTTCTTTGTAATTATTATGACTTTGTGCTTTAAGGTAAATGGAAAGTTGTAATTATGTTTAATAATTATGTTTGTTGGAGACACAGTCTTCCCAATGGAATTTTATAATACCGAT
Source organism: Tipula helvola (assembly GCA_963556165.1). Taxonomy (NCBI): domain Eukaryota; kingdom Metazoa; phylum Arthropoda; class Insecta; order Diptera; family Tipulidae; genus Tipula; species Tipula helvola. Next base: position 37,049,620 of record OY744482.1, on the reverse strand, counting down.
GTTTTAAAAGTCTGCCATAGAATTGTTTTGGAGCGACCTACATAACTAAAAGCTAGAACAGGTGTTTATGAAGAACATCATTTAAAGTATAGAAATCTTGAAATGTTTAAGTTTACAATGAGAAGCAAAAATAGCACAAAAAAAGGCCAAAAACATAGCTTTGACTCAACTTAAGCCTAATTCTGAAAAAAAACATTATTTCATATATTCTAAATCTCAAGTAATAACAAGTGATACTCAAGCTAAAATAAGAAATGTAAAAGCCTGAAACCACGCAAAGCGATCAGAACTTCGATCCGGGAAATTACGTGTACTCATCTCAAGTCAACTCAACCTAATCTGCAACTCGACTCCCAGATATTCCCTAACTAAACTTCTTACTCCATTTCTCAATTCCGGCTCAACCAACCTCCAAATAAAGCTCCAACTCAATTTTAACGCAATCATAAAATCAGCTTCCAACTCAATCATTAATTCAACTCCAAATCAACTTTCAACTGAACCTCAATCTGCAAATTCCCCCACCTCCACCCCGACTAAATCTTAAAGATTTTGAACCTCAATTCAACCCAACATGATTCGAAATATTACTTGCGTAGATGGATTCAACTCAAATCAAGTCAACTCAATCTCCAACTAAAACTTCAAATAAACCCACAGCTGAACCCGCACTCAACTCAAACACTGAACTCACCGCCCAAGTCACTCCTCAAATCAACATGGTCCAAAAACTACTTGAGTCTTAAATCAACTAAACCTAACATTCAACTCAACCCCCAAACAACTCCCCAACTGAATAACTGAAGCTATCTGAATCCTACCTCAACTCCAATCAACCACAACTCGAGCCACATGTTTATAAACCCTGAACTCAACTTCAAACTTAACCGCGTGCTCAATCGCTGCTTAAATTGAAGTCAAATCAAATCAACCAACCCTCTCACTAACCCTTTAAGTTGACCCCCAAATTAATCCGCAACAAAACAACTCACTCAACACCAACTCAACTTCAAGTCAACCCCTATTCAACTCTAACTACACCCCCAACTAAGCCTTTATCTTAACCTTCAACCTGAAATTTCTCAAGTTTCAACTTAACCCGAATCTCAATGCTCCAACTCAATCGGTTCTCAAAAACGGTTCGAAAATTGCATGCTTAAATGTACTGAATTTAATTTAATCTTGTGGATGTAATGCGAATTCACCGATATCTAATGGTAAAAACTTATTTATTTATTTTGTTGAATCTTTTTAGTACACGCCTTTACTTCTAGCGAGCTATATAAAATCTGACTCTCATTTTTTATTTTTTTCCTTGAGCTACTATGGTGGAATATAATTCTCCCAAACAACCAAAAAATAGTTAGTATCCCTTTTTGGGGTAGTTGTAATGAGGTCGCCACACTACTCCCCCGCCAGACCGAAGTCATCTCTTGAATCGTTTGGGTGTGACTATGGTACGTCCATACCTGGTGACTTTGGGCGATTTCTGCAGGCTCTGTGGTGGTTCCGGACCCTGTGGTGATTCTTGCGGACTTTGTAGCAGTTCTGGATTTGGTAGTGATGGTTGAACTAGCTGCTCGTCCTTCAAAATATGCGCTAGCTTCAGTCGGTCCACTGAAACTTTGGTTTCTCGACCCTTTGCTTCCAGTACGAAGTATTTGTCATGCCGTTCCTTGACGAGGTATGGGCCATCGTATGCGGGTGACAAAGGTGGTCGGACCGCGTCGTTTCGTACAAAAACGAACTCAGTTTGACGGAGCCTTGGGTGCTCGAAGACGTCCTGCGATGTGATGTGATGCACTGTGGATGTAGGCTGCAACGCGCTCATATTTTGTTTCAGGATTTTGATAAATTCGTGCTGATTGGTTGATGAGCTTTCCGCGAAAATTTCTCCGAGCAATAGAAGGTTTGTTCCGTATAACATTTCAGCTGGAGTGGCATCGATATCCTCTTTGTGTATTGGGCGCAGACCAAGGAGAACGATGGGCAGTTGAAATACCCAGTCTTGATTTCGCCGGCATGTTATAGCTGTTTTTATCGTTCGATGAAATCGCTCTATGATCCCGTTTGATTGAGGATGTCTTGGTGTAGACCGCAAATGCTTCGTGCCGCAGAGTCGAACTGGCGTCCTTGGTCTGATGTTATGCGTAGAGGCGTCCCAAAGCGAGCAATCCATCCGGAAATCAGCGTACTGGCGACGAGCTCAGCGGTGATGTCTTCGGGCCACCGAGAAAATCTGTCGATTATTGTCAATAGGTATCGATATCCCTGCGATGGGGGCAATGGCCCAACAATATCGATATTGATATGCTTGAAACGTTGAGTCGGCGGTGTTGTTGTCGAAAACGGAGATTTCGTATGAACGATCACCTTTGCTTGTTGACACGCCTGAGAATGTTTTACAAATGTTGCATAATTCTTCCGAAGTCCTGGCCAGACAAATCTCTCAGCTATTAATTTCGTCGTTGCCCGCACGCCTGGATGCGCAATGGAATGGAAATGACTCATCACTGCACTTCTGTATTTTTGTGTGACAAACGGGCGGATGAAATCACCTCGGGAATCGCAGATAAGTGGTCCCGAGACATCCGGAAAATGCATTGATTTTAACTGGAGAGACGTCGTATTGTAGCTAAGCAATGTCTGTATCTCTGGATCGGTAGTTTGATCAATCGAAATATCGTCGTAACTCCATTCCTGTGCGATTATTTCAATCCTCGATAACAAGTCTGCTGTGTGATTATCTCTTCCTCTTGTATGCCGTATGTCCGTGGTGAACTGGCTAATGTAGTCCAGATGGCGAATTCTACTAGGAGTGGCCTTGTCCGATTTCTGCATGAAAGCATACACCAACGGCTTGTGGTCAGTTTGAAGATATTGGAAGTGGCGAACGTCCTGATATATGGCCAGTAATTCCCGGTCATAGACGGCATAACGCTGTTCGGTGTCGGTCAATTTCTTTGAATAATATTCCAATAGTTGAGCTTGACCATCGATGGTCTGATGTAGCACCGGGCCGATCGCATAGTCGGAGGCATCAACGTTTAGTGACAATTGAGCGTTAGGCATGGGATTGGGATATGCGAGCAAGGTGGCTTTTGCTAAATCTCCTTTACATTTAACAAATGCTTCTTCTGCTCCCGCTGTCCATTCAAGTTTACTCTGGTCGTTCTTCACGTTGCCCTTGATCAGGTTTTGTAAGGTAATCTGGTGCTTGACAGCATGAGGGATAAACTTTCTGTAAAAGTTTACCATTGCTAGAAAACTTTTTAGCTGCTTGGCGATCGTTGGTTTTGGAAACTCTTTTACGATTTCGACTTTGCTTGGTAGTGGTTTCAGACCGTTGGGTGTGACCACATGACCCAAAAACTCTATCTCATCTTTGAAAAATTCGTATTTCGCGATGTTTATTCCAAGTCCGAAATCCCGAAGTCGTTGGAAAAACGTTCGAAGATGTTCACGATGTTGTTGCTCGTTTTCCGAAGCGATGAGAAAATCGTCGATGTATCCAAACACGTATTGTAGATCTCTTGTAGCATGATCAACATACCGCTGGAATGTCTGGGCGGCGCGGCGGGCGTTGCACAAGCCGAAGGTCATGTATACGAACTCAAACAGCCCAAATGGTGTTACTATGGCTAGCTGTTTTGTGTATGTCTGCCGGCTCTATAGGTATTTGATGGAATGCCTTGTGCAAATCAATTTTTGAAAATATTTTTTTATTTCGCACTGCGTTAGCACAGTCTTGTATATACGGCAAAGGATATTTATCCGGAACTGTTATTGCATTCAGCGCTCTAAAATCGCCGCAAGGTCGCCAGGAACCATCTGCTTTCTTCACCATGTGAAGTGGGCTTGCGTAATGGCTTTTTGAGGGTCTGCATATGCCGTGCTTTAACAGGAACTCGAACTCGTCTTTTGCAGCCTGGAACTTGGCTGGTGATAGACGACGTGCCTTAGCGAAGACAGCGTTACCCTTGGTGACGATGTGGTGTATCACACCATTGATCGGGCGTAGTGATGGCGTTGGTTGGGAAACATCCTTAAATTCTTCGAGTAGATCGGCGATTGGATCGTTTATACTGAACGTTTTGAGCTGTAGTGGTGCACTTGTTAACCGGCATCCCGTCGACTTGAGTGACGTAAGCTTATCAATGAGAGCGTTATTCTTTACGTCGACAAGAAGATCGTAATGGGTCAGGAAATCGGATCCGACTATTGGTTGACTGACATCGGCTATCACGAACGTCCAGTGAAAATCTCTCCGCAGGCCAAGGCTTACTTTTAACGTGCATTCGCCGTAGGTGTCAATCGGAGTACCATTGGCTGCGAAAAGTTTGACGGCTTTTGGGTTTAGTTTTGACTTCAACTACTGTGCTGGCGGCAAGACTGAAACATCAGCGCCGGTGTCGATTAAAAATATCTTCTTTGACTCCGAATCTTTTCCGGCTGGCAGGTTATCTGACTGTAACCTGCGCCCTATTGTTTTTTTTTTGTTGTGAAGGGGTATGGAAATTACAGGGATCTCTACATTTGCGAGCATCCATTCCATACTTCCGATGGTATACACAAGTGGTTGGCTTTGTTCGACTTGGGTTACGATGACCTTTTCGATATTCGCGTGCATCGTCTGCGTAACCCACGCGTGAACGACTGTTTGAGCGATTTCTATCTTCTCGATGATATAATTCATCGACTTTATTCGTAAGCTCGGCAATGGCTAGCTGAACTTCGTTTTTGTCAGTCAATTGAGATACTTGGGCAACATGTGTATTCCTGCTGTCCACTGCTTCAATAATGGCGCCAGCGAGCGTTGTCTCGTCGTCGAGAGACACGTTTTCAGGATGTACGGCATTCGCTTTGTTCCCCACTATAACTGCGCAAACTTCTGTTGGCATTTGTTCAAGCCAAAAATGCCTTATTAAACTGAGCTGCTCTGCACTTGGATTTCTGAATATATTCCGCATAATGTTGAGCAAGGCTGTCGGTTTGTTCGTCCCTCGGCGAAATTGGCTATTATGGCTTTTTTTAGTGGTGCATACTTGTTGCCATGAATAACACTTCTTAACACGCCAGCTACTTGAGTCAGAAGATTGGTATCTAGGGCTGCAACCAGTGTATCGTATTTTGCTGCATCGTCATTTGCGATATTGCGACGACTGAACCATGTTTCGAGCTGAAAGAACCACATTTCAACGTTATCTCGACTAAAAGTAGGTATTGGGAGTCGATCGTAATAATGTCGATTGAGCGTTGGCTGTTCTGACGTATGCGTCTGTTGTACCGGCTGCTGTACCGTTTGTGGTTGCATCTGTGGCTGGTGCATCGTCTGTTGTTGCGCATGTGGCTGATGTACCGCTTGTTGTTCGAGCAGGCGTTGCATTAACCCTGTTAAGTGTGCAACCTGTTGCTCTAATTGCGTGTTTTGAGTTTGCAATTCTTCTAACGTTAACGGTCGAACAGAAATGCCTGTTGCAACATCCTCGGATTGGTTTCTACCGCCGTAAATTGAACTGTAGCGTGGTGGGTTGTGACGTACTTCCGCTGCCTGTATTTCTGCTACGTTAAATGTGTCTGGTTGTTGTGTTTGAGCAACAGTATTTAACTCCGTTGTCGTTGAAGTTGACCTATTTCTTGTACAACTGCATTTTCACTCTGGTTGATTTAGATTCCCTAGTCGTAGACATTTTATACTTGTCGGCGATGTAATACACGATTCACTGCTGGTTTATTTGTAATAAATTGCTTCTCTGCTAATAATGTATGCGTCCTTCGACTTGCGGTAAAAATGTCGCGTAAATTTTGCGTAATTGACTCGCGTTTTTTACCAAAATAATTGCGTTTAATTTTCAAACGTCGGGGTCACCAGTGTGGAGGTAATGCGAATTCACCGATATCTAATGGTAAAAACTTATTTATTTATTTTGTTGAATTTTTTTAGTACACGCCTTTACTTCTAACGAGCTATATAAAATCTGACTCTCTTTTTTTATTTTTTTCCTTGAGCTACTATGGTGGAATATAATTCTCCCAAACAACCAAAAAATGGTTAGTACCCTTTTTTGGGTAGTTGTAATGAGGTCGCCACAATCTAAACTTAACGCAGAACTAGTTAAAGTCTTTGATCATGTTGGACACCCAGTGGTTGGGAGAACACTCCTAGACTCCGGGTAATAACTGAATTTTATGACCGAGTCACTCATCATCGCTACTAAAACCACGTCGCAATAGTGCCACAAAAATTCCTGGGATTGGATCCAACATCGTCGCATATTCCAGTTGTTTAACAATCAGCTGGATGTCAACCAAGACCAACTTTTCCACCACGTTAGATGTCCAAGTGCTACCAAAAATAACCGAACACATCAATTTACAACATCGAGTCTTGGTCGAAACTATCAAGTCTCAAGTTAGCCGATCCTGAATTTTTTAAATTCCAAGGTAACGACCTGCTGATAGGTGCGAAAATTTCCCAAGAACTACTGTTGGTGGGTCAAATCAGGCTGGCTGATCATCTTACTATGCTCCAGAATACGGTACTGGACTTGGTTGTGTCCAGAGAAATGTCGTTTCACACACAATCAAACCACACTTACCATGTAGTTGTCGATAATTCGAAGCAAGTGAGAGAGCAGATAGAAAGGTTTTGTTTTGGACCATCGAGAATCTCTCTCATTCTATCAAACCGCTATCGTCTGAAGAAATTGATTGTGAAAATCATTTCACTAACTCATCACGCGTGATAGTGGGGGAAGATTCACAATTTTTGGCTACACGCCGATTCTATAATCTGGAAAGGGGACTCCACAAGTCACAAGAACTATTATCCAGCTATACAAAGTTTATTGACGAATACAAGTCATTAGGCCACATGGAACACATCGATTCACATCACCAATTTTTTCCTTCCACATCATTGCGTAATGAAGCATGAAAGCTCCTCCACGAAATTACGTGTGGTGTTCGATGAATCCGCTAAAACTTCGAGCGAAAAATCATTAAACACAATCGCGGTGGGTCCAGTTGTTCAAAACGACCTGTTTTCTTTATTGGTTCGTTTGCAAACATACGCATACGCTTTCAGCGCCGATATTGTCAAGATGTATTGGCAAATTCTGGTACATGAAGATGATCAAAAATTCCAATTAATTGTGTGGCGAAATTCTCCAGTCGAACCACTTTCGACATTCAAGCTAAAAACTGTGACGTATGGTATATAAATTGCTCGAATTTACGATCCTCTTGGTCTGTTGGCATCGGTAGTCATATTGGGAAAATTGCTGATTCAGTCAAATCGTATCTATCGAAATGGAAGACTTTCGTTTCACATCGAGTCACCGCTGTACAAGAAGTTCCACAAACGGAAAGCTGGCTATACGTACCAACCGAAGATAATCCAGCCGATCTTATTGCACGAGGACTACTTCCAGAGAAGTTCATTAAATCAGAGCCCTGGCTGCATGAGCCTACATTTCTTCAACAAGAGACTTCGTTTTGGAAAACGCTCGATTCAAGATGCACCCGTACTTCAAATTAAACAGACCGTTAAAACTGGAAGAGTTAGAACGAGCTTTTCATACCATAATCTGAATAGTTCAAAAAGAAAGTTTTCTGGTCGAATCTGTCTGACTGGAAAAATCAAATTTCCGTATTAAACAACCAATAATTCGATCATTATCATTGTTTTTGGATACCAATTACATCATATGAGTCGGTAGTCATCTTCAACATTCTACCTTACCACACACCTCGAAGCATCCGATCCTGCTTCCTAATTTACATCAATTTACTGTACCATTAATTACATTTTATCATACAGGAAGCTACTTCATGCCGGTTCACGAGCGTTATTGGCAACTGTTCACCAAGGGTATTGGCCGGTGTGACGGTATGCAAAAAAGTATGCCGAACATGTAAGGAATGCTATCGATCCTGACCAATTATCATGACACAGCAAATGAGAAACCTACCTCCTGAAAGAGTACCAGCCCCACCACTTTTTTGTACACTGCAGCAACGACATCGCTGGACCGATTCAACACAAAATCTTGCAGTAGGTGAATTAGTAACTCCTATTCAACCCTAACTTGATCCCCAACTCAGGCTTTATCTCAAACTTCAATCTGGAAATCCTCAGCCTTCAACTTATTCCGAATCTCAATGCTCAACTCAGTCGGTTCTCTAAAACGGTTCGACAACTGCATGCTAAAATGTATTCAACTTAATTTAATCTAAACTTAACGCAGAACTCAATCCACCATCTAACTCTCATCGTAATCCCAAACTCAACGCTCAGTTTAGTACCCAAATCAACATGGTACGAAAACTACGTGCGTAAATTAGCTCTACTCAATCCTAGCTCAACCTTCAATCCGATCCCCAACTTAACCTATAATTCAACGCCTTAGCTAACTTCCAAATGAACCCTCAACATAACCCCTCATTAATCCCGTGTTAACAACCAAGTAGTTTGGAGAAATCTCATATGGCAGGTACTCGATTCTCTTGACATACAGGGTGCAAAATCTTTTCAATTGTGGGCGTTTTTGGGGAATTTTAGGACTCAGCGACTTTCGAAATGTTGAGAAAATTGGTTTTGGACAAACAAAACTGATGGCCATTTTTGGCGGGATTTCAGTAACTTGGACAATCTCAATTCAACCACAACCCAGGTTTAACTCAAATCCAACTCAATACCAAATCGACCCGCAACTCAGATCTTAACTCAATCCTAATCTCAACCCTAAACTTAACTCCAAATTTAATCTTCAAACCAGCCCATATAAAATTTGTTTAACTATTATATTTATATGAACAGATCGTTTTGGGTTAATTCGTATTCGGTTTGACCAAAGAAACAGATTGGAGAACAAAATACCAAATCGGACAAACCGTTATTGAGGCACCGTATATAGATATTCAAATAGACGGACATTTTTTTGTGGGTTTTCAGATGCAGTGACCATCGAAATGTCGAGAAAATTTCATTTTAGGCAAGCTTTCAATAACTTTGATCCTACGGCAATTCGTCGACTTCTGCCGGACCAACTTGCTAAGGGATGAACGTTTTCTCTTTAGCCTCAGCAACATTCGTCGACTGAGAATGCATTTCAAGGCCGTACATCACCACATAGCTAACACAAAACTAGTATTCCATGGGGATCTTCAGCCGAAGCTCAAATATTTCGCTCAATGCAGTTCCTTCAAAAATCACCGAAAGGTTATTCTATCACCGAAAGGTTAACTTTTAATTCAACCTTCAACTCAACATAAATATATCCCAAACTAAACTCCTCAATCTCATGCGACAATAACTGACCGCTCAGCGCACCCCTCAAATCAAGTGCAAACTCAATGCGCAAATCAATCTTAAATCAACACGCATAAATCAACCCCCAACTAAACTACGAACCTTTCTCAAGATACCGTGGTTATAGACATTCAGACAGACATCTAGATGTACGAAGAACATTTTTCGCTTTTTCGGACTCAGGTATCTTCAAAACGTTGAGCAAAATGGTTTTGCGTCATTTTTGGCAAAATTTCAATAATGTAACTCAAACTCAACTCAACCGCACGCGTTCGTGAACTCAACTCATATTGACTCAAACAAACTCTAACTTAACCGTCAATGTAACCCCTAATAAATCTTAACATAATGCCAACTAAACCCGCAAATCGACCCCAACTCAACCTTAATCCAATCCCAACTCGATCCCTTATTAACCCCTAATTAACTCAAAAGATCTTTATTAAAGCTCCAGCATAGAATGGAGCTAATTCGAATTATTTGAGAAAGACTAAAATTAAACCTCGGCAATTCGTGTACCGATTTTGAGATTTTGATAGGTTTCGAGTGGCTTCCTTTGGACATCACCATATAATTTTTATAAATCCAGCATTCTGTTTGTATCGATAACAAAATGACCGACTTTGATAATCTTTAGCCGAAGCTCAAGTATTCTGAGCAATGCAGCTCCTTCAGAAAACACCAATAGGTAATTCTTCTTCGCTTTAACGACTAGTGAGGTGGCTTAAATGTTTGCAGCTTTAAAGAAATTAATTTAGCTCGTAGGTTACCTATGGGAATTGTTTTTGACATCCTGCAGTGAACAATTTACATCACTATAGGCTCCCTAAATAAGATTTTCAAAGTTTGGTTCCTTCTTATTATCTGCATTTAAGATGACAAATAACCGAGTAAAGGCAACAGTGGGCCATAACTTCAAAAATTGGCCAGAAAATAAGTCAAAAGGAGAATCGTGACTGAGGTGGCTTTCGTGACCGTTGAAAATTGCTGACTTTCGCGCTTTAAAATTAACTGCCAAGTTGCTAATGTAGCTGAACCCGATCTAAATGAACCTGGTTACATTGATTTATGACAGCTTGCGTTTCTCTTTGTATCCGGAAAATTTCTAGAATACACCCCGTTTGAAAGAAAGGCGCTAATCTGATTAATCGTTATCGTATAGACTTTAATCAATTTTCATCTGTTGAAATATTTTTAGAAGCATCATCTAACTTCAGATTATGAGTATGGCATTCGCCGAAGTCATTCAATAGGTAGCTTAATTAATGTCTTCACTGAATAATGGAACTGATCGATATTTCGAAGGCGCTTAATCGCGTTAAGAATTTCGTACTTGGAACTAATCTTGGCTTATAGCCCTATTAGCTAAAAGTTGAATTTTAATAAATTTATTTGATTTGTTTAAAAGTCGAAATTTTGACGATCGTACTTCTTGTTTCATCATTGTTTGCACGCCGTTGCTTTACTACCATTCCCCGAAGCTAATAACAAATCAATTGAGTTTAGCAAATCAAACGCTTACAGACGTTGTCATGCAAAACACCTGCGACCATGTAGACTACTCAGCCCATCCCGAAATATTTATACATTCCGAATTATGTACCCATGAGATTGCAGATCTTCCAGTTTGCAGTATTTTAAACATATTCAATTATATTTTGAATTCTGGCTAATTTTTAACAATCCTTTGATTTGCAATTTTGTGATGTTAGTTTATTTGCTCAAAATTGATGTTCAGAATATATTAGGTTTAAGATGAAATTGTTAAACTTTGTAAAAATTGAATATTCAATTCTTCATCAGTCTACAGTGAAGCTGCAATGATTTGCTAGAGCTTTTGAAATCTGTAGCTCATTGTTGAGTTTTGGTCTACACTTTTTTGCTCAATATGTGTATTCCGTGGAATCAATAATAGGCATTCGGTGCTGCATTCTAAGCCTATCGTTGAAATTTTGTTGTCATAGCCCTTTCAAGTTTTTGTGATATTTGAAACTCTAGGCTGCTCTGCTCTGCCAGGTCACCCAATTAATGTAGTTTGATGCATTTTTGGCAACAATAAATGTAAATATTTCTAGTTTTAACTATTACAAAATGTGTAAAATTTACTTGAGCATATAACTATTATTTTAGATCATATTGTGTAGCTATGTATGGTCCAATTACTATAAATCACAAAAATTTGCGCTGCAAGACAAAACAAAAAACCAGCAGGACTGTATCTTCATCAATTTTGCTTGATTTAATAATAAAATGACAGCTGCATGTTATTGATCGCCATAGGCAAAATAAATCCTCTTTTTTCCAATCGAATTACTCTAGTTAGTGCCCCGCCCACACATTGTTGTTTTATCTGAAAATTTCACCGGCGCCTAATCATTAGCAAGTACAAAATTTTATTTTTCATTTTGTAAAAAACTAACAATTTTATTTATTTCAGCCAACATAATGTATGACAACTAATCAATACACAAAAATTTAATTTAATTTCTGATTTGTAGCCAGGAGCGATGAAAAACATTTTTGTTGTTGTTGTTGTTTTAGTTTTTATTGTGTACATGTTCCTTGTCTCAACATATGTTCGTTTTGTAGTTTTTATAAAAAAAAAAAAAAAAAATCCGTATATGTTAATGTCATTTATAATCCTTTTTTTGTTGTTTTGTGTATAGTCAGTATTATTGGTGGCAGTCTTTTTTTGATGCTACCAGTGTTTTGTAGTTTTTTCCGTTTAGTTCCTCTTCGGTTTGTATAGTATGTACCATGGTAATGTTGAATAAATACACAAAACAATTTAGAGTTGAGAGAATTAAGAAATAAAACAAAAATTTAGATCAAAGATAGTGTGTGCTCAACGTATACGAAATATGTGTATTGTGTCTGTCTGCTTTATAAAAACTTATTAATAATACAAAGGAACGAAAGATGAAAGCAGATTTCTAAATATGTTGGGTTTTTTTTTTGTTTTCAATTCCTTCGTCTTAACATAATATTGAGACACAACGCACATACAAGATATGATGTTCTTCTCGTATGTATATAAGAAGCGCGCGGTTTAGGGTGAATTTAAAATTATTTTACAAAAGGATATTTTTGCAAAATGCAATATAATGAAATTAATCCAACGCTTCTTTAAAATACGACGGAATTGAATTTTTATATGTATGGAAAATATTTTTTGTTGTATCCCTCGCTTTTCTATCTACATACATATAATGTTTTGATCCTTCCTGTGACCTACTAAATATTAAAAAGAAAAACTAAATCGTGACTAAAATGTTTTCTTTGTAATTTGAAATTATTTTTATTGTTTAGCTGCGCTGATTCGCAAATAGAACGTGAGAAAAATCAGATAAGTTGCGATCTAGAAAGTCATATACATACGTACAATGTTGAAATTTACTTACGATTAAGGCAAGCTTTGTGTACACATGTCTTGGGAGACAATCTCGTTAACATTTTTATAAAATAATGAATTTCTAAAAAGCTTGGAGGAGAATATTCGGCTCTTAGATTAGATTATGATACGTATGTCGTTTGGCATTGGGTAAATGTAACTTCTAATGATCTGATATTTCTTAATCAAATTCAAAACCAAATATTAAGCCTGAGAATTTTCATTTTGAAAGTTTTAAAATTGATTGCATCAATTTTCTTTTAATATGCCATATAATTTACAAATTTAGCGAAATACAAATCTAATTTGGAATTACAGTGGTACCTCGCTTAACGAATATAATTCATTCCAGGAACTACTTGTTATGTACAGGGTGGCTGATGAATTTTGCTACATTAAGAAACTCAAATAATTTTTTTTTCAGTGTATGGAATTCATTTTTCTTTTATTCATGTTAAAGCTCATTCAATTTTATTAAATATAGCTTAATTAGTTTTAAAAATAATGGAATTTAAATACCCCCCCTGCTCGTTGATGCATGTGCGGCATCTTACCAAAAAGTTGTTCATTACTGCTTGGAGAGTTGAGACAGGAATAGCCGCAATTATTTCTCGAATGGATTGCCTTAGTTCATTCAAATTTGTTGGTTTTGTTTTGTAGACTTCCTGTTTGCAATAACCCCACAAGAAAAAGTCAGGTGCAGTAAGGTCAGGCGACCTGGGTGGCCAACGGAATGTGGAGTTTCTGCTTATCAATTTATTGGGAAATTTTCGTCGCAATTCTGTCATAACAGGTTGGGCTATGTGAGGAGCTGCACCATCTTGCTGAAACCACACAGAGTTGAAAGAAATTCTCCTTCGGCGTAATTCTGGATAGAAAAACTCTCTCAACATGCTCAAGTAACGGTCTCCAGTAACCGTAACGGTGTGACCGTTTTCTTCGAAGAAGTAGGGCCCGATAATGCAGCGTGATGAAACTGCACACCACACTGTGACACGAAGTGGATGCAATTCCGTCTCATGGAGTAACTGTGGGTTGGAAGCACTCCATATTCGACAATTTTGTTTGTTTATGTTGCCGTTTAAATCGAAATGGGCCTCGTCAGACATGAAAAGACAGTTCAACATGTTTCCATCCTCTTCCACCATTTGAAGCATCTTCTGGCAAAATTCCAAGCGAATCGGCAAGTCTGCAGCGTTCAGTTTGTTGGCCAATTGAATTTTATATGGGAATAAGTCCAAATCTTTGTGCATAATTGACTGTAATGACTGTCTGCTTATACCCATTTGAGCAGATAAGCTTCTTGTCGAAACACGTGGATTGTTTTGTATGGCAGCAGCTACAGCAGCGATTGTTTCCTCCGTTCGAACTGAAGGGTTTCGATGGTAAGGTCTTCTGTTGACTGTCCCATGCTCGGCAAAATTGTTTACAAGTCTCATTATGGTCCATCTGCTCGGAGGATTGCCGCCAAACGTGCGCCTGTACTCTCTTTGAACCGAAACTACGGACTCCAGAGCGTGATAGCGGCGGACAATCCAAATTCTTGTTTCAGTGTCCCAGTTATCCATTTTTGTTAAATGTAAAAGTCAATCTGCAAAATAAAAAAAAAATTAACTAGATTCATTGAATAGAAAAAAAGTTATTCAATTTTTTTTTGGTAGCGGCTTTCATCAGCCACCCTGTATTTTAACTTAACTGAACTTTTCAAAATTATAAATTTTAAGTTTTTATTTTTATTTTACAATTTTTATTTATTGAGAAATGGGTTTGTTAATTACAATTTTTGTTTAGAAAATTTAATGACCACACTCTTATTATATCCAACTCGATTATCGTAAGGATTCAGAATTTATACAGCATCATGTCACCATTCGGCTCATCATTCAGTTCATAAGACATGAAATTGGTAGATGAATGAGACGTGGTATTTTAAACAAACATTGAATATCTAATCCACGAGTCCTAACCCATTCCGTTTTCATCAATATAATGACGCAAAAATTCACTTAGCGTTCGATGTGAACGATCTAATGTTCCATTAGTTTCTGGATGATAAGCGGACGTGTTGAGTTTTGAAATTTTTAAGAGCATGCTAAGATTTTGAAAAACTAAACCTATGAAATTAGCACCCTGATCAGTTAATATTGATTTTGGACACCCACAGATGCATACGATTTTTTTTAGAAAATCATCTACAATGGTTTCGGCTTCCTGATTTGGTATCGGAACGGCAATAGCATATTTTGTAACTGCTGATAACTTGACAGTACCAAGAAAAACTTTTTCGAAGGGGGTATTTGAAGATGAAGTTGTCGTCATAGGCATTGTTATTGTATGGCTGACTTTGTTTTTCTGACCCGAATCACAGGACTTGATCAATCTTTTAATCATTCCCAACATTTTCGGGAAGTAGCAATATTTTCGCATCTGTTTATATGTTCGTTGAATACCTTGATGACCACCTAGGGGTGTGTCATGGAATTCCTTAATGAGTTTTAGTTGTTCATGAGGAGATCTGTGACTTCGAGTAAATTTGATTTGTTTTGGAATTTCTTGGTTATTGCTGATAGTGGAATGTTTTGAAGAATTACGTTTTGAATTATTAACATGTGGCCTATATTGTTGATTATCTGAAGAATTTGAAGCATTTAGTTTGCATTGTGCACTAGTAATTACATTAATATGTATAGAAGATGATGAATTTGAATCAGAGTTATTTGAAACATGACTAGTTAAAGTATTTGAAGATGATGATTTACTATTTAACAAGTCTGGAATATTTATGGAATTTGATAGGGGTTTTTAATGATCAATTGAAATTCGGCTTAAGTGCCTCAGTGTTATTATTGAGTGCACCAAGTTTATAAGAATTTTCAAATTCGTACTCTTCGAGTTCCAAGCGCCTTCGCATCAAACGAGAAGACGGATTTGACATCCCAAATAACCATACCAATGGTTTATGATTTGATCACTAATGGTGCATAAAGGTGCATCCTTTTTTGGAAGACTTGTTAAAAGTAAAGCAATTTTGGAAAAATTCTTCATAAATCGTCTGTAGTATCCGACGAATCCAAGTAATGCTTTGACGTCACGCTGGTTCTTGGGTTCAGGATAGTTCACGATGACGTTTATCTTGCTTGGATCAGGTTTCACACCATCGGGTCCAACTATATATCCTAAGTAAGTCAATGGCGGAGAAATTTACACTTTTCGGGATTCAATTTTAAGTTAAATTTTCATAGATACTCAAAAAATTCTTTAAGTCATTGATTATGTTGATATAAGTTTTGACCGTATACGACTATATCGTCTAGATATACTAAACATTTAAGGCCGTTGAGACCGGAAAGAACGGAACACATAAGGTTTTGGAAGGTTGCTGTAGATCCTTTCAAACCAAAAGGCATTCGGTTAAAATGAAAATGCCCAGCAGTTGTATTGAAGGCTGTTTTTGGTTTTGCTTCATCATCAAGTGCCACTTGGTGATATCCATTCGTCATATCCAAGCAGCTAAAGTATGATTCCATTCCCAGTTGATCCAAAATTTCCACGATGTTTGGCAAAGGAAATATGCGATCTAATGTGATGTCATTCAAGCGCCGGAAATCGACAACAACGCGCCATTTACGCGAACCATCGACAGACTTTTTAGGTACGGCGAATAGTGGAAAAGTCCAAGAACTATCACTTGGTTCAATTAACCCTTGTTTCAGCATTTGGTCTACTTGTTGATTTATTTCCGTTTAAATTGCATCAGGCTGTGGTATGTTTTGTGAGAGACAGGGCACAGTCGGAAGTTGTGGGTATGTTATGTTCAATACTGTATCGCAGTTGATACGTCACCATCTAAATGAAAAAAGGCACTAGATCCCCGAATAATTTGTCGAATAGTTTGCAGTCCTTCGGTGTTTAGATGCGTCAAGCTACCTGATGATTCAAGTATTTTTTATCTATCTATTGCATATGAAAGTTGCCATCTTTTCCCTTCTTGGAGGAATAATTATGTTAGTCGTGATATTACTAGATCAAGTAAAATTGGTGAAGGATTTGATTTAATGGTATTACTAACGTTAGATTTTCAAAATCAATTTTGCATTGATAGCGTGTAAAGAAATCCTTCCCAAGAATTCCACTACAAGGATTTGGAAAATCGTCTTTTACAATTTGGAATCTATGAGAAATGCTGAATGTATCAGTAAAAATTATTTTCGAATGTAAGAATCCTAAAGATTCACGATTCCACTGGTAGCCCCTTTAATTTTACATTTTAGGGTTGAATGAATTTTTTTGATTTTATCTGTATTTCTTCTTCTAAAGCTTTTTCAATTACCATTTTGAAAAGAGCGCAAGACTATTTTCAAATTCAATTGCTGTACTTCGTCAGTTAATTTATTTTGCGATTCAAAAAATGCTTCGTTGAGCTCTGCGAGTAATGATTCAATTTTGTTCCCAAACATCTGTATGCTGATTCATAAATCAAGATCGATTTGAATGCGTTCTATCGAGCGAAGTGTTTTAAAATTACTGTTTAAAACATTTTTCAATTCGTTCCAGGTGTTGGAATGTTCCCAACCGATAAACAGAATACGCCCCACCATTTAATTTGTGCTGAATAAATTTTAAGAAAACAGGTTTCAACTCCTTAGATAATGTTTCGAATAATCCATCGCAACAGTTAATAAATTTATGTATGGAAGTTTTATGATCTCCACCAAACTCGGGTATAAGTTTGACTGCAGGATGGTAGTCGAATTCCATTTTAGCTAAATTATTTTGTAATTCAATTAATTTTTCGGTTTTATGAGAAGTTATCGAAACTTCGCGTGTTCTAAGTGAATATAGGATTTAACTCATTTGAGAAACATTTCGTTTAATTTAAAAATTACGCGTCACAGAATGAAATGAAGTTCTAGAATTGGAACTATTTTAGTTGGTGAAGATGGTGTACATGTACCTTTAAATGTTAATAAATCAGCTTCTTGCCTTGCTGAAAAGTAAAGTATCAATGCAAATCTTTTTTTGGTAAACTAAATACTTTTAAAATATTAAAATCACTTGAAATTGTTAAAAGTTCAAACTTTAACATTTTGTTAAAATGTCTTTGAATTCTTAAATATTTTTAAAATATTTAAATTCTTTAAACCTTCACAACTCCTTAAATTTTCAATTTTAATTTCGTACATGTGACATATCAAATTCTTAGTATCAAAATATTTTTAAATTTCTTGTAATTTTTAAAACTATTAAATTTCTTGTAAGTCTTAAAGTTTCAGAATATTTTTATTTTTTCTTTGAAAATTCTTAAGATCCAATGATTCCCAAATTTTATTAATTTCTTTAAATTCAGATTTTCTCATTTTTTATACCAATTGCTTTAATTTCGAGTTGTTAACGTTTTCATTGATATTTCATTAAATTCTAAGTAAATTATTTAAATTCTTTTAATTTAATAAATTGTTAAATTGTAAATCAATGGAATTTTTAAAAATGCCCCAAATTTAAAAAATTGTAATTTTCTAAAAATTTCTGATTTGTCCAAATTTTGGGAAATAAAAGAACGAGATTAAAATAAACTAAATTGTTAAAATTCTAAAATCTATTTAGATTCTTAATTTTTTTGTTTGAAATTCTTATAATTGTGGTAGACTTCTTAAATTTATTTAATGTTTTACATTCGTACTCTTATTCAAATTTTAAAATCCAAAATATTCTTTAAATTGTAAATTTTGGAAAATTTTGTGTTGCTTCGTTTTAATTTGTAGTTTTTTAAACGTGAAATACAATACATGAACCATTAAATTTTCATAAAAGTTTTGAAATTTTTTGAAATTCTTTAATTTTAAATATTTAAATTTTTAAGAATCCATAATATATTCTTTGTTTTTTAAGATTTATTGATGCATGAATTTTAGAAAATTTATAACTGAGATTTCGAATTTGTGACAATAAATTAAATTCCTGAAATAATAAAAATTCTAAAATTTACATTAGTCCTTAAATTTCTTTATATTCTAAATCGTTGTAATTTTTGAAATGATAAAATAGTTATTTGTTTAAAATTTTGAAAATTGGACATTTTGTAATTCATAACATTTTTCTAAATTTCTCCAAATTCTGTATTTTGCACCTATTTGAAATTATTAAAATGTTTATAAATTAGCAAGGATTTTGTTTAAATTTATAAATTTAATTACATCAAACATTGCAAATTCTTGGGGTACAATATTTCCAAAATTTGTAAATTCTTAAAATTTCTTGAAATCATTTGTATTTATAAATATTTTTGCTCAAATTCTGTTTTTATTATCTGCTAACTCTTTTAAATTTTTGTGTTTAATTACGAGTATTTAAAATTAATAACTATAAATTTGAAATTAAAAACTCAATAATTTATTTAAAACTTTTAAAATTTATTTGTGAAATTTTAAAAATTATTCCAATCATTTGATATTACCAAGATTGTTAGAATTCGAAATCCTTAAATTCTTTAAATTTTTAAAAGTTTTGGATACAGTAAAATTTTAAAATCAAGCCAATCCGTTAATTCATTTAAATTTAATATATGTAAATACACTTCTAAAACATTTTAATCTCTTAAATGTTTTGAAATTTTTAAAACTCGTAGAATTACTATGGTTATAGAAATTTTTAAATTTTTGCCAATTACTTTTTCAATAAACTCTTAAATTAATGATATTTTTAAATTTGAAAATTTCTAAAAATTTTAAATTTTTTAGTATTCTTCTAAATGTCTGTAAATTGTAAAATTTTAGATAATCTGAATTGGTTTATTAATATTTGTCAATTTTTTTTTGAAATTCTGAAAATTTTTTAAAGTTCTTTGCATTCGGATTTTCATCGTATACCAACGGATTAGTAGATAATTTGGCCAATTTAAAAAAAAATTCTTTATTTTCAAGAGAAATAGGTACCTATATTCTCCTGAAAATAAAGAATTTTTCTAAATTGTTCAAATTTTATAAAATCTTTAAATTTTTTAAATTATTAAATTTAAAATACTTAACATATGTTACATGAATATTTAAAAATCAAAAAAATATAATATATAATTTCCTGAAATTCATTGATTTTCTAAGAAAATTTGAGTGTTTCATAATAAATTAAAATCTAGGGATGCTTTTCTAAAAGCTGTTTTAATTCTTAAATTTCATGAAATTTTTAAAACCCACAAAATTCTGCTGACACTTCATTAATCATTTTTTCAGCCAATTCTTAAAATTATTTAAATTTTGTAAATTTGTATATTTATTCAAAGTTTATAATTCGTAAGATTCTTCAAAATTTCTTTCAATTGTAAAATTCTTAAGAATCTTCAAATAATTGGGGTTTTCTTTAAATTTCTGAATTTTTTAATGTAAATTCACGCATACAATATTTTTAAATTTTGATTTGGTGTGGTACATTAAGTAAATTAAATTCGTATCTTGAGCTTTTTGAAATTAATAACATTTCTTTAAATTGTTCAAATCCTAAAGTTGTATATATGTACCTACATGAAATAGCTAACTTTTAGAATACAAAATTCTCAAATTCCTTAAAATTTTTATTTTTATTTTTATAATTAAGTGTGAATCCTTGCAGTGCGGGGTGTCTTGAACGCCTACATGACCATTCAATAATAATAATATAATTCAGAAATTTCTTGAAATTTTCAAAATTCTGGAATTATTCAATTTTATAATGTTTTTTAAATTTGTAAGATTATTCATATTTTATAATTCACAATATTCTTCTATTTTTTTTTTTAAAATTCTAAAATTCTTGATCAGCGGTTTTATATAATTTATACTTACAGTTTTTAAATAAAAACTGACATAAGAACTTTTTTAAATATTTTAAAATTTCTTGATATCCTAAATATTAGGGGTACCCATAAGTAGTCAATTATTTTAAAGTAAAACACAAATATGAGCCAAAATATTTTTTTATTATTTTTCAATCAATTACACATTCACCATCATTATCCAAAACCTTTTACCATCTCATCGGAAAATTTTCGATTCCTCTCCTGTAAAAATGTGTTGATTGTGATGAAAAATATGTTTCAAGATATTTTTGGACATCGTTCACGTTTGAAAACTTCCCAGTCAAACTGTTTAATTTTATTTTGTGTTTGTTTAGTTGCGTGAGACCTGGCATTATCGTGTTGCAAAATGACATGTTTTATATTAACAAGAGCCGGCCGTTTTTTCACTAATGCAACACGTAGATGTTGTAACTGTTGGCAATAAAGATCAGATGTAACTGTTTCGCCCGGTTTTAGTAGCTAAAAATGAATTATTCCAGTACAGTCCTACCAAACGCACAATAAGACTTTCTCAGTGTCAGACTCGGTTTAGGTGTAGGTATAGCTCGTTGATTCGTAGAAAGCCACTGATTGGATCGTTTTAAATTGCTGTACATCACCCATTTTTCATCGCCGGTCACAATTCTGTTAACCCTCTCAAACGCCTTGTACAATATATTGTACATCAACTTTCATCGCTTCGACCAACCGTAATTTTTAATTTTTGTCTCATTTCTCTTGTGCGATCGTTCTCTTATGTATTTATGTTTACACTACAGTTTTATGAGCAATGCCATATCATAGCAGTGCATAATTGTGCTACGTATTTTATTTTTGGAAGAAAGTCAATTTTAAATGGCGTTTGAAAGGGTTAAGAAATGGATCCCTTTGATGCCCAGTTAATAAGGATGTGCAAATGGTTCGCCGCTGGTCTTTGTCTGAAGTCGACAATTGATTTGAAACCCAAATACCTTGTCGGGGTACTTTTCCAATTTCATGGAGCTGTCTTTGCACTGTCGACCAGGTGGCCCCTAGTGTGTCGGCTATTTCTTGTATGCTCAGTTTTGAATCCGATTCAACCACTGATCGCAAAGCATCATTATCAAATTTAGAAGGTGTCCCACTTCAAACATTGTCCAATAGGTCAAAATTACCATTAGCGAATTTCTTAAACCAATGTTGACACTTATTGACCTTCAAAACATCACCGTAGATATCACAAATATTTGTTGTTACAGTTGTTGCATTATATCCCGATCGAAATTGAAACAGCATACAATGACGTATGTGTTCTTTTGAAGGTTCATTAGCCGCCATTTTCTTTTTGCAAAACTGTAATTTTTGTTATTGTTAAAAATAATAAGTCCACACTATAATATACCGGGTGATTTTTTTAACCTTAAACATTCAAATATCTCGGAAAATAACCACTCTATGAAAAAAATAGAAAAGGTCAACATTTAATTATTCCGCGGGGGAAATACATTAGTGTTAAAATCCCCCTCCCCCTCCTTGTAGGTGGGGCGGGGGGGGGGGGGGGGTAACTTTGAAACTAAAATAGGAACCCCTATGTTTTATTGCAGATTCGGATTCTACGGCTAAAAATACGTAGGATTTGACTGAACATTTTTTTCGATTCAAGATAGATGGCGCTGTAATTGACGATATTCAATTTTTTTCGATTTCTCCTACTGAGAACCTACGCAAACGATTCTGTAATAGGTCTGCAATAAAAATACCATGGTTTCGTTGTAAATACACGAAGTTAGTCTTATACAATTTATTCATTTTGCAAATTTTGAATAACTGGGAACCCTTGAAATGAAACCGTTAAAAAATCAGAAAATTGTAAATGGCTTAAAAACTGATTTATCCAAATTTTGGGAAATGAAAGATGACTAAGGTTCTTAAAAATTTTTTAAATTCTCTCTATTGGTATATTTCTTGTAATTCTTAAAATTACTAATATTTCTGAAATTTGTACTCTTATTCAAATTTGAAAATTCAAACTATTCTTGTAAATTTCTTTAAGTTGTAAAATTCTTGAGAATCTGCAAATATCTGGTCTTATGTATAAGTTTCTGAATTTTTTAAAGTCACGCATACAATGTTTTGAAATACTGATTTCAGTGATGTACTAAATGCTTTACATTTTATATTTTAAACCTTCAGGAAACAGAAATTGGTAGAATACAAAATTCTCAAATTCGTTTAAAAACATTTACTTTTATAATTAAGAAATTTCTTGAAATTTTCAAAACACTTACAATTCTCTAATTGGTAAATTTTTCAAACTTTTTGAATTTCACTTATTGATACTTTTTTATGGCTTTTTTTACTGAGCAACAGCAAAATATCTTTTAGGTCGCAGTGTGAGCTGGCTTGAACGCCCACATGGCCATTCAGTAATAATAATAAAAATAATTTTTTTATTAAATTTTTGAAATTTCTAAAGCTAATGATGTTTCTTAAATTTGAAAGATTCTTCAAATTTTATAATTTACAATATCCTTCTAAAATTTTTTAAAATTGTAAAATTCTTGATCAACGTTTTTGTATAATTTGTAAATTTTTTAAATTTTTGTTTCAGGAATTTTCTTGAAGTTTTTAAAATTCCTTGATATCCGAAAAAAATATTTTTAAAATTCGTATCTTTGATGTTCTGGAATTATTGTAATTTTTTTTTAAATTGTTTAATCAACATTATTCAAAATCTAGGTATGTACCTAAAATAAATTAAATTTTTTAATAATTAAAATATTAAAATCGTTTTAATGCTTAAATATTCTGAAATTGTAAAAATTGTTGTAATTCTTGAAGTTCTAAATTTTTTCAAATTTTATATTAATATTCTTATGAATCTTTTTAATCTATAAAATTCTTAAAAAGTATCTGTGGTTTTGTTTAAATTTGGTAATTTTTAATTTTTCAAATTTCCAATTTTTTGTTGTAATTCTTTAAGTTCTTGAAATTCAGATTTTTTTTTAGTTTTTATACTAAACACTTTAAATTCAAGTTTTTTACGAAGAACTAATATTTTTTTAATTTGTACTCTTATTCACATTTTAAAATTCAAAATGTTCTTGTAAATTTCTTTAAATTTTCAATTTCATCAATTCTTGCGAATCTGCAATATTTTCCGGTTTTCCTTTAGTCTGTAGTTCTGTAACGAGACGGAGTCGAGTTACCTCAACTCAATCGTTTACAAAGTTTGTTTCCCAACCGCTTATAGTCACCCCGTGCGGCATTTACCTGAGCTCAAGGCCGGTAGAGGTAACTTCGTCGTGGGGTTTGGGGTGACGCGGTCGAGAAACCTAGTTATACCGCATTATTGAAAAAAAAAAGGACAACTTAGAGTTTGGACCAAAACTTGGTCAACGGACAAATTAATTAGAAGGTATGAGGTTTTTTTTTGGGCTCTTAGGGGAATCATTATGGTGCGAGTTCATCGACCATAGTCAATAATGGTGAGCTTAGCTCTGAGCCATTTGAATGTGAAAGAAATGAAAATCAGGGGTTAGTAAGAATTATTTTTTTGTGGGGTTTTTGGTGCTGTGTTTCCAGCAGAAAGGGTGAAGAAGCGTTTCCACTTACTTTCTCCCGTCTCTAATGAGACCGCT
Organism: Tipula helvola; assembly: GCA_963556165.1. Lineage (NCBI taxonomy): Eukaryota > Metazoa > Arthropoda > Insecta > Diptera > Tipulidae > Tipula > Tipula helvola. The sequence continues at coordinate 37,025,489 of OY744482.1, read as the reverse complement.
GGATTGACACACCACCAAATTTTGGTTACTTGTGGTTAGTAGGTTGGGATTTTTTTAAAGGTTATACTCACCATTGTTTCACCTTTTCTTTTCTTTTACGAACGAACAAAAAAAAAATTCTCAAAAAAAAAAATTTAATTAAAATAGATACAGAATTTATTTTTATATTAAAACAAAAAAATTAAACAAAGAAAATTAGATTGACAAAATTTTGTTCTCAGAAAATAAAATTTAACACCAACTAACAACCCGAAAGCAAAAAAAAAACTACTGGCCCCAAATAAAATTTTGGCGAGGTTTTTATATCATTTTTTCTGCTGATTGACCAAAAAGACGTATTATTTTCGATCAATCAACTCTCAAAAATTCCATAATTGCCCCTGCATTATTTTATGTGGTTTATGGATTATTGTGCAAAGCTTGCTAATAACCGGCACGTTTTTTTGGTTACAGGTGAAAACCCAACAACACGAAAAAAAAGAAATGCAGAAAAACGTTTTTGAATTCATTCACCCAGTGGAATTCAAATTGGCTGACAATAACCTTGGGTGAATGAATCAAAGAAAATTGCTAATAAGCAAAACAACAATTTTTTATACACATACTAGCCCAAGTATGTGCGATAAGAATAAAATATGTTTTTACGTTTATTTACGAAACATGAGATTTGTAAATAAACGTAAAAAGAAAATGTGTCATATGGTACGCGCCATTGAGAACATTTTAGTTTTACACTAATTTAGTTGTTGGTTATGAATCTTGTTTATGTGCATGTTTTAATATGCACAACACACGATTAAACCAACATAATTAATGTAATTTGAACATAATCTGTACCCGGATATTGTCATAGGGATTTGTTTAATATTTTAGAAGAAAATACCTTCAAAAGTGGGGTACAGTTTGAGGTGTGGGTTTGGTGGATTGGTGTACTTTGTAACGGGGATGACAAACGCCCGTTACAGCGTGGGGAAAACCCAATCCCTGAGATGAAAAGAGATCTCATGCTCTATTTGGCGGGGATGGGATGCTTCCGTTTGTTTCTCAGTTTTTATCAGCCCAACGTGGGGACGCCTCACACCCTGAGATCGTCTCAAGCCGGGCAAATAATTGATTTACAAATTTTGGATTTACAAAAATTTCTTAATACTAATTTTCTAATATTATGTATATATACTTATAGAATATTTTTTTTTTTTTTTTTTTTTTTTTTTTTTTTTTTTATATATATATTCTCTTCTAGACTACATTAATATTAATTAAAAAAAATTATAATTGAGCGAAAAGTTATTACTTTTTTTTTTTTTTTTTTTTTTTCAATCTATGTATATACCTTTATTTTGTTACTAACATTTAACGCTCATTATTTACATGAAAAAAAATTTATTTTCTAATCTAATTATGTATTATTTTACTTAGTGCTATATTAGTACATTAGGGGACGGCGCTACCTCAACTTCCTTTGAGCGTTAATTATTTACCGAATCAAAAACAACAAAACGAAATTTATTAGCTTGTATACCAATAAGTATAGTTTAAACTTGAGGAAGCCTCGACCATGAGATATACTAGTGTTAGGATTTTAACTATTAATGTAATTAACCTAAGGCAAACATTTCTTTTTCTGACTATTAATGTGATTTTATAGGGCGAAATTGTATTCTAATTTATTGTTTTATGATATGACAATTTGCAATGAGAAATTTACTATCGTTATCATTATTATTATTTATGACTTTACTTTAAATTTCCAAATTATATGTATTTCAATTTCTCCTGTTGCCCCTTTTTTTTTTTTTTTTTTTTTTTTTTTTTTTTTTTTATTCTATTTATTTTTATCCCTATCTAACTAAACTCCAAATTTATCTAAGATTGGTCAAATTTATCGTTTGATCGTTAGTATTTCTACGGTGGGATATTTGTGGTTGATGATTGGTAAACGAAATTGGCTGGTCAGCTCCGGATTAACTGGATAAGACTGTAACGCAACTGCTATTCTCACTTCTGTCAAGCAACGAATAAGATCACGACTGGATGAAAAGACTGCCGGATAAAACGCATTGACGAATATCGTGGATGTTTAGATAGGTTATGTTAGTAGTTGGACTGCTCCGATCATTTTGCGCAAATCTAACCCTAGTGGTATATTGTTGTTGATATTTTGTAGAATGTATTCCTTATTTTAGATTGGCATGCCGTCTCTAAGTTCAACAACACACTTCCCGGTAAAATGAGGTGTTGTAACATATTGTTGCCGCTGATGATCCGGTTCTTTTTTATATGATTTTTTCTTGCCCGCACGATGTAACCCATGTATTCGACTAGGTTGGCTTATGTTATCGTGAGTCGAATCCGGCACTGTTCAGCTACTCGTGAAAATGGCCCCTCACCCAATTTAGCACCTCCTCGGTTATCATCATCTGATAACATCAAATCCCTTTGAGATTTAAATCTGGAAAGGTTGTAGGTATGTAGCATTTCATCTTGGAGTACTGTTAGGATGGATGGTTCTTTATACATCTGGTTGTTACCAATGGCGTCTTTGACTCGAAACTTAAATAACTGTTCACTAGACGTGTTCCGCCTGCAGGAGTTGAACTAGTTGCACTCACTCGTAGTACCAATTAATAGTGTCCATACTTGCGTTTGCTGTGACTGACTTGGAATTTACAGCTTGCGGATGTTTGCTGTTACGTCGATATTCGCCTCTCGTATTTCTTTGGACATCATGATATAAAGAGTTGGTGGAAGTTTCATGACAGCGAATTTGGCGTGATTAGTCCGTGATCTTATCGTTGTTTAGACTTAGAGCACTGCTCTTGTTTCTGCTATGGTTGCTTCCAGGTCGAGTTGGTGAGTATCTCTAAAGCATAGTTTGGTTGTTATCTGAGCAGGTTCATATGTAGAGATTTGGTTTGTAGTTCTTCAATCTGCTGATACTTCATTTATCAACCAGCACCACTAAGATATTATTCCTACCGCATCTTCATTTTCCAAAACGACATATGGCCCAATCCTGGTTAAACAAAACTAACTTATACTCTAGATTAGTATCCCTACTTTAACTTTTATTCTATGTTATGTTTTCTAATCCCTATCTAAGCTTAACTAATGCATAAACCTAGTTACTGGTGTTTCCTGGTTTACTTCGATAAACCAGAAATCTACCAGTCTTCATTTTACCTTTACATTACCTGTTTACAATCAGATAGATATTGTAAAGATAAAATGGTAACCGCGGAAAAATTATAGTTTCGCTGAAACCAGTCGCCGATTTGACCTGGCCAGCACCTCATCTTCTAATCGTAGATCTAAAACACCCAATAGATGATTTATTGGTATTCGCACCGCTAGCCACTCAAACAATGCACGGATTTCAGCCTTCATGTGAGCGTAGTTTAGTCTCCTAAACCAGCCCCACGTTATCTTATCCATCCATCGTTTCCGAATTTGCATACTTATGTTTGTGCCACCGAGTCTCTTTAAGCAGACTCGTGCCTTTGCTCTACGCTGCCGCTGTAATTTGTGCACATGCCTACTAGCAACTCTCCTATGCTTACTTCTGATCTTGCCATTGAACTTAGAGAGCACCGTACACACTCCAATATGCCTTTGTTCTGCAGAGAAGCATGCGCGACCTAATGGCTCAGGTACCGAATGATCTACCTGAATCACATAATCTTCGTTGGCACTCTGTAGTGTACCTGTGTTAATGGAACCAACCACGGACTCTATTGCAATGGATTTCTCTTCGTTAGCGATAAGAGTTGATTTTATCACATCCTCCACCTCTACTTCATCCAGTGCATCAGCCTCTTCTTGCACTGCACCTGCTAGACAGTCTTCTCCCTGTACCATTCTTTCTTCTACGTACACGGGTTCTTCACTGATCGAATAAACCTCCTCGCTTACTTCACCTACTTCTGCCTTTGCTTCCTCTAGTTGTTGTTCGAATGAAAAAGCTTGAACTACAGGCATTTGAACTTGCGCGTAATATTCAATGTCCCATGCGTGAAATTGTATATTCGTCTCTTGCTCTTTTACCCTTCTGTTCATAGGCTCTTCAACTCTTATTTTCACCCTGGACAATTTTGCAGCGACATCATTCGGTGTACTCCAGCCTTGATCCAAATCTATGATCAACAGACGAACAATGCGCATCATTATATGTACGCGTCGAGCTTGCTTTTTTAGCGTTGGACATGCTACGCTGCGATAAGGACTCATCCTCACATAGAGGTGACTTATACCGGCTCTCATATTCAGATATATTTCATCCGCTGATGCGCCTGTCCAGAGTTGTTCCAGCAAAGACTGCTGCACCAACCATAGCTTCTTTTGACAGGTTGCAATTTCGAGTTCCGGTTCACGTGTTGGAGAACGCGTGCTATCTCGTATCCACGTGAGCTCATCTAATTGTTCGTAGAACTCACCGTCATGATATTCAATGTGAGCTATAGTATCTGTTGGTTTGCGACCATCCGTTAAGGATATGATTACCTTGCAAGCACCGAAGTTCACTCCAACTAACTTATCATATACCTCTGCTGGAGCCATCTTGCTTTTTCTAAGATTGTATAGCCACACTCCACATTGATTGATCAAATCGTCTAAACTCCCAGCGAGCTTAGCGAAAGTAGATGCTGTTTTAATTCCTCTTCTAACTCTACCTCTTATATGCAACAATTTAGTTCTTGCTAACGGCATCCAATCCATCGTAGGACTGTCTTTGGTTAACTCTCTCAACACCAACTCACGGAAATTGTCCAGCTTCTTCAAGCAGTTGTCGTATTCTACTCGAGGTTGCTTGCTTGCAGCTTCATGCATCTTATTAGGAATGAGACAGAAGTCATCACGTTCCTCTTCGAGTTTCCTTTCTAATGCTTCCTTTAACGTGGCTGTCACCTCACGGGTGGCTTTGTCCGTTAAATTCCGCACTTCGAATTCAATGAGAAGCTCGGCATCATCTAACAGATGGCAATCTAGTTCTAACATACTTCTAATCCTAACAAAACTCTACTTAAAAAAAAAATAAATATTAAATTAATCTACTACTACAAATTACAAAATCGTGTTCTCTTTCTTACAACAGAATTGACTATGGTCTCTTCACACCATGAATAAAAATATCTATGAGCCAAATAGGGAATGGAAAAGGGTTTGAAAGAAATTGAAATTTGGATGAATTTGATTTGTTGTCCCCAACGTTGCAATGGATTCAAAACTACATGAGTGACCATCATTGCTATGATGAACAACGTATCAATTTCATGAATACACCCAATGATCATGAACTGCATGATTGCCCTCTTGGCCACAGTTAGCAATCTACTCCCCAATGGAGGCACTCGACTGTGAGAGTGACAATAGCATATCATCTCATGTCAATTGGGAACGATAATACGCCGATTATCGCCAAGAATTTCCACAACATGTAATAACAACTAACTGGTTTATGTCCATACTTGGAATCATACACCCGTCCACTGGTGGAACCTAAGTTGAACAACCCGGTAGTTGATACTCTGGACGGCTTAAAATTAAATTTGAGTGAACTTGCACAACCCATCCTGAAGGATGAAATTTTATTTTTAAAATAGCTTAAGTGAATTTACGCAACACTTAACTATATGTTGTGTAATTTGGAAATTCATATTTTATACCAATTTTGGTTAATTAAATCAATTTGGATGTCACAATTGCACACCAAATTGACATGTTTCAGAGGAAAATTAATGGCAACTCAGTATTGCTACAACCAGGCTGTGATGTGGTGAGATCGCCTACTACAATGACAGGTCATTGATACTCTGTCTCGAGCAATGCTACTGGCATTGGCTCGGTTCAATCCATCACGATCACCCTCACCTGCCTCACAAACTAAGTTGAGGTGGTATCGGACGAAAACGATACCCCTACGTAAAAAATATCAAAGAAAAATATTAAGAATCACGAGTACACCAGAAAAATCTTGTGTCAACCCGTGGAGCGGATAGATACCACATTAAAATGGATCTAAAAGATAAAATCGGAGACGGATGTTTGTCTCGTTTGTTTGGGCACCATTTACTGTAACGAAATGTGACAAATGGTGCCTAAACTTATGAATAATTCGGAGACGGATGTTTGGCCTCCTTTTTGGTGTAACACATACAACTAAATACACATCAAACAAGGATGATCCTTTTAAGAAATGAAATCAAGCTGTGCAAGCACCCTCACTTGATTTGCATCTCCATAAAGGTCTGGTAGTACTGGACGAAAACAGTACACCGTCAGCGGATAAAAGCTATTATCTTCGATATTAATAGACCATTTATGTTACCATCGCTACCGTGACCATCGGTTTGTTCCCCAGAGTGTGGGTTGGGACATGCCTCAAACAAAACGAATAATCATAGATCCAGCAATCGTATCCATAAATTGTACTAAAGTTTTTTAACATGAATATGACCCACCATGTATTTGGTCAGGCTAAGCCGCAGCCATATTCAAGTTGAAAAAACTCTTGTCCAAAAATAAAAGAAATGAGAAAATTTGTCTGTAAACACAGAAATATGTAGATTGGAGACTGATGTTTTGGCCTCCTTTTTGGGCGCCACTGTAACGAGACGGAGTCGAGTTACCTCAACTCAATCGTTTACAAAGTTTGTTTCCCAACCGCTTATAGTCACCCCGTGCGGCATTTACCTGAGCTCAAGGCCGGTAGAGGTAACTTCGTCGTGGGGTTTGGGGTGACGCGGTCGAGAAACCTAGTTATACCGCATTATTGAAAAAAAAAAGGACAACTTAGAGTTTGGACCAAAACTTGGTCAACGGACAAATTAATTAGAAGGTATGAGGTTTTTTTTTGGGCTCTTAGGGGAATCATTATGGTGCGAGTTCATCGACCATAGTCAATAATGGTGAGCTTAGCTCTGAGCCATTTGAATGTGAAAGAAATGAAAATCAGGGGTTAGTAAGAATTATTTTTTTGTGGGGTTTTTGGTGCTGTGTTTCCAGCAGAAAGGGTGAAGAAGCGTTTCCACTTACTTTCTCCCGTCTCTAATGAGACCGCTGGATTGACACACCACCAAATTTTGGTTACTTGTGGTTAGTAGGTTGGGATTTTTTTAAAGGTTATACTCACCATTGTTTCACCTTTTCTTTTCTTTTACGAACGAACAAAAAAAAAATTCTCAAAAAAAAAAATTTAATTAAAATAGATACAGAATTTATTTTTATATTAAAACAAAAAAATTAAACAAAGAAAATTAGATTGACAAAATTTTGTTCTCAGAAAATAAAATTTAACACCAACTAACAACCCGAAAGCAAAAAAAAAACTACTGGCCCCAAATAAAATTTTGGCGAGGTTTTTATATCATTTTTTCTGCTGATTGACCAAAAAGACGTATTATTTTCGATCAATCAACTCTCAAAAATTCCATAATTGCCCCTGCATTATTTTATGTGGTTTATGGATTATTGTGCAAAGCTTGCTAATAACCGGCACGTTTTTTTGGTTACAGGTGAAAACCCAACAACACGAAAAAAAAGAAATGCAGAAAAACGTTTTTGAATTCATTCACCCAGTGGAATTCAAATTGGCTGACAATAACCTTGGGTGAATGAATCAAAGAAAATTGCTAATAAGCAAAACAACAATTTTTTATACACATACTAGCCCAAGTATGTGCGATAAGAATAAAATATGTTTTTACGTTTATTTACGAAACATGAGATTTGTAAATAAACGTAAAAAGAAAATGTGTCATATGGTACGCGCCATTGAGAACATTTTAGTTTTACACTAATTTAGTTGTTGGTTATGAATCTTGTTTATGTGCATGTTTTAATATGCACAACACACGATTAAACCAACATAATTAATGTAATTTGAACATAATCTGTACCCGGATATTGTCATAGGGATTTGTTTAATATTTTAGAAGAAAATACCTTCAAAAGTGGGGTACAGTTTGAGGTGTGGGTTTGGTGGATTGGTGTACTTTGTAACGGGGATGACAAACGCCCGTTACAGTTCTTTAAAATGGATTTCACACGAACCTTTACATTTTTTGAAATTATTCAAATTCTGTGCTTGTTTCAATTCATAAAATCATTTCATAAGAGTTTTCAAAATTTTAAAACTTCTTTAAATTCTTAAATTTTAAATAATTTAATTATTTAAAATTCTTAGAACGAAAAATTCTCTAAAAAGTTTCTAAAATTCATTAAATTTTTTAAAATTACTTTTTTGTACATTTTAAAAATACAATTTTGAGCGAGAATACATTTATGAAAATAGATTAAAATCTAGAATTATATAAAAACCTACATTAATTCTTAAATTTCTTGATATTCTTAATTGTTGTAATTTTTGGGGTACTTCAATTTTTGTGATTCTCAAAGTTTTGGAATTGGATATTTTTGGATAAATCTTTCCAAATTCTGAATTTATTTAAAAACTGAATTCGTATTATCCATTTGAAATTATTGAAATTTCTTTAAATTAGTTAAATACACTAAATTATTAAATTTTAAATCAACCAAATATATAAAATTTTAAATTTTAAATCAACCAAATTTCTTGACGTTCAGACATTTTTTTAGAAAAAATTCTAATTCATAAATTGTACAAGCTTTAAAACAAATTTAATTCCAGAAATACTTCAAATTTGTATTCTTAAAATACCTCCAACTTCTTTTATTTTGCAAAATTATTTATATTCTTAATTTTTTGGGTACCAAATTTCTATAAACTTTAACTTCTTTAAATTATTTTATTATTACATATCTTAAAACTCTAAATGTTCTTCTAAATTCTAAAGTTTTGGAATTTTTAAATTTGTGTGAGTAAAAGGTTGCTTGCTAAATACTTTAAATATTTATGTTTACCATTTTTTAATTATTGAAATTATTTTAAATGTTAAGATTTTCTAAGTTCTTTATTTTGAAACAAACATAAAATTCAAATTTTCAATTTGTTCAAAAATTTAAGAGCATAAAAATAAATTAAAACATTAACTCAAATAAAATTCTAAAACCTATTTAAATTACGGAGTTCAATAAAATTTTAATTTATCCAAGGAATTTTAGTAAATATTTTAAATTCCTAAATTTGTTTGGAATTCTTAAAATTTATTAAATTTATTAATTCTTCGAAATTTGAAAGAAATGCTAATTCTCATTTGAAATTTTTTACAATTGAAATTTTTTACAATTGCAAACTTTTAAAATTTTTACAATTTATAAAATTCTCAAATTTCTTGAAACTCTGAGTTTTAATAAATGTAATATCTAAATTTTAAAATCAAGCCGTAAATTCAATTAAATTTAATATGTAATTAGACTTCTAAAAACAGTTTAATCTATTAAATTTTTTGAAATTTTTAAAACTCTTAGAATTACTGTTGTTATTGGAATTTTTAAATCTTTACCAAATACTTTTTCAATAAACTCTTAAATTATTGATATTTTTAAATTTGTAAATTTCACCAAATTTTATATTTTTTAGTATTCTTCCAAATTTCCCTAAATGTTAAAATGTTAGAGAATCTGAATTGGTTTACATATTAATATTTGTCAATTTTTTAAATGCTAAATCATACTTAATGTTTTTGAAATTCTTTATATTCGGATTTTTGTCGTATATACTATATGGATTAGTAGACAATTTGAACAATTTAAAGAAATTTCTTTAAATTGTTCAAATTCTATAAAATCTTTAAATTTTTAAAATTTTTAAGTTTAAAATACTTACATGAATATTTAAAAATCAAAAAATGTCTCATATTTCCTGAAATTCATTAACACTAGATATACCAACCGGTCAAAATGACCGGTTGTACATTTATTGAAATAATTTTTTTTATTATTATGTAAGTATTGTTTTGGAAATTCAAGATGACTTTTAGTATGAAAACATACTAATTATATTAAAACTCATCATAAATTTTCGGAACAATACATACTTACATAATAATACAAAAAAATGAGTTCAATAATAGTACAACCGGTCATTTTGACCGGTTGGTATATCTAGTGTTAATTTTCTAAGAAAATTTGAGTGTTTTATAATAAATTAAAATCTTGAAATGCTTAAAATTCTAAAAACTGTTTTAATTCGTAAATTGCATACAATTTTTAAAACCCACAAAATTCGGCTAATTCTTAAAATTTTTGAATTTTTAAATTTGATTAATTATTTTTTCAGCCAATTATTATTTAAATTTTTTAAATTTCTATATTTATTCAAAGTTTATAATTCGTAATATTCTTCAAAATTTATTTGAATTGTAAAATTCTTGAGAATCTTCAAATACCTGGGGTTTTCATTACAATATTTTTAGATTCTAATTTTTTCTGGTATGTTAAGTAAATTAAATTTGTATCTCGTAACATAAGAAAAGTTTCAAGTAGAACAGATTACTTTTAGAATACAAAATTCTCAAATTCCTTTAAAATCTTATTTTTTTTTATAATTTAGTGTGAACCCAGCGCGGGTGGCTTGAACGCCCACATGACCCTTCAGTAATAGTAAATTATTCAGAAATTTCTTGAGATTTTCAAAATTCTGTAAAAAAGTATCTTACATTTTTGAAATTCTTAAAGCTAATAATTGCCGTGTTTTTTTATAAGTCTCGATAGATCTCAATAGATTGTATCCAGATGTTCTATATTTTTGTGGTTAAACTGCAATTGATTCAGTTTATTTGAATCAAGAATAACTTTTTATTCAACATTTCATCGTTTTTAATTCATTTCCTTGAATTACACAACTTATTAATTGTATATGAAAATCTTGCTTTTTATCCAGATATGCTATCGAGACTACAGATTTTCCCTTTTATGAGTAAAGACACACATTAAAAATTTATATTTTAGCATGGAAGCATACCAAGGTCAATTTTTAGTACATCTATCATACAATAGGAAACTAGTAGCTGATTTACATTTAATCTTTTGCTCTATTTTAAAAAACAGAAGATGTACGTTAAAAGTATTCATTTTATTATTATTTTTTTCCATTATGAAGAGGCATATTCAAAACGTGTTATTTAATGCTATTTACCGCAATCCAAAAGTTTTTTTTGGCGAAAAAATGGAAAAATCGAAAAATGAACCTGTTTATCATTTTTCGTAAAAGTTGCTCAAAATTTAAAAGATCATAGTAACATTTTGAAAGAAAAAGAACGTTTTAGTATGTGCGTCTCATTTTTATATATGGATAAAATGTATTCGCACCGTTCCTCATGTATTTATGCTTTTGGTGAAACAAAATAATAATGAAAAAATAACGTAGCGCTGTCAAAATAAACACAATTCTTAGTGCTACGAGTGCCAGTATTTTTAAGTGGATGATAGAAGTAGTTACAATTTCTCATTTTTTTGTTTGGCAAATATCTGAATAGATCTATCGAGACTTATAAAAAAACACAGCAAATGTTTTTTAAATTTGTAAGATTATTCATATTTTATAATTCATAATATTCTTCTATTTTGTATTTTTTTAAATTCTAAAAATTCTTGGTCAGCGATTTTGTATAATGGATACAATTTTTAAATATGAACTGAGATAAGAACTTTCTTGAATATTTTAAAATTTCTTGATATCCTAAATACATATTTTAAATTCGTATCCCAAATATGTTGAAATTATTGGAGTTTTTTAAAATTATCTAAACTCCTAACACTTAAATACATACTTATCGATATATCGAATTAATTGAAATCCCCTAAGATAAATTAATTTTTTGTAATAATTAAAATTTAAAAAACTTTAAAGTCTTTAGATATCCTAAAATTCTAAAAATTCTTGTAATTCTAGATGTAATAAATTTCGTTAAATTTTTTAGCTCATAAATAATATTCTTTTGAATTTTTGTAAACTATAAAATTTTTGAAAAGTATCTATGGTTTTGTTAAAATTTTCAAATTTTTAGTTATTGAAATTTTAGAAATTTTCTGTAATTCTTTATATTAATTTCTTTAAATTAAATTTTCTTATCTTTTATACTAAATGCTTTGAACTCGAATTTTTAACTTAGTAAATTATTTAAATTCTTTTAATTCAATGAATTTGGATAAATGAAACCGTTACAAAATCTTAAAATTCAATAAATTGTAAATTGCTTATAATTACTTATTTATCTAATTTCTGGGAAATGAAAGAACACTGAGATCCTTACATTTTTTTTTAAATTCTTTTAATTGGTCTATTTCTTGTAATTCTTAAAATTAATAATATTTCTTAAATTTGTACTCTTATTCAAATTTGAAAATTCAAACTATTCTTCTAAATTTCTTTAAGTTGTAAAATTCTCGAGAATCTGCAAATATCTGGGCTATTGTGAAATTCTGATTTCTTGGGAATAATACTAAGTGCTTCAAATTCATATGTTGAGCGTTTTCAAATTATCGAAATTTCTTTAAATTGTTTAAATTCTAAAGTTTTAAGTATCTACAGGAAACAGAAAATTGATAGAATAAAAAATTCTGAAATTCGTTTAAAATAATTTACTTTTATAATTAAGAAATTTCTTGAAATAAACTCTTACAATTCTATAATTGGTAAATTTTGTAAACTTTTTGAATTTCAATTATTGTTACTTTTTTATGACTTTCTTTTAATGAGCAGAGTCCAAGTACAAAAGATATTTTAAGTCGCAGTGCGAGGTGGCTTGAACACCTATATAACCATTCAGTAGAATAGTATGTTTGTATTAAATTCTTGAAATTTTTAAAGCTAATGTTTTTTCTTAAATTTGTTAGGTTTTTTAAATTTTATAATTTACAATATCTTTCTAAAAATTTTTAAAATTGTAAATTCTTGATCAGCGATTTTGTATAATTTGTGCATTTTTTAAATTTTTATTTGAGCAATTTTCTTGACGTTTTTAAAATTACTTGATATCCTCAATAAATATTTTTAAAATTCGTATCTTTGACGTTCTGAAATTATTGTATTTTTTTTTTTAAATTGTCTAAATTCTTGACTTTTAAATATGATACATAACGATATATCAATATTATTCAAAATATAAGTCCTAAAATAAAATAAATTTTTTAATTTAAAATTTTAAAATCGTTTAAATTCTTAAATATTCTGAAATTCTAAACATTGTTGTAGTTCTTGAAGTTCTAAATTACTTCAAATTTAAGAAATTTTTTAAGGTCTTTAAATTCAGATTTTTTTATTTTTTGTACTAAATATGTTCGTTAATAATTTTTGAAATTTCACACTTTGGTTATTATTTAAATTTAATTCAATACATTTTTAAATTTGAAATATTTGAGATTTGTAAATATTTGTAATATCTCAAAATTTACAATTTCTTAAAATTATTAATTTACCCAAATTTTGGGAAACGAAAGAACCGGAAGAGCCTTAAAATTCAAATCCAGTCGCCGCGGCCTGTTGAGAAGTTTGATTTTTTCATATTCATAAGCTCATCAGTTCGAAAATGGATAAAATTCTCTTGCAATCTTCGGAACATATTAAAATCATATACAGGGTGAGGAAAAAGTATGGAAACTCCTAAAAATCTCGCGGATTTTGGTCAAAAAAAATGAGCAAGGTTTATTCTTAGGTAATTATCAACAAGGAATTTAATTGTGAACTTGGTTGTAACCTTGACCTTCATCTTCAAGAACATTTGTAGGTCAAGGTCATTGTTTTAAATAAGAACCCCTATTTTTGGTGACAGAACCGAAAAGAGCGATCAATTGTACGTCCGATTATGTATTTTCCATGACCTCTCAAGGTCACCTGAAGAAATAATAATTTGCTAAGAAAATTTAAAAAAAAATTAAAAAAATCATAAATACAGAACATTGTAATAATGCTTGTGCTGCTATGAAAATTATAAAAAAAACGAAAAAATTAAATTTTAGAATGAAGAATTAGTTTTTTTAACTTTTATTTTTTTTTTTAAATTTTCATAGCAAATTATTATTTCTTCAAGTGACCTTGGGAGGTCATGGAAAATACATATTCGGACGTAAAGCTCACCATTAAATTCTTTCAAACTTTTTTAAATTATTTTGGTATATTCCAAATTGATAAATATTTATAAGAAGAGTAGAAATTGTTAAGAGTTTGCAATTCAGTTTCTGAAACTGAATTGCAAACTCTTAACAATTTCTACTCTTCTATTAAATTCTTTGTTGAAAATTACCTAAGAATATCCCTTGCTCATTTTTTTACCGAAATCCGCGAGCTTTTTAGGGGTTTCCATACTTTCTCCTCACCCTGTATTTTTATCCTATTATCTGGGGCTATCATCAAACAAAAGGCTTTGCTATTTGTAAGAAAAATGGGTAAACTGGATTCAAAAAGAAACACAATATTGTTTTTAAAAAATTGCCTGGGGAAGGTGCTGATGCCAATTTGGAAAATATTCAAGTATGGATGAATAACTTACCAAGTTTATTGCACCCGATAAAACTATCGACTTTACAAATAATAAATGTTTTGGTGATAAATACAGTAAAAATAACGAATAAATGTATTAGTTGGAGCCAATAGCACAGAATCGAAAAAACTACCCTTGCTGCTGATTATTACAAAATCAAAACAACCACGATGTTTGAAAAACGTGAAAAGTCTCCCTGTAAAATATGTTGCTAACGCTAAAGACATTGCCCCATGCACAAACAGTAAACCGGCATTTCAAAACGTCAAATCCAATTGTTGACCAAATTGTTTGATTTTCAATATCAAAATTATTAAAAAATAGCCCGAATCTATAAGTTCCGCCTTATTTGTAGAAAATTTTATTAAAATTGATTTCATTTCATTCAAAAACCCCAATTTTATATTTTGCCGGACGGATTTTTGCTTGACGGCCGTCGAAATACAAAATTGGAGTTTTTTGAATAAAATTAAATCAATTTTAATAAAATTTTCTTAGAATAAGGTGGAACTTATAGAATTGAACTATTTTTTAATAATTTTCATATTGCAAAGTGAAGCAATTTAGCCAAAAATTGGGTTTGACGGTTTTAAATGACGGTTTTCCGTCTTGCATGGGGCAGTGCCTTTAGTCTGTTATTTTTGAAAAATATTTAATCGAACTTGATGAACAATTTACCGCCGAAAACTAAAAGGTATTGATTTTTATTAATAATTGTCTGGTACATGTCAAAACAAGTGCAGAAAAATTAAAATCCATCAAGCTCATTTTCCTTACACCAAATTTAACTACGCATCTTCGCACTTTCGATCCCTTTGCTCCCATAACGGCGCCATGATACCGCTTTGATATAACACATTCAATTATCACTTTGTTCTCCTGCTCCAAAACGAATTCGGCTATTCTTTGGTTGGCCACTTCGAGCGCATCCTTTGGACCTTTCAGAGTGACACGAGAACTCTTCGAATCGGAACGTGGGAATGAAATTGAAACACACATTCTCTTGGCCGTTACCACTCTCGCGGATCATAACTTCTAATTCCGCTTTATCCTCATCGTTGGCCGTTGGGAATATAATGCGAACACCAGAGCTGTCGCGTAGATGATATTGTGGTTTTGCGCGAATCGCAACTGAAAACGACGATAATTCATGTTTATTGGTCAACTTGAGTAATTGTGCTTTGGCCTTTTTGACATCTTATTTTTAACCACGAATCGTTACCTTATCGGATTTCGAGTCAGAGGTTAGGAATTTGATTGAAACTCCACCACACTCTTCCATAATATGATTGATCAGTTTACCACCTGTACCTACCAATCAACAAATTATAGTATTTGGGAGGAATTATGATTTCCTCGGTTACTGTGTCAGCCAATTCATTCTTAATTTTCTGAATACATTCGACCGCCTCCATAACATTCTCCTTTTTATCCGTGATCACAATAACATCATTGGTATCACCTTCTGGCGGTAGATCGATTGTTGTTTGAGTTTCATCACGAATTTTTTTGATGTTTGCTCCACCCTTGCCGATGATAAACTTTTTGAATTTTATGGAATTGTTGTACTTCCATAACAAAGGATTTCTCTTTTAATTCAGCAACTAATTTAGTAAGAGCCTTAAACACATGATCAACTTCATCTTTAGCACCACGCATGCGTACCCATTCACCATCGTCCATTGACCCGGGCAAGAATATTTGAACTTAGGCATTGCGTTCCTTTAATTCGGGTAATGTCTCATGGTAGTGAAGTAATCGAAGCACATAACGATCAATCGGAATAATTTTTTTCCTTTTCATTCTCCAACTTTAATAATTTTTTCCCTCAATTCTTTTTCATTTTTATGTACACCTTCGATTGAGCCCTGAACACGAATTCGATTCACACCATCCTTCTCCTCGATATTAGCGCCGGCCTTACCAATAATATGCTGGTAATGGATCGGATTTACTATCATCTCGATGCAACCGAGTTTGGAAAGTTAATTGCTTTGGATATGCTCTTTAACCTTTTCAACGCTGTCTGGTGTTACTCAATGTTACTTCTGTACTAGCCACTTGTTTCTTTGATCTGGGCCCCTTTTCGACCGATAATGAATTTATGAATCCATGAAGGAGCATCCAAGATAACAGTACTTACAGAGTATGCTTTTTCATAAACTTTGCTTAATGTCCAAATTTCCCGAATGGTTGAACCACGTGCACCAAATATATACTTGTGTTGCAATTTTGGTACCTCTACACTGACGGTAGTACATTTCTTTTCCAAATACCTTGTAAATCGCATCAATTTTAGCCTTTGCAGCGAATACACCCTCTTTCTCACCGGTGATACAAATTTCATCCTTCATCACGGGGTGGAATATTGATCTGGGCACCAGTTTCCTCGATCAATTTATTCAAAACTTCGTTGAATGGTTTAAAAATAAACGGATGGTACATTTTTGGGACCGAAATAGTTTCCTTAGATTTTTTCGATTGATCATCAGGAAGAGTACGAATTTCATGTTCTGCCTTTTCAATTCCTGCTTTAGGCTGTTTTCCAAACGATACTTATTTGATACTTATTGACTTATTTGGCCGCCATTTTAAATAAGTAAGTAAAGTCATTCCAATTGATTTAGCTTACTTATTTTGACAGCTGCATCAAAAGAACAAAAATGCGCAATATTTACTGCACAGCGATTTTTTTTTTTTAAATTTATTATTATTAAATTTATTATTCTTGGGATAATTTTATTTTAATTATATGTATTTTAAATTTATGTTATTTGTGTTTGTGGTTTTTACATACATATCCATTATAATAAACATACATATGCATAACATAAACCAATACCTTAAACCTTTCACTCGTACTGTACACAATTGCGTACATCACTTTAAACCTAATTTTTGGGATTCAATACACTAATAATGGATTTTTAAGTGTTATTATGTTGGCTCTTAGTCTTAAGCTACCAAAAAAGGATATTTAGCGCGAAAAATATTATAAAATTTCAGAATTACTCAGTTAAGCAAAATAACAGGCGTTTTAAAATAAATGACGAATCAAAGGGTTAAAGTATTTTTTTGACATTACAAATTAGATTTTTGGGTAAGAAAGAAATAGAAAATAAATTACCTCGCCAAGTTACTTATTTGAATTAGACAGGTTCCACAAATAAGTATCCGTTTGGAATACAGCCTTAGTACTAGAAATCGTGATAATATCACTCTCTTCTGTTACATTTGGTACCTGAATTTTGGTGGCCGTAACCTTTTCCAAATCCTTTAAACGCTCACGTTTTTTACCCAAAATAAGGCGATGATGTTCCTTTGGCAAATCATCATTTGCTTGCTCGCCTGCGTTTGGAGGTGAATTAAATTTTTCGACGAGCTTCAATTACCTCATTCAATTTACAAGTAACCAAAAATGTTTATGACTGACTTACTAATGAGTGTTGTTTGGAAAATGTAGAAAATTCGTGGGAAAAATTTAGAACTGTATGTGTTTCGGAGAATATTTGGTAGCTTTTAGAGTTTTGTAATATTTGGCAGTGATTTGGCAATAGAAGATAAGCTTATTGATGACGAAATTATTTTAGCAACCGAAGAACCGGGTTATGAAAATACAGATATTGAAAACGATTAAATAACTTCTTCAGAACTATCAAGTCTGCCTTCGCAACAGGAAGTAGCCAATGCATTGCCAGTTTTAAATAAAAAATTTTAAATCAAATGATACTCCCGAAGATATTTTTAAGCCATTGTGTAAACTTAAAAATTTCTTTATATGTTAAGTTTTTTATAATGAATTATATTATAACACATGAATTACAGTAATTACAGTCTTTGAAGAATTTATTGAATTATTCTTAGAATTTATTAAATTTATAAAATTTATAGAAATTAATTACTGAATTGTCAAATTTAGAGAATTTATCAAATTTACGGAATTTTTAAGAACTAAGGAATTTATGAGATTCTAAAATTGAAAGCACTTACTGAAGTTTTAAACTTTATTCATAGAATTCATAGTATTATTCGTAGAATTTATTAAATTAATAAAATGTATAGAAATTTGAATTTATAGAATTGTTCAAGTTCATAGGATTTATCGAAATTTTTAAATTCATAAAATGTGTGGAATTCAAAGAATTTTTAAAATTTATAGAATTTGTAGAAATTATGAAATTTTTAGGATAAGTAAAATTTGGGTTCGTAGAATTTATAGAAGTAACAGACTTATAGAACCCATAGAATTTAAAATTTAAAGAATTTCTGCAATTTATAGAATTAATGGAATTTATAAAATTCATAAAATTTATAGAATTTATAGAGCTTCTAAAAATATTAGAATTTATAATATTTGTCAAATTTAGAGAATTTATTGAATTTTTAAAATTTGTAGAATTTATCAAATTTACGGAATTTTTAAGAACTAAAGAATTTATGAGATTTGTGGAATTTAAGGCACTTACTGAAGTTTTAAACTTTATTCATAGAATTTATAGAACTTATAAAATTTAGAGGATTTATAGAAATTATTGAATTTATAGAATTTTTAAAGTTTATAAGATTTAGCGAAATTGTTGTATTTGTAAAACAAGCAAAGTTTGAGTTTGTAGGAAACAGGTACACTTGATACAATTAATTGAACTTAAAGAATCTACAAAATTTATAGAATTTTTAAATTTGATAGAATTTGTAGAATTTATAAAATCCACAAAATTTAAGAATTTATAGAATTTATTGAATTTATCAAATTTATCAAATTTACAGAATTTATAGGGTTTATAGAATTAAAGTAACTTATTGGATTTTAAACTTTACAGAATTTGTAGAATTTACTGTAGGATTAATATAATCTATAGCGTTTAGAAAATTTTTATATTTGAAATATTTATTTTAAAAAATTTAATACATATATTAATTATAAAAATATCTAATATTTTAAACGAAATAAAAAAAAAAATTTTGTTTTTGTAAAATTTTAATTTTTTCATTTTTAATCAGAGATTATTTAAAAAAAAATCAATTCCGAAATCGAGAATATTTAAATTCGAAATTTCCGGAATGACTTTTTGGCCAAAAAGTGGATGTAACCAACAAAGTAATAATATCAACATTTGCTGATGGTGTCACACAATAATCCTGAAATTGCCTCAAAAGAGTTACAGAATCATTTGAACAAAATCGCGGACTGGCTAAAGACCTATCGAATAAAAGTGAATGAAAACAAATCAACTCACGTCACACTCACGCTAAACAAACACTCGCGTAACTAGGTACTCGCAATACCCACAGCCGAGGGTGGGGGAGGGGCGGCGGGTTATTGGGGCCCACAAGATTTACAAAGCATTCACCCTTTCAAAATCGAAGAACTCGGACATTTTTAGGAAATTTTTCAGAAAAGCCGGTTGTCTAGTTTCTAGAGAAATAAGAAATTGTTCCTGTTGCTATTAAATATTGTCTTAAGAAAGGCCCAACAGCAGTTTTGTACTACAAATTTGCCCTTTTGCACTTCAACTTTTTACAAATCAAATTAAGACTTTTGCCAAACAAATTCAACCTTTTACAAATCAAGTTTTGATTAGAAAAGGTTTAATTTGATTTGCAAAAAAATTGAATGTGATTGACAGCACATTAAAACTATTTTGAAAAAAGTTATATTTGATATGAAAAAGTGAATAATTGTTGAAATTTTTTGCTTGAAAAATACCTAACCGCGACGGAAAATAGTTTTTTGTTTCCCTAGTTAGGAGCGCCTTTATCCTTAGAAAGAGAATCAACGGGTACCGGAGCCGAACCAGTCAATCTCTATAATGAATTCATGCGATTTATAGTTTCTCATTTACCGAATCGTTTTTATTACCGGTTAATGATAAATAAATCTAAAATTACCAGTAAACCCGGAAAACCCGGTTTATTATAAAAGACTATTATAAATATAAGGAAATTGCAAATTCCAAATTTAATTTGCAATTAGTGATTGTGTTTTTTTGTTTTTCTGTTGTTTTCGGCAGGTTCTACTGTTTCATGTCCTCTTGTCTCGGATTTCATATTTTAATAACTTTTTAATATTTTAAATGGTGGTTCGGTGTTTCGAAGCAGTCAGATTATTCGAGATTTTCGAGATTATTCGAGTATTTGGTATATTTGATAGTTCGATGTTACTCGAGAATCTAAGAGCCTAATCGAAGAATTTGACTGTTCGATATTTCCGAAATTATATGCGAATTTCATGAATTTTTTGGGTTCCAAATCCCTTTAAATTCTATAAAGTTCTTTAAATTATTTTATTACGTATCTTAAAACTCTTAATATTCTTCTAATTCCTAGAGTTTTGGAATTTTTCAATTTCTTATTATTGATATTTTTAAATTTATGTGAGTTTTATAAAGGGTTGCTTGCTAAATACTGTAAATGCTTATGACGAAGTTAAAAATTTGTCTGATTTAAAATAAAAATGTTTTCGGCTTTTATTCGTGCGGGCATTATACGCACACAAATGAGATTTCTGCTTGCGTTTTTGAATTTGATTTAGTGAATATAATTTGCTAAGTCAATACCCTCTTTTGTAGTTCGGTCGTAGCTACCTGAGAGTAGACCTTACTTTTCGGTACGATATCGAATTACCAACACAAAAATCTCAAAGAGATTTCTCATTTTTGAGAGTAGATATTATGTCATTACAAAAATAGTATGTTGTCTATAAAAAACCCGAAAACATTTTTTAATTATTGAAATTATTTTAAATGCTAAGATTCTTTAAGTTCTTTATTTTGAAACAAACATTTATAATTTTTAGAATAAATCAAAATCTCAAATTTTCAATTTTTCCTTGAAATTATGGAGTTCAATAAAATCTTAATTTATCCGAGAAGTTTTAGTAAATATTTTAAATTCATAAATTTTTTTGCAATTCTTAAAATTTATTAAATTAATTAATTCTTAGAAATTTGAAAGAAATGCTAATTCTTTTAAATTCCGAAAAATTCTTAAACGTCTCGAAACTTTTAAAATCCCTAAATGTCTTAGAACTTTACAATGTTTGATAAAAATTGCTTTTGGAAATTGTGAAATCTTGAAATTAATTTAATTTATCAATAATTTGAAATTTGTAAAAGAATTCAAATTATTTAACGGATAGATTGTTGTTCGGCTATAAAGTAATTCAGATGTAAAACCAGGAAACTGAATATTTTAAACATTCAAGAAATCTCCCTGCGTTGCAAACCTTAAAGTTTTGGATTTTTTAAAATTTCGTCATTTTCTTTAAATTCTTAAAATTATTGAAATTTTTATAATTTGTAAATTTCGTTATAATTTTTCCTGAAATCCTTTTAATCAAGAAACCAAGATTTATTTCTCGAAATTTTTGGAGTTCTTAAATTTCGTAGAACTTTAAAATTTTGAACAATTTTTGGTTTCAATTTTCTAAGTTTTGGTAAACTAATTGGAATAATTTATTTTAGTCAAATTCTTCATAATGATCTAAAAAAAAAATCATTCGGGGCAGGTATATTTGAAGCAACTTCAAATTTTTCACTGGTCAGTTAGTCTGTTAAAAACCGAGGCTTCTACTCAATTATCGATTTGGAACTTTTATACATAAAAGCTTTAACATAAGATTTTATTAACTTTTTTTAATTAAAATGATCATTTTGTAAAACCTTTCAAAAGTCGGAATTTTAAATAAGCTTATTTAATTGAACAAGAATTTATTTTTGCTGAATTTTTGCATTTTGGAATATTAGGGTTTTTCTTCTATGCTAGTGCTATACGTAGCCTATCTGATTTTTATGCTTAAGTACAGTGTTATCGCATACCACCTTAAATACGGTACAATCGTACAGTAACACCGCGATTTATTTTTATTTCTATTGCGTATTGTTTAAATTAAGCACCGTACATACACCATCGCTTTATGAAACATATAGAAAAACACCATGTGAGAGTACAGAATTTCTATTCGCATATTTGACGGATTTAATTTGAAACATAAAACACACTGTGTATACATGGAAAATCGAGAAAAACTTGTTTATGTTTATTTTGCTTTGCGCTTTATTGTTTGCCTTGTATAGACTCACCAACAATACCCACGTTTCGAGACAAAGGACGAGTGGTATATAATAGAGGAAAACCAACTTTGTTGTGGTAATATTTGTTTGACTGGCGTCGTGTCTGATTTTTATGAAAAGCTTTTTTGTTTTGTTGTGTGATTTTTTATATTATTTTCCTTAAGCTTTTGTGTGAACAATTTCTTATAATTTT
Organism: Tipula helvola; assembly: GCA_963556165.1. NCBI lineage: Eukaryota > Metazoa > Arthropoda > Insecta > Diptera > Tipulidae > Tipula > Tipula helvola. The sequence continues at coordinate 37,002,825 of OY744482.1, read as the reverse complement.
TTTGGTATTTTTTTCCTCTCGTTTCAGGTAATTCTACTCTGCTTTACTAACTACAAAGAAAAACTTCATGGGTCAATGAGAAGAGCAAAAAAAAATGGTTCGACACCACAACGACGTATTGTGTCATAATATAGTAATAATTCATCGAGTATACACAAAAGGTTAAAGTTTTTTCTTTTTTTTTTTTTGTGTGATCGTTAGGTATATTGTGTGTTTGCGGGAAATGGGACAGAAATCTTTAATCGTTTTTAATTAAATTTTTGCGTTTTTTGCTTTACATAACATTAATTTTTTTCTGTTTTATATCGATTAACCGTTCATGAATTGAATGGGAATTATAATTTATATATAAATAAGATGAAATAATTGTGTTTCTCTTACACTATACTTCGTTTTCATCGTCATCATTTTCTTATATCACCGTGCACACACTGCCTTAAATGGTATTGTAATTTAAAGTTATTTTTAATGGATTTCTTTAATTGTTTGGAAATAAAGCAACGGAATGAACGAATAAACGAAATCTTAAAATGTCATAATGCCATTTCAATTTTTCAATTATAACAATCAATTTAAGATTTTTTTTGCTTTTGGTCGATTTCTTATGTATATGGTTAGTGGTTTACATTTTTGTTGTTGCTTGTTAAATTTTTTTTTTTTTGTTATGGTAAAGTGTATAATTAACGAATGATTTATTTAAATTAAATATTTTTGGTTTATAAATTGGGATTGTGAACTTGGGGGGCTTTGTCGATAATTTCTTTATGCGAAAATTGAAATTTTAAATGTATTTTAGGTCAGATTCAGTTATTCTTCTAAATTCTACATAAAGCTTTGATGACGATACTTTACGAAAACGTATACAAATAACCCTCATAGTATGATGATGACTTTCTGAAAAAAGGGATATGTCGATTTAAATTGTCAGACCAACATGTTTTTAAGGGTCCAGTTCTTTATAAAGGAAATTCGATAAAAAAATTTTCTTCATGTAGATTTACTCGTTCAACGTTTTCGATTTGCTTTGTATCAAGTTTCGCTAAATCTCATCAAAGCTCTGCATGATAGCGTGAAACAGTTGAAATTTATCCAATATGATAGCCAAGCACAAAATACGGATTGACTTAATATTTTTGTCGCTGATTCTAGCAATTATGCACCAATTCTGTGTAGCCCTCTCTAAGATATCTTGTAAATGGCCATCGAATGTCCATCTAATAAACAGTTCTTAAATATTCAGGGCTTAAATATCCCTGAACCACCTAAAATTATTTCCTGTTCAGGTTCAGGAGAAGGTTGTTGTTATTTGAGAGGGTAACCCAACAAAATTATTTTGATGACCTTGAAATTTCATGCCAAGGTCAAGTTTATTTTTTTAAAACCAAATCTCTATTTTTTTAACGATACCTTATTTTATGCAGGAAATACATTTTGTCTGTAACATTTTTACTCGCTATCTATTTTCCGAATTTATTTAACATACCGTAGTTTTTAATACAAAGTTATAATTGGAACAGCCTAATTTATGAAAGTTAGTTGTCCGGTGTATTATTTGTCGACCGCGCATCAAGTAGGGAAAGTAATGGACTAATCGACCACTCGAATCAAAGTTAACATATTTCGTCTTAAAAAATTTAATTCTTTGCATTCAAAAAATGAAGTTGACCTTGGTTTGTAATTTCAAGGTCATCAAAAGTATTTTTTTTTTAAACAAAACTTAAACCTTTATAAACTTTGTGTAGTGACAAATTATTCCCTCGGTAGGTGATAGTTTAAGAAACTCCTATAATAATTCTGTCTGTCACTGAATAACTTTTTCTGAATATCAAATTACATTTCAAAAGGCCCCGCCTGATTTGAGAAACGGTTATCACGTATTTATATCAATTTACATGATTTTCCTTTCAGGTAGTTTTGAAATAGTTTTTAAATTTTTATTTTGCAAGATCTGAACTTTTTTTTACATATTGCAGCTACCAATTTCATATACAATAAGTATTTGAAACTTTTAACTCGAGCAACTGACGGAAGTTTTATGTGGTTAGTGATAAATCATAAATTTCGGTTTTGAAGTAATTGAAATCAGAATCCGCACCTTCCCTAAATCCATATTGATAAGCATACAAAATTCCGATTTATTAAAAAAAATTCATAACCGTGTGTTTATAATTTTTTGAATGATTTTATAGAATTATTGGTTTACAAATAATTCACTAAATCAATAATTAGATCAAGGTTTTATTGTAAAGATTTGGTTAAGGCATCTAGCATCTCCTAAGAAACTTTTTGAAAATAAGTTAAAAATCGCTTAACTGAAAATAACGATTATAAAATACTCGTTGAATTTAGCTGCCCATTCGTAATTCCTATAGAGCTAATTTTAAAATGAATAGCAGGTCAACTATTACTATTCATTGGAGTATTATTAGATAGGACTTCTTCAAACAATCAAACACGGCACGGGCTATTTCTCTTTCCGATTTTTGATTTGTAAATTTAGCAATAACAGTTGATTTCGGTACAGTTTATGAATATGCAAATCTAGGTTGGGTGATTGTGGGCGTCGTAATGCATAAATCAAGAATTATTTTTTGACTACATAGCATGAATTCGATATGGATTCTAAATAATCGCAGCATACTCCAAAACTGATGCCTAAATTGTGGAAGTAAAGATCACCAAACTGCGAAATGCACTTCGACAACATCTAAATGCTTTAAGTGTAATCAATTTGGACATAAGGCTGTAGTTTGCCCTGGTTAACCAAAAAAGAAAGTAAACGTCTGTGATTTAAAAGCTAATCCAAACCTGAAAACCGTTTCCATTCAAGGCGTTGAATTTGACGCTTTGATTAACACTGGAAGCAGAGTAAATTTAATCAGAGCTGACGAATACTTTAAGTTGGGTGGAATTATTTTTACAAAGGACCACTCGGAGCTGATCGGAATTGGTAATTCCAGAGTAAAACCTTTTGGTTCATTCATTGTGGACGTTAAAATTGTTGATCAGTTCTATAACACGAAATGGCTCGTCATTTCCGAATCGGCATGTACACAGAAAATGATTATTGGAAATGAGCTGATCCAGCAAGCAGATTTGAAAATCAGTGACTCCGGAATACAAATAGAAAATAAGTTACCAGATTGAATTTCAGATGAAGTAGCAGATGTTTTAAAAATGTGTTTAGCCGATAATGTCAAAGACGATTTGGTATTCAATGTCGATCTTAGCCACATTAAATATCGCAAAGTTCACAAGAAGATTGAGGAAATGATAACGTAGTATCAATCAGTTGATTCCAAAACAAAAAATATATCAACCACAATTGTTTTGACAGATGAACAAACTGTATTATTCAAAAGAATATATCCGACTACGCGAGTCCAGTGGTCCTAGTTCGGACGAAAAATGGTCAACATCGATTATGTGTTGACTACAGAAAACTTAACGAAACAATAATTAAAGACAAACTAGCGTTACCATTAATAGAAGATCATTTGGATCGACTACAGGACGCCAGAGTTTTCACTTTTCAGTGTACTGTGCATCCAGAATCGTTTTTTCCATGTTCCTGTTCACACCGACAGTGGAAAATTTACATCTTTCGTGGTACCAGACGGTTAGTACAAGTTCTTAAGAACACCGTTCGGCATGTACAATTCTCCAGCGGTTTGTTAATGAAGTCTTCAAGATACTCACTCAGCAGAAGAAGATTTTGACTTATATGGACGATTTGGTTGTATTGGCGAGAGATGAACGGAAAGCAGTGGAAAATTTGAAGACTGTTTGACAGTCGCTTCAAAGTATGGTTTGTAGATTAACGGGGCTAAATGTCAATTTATTCGGAAGGATATCCAGTATTTAGGACATGTCGTTTATGAGGGAAGTATTCAGCCCGAAGGTCATATGATCAAGGCCGTACAGAACTTTCCGGTACCCTCATCATTGAAGCATATCCAGCAATTTCTCGGATTAACCGGATATTTCCAAATGTTAATCGAAAATTACAGTCGGATTTCTCGACCGTTAAGTGATCTAAGTATTACGAAAGGAAAAGAAATTCGTTTATTTGCAATCTGGTAGCTAGTAGTATTTGTAACTCTTGTAGTTTGTAAAATGTAATTTCTTATTTGTAATATGTGATTTATATTTTTTTTATTTTTTTTTTTTTTTTATTTAAATTTTATTATGTAAATTTGTAGATTGTAATTTGTTAGTAATTTTTAATGTGAAATTTGTTATTTATAATTTGTTGGAGTGAAATGAAACTTTCGATTTACACATAAGTATTTTGTTATCTCGCAAAGTGTTTATTATTATTATTATTATTAGTTGAGGGCCATGTGGGCGTTCAAGCCACCCCGCACTGCGACCTAAAAGATCTTTTGTGCATGGACCCTACTTAATGAGCCGTCCAGTCAATATTCAGGCTCTTAATGAACCTGACAATACTGCCGGCCGGTATATGATGCATACCATCCGGGCTCATTACTCTCCCTCCTAGATGTTGTAACCTTTTGCAGAAAATGGCTGGGCAATGGCACAGAACATGTTCCGCTGATTCCGATTCCATGTCACAGAAGCGACATCTATCCGTCGAACTTAGGCCCATTTTCTTTAGGTGATACCTTAAGGGGATGTGACCTGTGAGGAAGCCGGTAAGCAGCCTCAACTCAGGTTTCCTAAGTACAAGACATTCCTTGGCCCTGGCCGACGAAGGTGAAATAAATTCCTTCGCCTGTCGCAAACCTGGAATTCCGCGCCAGTAAGAGGACTTTTGCACATCCTCCCAGCGTTTAACTGCTGCCCTAAGGTGCCCCTTAGAGACGCCGCAGAAGGGCTCTGGTCCAATTAATGGAAAGGCAGATCCCTCGCGGGCGAGGACATCAGCTGCCTCGTTTCCCACAATTCCAGTGTGACCTGGCACCCAAACAAGTGTTACCTTATTTGAGCTAGCCAGCAATTTAATAACCTTCAGACAATCCCATACCAGCCTTGACTCAATGGTAAAAGACCTAAGAGCCTTTAAGGCCGATTGGCTGTCTGATACGATATAAACCTTTGCGTCGTTTAGGCCTTTAGATATGCCTATCCTAGCACAAAGTTCTATAGCATGCACTTCTGCTTGAAAGACGGTTGCATTGGTACCCAAGGACTTCGAGAGTGATACTCCACTCCCATGTATTTCTACCCCCGCCCCATCTTCCGTTTTTGATCCATCTGTAAACCACACCAATGACCCTCGCTCAAAGGATGGTCCCCCTGTACTCCACTCCTCCCGGTCAGGTAATCTAACACAAAAGGGTTTGTGAAAATCCAGTTTGGCTGGCATACAGTCGGAAGGCATTCCTATAGTGGGATCTGTCTGAAACTCCTTAAGGATCTCCAGATGGCCCACCATATTGCCTGGTTTGATGTTACCCTCCGCCTGCATCTTAAGGGCCATAGTAGCAGCATCCTTTTTTACATGCAGGTGCAATGGAGTTAGTCCTAGGAGTGTCTCCATTGCTGCGGTCGGACATGTTTTCATTGAGCCCGTAACCCCAATGCAGGCCATACGCTGAACCTTATTCAATAAAGTTTGCGCTGTCCTTTGTTGAGTTTTAGGCCACCACACTAGCGATGCGTAAGTGATCATAGGCCTAATAATTGTTAGAAATGACCAGTAGATCATTTTTGGTTGTAGTCCCCATGTACGTCCATAGAGTCTCTGACAGGCCCAAAAAGCCTTTATGGCTCTATTTTGAATTTTTTGTATATGTTGTTCCCAGTTCAGTTTATGATCCAGGATAACCTCTAGATATTTAACCTCTTTGGAAAAGGCAACAATAGTACCGTTTAACGAGGGAGCTACAAGCGAGATCTTTCTCCTCCTCGTAAAAGGGACAATGACAGTTTTGTTTGGATTGACTTTAAGTCCTTCCTTGTCACACCACTGCCATATCAAGTTGAGTGCATTTTGCATGAGATCAGAGATGATCTCATCAAACCTGCCTCTAATCACGATAGCCACGTCATCCGCATAGCCCTGGACATCAAACCCATGGCTATTCAGGAGGACCAGTAGTCTATCAATAACCAATGACCATAAAAGAGGAGACAGTACACCTCCTTGGGGACAGCCCTTTACGGCCCTGATGGTTACTGACTTGCCACCTAATGTGGCTGTAATATCGCGATATTTCAGCATGGAGCGGATCCACCTAGTTGTAGACGGAGGAACCCCCTTCTCCATGGCTGCCCTCTCTATTGAACCATAGGAGGTATTGTCAAATGCCCCCTCAATGTCCACAAAGGCACACAGGGCAATTTCCTTAAAAGCCACCGCTCTTTCAATCTTCGTGACTAGACCACTAAGAGCCATCACAGTTGATTTGCCAGCTTGATAAGCAAACTGGTTCCGATGCAGTGGGTTATTTACAAGGATTTCATTTCTTATTTGATTATCCAGGATTTTTTCCATCGTCTTCAATAGAAACGATGTCAGGCTAATTGGCCGATAAACCTTGGGCTGGGTGTCCAGACGACCCCCTCCCTTTGGTATAAAGACCACATTTACTTTCCTCCATAGTTTCGGAATATAGTTAAAAGCATAACTTGCCCGAAACAACTGGACCAAGCTGGAGAGTATTTCCTCAATACCTTTTTGAAGTAAAGCCGGAAAGATACCATCCCCTCCAGCAGATTTGAACGGTTTGAAAGAGCCAATAGCCCATCTCACCTTGCTGGGTGTGAACATTTTTCCAGAGAGGCTCCAGATCCTACTGTGGGGTGAATAGTCTACCTCACTTGAAGGGTCATGCGGGTCCTCCTGGGTACCTACCACTATTGAGTCCGGAAAGTGGGTACCTAATAGTAACTCCAGGGTTTCCTTCCGGTTTTCAGTGAACATCCCGTTTTGCTTCTGAAGAAGCCCCCAAACCATTTGAGTGATCCCTAGCAAGGACTTTCTGGAGACGAGCTGCAGAGGGTAATTCAATGATTCCCTAACAGAAGTTTCTCCAGGTAGCCCTTTTGGATCTTCTTAATTCCAGATTATATTCCGTTAAGGCCATCCTATACTCGCCACATTCCCCGGTGCGTTTAGCCTTATTGAACAACCTTCTAGATTTTTTCCTCAGCTTACTCAGCGCCCCGTTCCACCAAGGGACCAACTTAATGGACTCTCTTCGCTTAACTGGGCAGCTGTTTTCGTAAGCCGAGTGTATAGAATTATGCAGCTGGTTTGAACAGAATTCCAAGCCCTCTGGAGACTCTATGTTCCCCATTACCGAGGGCATTTCTGATTCGAGTGAAACTCTATAAGAGTCCCAATCGGTCAGTTTTGGAATTCTTATCTCCTGCCGCTGCATGGCCTCGGCCGCCAAATCGAATCTGATGTGCAAGTGATCCGATAAGGAGGCCTCTTCAGACACATGCCAATTTTTAACAAAATGACTAAAATGCGGACTAGCGAGGGTCAAATCTAGGACCTCCTGCCTAATCGCATTTATGAAAGTAGGTTTCCTTCCCCTATTGACAATATCTACATTATTACACACCGTGTGGTGCGCATTTGCATCGCATCCTATTAGGTAAGCCAGCCCATTGCGCTGGCAATGAGCTATGAGCCGCCTAACTTCGAGAGGAGGTATCATTTCCGAGTCTCCAGGAAAGTAGGCGGAGGCCATTATAGCCTCCTGTTTCCCTCTTTCACCCAGAACCTCCACCATTACCGCCACTAAGTCCCTGGAGATGAACTCTGAAATGGGAATAAAATTAATTTGCGAGCTGGCCAAAATGGCCGCCCTTGGACTCTCAGTTCCGTTACAATAAATCAACTTACCCATTTGTTTTGGTATACCTTTAATTTGGTTACCTATTACCCATGGCTCCTGTATTAGAGCCATGCCAATTTTCTGGCAGATAAACCTACGACAAAGGACGTCCGAAGACGCCTTTGCATGATGCAGGTTTATCTGTAGGCAGGTTATGTGTGCCATCACTGCAGCGACGTCTGCTGAAGGCCTGGATTAGCCTCCTTGCTCGCACCGCCATTGCCAGATGGCGAATCCGTGTCCTCCGTCTTACTGCTGCTGTCCACAGCCCCGTACAACCGCTGACGCCTTCCTCTCTCTTTCCCTCCTTCTCCTCGCCTGTCTCCTGGAAAGGGCCGCCACACCAGTGGTTTTAACCACAGGTGTGGCCCCGATAGCCGCCAGAGGTGCGGCCACGATCGCTTTCACAGGTGCAGCCACGATATCCTCCACAGGCTTGACCACTTGGGGCCCATCCCTGGAACCTGGCTTTCCACCACCCTGGCCCCCCTTGGGGTGCAGTTGGACAATCCCAAACTTAAAATTGATTTTGAAATCAATTTGTTTGAGCTTCTCAACCGAAGAGTGGTCCATGGAGAACGTGCAAAAAGCTGAAGTGCCTTTCGCCTCTCTCCTGACAACTCTCCAGTTGATCGCCTGCATGCCCTCGTTTTGACTTCTGATAAAACCCAGAAGCTTATCCGTGGGCAATTCGGCACTGTTTGGGAAGGTACCAAACACGATCCTAGCTCGAGGCAGGTTTCCCGCCTCAGCTACAATCAGCTCTGCACCATCCCATGGCTTAATAGTGCCTATGGTCTCCCTGAGCCACTGTACAGTGGCCCGGTCGACACAGGTCACTACCAGCCAACCAAGCCGAAGCTGACTGCCAAGGAACTTAGGTTTAAGCTCCTTGGCCTCCTGCTCCAGCACCTTATCCAAGATTCCCTCCTGGACAGCTTTAAGCTGCTCTCCAGTGAGAGCAACCTCAGGAAAGCCAGAGGGTAAGATCCCAATGATCTCTGATTCCGCAGCCTGCCTGAAGGTAACTCCAGACCGGACCGCAGAACCCGAGGCCACCAGGACATGTTCTTCCCTCCTGGCCTTTTTTTGTGCCGGTGAAGTATCGTCATCCGAGCGGTCCCTCTTTGGCGGTTGGGCCGTCGTAGGAGCGCAAGTCTCCTTCCGTGGCCGCACCGCCAGAAGCCTTGTCTCACTACCGGGCGCTTTGCCCTCAGCTAGAAGCTTCCTGTACCGCTTTTTCGCAGCCCCACACATTTTCACATGAGGAGCCGCAGCAGGTTTGTTGATGTCAACCTGACCCTTCCGACACTCCCCGACGTCCGCACTTTCCCCTGTTTTCACAGAGGAGATCCCCCCACTTACGGGGGCCAGTTCCTCATCTCCTGAGGTTTCCATATCGGAATTGAGAAGTAAGTTCTCAAACTCCGAACGGATTTCCCCATCCGATGTGCCACCCATTGGGGATTCCACAGCAGAAAGAGGACCTGAGCCCTCGAAAGCCACCGCAGAATCCTCGCTGGTTCGTGACGCTTTAGGAGCGTTACCATCCTTATCATTGTTTTTTATTTTGTTAGGCATTTTATTTCCACGAGTATTTGGGAAATGAAGGTCACCTGTGGGACACCCAGGTACCACAGGAAGGCTAAATAAAACTGGAGGGCGCCTGGTATCCAGAGTCCGCATATTTGGGACTGATTAACCTATCAGTCATTCATCCATCGGCATATGCTGTTCCACCTTAGATTAGGGTTTTTTGTTAAGGTTTTCTCCTTTAGCGCCGTACTTTGGCCTGAGTCAACTAGAACAAAACTGTAATAGACGACATCAGTTACCGACGATTGCCACGTGGAGGCAGTACGTACACTTGCGAATTGTGGCAAGGTTACCCCTACCACAATCGTACTCATCCCGTCAGCTGCCTGAAACATGACCAGAACAGCTCACGTGATGAGCACCCTACTGAAGGTTACGGAGCTGATCTAATCAGCTGATCCCCCCACCAGCAGGCGCCAAATCGTCCTCGCAAAGTGTTAATTCTATAAATGTGTATTCTAGTTTTCTTAGCGAGATTTTATTTCTAGTATTCCATAGTTCTAAATCACTAAAACATGCCAACAATGGTAAATTTTGCTGTAATTTGATTTAGATTTTTGTTCATGATTTGTTGTAAATATTTATTTAGCCCGGTTTACTTAAAATAAACAAACCTGAAAAATATCTACTGTGCACAAAAGACTGTAGTTACGTATAACATAACTACACGTTACATGAGTAGCTTTATATTTATGTAAATCCCAATCTTGCTCAATGAATTTTCTTCGAATTTTTACCGATCATATTTTGCATTTTCTAGTTCCACGATTAAATAACGATGATTAATTAACGAAAAAATAATTTGCTTTTTGTTAATTTAGGAATCAAAAATTCTGGTTCCTTGGAAATTTTAGGGTTTGAATTTGATGAAGTATGAATCTTTAAGAATTATTAAATTTTATAGATCCATCCCTGCATAATGTAGATCAACACAAATATCTACTATTTAAACCAAATGAATTCTAAATAAATATTGTTTTGCCATGTACACACTATAATAATAAATCACCCAACTATGTACTCTATAATGACGCACTATATACAAATATAAACTATTTTTTATTTTGTTATCTTTCATTTCTAATTTATCTATTGTACATATTTCTTATATTTATATTAAAAGTTAATAATAATTGATTTAATAACACAATCTACATAGATCGGCATGTTGTTTAATCATTTCAATTTTTGATGATGCTGTCTGTCTGTCCGTCTCTATATAATATATACACATATTACAAAGCATGTACACACATAATATTTTATTTGATTTTGGTCGATAATTTTTTTTTTGTATACATGTTGAATAAATAATTTTCAAAAACATCAAATAAAAATTCCAGTACATCTATTTATTTTAAAGCAATCAATTTATTGTTAATAATAATAATATTTAAACTATAAAACTATATATGATGAGTTTGAGTGGATATGTTCAGATCAATCTGTCCCAACCAGTCGGTTTTGAGTGACGTAAAATTGTATATACTTTATATTCCGAAAAACCACATATTTCCATTTATTTATTTGTTTTGGACACAGCTTTATAGATTTTTAATTTTAATTGATTGGAATATATACAAATGAAACCATATAAATTATTATTAAATTAAAATGTATTGAATTTATAAAATTTATTTCATAAATTTTATAGAATTATTCCAAATAAATGATTTTTTATTAATTTGGGATTAATTGAATTGGCTTTGGGTGTGTGTGGTAATATTCAAATTTTGTTTTGATTATGTGGGGGTTAATTATTCAGTTAATGCTGCTAATTAAGAGCTAAAAATAATTTCTCTCACCCACATTTTTATAATATTCGCACCTAAACTATTTGAACTTTTTTTTTTCAACGAGACCAATTATTATCATTCGATTCACGTTCAACATAAATTACTTTATAAAAGAGATCTCTTATCTCATCATATTATGTATACTCGTATAAGATGAGATTATTAAATTTAAAATCAATTTCTTAAGATTATAATACAATTATTCGTTCTTCTTCGTCTACATATCGATACATCGTCTTCTTCATCAAGATATGACAGCATTTTTTTTGTGCACATTTCTCTCATTACAGTTTAGGTAAAATTGGAAAATTATACGAGTGTGATGAAAATGGTGATACTTAATTTGACTCAATCGATCAATTTTGTTAACCCTTTTTTGTTGTTTTAATGTTTTGTCGTTATTTGCTTAGGGAATTAGGTTGGCAATTTTATTTTTTTTTATCCCTTTCAATGTCAATTTTAATTAGAAAATAAATTAGAATATGCACTTAATAAAGGGGTAAATATGTACAACAGATCATTGACTTCTGGAACATATACCAAACCGCAATATACATATATAGTAGAAGAAACAAAATAATGTGCAGAGATAAATAAACAACACAATGTTATCTTAGTTTTACAGATAGTAAATCATTGTTTCATATATTTGCGGTTGTTGGTGAGGTTTGCAATTTTGCAAGAAATGCGTTTCATAATCTATTTACATACATTTTAATATACAATTAAAAAACCACATAAATTTGCTGTTAATCCCAAATACATACATAAATACAATACATTACATATCGAAACCATAATCAAACATTTTTTTGTTTGTTGCTGTGATTGTAAACCACATTTTAAAATTAGAAAAATAAACATTTTCAACACAAGATTTTTTTTTATTACATATTGGATTTTCTAATTTCCCAGTCGACTATGGTTCTCCATTATACATATATACAAAACCATCATCGATCACTTTAAAAAACATTATACATATACTTATATAAAACAACAAAAACTTCATTTTACCATTTTAAATATTCAACGTTGAAAACAAAGAACCAAAATAAAATTCTAGATACTCTTATAAATTTTTCCAATCAAGATAAATAAATCGAGGAACGAACAAACTTGTTTTTCCATTAAACACTCTAAAACTCTAAATGGAAACAAAAACAAAAAAAAAAATTATGAAAAATTCTAAAACAAACATTAGACATAAAAATAATGGAATGCACTTTAAATTATTTAGACGAGTATAATGTAAGTTCGGATCGGCTAATCCAGAAAATTTCAAACGTTTTTATCCAATAATCCAATTTAATCCAAATTTTGTATACCATAATAGTAAGCCTGGTTTTTGTTATTTCGAAAATTATGATTTGAATTTTAAAATATCAAGGGCTGAAACTTTGGTATCTTCAATAATATCATAAAGTTGGTGTGACCGTTTTGACATTATTGATTTCTATTTTAACCAATATATATTTACTTATACAACAACAGCCAAACAGGTCAAAAGCTTCAACATGGGTACAGGCATCCAATTTAAAACGAAAAATCGTATTCTAGAACTTTATACCGAAAGTAGTATAACAAATTATACTGATACTTCTAACCGTTTAACTAACCATATTCCAGAAATTTATCCGAAAACTCATTTTAGAATCCCATTTACATCGCACATGTCTAACACAATGATACCCGCGGTTAAGGCATAGTCAAGTTCCATCCTACTTGGCCATATTCCACACATATCAAATATTGCCATTTCCAACGCACATCCAAGTTCCATCATACTTGGCCATATTCCTGAACTTCGCCCAAACCTCATTTCAGACTCCCATTTCCAATACACATGTCGAATTTCATTATAATCAGTTGAGAAATGAGCATGTTCCATCATACTTGGCTATATTCCAGAACTTCATCCAGAAATCGTTTTAAAATCCCAGAACTTCATCCAAAACTCATTTTAGAATCCCATTTCTAATACAAATGTCGAATTTCATCGTAATCGGTTGAGAAATGGGCAAGTTCCATCCTACTTGGCCATATTCCAGAACTTCATCCAAAATTCATTTTAGAATCCCATCTCTAACACACATATTAAATTTCATAATAATCGATTGATAAATAGGCAAGTTCCATCATACTTGGCCATATTCCAGAACTTTATCCAGAAATCGTTTTAAAATCCCAGAACTTCATCCATAAATCATTTTAGAATCCCATTTCCAATACAAATGTCGAATTTCATCGCAATCGGTTGAGAAATGGGACAGTTCCATCCTACTTGGCCATATTCCAGAACTTCATCCAAAACTCATTTTAGAATCCCATTTCTAACACACATATTAAATTTCATAATAATCGGTTGATAAATGAGCAAGTTCCATCATACTTGGCCATATTCCAAAACTTCATCCAGAAATCGTTTTAAAATCCCAGAACTTCATCCATAAATCATTTTAGAATCCCATTTCCAATAGAAATGTCGAATTTCATCGTAATCGGTTGAGAAATGGGCAAGTTCCATCCTACTTGGCCATATTCCAGAACTTCATCCAAAACTCATTTTAGAATCCCATCTCTAACACACAAATCAAATTTCATAATAATCGGTTGATAAATAGGCAAGTTCCATCATACTTAGTCATTTTCCAGAATTTTATCCAGAAATCGTTTTAAAATCCCAGAACTTCATCCATAAATCATTTTAGAATCCCATTTCCAATAGAAATGTCGAATTTCATCGTAATCGGTTGAGAAATGGGCAAGTTCCATCCTACTTGGCCATATTCCAGAACTTCATCCAAAACTCATTTTAGAATCCCATTTCTAACACACATATTAAATTTCATAATAATCGGTTGATAAATAGGCAAGTTCCATCATACTTGGCCATATTCCAGAACTTTATCCAGAAATCGTTTTAAAATCCCAGAACTTCATCCATAAATCATTTTAGAATCCCATTTCCAATAGAAATGTCGAATTTCATCGTAATCGGTTGAGAAATGGGCAAGTTCCATCCTACTTGGCCATATTCCAGAACTTCATCCAAAATTCATTTTAGAATTCCATTTCTAACTTCTTCTTCTTCCGCTGGCGCTACATTCCATGAAGGGATTTGGCCGCCTCAACGATGCTCCTCCAAATAATCCGATTCGCCACAAGAGAACGCCAGACACGGTGACCGAGTGTGTACAGGTCCCTCTCAACGTCGTCCATCCATCGGGTAGGTGGTCTCCCACGAGGTCCTACTTTCGCTGGTGCCGACTCCAAGGCCTGTTTAGTGGTCCGATTTTGTGAACGTAGTACGTGCCCAAGCCATCTCAGCCTTGACGATTTTATGAATCCTATGATGTCGACTTTATCGAGATCATTTCTGATCTCGTGATTCATTCGCATTCTGTACGTGGCTCCCTCTTTAATGGGACCGAGAATTCTTCTTATCATCTTACGCTCAGTTACAGCGATTTTCTGGATGTTTTGCGCTGTTAGTGTCCAAGACTCGCAACCATAGGTGACAACTGGTCTTATCAGCGCCTTGTAGATGTCCAATTTTATTTTGCGCGATATATGAGGAGACTTGAAAATTTTGATATTGGCGTAAAATGCTCGGTAGCCTGCTGCGATCCTCGATGAAATGTCCACAGAAACGGAGTTTTGCTCAGTGATCAGTGATCCTAGGTATTTAAACTCATTCACCTTTTCATATTGAGTATCTCCTGAAATGAAGTTCCCACGAGTCTGCCTTCTCGCGGTCACCATGTATTTGGTCTTCGCTTCATTGATCTGAAGGCCTATTTGTTGGGCTGTTAATTCCAACGGGAGGAGGACCTCTTTCAGAGAGATGATGTTGCGACGCAGAATGCAAATATCGTCAGCGTATGCTAATAGCTGGGTTGATTTATAATACAGGCAGCTACGCTGAGCTATATTAAGCTGACGAATGACATACTCTAATGATAGATTGAATAGAGTTTGAGCTATTGGGTCTCCTTGCCGCACTCCAGATGTTATCTCAAAGGCATCCGAAATTTTGCCTTCTATTAGCACCTTACATATTGAGCCATCCATTAAAAGCTGGCACATTGAAACCAATTTTGACGGTATGCCCAGATAGGACAATACGTTCCATAACGTGTTCCTCCTAATGCTGTCATACGCCTGTTGAAAATCTATGAATAGACTGTATACAGGGATGTCCTTTTCATAGCATTTCTCCAGCACAATCTTCAGCGTGAAAGTTTGATCGGTCGTTGATCTATTTGGCCGAAAACCACATTGATAATCACCCAAGATCCTCTCGCTATAAGTTGATAACTTTGCTGCGACTACGTTAGCCAAAACTGTAGCCCGTGTTCAGCAAAGCTATACCGCGATAGTTGTTGCAGTTTAATCGATCTCCCTTTTTATGAAGTGGACATATTAGAGCCGTCTTCCACTCTACTGGGATTTCTTCTCTAGACCAAATTGTTGATATTAGCTCAAACATGCGGCAGAACAGATAATCACCGCCATATTTGAGCATTTCGTTGCAGATACCATCCTCACCAGGTGTCTTGTAATTTTTCATCTGCGATATCACGTTCCGTACTTCATCGTATGATGGAGGAGGTGGTGGTGTCATCTCGACGTTAATATCGCGTTGAAGCAAGAGAGGTTGTTGCTCGAAAGGTGGTGCCTGTTTATTTAAAAGCGAGGAGAAGTAATTTCGCCACACTTCGAGGACGGTTTTGGTGTCCATTTCCAACTCGCCTGAGTTGTTGCGAATAGCGCTGCTACGTGGATGAAAGTCCGTAGCTAATTCTCTTATGCAACGATATCTATCTCTCAGGCTAGAATTTTGGATGTTGCGTGCCTGTTGTTCATGCCATTCCCGTTTCTTCCGTCTACATAGCCGATTAGCGATTCTCCTCGCAGTCATGTAGGCGTTATGGGATTGTCTTGTTCTTTGCGATAGATCTCGTTGTCGTGCGCGATCTTTTTCCCGAATAGCACCAATACAATCATCATCAATCCAGAGATTTTTAGGCCTTGACGGATTTTGGCCTATGGTGGACTTTGAGGCATCGGTTACCGCCGTTTTGATAATGTCCCACTGTTCTTGAACGGAGTCAGGAAGTGGTTTATTTTCCAAAATTTCTGATACAGTCATCCCGAAGGTGGTTCTGGTAACTTAATCGTTCAATGCCGCAGTGTTCCAACGAGTGATGCGCTGGAAGCGATGATTATATGTGGTTGATAGACGAAATTTTAATTCAGCAACTACCAGGAAATGGTCTGAATCAATGTTAGCTCCACGTTTATTTTTGATGTTTTTAAGGCTAGAAAAATGTCTCTTGGACAAGAGGATGTGGTCGATTTGGTTGACCGTTGTCCCGTCGTTTGATTTCCATGTGGCTTTATGAATGCGCTTATGTGGGAAGTATGTGCTGGCAACCACCAAGTTGTACAGTAAAGCTAGCTCGATGGTGCGCATCCCGTTGTTGTTTGATGTATGGTGCAAGGAGTTTGGGCCAATAGTGCTTCGATATGTACTGCCAGCACTGCCAATTTGAGCATTGAAGTCACCCAAAACAATTTTAATGTCATGTTGCGGAATTTTGCTCAGGACGGTTTCGAGCTGGTCGTAGAAAGCGTCTTTGATTTGATCAGGCTTCTCCTCGGTGGGGGCATGAATGTTCACAAATGTGATGTTAAAGTGACGTCCATGAAACCTGAGTGTACAAATCCGATTACTGACAGGCATGAAGTCAGTCACAAATTGACGGCATCAATTGTTAATCAAGAAACCAACGCCCAATTCATGTTTATCCATGTTATTGCTATGACAGAGAGTTAGTCCGAAGCGACTATAATCGGTGATGTCATTGCCGATTTCTAACACACATATTAAATTTCATAATAATCGGTTGATAAATAGACAAGTTCCATCATACTTGGCCATATTCCAGAACTTCATCCAGAAATCATTTTAGAATCCCAGAACTTCATCCATAAATCATTTTAGAACCCCATTTCCAATACAAATGTCGAATTTCATCGTAATCGGTTGATAAATAGGCAAGTTCCATCATATAAAAAATTTGTTAACTATTCACCACATCCAAATCCAACCCCAACTCAACGCGCAAATTGACCCCTAATTTAATCTTCAAATCAATTCCCAATTCAATGCCAAATTCAATGCCCAATTCAATAATCAAATAAGCATATATAAAAAAATCGTAAATATTTATAAAAGCAGTTATTTTGGGTCAATTCGTATGGCAGGTACCCCACCCCCTTGACGTACAGTCTCCAAAAGCTTTTCAAATCTCCGCCTTGGCCATAGAAACAGATTGGCGAAAAAAAATCTAAATCGGACAAGCCGTTCTCGAGATACCATGGGTCCAGACATCTAGACAGACGGACGGACATTTTTTTTTTTTTGCTTTTTCAGACTCAGGGACTTTCAAAACGTCGAGAAAAGTGGTTTTGGACCAACCAAATTTTTCGTCATTTTTGACAGGATTTCAATACTTTGGTCTTTTTAGACCGAAGTAAATTTCGTTAAATTTCGACTTTCTTTTCCGCACAAGGAATTTTGAGAAACTCATTACGCAAATTTCTTACTGTAATGGAGATAAACCAACGGACATTATTTGAATTAACGGATATTATTTGAACTATATAATTATTAATTAATGCCATCTGTAGTTCTATATTATTACTAAAAAATATTATTTTCTCTTTAATTGTAACTAATGCCATCTAGGGATGGACATTCCTATTATAAAGAAAACCGAACGCGTTAATTGCTGTCAAGTAAAAAATAAAAAAAATAAAAAACGTTTAATCGCAATAGAATATAGAACCTTTGTACAAACAGGCGGTGCTTTATTTTTGTTACCTTTAATTAATTTTACTTTGTGCTGAAGTGCAAACACTTACAAATTATTGTATTGTATTTTTGGGAACATTTTGTATTTAGTAATTTTCCTCTAAACGTTATATTTTATAGATATTTGCAAAATATATTTTCCGGTCCGCGAAAATTGCCTCAAAAGTACTCACCATAGGGTGTCATGTTGGAAATGTCGATAATCCTTTTTAAATTTTCATTGTTTTCCTGTTTTTCCCCCCACAAAGCTAAAAACTCTGTTGTTGACATCAATTACACTTACGACATTTCTGCTGAGAGCATCGACTTGTTTAATTTTCTTCGCATCACGGTGTTATAACTTTTAATCGAATTCTTCTAAGAAGAATGCCCATCTGGCAACTTTAGCAGACAAGTTTTTTTTTCATTATTATCGTAAACAATCTACAATCGGTTACGATTCGGAATCGAATACCTTGAAGATAAACTCGGAATTTCTTCAGCGCTTTGATAATACCGAGAACTTCGAGCTCGTAACTGCATAACTTTTCTTCAGTGGGGCTGGTTTTCGCACTCATATAGTAAATCGGATAAAATTTACGATCTTCACTGTTTCTTTGCAGAAGGGCCGCACCGAATCCAAGAGCGCTGGCATCTGTGTGCAGTTCGGTCTCCGCTTCTTGATTGTAAATTTGAAGAATTGGCTTTTGACATAAAACGTGTTTCAATGAAAAATTATTTTATCCAATTTTGATGTATAATAGCCCGATAACTAGACTGATTTCAAATAAAGAAAATGTAAAATAATCCATTGTTATTGTATAACCCACGCTGCTAGGGGCAACGTGAGTTATATTTTGTATAACAAAATATTGAGTAGTCATTGGAAAATTATTCGTAGATTTCGTAATTTACGTCAAAGAAACACGTCACATAAATTTAAAGAACGTTCACTGTTTGGAATCAGTTTAAATTAGTATATAAGTTATAATGTATAAAATGGATTTATGTCAGTATTCTGACCTACATGCGCTTGGTGCGCCCAATGTGTATACCATTGTATGGTTAGTAGGGAAACGAATAACGAATTGTAACTAACGTCATGAAAGATGAGCATTACAAAAAAGAGTGTGAGTGATGTCAACCACGTTAATTTTGCTACAAAGGAAAAATAAAATATTTTTGTTATACATTATAATCCAAATTCATCAACGTGTTTTTATTTAAAATAAGAAAATTAAAGTTACAGTCCACTACGAAAGGAACATTTGGTCCTTCGAGCCGGATATTTTGCCGGATATTTAACATATATTATTATTGTGAATAAAATAAAAATTGGTGTTGTGAAATAAAAATGGATGCCGAACAATTAAAAGTATATAACAAAGAATTCAAAAAGCTAATGAATAAAAGGAAAGTAGTTAAAATACAATTAACAAAGTTGAACAGATTCATCGAACAATTCAATCCTGATAGTAACGAAAGCGAGTTCAATTTAAAATTTAAAGTTGGTAATTGAAGTGTTAATTGAACTGGAATCGCAATTGGATGACGATGCTGGAATTGAAAAGGTGGAATTGGATGCAATAGAAATGCAGGATAATATATGCCACGTCAAATATTTATTCCAAACAGCGTTGGATCATTTTATAAAGTTGCAAGGAAAACATGAATCAAATTTGGATGGAAGATCTGTACGAGAACCATCAGGTGAGAATGATAATATTCAATCTAATGATGTGACAGTGGAAGATCAAAAGAATGACGAAAAAAGTGAAATAAAATCATTGCCTAATTTGCGTTCAGATGATGATATTAATTTTGAAAGGTCGGTAAAATTACCGCAGATAAAATTACCGTTTTTTGATGGTGACGTAGATGATTGGCTTAAATATAGAGACTCATTTATCGATATGGTGATTAACAACACCGCAATATCAGATGTTAAACGTTATCATTACTTAATTGGATCACTCGGTGACAGGGCAAAAAAAACTATTAAAAATATTGAATTTACGTCAAAGGGATTTCATTTAGCATGGGAATCGCTTATGTTTAAATATAATGATGAGCGGGAAATCCTAGAAAATCATTTACATAAATTTTTTAATTTAAAATCAATTAGTGGTGAGAGCCGTTCGGGAATTTCGCGGTTATTGGATGATAGTCAGACACATGTGCGTGGTCTTGAAAAATTAGGTGAAAAGCTAAGCGATGCGGTGATAGTATTTACGGTGAAGCAGCGATTTGATCAAGAAACAAGGAAGTTATGGGAAAATGAGCATACATCAGATGTACAACCAACTTGGCAAGAAATGGTTATATTTATGCATAAAAGATGTCGTGCCCTCAAACCATTCAAGGAAACGAGTAATATTTGAAGAAAGACACTTCAAAATTCTTTTGTCGCATCAGTCGATCATAGTACACCAAACAATTATTCATGTTTATTATGTAAACAGTCGCATTTCATAACGAATTGTGACGAATTTTTGGCTATGACACCAAAGCAAAGAATAGAAAAGTCGAGAAAATTAGGATTGTGTCAAAATTGTTTAAAGAGTCGTCACAAAACTTTCACTTGTAAGGTCAAAGAACGATGTACAAATTGTAAGGGTAAACACAATGGATTAGTTCATGTCGACGAATTAAGAAAAATAAGTCCAAATGAGAACAGAACTATGAAACAAGAAGTTGAGAATAATAGTAAAGATAAATCAGTTTATCTATGCAAAGAAAATAAAAATCAAAGTCAAGTTTTGTTGTCAACAGCAGTAGTTTTAATATCCGATAATAATGGTAACTTTCATTCATGTAGAGCTCTATTGGACTCGGCGTCACAAAGAAATTTCATTTCCGCAGAATTAGCAAACAAACTGTTTTATCAATATAAAAGCGAAGGTGCATTTATTGCTGGCATAAATAATATTAAAACAAATATAAAGCACAAAATCAACGCATCGATTAAATCATTAGCGTCACAGTTTGTTGATTTGGAGTTTTTGGTTGTGTCTCAAGTAGCTAATCGCATACCACATTTAAACTCGCTGATCCAACTTTTAATGTACCGGGAAAGGTCGACTTGTTGTTAGGGGCGGAAGTGTTTTATCGGATTATTCTTCAAGATCAACACCAGATATCAAATGATACTCCTACATTGGTTAATACCAGATTTGGTTGGATTGTAGGAGGTAAAGTCGAAGAACCATACAATTTCTTTATGTCAACGGATTTAACATCAAGTGAAGAAAATAAGATTGATGATTTAATTCAAAAATTTTGGGAAGTTGAGTCTTATGGTAGTAAAAAACCAATGTCATTAGAAGAAAAAAAAATGTGAAGAGTTATATGAAACCAGTTATCAAAGAGACAATGACGGGCGTTACGTCGTAAGGTTACCATTTCGTGAACCAATCCAAAATTTGGGAGATTCTAAAAAGGCCGCATGTAAACGATTACAATACTTAGAAAGAAAACTGAATAGCAATCCAGATTTAAAGGCGTCCTACACAAACTTCATGCTCGAATATATCGACTTAGGTCATATGAAATTGTGCCAGTCAAATTCTCAAAGCAATTCCGATGAATATTTTCTTTCACATTATGCGGTCTGCAAGCCGGCAAGTACATCAACGAAGCTGCGCGTTGTGTTTGATGCATCGGCAAAGACGTCTACAAATTTATCTTTCAACGACATACTTATGGTGGGTCCAGTTGTGCAGCAAGATCTGTTCTCAATTATACTTCGATTTCGAAAATTTGTATATGCTTTTACCACAGACGTGGAAAAAATGTACAGACAAATTAAAGTTTGTGATGATCATACTCGATATCAAAAAATACTATGGCGAAAAAATGAAACTGAACCGATTCAAGAATATAAATTACAAACAGTGACGTATGATACGTCAGCTGCACCATATTTGGCGACGAAAACTTTGTTACAATTGGCACATGATGAAGAGAGCAATTACCCATTAGCTTCCAAGGTAACAATTGAAAGTTTTTACGTGGACGATTTACTGGCGGGTAGTGATAATATTAACGAGGCATTGGAGATACAAGATCAACTGATCAAGATGTTTAAAAGTGCGGGAATGACGCTGCGTAAGTGGTCATCAAATACGAATATGTTGTTGCAGCGCATTCCAATAAAGGATCAGGAACAAGTAAACGAATCCAATGATACTATTAAAACTTTGGGTTTGATTTGGAACGCCAAAACTGATTCCTTCATTTTTAACATTGCACAAACTAAACCCAAATCGCGAACAACGAAACGAGAAACTATTTGATCCGTTGGGACTCATTGCTCCGGTAATTATCACAGCGAAAATACTAATGCAACAAATATGGCTTAGCAGAATAAAATGGGATGATCAACTTCCTGACAATATACAAATTCCATGGAATAAATTCTACAATAACTTACCATTAATTAATGATATACAGATCAAAAGATTAGTTTGTGGTGATGAAGCAAGGCGATTGGAAATCCATGGATTTGCAGACGCATCCAGCAGCGCATATGGGGCATGTGTGTATATACGTTCAATTAATAAGCATGGTGATATAACAGTAAATTTGCTTTGTGGTAAATCCCGAGTGGCACCACTCAAGACTACATTCATTCCAAGGTTAGAATTGAATGCAGCGTTATTGTTGTCAGTTACTGTTAAAAAGGTGATAAATTCAATGAACATAAATGTCAAAGAAATATACTTGTGGTCAGATTCTACAATCGTATTGTCATGGTTAAAGTTGGCTCCATGCAAATTAAAAACTTATGTGGCTAATAGGATTTGTGAAATCCAAGAAAGCACGTCACACATGACTTGGCGACACGTTGATTCAAAAAACAATGCCGCAGATGTATTATTATGCGGGATCATGCCTGGTGAACTGAAAAATTGTACTATTTGGTTTGATGGTCCTCCATTTTTACATCTTCCAGAGAGCGAATGGCCTCCAAATGTAAAATCGGAATCAAAGTTGCCAGAAATTAAAACTGAAAAATTAATGTTTTTAAATACTATATCAGTTGATAATATTTTTCCGATTCAAAATTATTCTTCTATAACGAAGTTAAGGCGACATGTTGCATATTGGAAACGTTACGTTTATAACCTAAAAAATAAAACCAAAAGGAGAATTGGGTGTCTAACTGTAATAGAATTGACTCAAGCAAATAAATATTTAATCGGCATAGTTCAACAGTCAGAATTCAAGGATGAAATATCTTCACTACAGGCGAATTTCCAAATCAAGAAAACCAGTAAATTAAAAATGTTATCATGTTTTATCGACAATGATGGGTTACTCAGAGTGGGAGGTCGTTTAAAAAAGAGTTCGTTACAATTTGATCAGAAACATCCATACATTCTTCCAAAGCATCACTATACGGAAATTTTAATTCAGTACGAACACATTGTCAATCTACATAGCGGAATTCAACAGACCTTAGCCATTATTCGTCAAAAGTACTGGATTTTAAATGGTAAAAATTTAGTTAAAAAAATAATACATCGATGTTTACCTTGTTTTCGGTTAAAACCAAGGTCGTTGAATCAATTGATGGGTGATTTACCGGCGAGCCGCATTGAAGCATGTATACCATTTCATACTGTCGGAATTGATTATTGTGGTCCGTTTTCGGTCCGATATGGGAATCAAAGAAAGGAAACGTATAGCAAGGTATACGTGTGTATTTTTGTTTGTTTTACAACAAAGGCTGTACATTTAAATGTCGTCGAAGATGCTACGTCGGACGCATTTCTAGCCTGTTTAAAGCGATTTTTCAGCAGAAGGGGGAAAGAGCGCTCAATTATGGAGCGATAATGGTACTAATTTTAAAGGTGCTCACACCAAACTACAGCATCTAGAAAAATTGTTTATCCAAAACCAAAGCAAAATTCAGAATTTCTGCGTGAATCAAGGTGTGCAGTGGAATTTTATTCCTCCAAGGACGCCTCACTTTGGCGGACTGTGGGAGTCCGGAGTAAAGACCATTAAAACACATATGCAACGCGTAATTGGTCCAAGGGTGATGACATTGGAATTTTTGTATACTTTGGTGGTACAAATTGAAAGAGTAATGAATTCAAGGCCGATATCCGAGATGTCTTCTGACCCTAATGATTTGAATCCATTAACACCAGGTCATTTCCAGGATTTAACCGGAAAAGCTATTAACACAACTCCGGAACCAGATATTAGTGAAATACCCTCAAACCGATTGTCGCAATGGCAACAAATCACTCAAATGGTGCAACAATATTGGAAAAGGTTTTACTTGGAATATGTAAATTCATTACAACAACGCGGCAAATGGCAATCGTCACAGCCCAATTTAGAAGTCAATGATTTAGTTATTGTTATGGATGATAACATGCCCAGTACACATTTGCTTCTGGGAAGAGTCGTACAGGTATATGAAGGAGCTGATGCTAAGGTGAGATGTGCGCAAATTCGGACTCAAAATGGAATAATTAAGAGAGGAATCACGAAATTGGCCAAACTTCAAGAAAAAAATTGAGTAATTTTTATAAATTTATTTTATTAGTATTAATTTGTTAAAATGTCGCATGTACATTTGATTTTTTTTATATAAGTAAATTAATGAAGAATTAGTTAAGGTTAACTGGAATTGGATATTAGTTCAACGTCAAAATTTTGAATGGCGTCTTGTTTGTTTAATCATTTAAAAAGAATTATTTTTCTAAAATCAGTTAAACTGTCATTAACGATTTAAAATTTAGCAATTTCTGCATTCATAATTTCAAGTAAACTTTAATATCAAAAGATACCAATTCCGGAACATAAATTTGAATTTAAAATGAAACGTTGCAAAAGAGTAATCTTTGCAAGGTGGGGTGTATGTTTGGAATCAGTTTAAATTAGTATATAAGTTATAATGTATAAAATGGATTTATGTCAGTATTCTGACCTATATGCGCTTGGTGCGCCCAATGTGTATAATTGTATGGTTAGTAGGGAAACGAATAACGAATTGTAACTAACGTCATGAAAGATGAGCATTACAAAAAAGAGTGTGAGTGATGTCAACCACGTTAATTTTGCTACAAAGGAAAAATAAAATATTTTTGTTATACATTATAATCCAAATTCATCAACGTGTTTTTATTTAAAAATAAGAAAATTAAAGTTACAGTCCACTACGAAAGGAACAGTCACTTTGATACAATGTATTTCAAAATTCAATTCTATAGTGTGAAAACACAAAATGGAACTATTTCTTTTTAATTTACGATTATTTACATTTATTTCAACAAAATTGGATAAAACGTTGTATGCCACTCGTGAGCAAAGAGATATTATCCACTCGAAATAATATCCACTTATCCACAAACTTATCCCTCATACATAGATAATATCTCGTTTTGCTCACTACTACCATAAATAACTATTATTCATTTGTTTACTAAAGGAGGCAGTGGATCAATTATTTTGCTCTTGTGCTTATTTTTTTAAATATTATAAATTAAATTTATTATACAAATTACAAATTGCAAATTACAAATTACAAATTTCAAATCTCAAATCACAAATTGCAAATTACAAACTACAAAAATTTTTATAACTATGAGCCGCCGTGGTTTTTTGACAAAATTAAAAAAAAATTTTAGGCGAACCTTTTAAAAATCACAAATCAACAAAATTACAAATTGGAAACATTTTTTAATTTTACAAACTACAACTTTTCATGATAAAATTTGAATTCAAAAATAAAATTAGAAAATTAAAAATTACAAATTACAATGATAAATTAAATTTTACAAACTACAACTTACAAATGAGCAATTACAAATTACAAACAATTATAAGTTACAAATTACAAATAAAAATATTTAAATTTCATGAAACAAAAAAAACTACCATCAATAACCAGGTAACACTGGTATCCAAAAAATTTCATCATAAAAAACACAATAATCACTACTCTTGATCACTAGTTGTTACTCATATCCATCTCTTTTTTTCTCTCGCCGTTCTTCTTGTCTTTATATATCATTTCAAAACGAAAATTCCGGATGTCTTCCCCCTTTTTAGCCACAATTATCGGCCACTGCACCCACTAAGTCACTGAACTCCAATCGACTAACCTATTCTGACTTACACCAATTTGAGTTGGTTTACAATTGGAAACTAAAAACGATATTATTTAAATTTAAAAGGTTGTGTGCTTGATTAGAGCTTTGTCCGAGATCTGGGTATGATATCTATGTAGGTATATTACCATGTACATACTGTTTCCATCTGTGCTTTTCCTTTTAATACTAAATTATTGTTAAAGTGCAATAAATAAATAAATAAATATTAAGTAATAAAGTAATATAGAACCGTAGAAAAAAACCAAAATAATCGATATCCATTAAGCACAGATAGAAACAAATCAAACAATAAATTTAAATAATTTATATAACATTATGCAATTCAAAATGAAAGAAATATGTTTGAAGACTACTATACAAAATCCGACAATTTTTGTTTAAAACTAAGTATTACCAAATACAGTATTACTAAAAAAAATAAAAAGAAAGTGTGTGTGATACGCAAAACACTACAAACAATAGATAGTAATACTTCTTACACTTTCTGCCGTAGGCACTTGGCGAAACACACTTAATACACACATTTTTAAATTTTTTTTAAAAACACTTGTTAAATATTTCGCAAAATTACAAAAGGTTTAAAAAATCACTCGATCGATTTCGGCTTATTAGGCCATCATCAGGAGTATCAACTAAACTGTAAAAATATAAATGTAGTTAGATATATATATATATAGTTGGAAAAAGCAAAAAGTGAAACCAAAACATACCAATAAAAATATGTGGGAGTGGTAAACAATAAAATTGGTGACAGCAATAAACATTAAAAATTAAAATAGGGGGTGAGTTAAACACAGGTAAAATTGGTGAGAGCAATAAACATTCAAAAATAAAAATTAAAATAGGGGGTGAGTTAAACACAGGTATGTGATTATTGATTAGTCAACGGTCGAATAACAAAATTCCAGATGTTGATTTTTTTTTATTTTTTTATTTTTTTTTTATAACCCGACGAATTAGTAATTTTATGGTATGGAATGAGTATGTGAATAAAACAATCCGGGGTCGGTAATTGGTGAGAAACGGATTTCTCTCTGTTCGTTGAGGATATTTTGGTTAAGAAATATAGCTTTTCGGATTTCGTAAGATTCTAAGTTGTCTAAACGTTTGCTTTTACAACCAGTACATGTAATATTTCTAAATTGTTTAAACTGGATGTGTGATTTTCTAACGTTAAATGATTATAACGCATTAGAGCTCAATAGAGATCCTACTAGGTCATTTAAGACTTTGGTCAGTAAGTGTATCAACCAATGCCCAAAGGTCTTTGATGGCACTGGTTGGAGGTACACGGTTATGAATCCATCTGCCCCAATTCTTTATGGTTTACCTAAAATCCATAAAGAAGGCATTCCAATTAGACCAATAGTAGCGTATTGCAATGCACCTGCCTACAAGCTATGTAAGGGTTTCATAAACTTTTTCAACAGTCATACCAATTTCGTTTCGGCTTTCTCGGTTAAAAACTCGGTAGAATTGATTAGCAAAATTCAAGATGTTGATATTCCACTACACTCAAAATTAGTTTCGTTTGACGTTGCTAGTCTTTTCACTTCTATTTCAATTAACATTTTGTCTCAAATAGTTTATACTTACTTAGATAGGGATGTTGCAGATGGAAGCCTTCGGAATGAACTGAAGCTGATATTTGAAACTTGTATTAAACAAAATTATTTTTGCTTTGATAATAAGTATTTCAGATTCACTGATGGTCTACCGATGGGCTCCCCTCTGTCACCTTTGTTAGCAGAAATTTTCATGAATTTCTTCGAACAAACGATTGTATCAAGCAATAATCCTTATTTCCGTCATGTGATCTTTTGGTACAGATATGTTGATGACATACTATGTCTATGGAATGGAACTGATAGGCTATTAACCTCTTTTCTCACTTTGTTAAATTCTCAATATCCCACCATTAATTTTACGGTAGAGCTAACATTTATCCACCTGATAGCCCAATGCCGAAAAATTGGCGCCGCTTAGAGTATATAGGAAAAACTAGTCAACGGATTAGTAACATCGTGACACAATATACAGATATTAGCTTTGCTTTTTATAACAATAATACAATATTAAGAAAATGATTTTTAACAATAAACCAAGAATTGATCGCCTTTCCAAGTCTGGCGTTTATAAGATCAATTGCAATGATTGTAGTTCCTCTTATATCGGACAGACTGGGCGCAATTTTGAAGTTAGAGTTAAAGAACATTTATCTGGTAGCCATGAATCATCCCTTAATAATCATTTAACGTTTGAAAATCTCACATCCAGTTTAAACAATTTAGAAATATTACATGTACAACCAAAAAGCAGACGTTTAGACAACTTAGAATCTTACGAAATCCGAAAAGCTATATTTCTTAACCAAAATATCCTCAACGAACAGAGAGAAATCCGTTTCTCACCAATTACCGACCCCGTATTGTTTTATTCACATACTCATTCCATACCATAAAATTACTAATTCGTCGGGTTATAAAAAAAAAATAAAAAAAAATAAACATCTGGAATTTTGTTATTCGACCGTTGACTAATCAATAATCATATACCTGTGTTTAACTCACCCCCCTTTTAATTTTTATTTTTGAATGTTTATTGCTCTCACCAATTTTACCTGTGTTTAACTCACCCCCTATTTTAATTTTTAATGTTTATTGCTGTCACCAATTTTATTGTTTACCACTCCCACATATTTTTATTGGTATGTTTTGGTTTCATTTTTTGCTTTTTCCAACTATATATATATATCTAACTACATTTTTATTTTTACAGTTTAGTAGATACTCCTGATGATGGCCTAATAAGCCGAAATCGATCGAGTGATTTTTTAAACCTTTTGTAATTTTGCGAAATATTTAACAAGTGTTTTTAAAAATTTTTTAAAAATGTGTGAACTAGCTACAACTTAAAATGAGTAAACAAATTACAAACTACTACAAGTAACAAATAAAAATATTTCATTCGTTTGTTGATTGTTGTAAGGAGCAGTTAACAAATTATTTTGCTCTTGTGCTTATTTGTCCTTTTTTTAAAATTGTGGCTGCGGTCGAATTCGCATGTAAATCCATTATGTGTGTGTTTGTCTCCAAGTCACATGATATGTCCATTAAATAATAGTAAATTTCGGAGCGAAACATATAGAGAGGAAAAAATCCGGAAGGTATCTTCAATTTTAAGTAATACATTTCAAATTTTAAATCCAAGCATCGAAAATTCCTCTGGCATCAGTTTTATTGAAAACGAATTGGATACCTGGGTTTCAAATTTAAAAGAAGCATTCGAAAAGGAAACAAATCAAAGCCAAATGATATACTTGCTAAGCATATTGATAGCTAGTTGGAGTGAAACGCGCATACAAAGAGAATTTAAAGAAAGCAGATACACAAGCGAACAAGTGAAACAAATAGTTGCTACCAAAGGACATTATAGTTATCCAGATCCTATTAAGGGTAATCCATTATCATCGAAGTAAGTCGAATATTATCTGGCATGAAAGATATAGTGAGCGTTCGTGAAGGCACAGTAAAAGTTAAAAAAACTAAGAGGTTGATGTTGTTGAACCTAAAGGAAGCATACCATAACGGCCAAAACGGCCAAAATAATACATTTTGCCAGGTGTTTCAGGGACACACTCAGTTTGTGTTTGTATTACACATCAAAATTTAAATTTAATGTATTCAGCTGTCTCCAATTTAGTGCAACCAAAAAAAGTTTTAAAATATATTATGTGCAATGTTTAAAATTATGATTGCAGCTCGAGTCATATTCTGATTGCTATACAAAGCGTAATGATTTAAGCATACTTAAAACTATCCTAAATATGTCCTCTGGATGACACCTCTCCTCAATTTAAACTCAGCAACATTCTCCAAAAATAACCGTAGATCATGTCTAAATACTACCATTAAAAATAAACTTAAACTTATTGAAGCTCTGAGATCCTCATTGTTTAGTTATTAAAATAGCTACAGTATAATTAATAATTATATTCATCTTCATGGTCTTTAATATGTCTGAAAAATATAAATCAAATTAATCAGTTATTCGTTATTTCTACGAAAGTAATCATCATTAATACAAAAGAACTCAAAAATACAAATCAATAAAGGAAATTTAAAATTATATTCTTAAAGATTTCATCATAGCACCATATAAGCAATATTGACGTTTGTATGTGATAACCGCAACCTAAACTCCATTAAATAATTTAAGCTAATTAAGTTCAGTACATTCAGCATCTCGATCCTTCACTTACGTAATTCATCATTATATTTACATTCAATGAATCAAAATTTAGATCATCATGTGTTGCATAAACAAAACACTCAAGACTCAACCCAAAATTAATATTTTTTATATTTATAAACTTCGTTTAATTTAAATTAATTTGATATAATTTATATAATTTAATGCCGTTTATCATACTCCTTATTACAATTAATCAAACCTAAATAAACAATTTTATATGTATTCCATATGGCAGTTTCCGATTCGACTCAAACTTTTTCGATTATACGAAGTATAAGAATCCCAATTGAATCAAACACATGATAATTTGCGTTGTGTAAAGAGCACTTTAGTTGACTCATGAATACACATAACACAGAGAGTAACAACAACACCAAATACAAATAATAGAATCTTATTATAATACTTAAGCACCAACATACATAGAGAATATAAATACTTTCATACAATCTTGAGAAACGTATTCGTATCGTGAGAGAACATATTTGGTATTAAAGTTAAAGCTCTCATTCGTTAAGGGTTAAAATTACACGTACAAAAATCATACAAATATTCCTGTTCTATGTATGAAGATTCAGGAATATATTTATGTCGATTATACACAAAATATAATACCAAAAATGTGTTTAAATATGCGTAAAATAAAATAAGTATGAAAATTAACTGCGTATATCAAATTGCATCAATTGCAATTAAATTCGATCTAAATACGAGATTTTGTATTTAAATTGTATGTACATATAACCACACAAATATTAAAATCATGTGTCCTTAATCGAGAAAACAAGAAATTTGATTTCTTTCGCTATAAATATAAATATTGCCTGATAAATACATCCCGGTGGATTACATTTTCCAAATTTAAATTAAACTGTTACACTTATTTAACTTTACACAACATTAATTAATTATAACTCCACAACGAAATTTTCAAAATCATTACACGAAACAAAAATAAAAATAAAATATAATAAAATTCAATTTTCATAGAGGACGCCAAAAACACGTCTATCCTCTTTGAGCGACAACGATCGACCATAATAATTGAACAAGCATAAAATAGAAAAAATGCGTAATTTAACAAAAAACGAACACCAAAAATCTACACTTGCCGTAGTAAATGATTTACTGTAAATTAAAATTACAAATTGCAAATTACAAATTACAAACTACAAACTACAAATTTACATAATAAAATGTAAATTAAAAAACAAAATTAAAAAAATAGAAATTACAAATAAGAAATTACATTTTACAAACTATAAGTTACAAATTCGAACTTACAAATTACAAACTACTACCATTTAAAAATTACAAATAAATCGTTTGTTGACTGAAGGGGGCAGTTGTTAATTATTATTTTGCTTTTGCGCTTATTTTTTTAAATACATATTGTTAATTAAAATTATTATACAAATTATAAATTACAAATTAACAAATTACAAACTACAAAAAATTTTATAACTATGAGCCGCCGTGGTTTCCATGACAAACAAAATTTCAAACAAATTTTAAGCGAACACCTTTTTAAAATCACAAATCAACAAAAATTACAAATTGGAAACATTTTTTAATTTTACAAACTACAACTTTATATAATAAAATTTGAATTAGAAAATAAACTTAAAAAATAAAATTAAAAAAATTAAAATTAAAAATTACAAATTGCAAATTACAAATTACCAATTTCAAATCTCAAATTACAAATTATAAATTACATTTTACAAACTACAACTTACAAATGAGCAATTATAAATTACATTACAATTAAAATGTTTCATTCGTTTGTTGGAAGGACCAGTTGATAAATTATTTTGCTCTCGTGCCCATTTTTTTTAAATATTTAAATATTAAAATTATTATACAAATTAACAAATTACAACCTACAAATGTAAAAACTACAAATATAAAAATTAAAAACTACAAATTATAGGAATTACAAATTAAAAATTACAAATTTCAAATTACAAATTACAAATTAACAAATTACAAACTACAACTCTACATAATAACATTTTTATTAAAAAATAAAATTAAAAACTACAAAACAAATTGCAAACTACAAATTACCAATTTCAAATCTCAAATTGCAAATTACAAATTAACAAATTACAAACTACAAAAATTTTATAACTACATATAAGCCTCTGTGGTTTCCATGAAAAAATTTAAAATGTTTTCCAAAAAAAATTTAAGCGAACACCTTTTTAAAATCAACAAAGGTTACAAATTGGAAACATTTTTTAATTTTACAAATAATAAACTTTGAATTAAAAAATACAATTAGAAAATTAAAAATGATAAATCACATTTTACAAACTACAACTTACAAATGAGAAATTTCGAACTAATACCAGTTACAAATTACTAATAAAAATATTTCATTCGGTTGTTTACTATTGTAAGGGAAAGTTCATAAATTTTGCTCTTGTGTCTATTTTTTTTAAATATTCTAAATTAAAATTTTTATACAAATTACAAACAAATAAATTACAAACTACAACTTTAGATAATCAAATGTAAACTAAACAATAAAATTAAAAAACTAAAAATTAGAAATTACAAATTGCACATTACAAATTGTAAATTACCAATTTCAAATCTCAAATTATAAATGACAAATTACAAAAATCAGATTGCAAATTAGAAATTAACAAATTACAAACTACAAGTTTACATGATATAATTTGAATTAAAAAATAAAATGAGAAAACTTAACATTAAAAATTACAAATTACAAACTACTACAAGTCATAAATTACAAATAAAAATATTTCATTCGGTTGTTTACTGTTGTAAGGGAAAGTTGATAAATTATTTTGCTCTTGTGCTTATTTTATTAAATATTGTGGCTGCGGTCGAATTCTCAAGTAAATCCGCAAAATTCGGTAACGCATTTACCTTTTCTTATGGATAGTAAACGAATAACAAATTTCAAATCTTAAATTATAAATTACAAACTACAACTTTACATAATAAAATGTAAATTAAAAATAAAATTAAAAAATTAAAATTACTGCAAATTACAAATTACAAATTAAAATTTGAAAATTACAATTTAAACATTAAAAATTACAAATTACAAATTAAAATTAAAATTTACAAACTACTACTTAGAAATTACCAATTACAAATTACAAACTAGGCCACATGCCGCCAAAATGTGATTATAAAATTTAGCACAAATTCGACCCAAAACGCGGCGATAAAGTATAAAGTTATCGAAGAATCGATAACTGGTTGATTCTTCCCTAACTTCATGTGGTTTAATTCTTTATATTGGTTCATGAATTTGATATATTCCAGACACTGGGAGACTTTTCCTATTTTCGCCCTAACTCTCTAACCCTGACTCTCTAACTCATAGATATTATTTTTAAGTGTAGTATATCTACCTTCATGGTCACAGAAAATATTTTCTACGAAGCGTTTATCGACTATTTTATTTTCGTTCGAATAATTATTACTGACATTCAGTTCATCCAGTTGCCAAAATTGTTCTAAACTTTTAGATAGATTGGTGGATGCAACATTGGTTAATATAATTGATCAATTTACCGTATTTTATCTGATAAAATAATCCAAAGCCTGAAAATGTTAATTGTTGTTGGTTAATAAAATTTAGGATCGGCTAAATTTAACTTTGTAATATCCTCCATGGAAGGGCAATTAATTGGAGATTTTCAGTAATCTTTGGGATTACCAGATTAAAATTTGAAATTCTTGATTTTATTGTGCTCAATGTTTCATATTTAATAATGGTTGAATTACCCCCAATTCCATTAATTGGAATATTATAAACTCTATTTAATTTAAGATTTAATAAATTGCAGAAAGTTTTCGTCACGAAATTTGAATTGAAGCCACAATTCAAAACATATTGTGACATATTTTGTTGGAATTAAAGTTTACTCGAAACTAGTAGTACTTCATATTTCTAAATTTTTTTCGAACTAAACAAATTTTGAACATAATATGAGAGCCTGAGTAGTTGGTATATACAAAATAACATAAAAAACACTTTGCTAACACCACAAAACTTTAATTTGGCATTAAAAAAAATTTCCAATTAAATAAATTAAACCTCGATATATTTTAACGGTCGGTTGCAAATATTTTAATCACCTCTGTGCCCCATAAATAAAATCTGCGCATTCAAATTCTGTTTTATTGTTAATTTTCACCTAATACAAAACTGTTATTTTCCTATTCCACACATACATACATAACATAACTTTTATAGATTCAAACAGCAAATCCAAATTATGTATATGTACTTTCAATTTGAATTATTTACTTTTGACTTGTTACAAACGAAAATTTTATGTACTGTATAGTTAAATTTTGTTCAATTTCTCCAGGGAACCATCAATCTTTGTTTTTGTTGGATGTATTAAATGTATATGAAAATGCTAGATAACATTAAAAAAAAAAAAGTACTCGACAGGGTATGTGTATGAGCATATTCCAAAACTCTTGTAATCAAATTCATAATTCCTCATACAATCGTAATGTTACAAGGCGAATAAACAATGGGAATTAATTTTCCTTTTTATTTAGATAGTGTGACAACAACAACGATGACAACGTTATTTTATCTTTTCCGATATAAAACTATATAATCATCATATCTCCAATTACAATAAAAGTACATAAAATTTGTGATAATAAATTTTCATCGATTTTCTGGAATAGTGAACCTGCAATTAAAATTAAACTCGATTCCCTCAATTTAATTCGTTCATTTTATATCCCTTTGATTTTATTTTTGTTTGAGATTTTATTTTTTTAAATTACGTTGTTGTGTATGTGAATGTATGTCTTGTTGATAATTTATGATGTTATTTTATGTATTTACAAAAAAAAAAAAAATGTTTGGGCACAGAGAAAATAAAATTTATGAATTTTGTGTATTGCGTTGAAAAGAAAATACTTGAAATGCTTGAAGATTATGGAGATTAAAAAAAAAAAAAACTTTGGAAAAAGGGAAATATGTAGATTTGTTCAATGTGATACGGATCGTATATGAGGGTGATAGATTTTATTTTAAAATTTATTTTGTAGCCGGGATAAAAAATGATTTTGTAATCGATATTTTATTTATTTAACAATCAGTATACATTACGATAAGCGTACATATATTTAAAAATAGATATTGTGGGAATTCTTTTATGATGGCGGCTAATACGAGTGTATAAGTCATCTTTTCATAATTAGATTCCAATTTTATGGAGCCATTTTCCGATTTATTTTGGAAATATGTATTTAAGAGATGCAATTTTTGGTAGGCTTAAATTGATAATAATAATCGGAATAGGGCCGAAAGGCCGAATGTCGAAAGGCCGAATGCCGAAAGGCCGAATGTGTCGAAAGGCCGAATGGCGAAAGGCCGAAAGGGCCGAATATCGAAAAGCCGAATGTCGAAAAGCCGATTGTGTCGGAAGGCCGAATGTTGAAAGGCTGTTTGTGTCGAAATTGACTTTAGTTTTTCATCTTTTTACGAATGAAAATTTTCAAAGTATTTGGGTTGGCTACCTTATCTAGTAAAAAATAATACAGAAACTGAAAATCCCGAAAAAAAAAATCCAGAAACCAAAAAATTCAGAAAAACAAAAATCCAGAAAACTAAATCCAGAAACACAATTACCAAAGTGCGGACCAAATTAAAATTAAAATTTATAAAATGTCTGTCGAACTTTTTCTGTAAAGTTGATCTCCAGATAGATATACCATAAATGTGTGTCGGGCGTTTGGCCCATTCGGTTTTTCGACATTCGGCATTTCGACACATTCGGCCTTTTGACACATTCGGCCTTTCGACCCATTCGGTTTTCGACATTCGGCTTTTCGACACATTAAGGCATTCGACTTTCGGCCTTTCGACACATTCGGCCTTTCGACCCACTCGGCCTTGCGGCGTTCGGCCTTTCGACATTCGGCCTTCCGACATTCGGCCTTTCAACAAAGTGAACTGTACTTATATTTTTTAAAAGCTTATGACTAACTGCGTAATTTCTGAAACTTTTAGTAGAACTTCCTTCAAAAATAGGAATAAACAGCTAGGTTGTTTGTTAAAAAATGGCGCCAGAACTGGGGCCGATTTTTTTTTTCATTTTTATTAACAAATATTACAACTGTACTTGTTTCCTAGCATATTTCTTAATTTCTTCATCGACCTACTCCATTTTTAGATCCTTATGAAGGTTATCGTTCCTTATGTACCATGGTGCGTTGACCATCCCAAGTAGCATTTCGTATATATTATGATTACAAATTATTCTTGTACAATTTACCGAACATTTACATTAGTGAACATTTGTAGATGTATCTACACTTGTAAAAAATCTGGTTTCAGAGTTTGCACAGTAAAGTTACACTGTAAAGGTTAATTTATAGCTACGAATGTAGTGTTACTGTTTATGTACTGGGTCATTGTATCGTTACAGTTACAAAATATTTAGTTTTTGTAGAATCGATGAAAGCTTATAGCTACGGTGTAGATTTACTGATCATTTACTTAGCAAATGTATATATACCGTCATAAAATGATTACACTTTGTAAATTACAGGAGAGCTTATAGCTACCTCATTATTTATACAGAACGTTTACTTTGTTAATGTATTTATACGTCTTAAACTGAGTAAATGTTTTAACTTTGAATAGATCATCATCGTATAGCTACCTCGTAGATTTACAGAACATTTACAATGTTAATGTATTTATACCGTCAGATAATTTATACAGGAATATTAAAATTGAGTGGATCGAATTTTTTACCAGACGAAGGAATTTCTTCTCGAAATTTGTTACAAACACCTCAAAGAATAGATTTTTTTTCAATGGGCAGCGGAAAACTCTGGTATTACGGACTAAACATCAACGTCTTAGTCCGTAATACCAGAAAAAATTGAATAACATTTCTGATCTAGATCTTTCAATTAATATTTCCGTTACTTTTAACATTGATTGGTTGCCCATTTTTAACAGCGCAAAGACGGAGTTTTGGCCTATTTTACGTATAAGCAACCATTCGGAATTTTTGAATCCAATGCCCATTGCACTCTATTGTGGCCAAACAAAGCCAAATTTAAAAAATTATTTGCAAGATATTTTAGAAAATGATGTTGAAATTTGCCATTATAAATTTTTTTATAACAAATGCGACAAACTTCAAAAATTGAATGCTTATTATATAGTACGTAGCTTTTACATAATACAAACAAGTACACGAATTTAATAGGAAAATGTAACTGTACACATACTTCTACGTATCGTATACATAGCAATTACATACAGTAAACGAGTAAACACTTTTAATAGGAACATGTAACCGTATACATTTACTTCTACGTAACGTATACGTACCATTTACATTTCGTAAACAAGTAAATATTTTTAATAGAAAATTGTAAATGTAAGCAACTTGTAAATATCCGTATTCAATTTACTCTCAAAATGTATACATAAGGATAACATGTATTTTCAAGTTTACATATCGAAAATTTAGACATATTCCCTTCGAAATTAATGGTCGGCCATATTGATCACAAATTTGAAGCAAAAAGAAAACTTTTTCAAGATTTTATGTACTTTTATGATTTCTGGTACACACAATAAATATAAATTTATGTAACGATAGCATTAAAATATTTTTTAAATAAATATTATTTCTTTAATTTTTATTTTGAAGTTAAAAAAATGCATCTGTAATTTTATTATACTTCATTATTTTTAAGGCGCATTGCTATTTTCAAATTATTTCAGAACTTTACCCGACAAAATGATATTCGTTTGTAAATTTTAACATCTTAATATGCGAAAAATATATTTCTAAGTTTGATGTTATAAAAATAATAATATTTAAATAAAGTCGTTCATTATAAACTACTACTGTAAAGGAATTTTATAATTACGCATACAATTGTATTTATTTGATTTGTTTACAAAATTAAGCTAACAAGTTAGTTTTGTTTAAAATAAATTTATGAAATTGTTACTTATTCGTAAAAGATTTGTAATCGTAACATACGTATACTGATTTCTTATTGTAAACTATACAGACTTATTTGTAAATACACATTTTGTTTACATCAAGTTACATCCGTAAAGGTTCGGCATACTCGACAATTGATTCCCCAAAATTTGTACTAAACATTTACAACACGTTTACCTTGGATTTACCAGTGTAACTTTACAATAACAAAGTAAATTTACAGTAAAAGTTTTGTAAACCAAAATTGTTACTTGGGATACTACGCAAGGCTTTATTTTGAAAAGTTTGAATTACTTTTACGTTAGTTTTCTTGATACAACTCCATAGCTGTATACCATACGTCCATACAGGTTTCAATATCTGCCGA
Source organism: Tipula helvola (assembly GCA_963556165.1). Classification (NCBI taxonomy): domain Eukaryota; kingdom Metazoa; phylum Arthropoda; class Insecta; order Diptera; family Tipulidae; genus Tipula; species Tipula helvola. Next base: position 36,964,007 of record OY744482.1, on the reverse strand, counting down.
TATAATAGGAGTTGATTATGTAAGATAGCTCAGAGTTCCTTCCTATGAGCCAATACACTTTTCTATATTTGATGTTTAACTCTTCTTTTTTCTTTTTAACATGCTCTTTCCACTTGAGTTTAGCATCAAGGGTCATTCCTAAATATTTTACCGTGTTTCCATGTGGAGTTTCCAATTTACATTTTTCTTGGTAAAGTTTATATGCACAGATTTAGTTTCGTTGAGTTGACGGCGCCATTTTTTCGTCCAATTCCTCAATGAATTAGCAGCGTTTTGTAATTTACTGGTTGACTCCTCTATGTTATCTCCAGTTGCCAAGATTGCAGTATCATCCGCAAATGTTGCAATACTTGCTCCTTTTGTGCTTGGCACGTCTCGCGTATAAAGTATGTAGAGTATCGGCCCCAGAACACTTCCTTGTGGAACTGCAGCCAATATTTTCTTTAATTCGGAGTGTTCCTCTTCATGTTTTACACGAAAGTGTCGATCAGCTAAATATGACTTTAAAATCAGGTAAAACTACTTCGGTAGATCTCTGTGTAGTTTATATTCCAGGCCTCGTCACAATACTTTGTCGGGCTCGAGATACGCCAAGAAGACACCTGAGCATCATTTTTGATTTTTCAGAGCATCTTCAATTAAATCTGTGATTCTGTGCACTTGATCTATGGTAGATTACCTCTCTATAAATCCAAACTGGTGAGGAGGAGCGGGTTTTCTTACTTCTATTATAAACTGATTTTAACCTCTTGAGTAGTAGCTTTTTAAATAATTTTGAAATTGTAGGAAGTAGGAAAATCGGCCTGTACGATGTTTTCTTGTTTGTCGATTTGTTAATTTTTAGAATCGTTATCACCTGGTATGGATCGTATTTTAATCTGAACGCTGCGTTGATTACTTGCAGTAATTTTTGTAATCGTTTTTCTGGTAGTGCTTTAACTATAACTCCAGTGATTAGGTCATAACCAGGGGATTTTTTTGAATTTTACTTGTTATTAATGTCTTCTTTAGTTCTTGAAGTGTTACAGGTTTTATGTTTAGGTTATCCACTTTATTTACTGGAATTATATTTTCTTCAGTTGTTTGCCTTGGAAGGGTTTGAAATGTGTCTTCCAGATAGTCTGCAAGCAATGCAGTTTTTCCTTTGGCACTTCTAGCCCAAGTTCCATCAACATTCTTGATAGGAGCTATTTGTACTTTAGGCCTCTTAAGACCTTTAGTTGCTTTACAAAGGGAATAATTAGTGTCTTTGTTGCCAGAAAGGCTAGCTAGGTATTCATTAAAAGATTTGTTCTTGATTTCTTTGATAAGCATTTTTAATTTGTTGCTTAAATAATTAAGCCGAAATTTGCTTTGTGGTGCTCTACTGGATAGTTGATGTGATTTATTTCAGCAGCTCCAATTGAATATCAAGTCCTGCCGGAGTTTTAATTGGTACTTGTAATTCAGTGTTGTCTTCGACTATTTTCCGGAAGAGATCCCAGTTTGTTTTATTATTTGTTAACCTAGGCAAATTTTTTTTTTTTTGATAATGGTATCACTGATTGTCATAATGCCAGGCGTGTGGTCAGACGAAATTCCTTCACTGTTTTCGAGTAATATGTATACAAAGAAATCTATCAAATCTGGTATTTTATATGTATTCGCTGGCCAATATTGTTGGTTTACCTCCAGACAGGAACTCGCAGTTTAGAGCCCATCCAGCTGCAAATAGCTCCTTACTCTTATGGGTTGTTAGCCTTGATCCCCAATAGGTATTTTTATTTTGAGCATTAAATCGCCTCCGATTATGAAGGTAAACACAAGTAACATAGTTTTCTGTATTCAGATTATACCGCGGAGGGCAATATATTGAAGATATGTTGACTGCCTTTTCACTATTTAATTGAACATTAATGGTGGCTACTTGCATCTTTTCTTTTTCAATTTTTACTCCTTCGTAATGTTTGATGTTTTCCTTCTCAAATATGGTTGAATCTCTTTTTGCTTTTCCTGATGGGTGGATGGCGACTACTAGTATCCTTGAATTCTAACGAATGAATGTTTTGTTAAATGAGATTCTGAAATTAGGCATATGTCTATCTTTTCTATGTTTAGGAAAAGTGATTTCATTCACTGTTTCTTGCTTATTTAACCGCTTATTTAAAGCGTCCAGGCTTGTTTCTTGTTTTAGTAGCCTTAAATTTAAGACTTCTAAATTCTTTAAAAAAAATTCTAGAATTGGGCCTTGTTACTTACTATTTCCCGCTGTTGTACAATCTGGGAGTATTTTTTTTGGCCTGCTTATTGCACTTGTTAGTGGTAGTTCTATCACTGGGTTTTTGGACATTGTCCTATTACTGGGCATCCCACGGTTTAGCGGGCTTTGTCGTTTTTATTTCTCAGATTTTGAAGTTCCCTGGCTACTTCATATCCTCTATAGTTAGTGGGATGCTCTCCGTTACAGGTTACACATTTTGGAAGCGTAGTTTTTGTGAATTTACAAGCTTGGGCGAGATGTTTCCCCGAATATTTCAAACATTTAGGCTCTCGTTTGCAATATTTCTGCGTGTGATTATATCCTTGGCATTTCTTACAATAAGGTATCAAGCATGTGGATTTTCTAAACGCTTCTATTCGAACTCTCATGTTAAAGACTGCCCTAATATTGAAAATTGTTTCCACTTTTTCTTTGCTGTTAAAAGTAAGCATAAACAATGGGAGCCCCCTTTTATTAATTTTGGCCCCTTGATCAGTTACGGTTTTTTCTTTCTTTAGGATATTTACCGCATCCTCTATTTTGAAGCCCTGGTGTGTAAGGTCTTCCATTATATTCTGCTTTGTACAGGTTGGGTGAAGACCTCTGGCTATCACTTTGTTCGGCGATCATTTTTGTCCTCGTATGTGTACCATTCCCTGCCTTCATCTGTCAGCTTTGCAGCCAAGGCTCTATAGCTTTCAATATCTGTTGTATTGATTTTCCAAATATTATTGTTAAGTGCTACAACTCTGTACTCTTTTGTATTCACCGATTTCATTTAATATTGTATAGTACCATATTTAGTTACGCAAATAATGTTGATTGGTGTTGGCGCCTTTTCCTTAATTTTGGTAGGTTGGTTTTCCTGAGCTGGTATATTTTGCTGATTTTTATTTAATACACCAGTTATTGAAGTGCGGCTTGAAGCTACAATCTCTGGAGATCCGATATAATTTTTTCAATGTTACACAGTTGTCTGCTTAGTTCTGCATTTTCTATCTCAACACTTCTAGTGAAGGATGAGGATGTTCGTGATCTTTGCGCTATGGAACTTCTTCCAAATGGATTTTCAGAGTTCATCACCTCTGAAGTATTGCGGTCATTGGATATCGACGACTGGGAGCCCGCTTGCTGACCCCTTAAAGTCGCCGGTACTGGGTATCCGTTTCCCTGCACCGTAAGGTTTCGAGTCCTCCATATTGGTTATCATATTCCGGTGACCACCTTTAGCTAGTTTTAGTCCGCGAACCACCTGCGGGGACACACTCGATGGGAGTCTAGCAGCTCCGCACGAGACAGGGACCGATGATCAATTTTGAACTGTTTGAATTTGTCGAAAAAAAAAAATTGGATGAAGGTTATTTTTACATAACAATCATTCATGCTTTGTTTCGAAACGGCAGAGAAATTACCTTAACATGGTTTACGGAAATTATATTCTTGTGTGCAAACAGCTGATAAACGTCCAACAAGAATTATTACAATGGGAATTTTCATCTTTTAATGTTCAGGGTTTAGGACAGTAAACAATGCTATTACAACGTATTCCCGCTATTCAACGCCTAATAAATTCAGAATTGGATCACAAGCATGATCGAATGTAGTATTTGTAAAAAATTCGTGTAGGTTATGCTCGAAATTTTTTCGCAATGTTTATTGTGATGAATTGTCTGAATTGCAATACATAGTTGCTAGTTAACAATATTGATTTGGATCCTAAATTCTTCTCCGATGTTTCACTTGTGAATAAGATTAGGAGTTTTCCAAATAACTTTCCTTATCATATAGTCCATGCCAAACATATTTTTGGTTGCTTTGAAGTTGAACGTGGCTCAGGACGGTGAGATATTCCTTACCAAATCGTTAATTGTACAAGACATGTTGATCCTATTGCTCCTCATTGTGGAATTAATAAACACTTTGAAATTTGCAAAACTCCCAAATCTCAAAATTAAATGTTGAAACCACCGATTAATCCAGCTAATCTGTCTATACGGGCAGATTTTCAAAAAATTTACACCAATTTGTTGGGTAACGGGAAAACAGTAATCCTGATGGATTGTAACTAATTTACTAAATTTGCACTACTGAAGCCTCTTGCCCTTAAAATGCAAATAAAATTGGAAAATTTCTTCGTGACGTGCTACATTTTAATAACGGTTCGTTAGCAAGGAATTCTACAATTTGCTACGAGATGCCAAAATAGAGATAAAAAGAAGCCCCTATCTGAGTGGATTTTGAAGAAATAATGCGTGAGTAATCTGTGAACAATTAGTGAATATTCAGTGATTATTGCATGAATGAGGAGGGAATAATGAGATTACAGTGAATGAATGATGAGTTAAAATTGGGCGGATAACAAATAAATTCGTTGTTCATCATTTTTCAGTGCAAAACCATTATGTTCTATTACAAAACAAGCAGACATTTCGCCCATAAAAACACAGAAACTTACTTTTCACGATTCTTGTAGGAAAACCGAAAGCTTCGCTTCCGGAAACAAAAGCTTACCTAGGCATTTTTCTTATAATTTCGAGAGGGTCCGGTAGAATTAAGACAAAAACGTGCTTTCACCTGATTCTGATCTTTTCACGGGTTTTCTTGATAGCTCAGTCATATTTGGAATATGTTGGGTATGCTTTGCTTTTTGCTTACTAGGATGCATCTAAGTAAAATATTGGCTCCTATTGATTTAAGAATGATTTTTCCCTTGATATTCTAGCTCATGAAACAACCAATTTCAGGAATCATTCAATGACAGATTCATTCCCCGAGAACAATTATGATACTAGTGTTAGAAATTCGGGTTTCTCCCAATATTAGAAAATTTAATGACTTTCATTAAAATTAGCAATTTTGAAAGATTGAAGTTTTTAAATTCGCGTTGTAATTCCCCTAACGTTGCTAAAAGAAACCATTTTCCAGAGACATGGATTTGATAAAAACTCCAACGCGCGCGATGTCTAGTTGCAAAGATAACAAAACGATTCTAAGCTTTATATTTGTGAGCTTTGCTTAATATTCGAAGTAAGCGTAATTAGCAAACTCTCGAAATATTATATACAACATCCAATTAATCGCTCTTCTGTCACATAAATAGGTCGCCTAGTTGTGGGCGTACATTTGTACGAATCAAGTTAGCTTACCTTGCGTTTTTTCACCTTAATTCAGTCTTGCTTTGTTCGCTAAAACCCAAGACATTTGAAATCATATCATAGTTTTTCAGACAATAGATTATAACCGAAGAAATAAATGTGGTCGCCTAAATAAGTGCAGACTCCTTTCTAAGAAACTTGTTCAGTTTCTACTAAAATTGGCCACATATGTTTTTGAGATGTTAGTGTTGTTATGCTCTTTTCATTATAGTGTCTTCCATCATGATTAATTTAGCCTAATTCTGGTCGAAAACTAACGTCATCAGTGAATGTTTAGTGGATAATCATGGGGCAATGAGAGAATAATGAGTGAATATCGAAAAAATTAGTGTCTGCCTCACCCTCATAAGCACACGAAGAAAGTGAAACTTCTGAATTAAAATAATAATTGAAGCCCTAAAGTAAATTTGAGAGTTGTGATATTAGTTTTTATTGATTTTATAAAAGAAAATATAAATGGAACTACAGGCTTATGATGGCTAAAATGTGACACAAATATTCGCGTTTCTACAATATGTATGTATCGGCTAAAAATAGCGTCTGTTGTTGTTCCATGTCTCGTAGTGGATTTTGTAGGATCACTTATTATACGCAAATCGAATTGGCATCCCCCCCCCCCCCCCCCCAAGAATTACGGGTAGTTTTCCTAAATCTGAATTATGTATTGGCGCTACTTCGGAGACGAATATGGAAGTAACTTTTGATGAAGAAATCCAATAGTGTTTTTAATACTATGATTCGGTGATATACATACACCGCTACCAATAACACCATTTGACCGTGCATTGTAGAACATTGGCAGGCACATACTTCTCCTACTTCATCAATTTGCACTGTACTCTAATATCTGTTGATGGCATTAAAACATGAGCAGTGTCATCTATACATTCTGGTAAATAGCAACGACACCAGATTGAACACTTTACCGATTATATTTAACTATACAGCTGAAATTCAGTATAGCGACATGTTCGTTGCTATGAAGCTACGTCTCCGACAAAATTAAAACATTAGAGTGTTTGGCAACTCTAACTATAAGATCAACACTGTGAACCCGTAAACTTTGAATGTACAAGGTATAAAGTGATAAACCTGGCTTATTTCCTTATACATATTGTGATGAGTGGATTCAGCAATAGTCGGTCAAATTCTAGCTTCAACGGAAGGATTGATGCTGGCTCTTATCTGCCATGATAAAATGTCAAATCTTTATGTCTTGACACTCTTGATAGAGTAATTGCACAGAGTGCGTTTTTTCATACTCGTGGGGATGATTTTTAACGCAATATGCCTATAGTGCCGTTAATAGCCGCAGCATATTTACCAGTTGAAGCGCACATGATATAAGCTTTACAGCAACCATCGTTATCAGTAAAGCGATTGTAAATTTCCATTAGAAGTTTAATGACAAACGTTTTACCACATCCCGCTGGGCCAGTAAAGAAAATTGGGAATGGTGGAGAATTAGGAGATAAGATATGAGATGTCACATGTAACAAAATACTTCTTTGTTTATCATTAGTCATTCTCATTAAGGCCACGAACTCCGAATTGTCCATTAAATTTTCTCTTCTTTTCGCGATGGAGCCTAGTTTATCTAGCAAAGCGAGACGAAGATCATTGTTATGTTCAGAATTAGGATCGTTGTATAATTTTTGGAAAGGATTAGGATCCGGAGCAACGCCGGCTTCTGCATATTATCCCTTTTTGCCTTCAGTATCATCATGAGCACGACATAATTGTCGACAAATCTCGATGGTTTTATGAATATCTAAATTGGATTCAAATTCTTTTCTTGCTTCCAAAATGAGTTCCTCATTGTCCTCATAAATTTTTAGAAAGGATATTTTAGCCAATATATCACGCTCTTCATTTCTAAATAGTACATGTATAGAAACCATTTTCCATTTGTAGTTGGTGGAATCTGTAGCCATGGCATAATTTCTGTATCGAATAATCCGCGGCTCATTTCACCTTGAAACTGTTCCATCTTTTTTGACATTATAATGAGCAACAAATTGAGCTAGAGAGACATTTTCTAGCTCTTCCCTTCGTTTCTCATATTTATCAAACCAATTATCCTTTCAAATATTCGTAGAATCATCACCAACTTATAATTGATCTAATTCTTTTTGAGTTTTTGAGGCCACAGACGATTTGGACATAGGTTCTCGTAGAAGGTACCATGCTGCCTCTTGACTTGTTATTTCGACAGTATTCAGCATATCTACACTCATTTTCCTTGTAACATCGATAATATCAAACTCCGGATGTTCATCCATCGTTGGTATTATTTGACGCTGCAAATTACTGATTTCTCTATTCGTTTTGTCGGTAATAAATTGAATGTCCATATTAGATTTGCGAATACTGAAAAGAAATGGGTTGAAACCATTGTGCCATATTTCACTAGTCTTTCTTTATGTTATGAATCTATGTATATCAGGATAGTAAACATTTTCCAAATTCAATCTTATTTTATTAAATCGTTCTTTGCGATTTCGAAATAGTGGATCGTCTTTTGGCATTGGTAACAAAAACATTGTTGAGTTGCATGGCATGAAGGGAGCATCGAATTCCATGTATAGTGAATAGTTGCCGTATAATTAATGGAACTACATGGAAAGTTCCGCCCGACTCACCCAAATTTATAAGCTAGAATGTGTTCCAAGTAAAATTATTTTTTGCTCATTGAAGTTGGATTCTTTTCGCCTTCACAATATTTAATATGCTCTGGTGTTGCAATATCAGATAAACTTCTCGCTTCAATTAAACTATTACGTCTAGCTCGATACATTTTTGATTTTTGACCAGTATGGATGGTAGGTACAGCCTGCATTGGTGCGAGTAGCTTCCGATTCCCATGCATTAGAGCTGTGATTGTGTTGCGACAGCTCTTTCGTTAACACGGTTTCGTAATTTGCTTTTCTACTAATAGCGCGCCCCTTACAACCTTGAGCTTTCTTTTGGGAACAGCACCACTAAAATATATTTTTTTAATTTTTTCTGCACAACATACGAATAACCATTTACTATCAATTTATCCTTGCCTTTATTTGATTTCAATAGTTGAACTTCCATGATGTATTAAATTATCCTACTATATGAATTGAGTTATGTAGTTAAGAAAAATTATTCACAGAAAAAATTATATTGCAGTTATAACAATTACAATGAAATAGTGTTCTAAATTTTCAAGTTTTAAACAAGATTTAAATACAATTTTAATCTTTAGTCACTGAATTATAATTTTTATTTTTTAAATAAATAAACGTAAAGCTCAAAATTCGCAAGTCCACTGAATTTGTTTTGATGTAAATTCTTTAGAATTTTTTGAAATTCGATATTTTATTAATTCGATATTACGGTTTCGTGATTTTGATTTCGATATAACGATCGTCGAGATTTCATGACCAACTCTAAAAATGTTTCCCTGTATAAAAAAGTGTATTCTTTGGAGAATAAGTATAAAAACAAAAAAATGCTTCGTAAATGTGTGTCAGCCTTTTGAGCAATTCGGCCTTTCTACACATTCGGCCTTTCGAGCCATTCGGTTTTTCGACATTCGGCCTTTCAACTCACTCGGCCATTTGACATTCGGCCTTTCGACATTCGGTCTTCTGACCCATTCGCATTTTCGGCGTTCGGCCTTTTGACATTCGGCCTTCCGACCCATTCGGCCTTTCAACATCGAACGGAATAATCAATACAAAGTGAAGTGTACTTATATTTTTTAAAGCTTAAGGTTAGTTGCGTAATTTCTGAGACTTTTAGAAGAACTTCCTTCAAAAAATGAGAATAAACGGCAAGGTCGTTTGCTAAAAAATGGCGTCAGAACAGGGACCGACGATCAATTTTGAACTGTTTGAATTTGTCGAAAAAAAAATTGAACGAAGGTATGTATAAATTAAGAGACATCACACCTTATTCAGCCGCGTATATTCATCTATTGTAATTATGCTCTAACGGTTTTTAAATGTTTAACCTTTCATATTTTATAAACTAAATGGGACAATTTATGATTGAATAAGGCTTGACTTCAACGATCTATCAACACTATGGAATCAATAGTTCCTGCTGAGAGGGAAAATGGGTAAGAAAAATGGAATCAGCCCCCGTTGGTAATTCATGATTTGCTTCGAAACGGCAGAGAAATGGTTATCGGTTTACACTCGTAAGCATCCTACTTTTTCTGTCATGTGTTTCTCATTAGATTTTCAGGACCAGAAACTGAGAGAATAAAATCGAAGGCTTTTTAACGAAAAGAAGGGTCCACAATGAATGGATGAATTATTATGTCCATCAGCATTCTTGCGATAGGAGCAATTGACCTCAACAAGGTTTACTGAAATTATATTCTTGTGTGCAAACAGCTAATAAAACGACTAACAAGAATTATTACAATGGAAATTCCCTTCTTTTAATGTTGAGGGGTTACGCCGAACAAATTTATTGTTGAGTTTATTTATTATTATTTAATGCCTGATAAATTCAGAATTGGATCACAAGCATGATCGAATGTAGTCGCCTGTAATATTTGTGAAAAATGTGTGTAGGTTATGCTCTAAACTTTTTCGCATGGGCATTGTGATGAATTGTGAAGATTCGAAGTTTCCCAAATAATTTTCCTTATCATAAAGTCCATGACAACCATTCTTTTGGTTGCTTTGAAGCTGAACATGACTCACGACAGTGAGATATTCTTTACCAAATCGTAATTGTACAAAACATGTTGATCCTATTGCTTCTCATTGTGGAATTAATAAAATACTTTGAAATTTGCAAAACTACCAAATCTCAAAATTAAATTTTGAAACCACCGATTATTCCAGCTAATCTGTCCTTAAAGGCGGATTTTCAAAAACTTTACACCAATTTGTTGGGGCCGTATCCTCGTTCCAAAAATGGAAAAACAGTAATCCTGATGGATGTTGACCCATTTACTAAATTTCCACTGCTGAAGCCTCTTGCCCTTAAAATGCAAATAAAATTGTAGAATTTCTTCGTGACGTGCTATATCAGTGTTCGCAAGTAGTTGGTTATTTGAGCGCCAGAAAATTATTATTTTTTAAATAACTGATTTTTCTGCGTGCCAAAACAATTCCGTAAAACAAATTATTTTAAATATAAGGATGACTCAGAATCTCGTCCATAATAGACCATAGTTATATTTTAGTTTTTTCTATGAAACAATTTTCAGAATTCTTCTATTATAAAATGATCGATGTGTTGCAACGGACATCTACGATAAATGAGGTTAAAATTATTTAATACGTCAAATTAACGTTGAACTTTAAATAAATTACAACGGTCTGCTAGAGTTGATAAAATTTTGAATTTAATAAAAATCTGTATGAAAATTATGAACCTTATATGCGGTCGAAAAAATATTGTATATACATAACCTCAATTACTTGTAAAAAAAATATCCATCATGTACACCTTTCTTTACCACTTTTGTATTTTTTTTATTTTTATGATAATATGTAGAGAAATAACGAAAATCAAATCCGATTTAAACCAGCCATTCAATCTAATAAAATTATAGTTTTTCTTCTTCGTCGCCTTCATCTTATATACATGCTTACGAGTATGTTACATTTTCCCAATATGATTTTGAGCAGCAAACGAGAATTTATTTTATCTATATATTGACCTTTTTTTTCGATTTTAGCATTGTTATATTGTGCTGTAATGTTTTAGAAAACAAACAAGCATACAAGGGAATTTTTATATGTGCTATATACGTACGTCTACGTATATGAAGAAAAACAAAGATTGGAAAATATTTATTCTGCTTCTAAACATACAAAATATATTCACCTGTCTGTGCAAATACATATTTTCATTTTGGTTACCTGTTTGTATATATTAAATGAACATAGTTACGTTTAAGGTATGTTCTCCAAAGAAACACATAGAGCATAGTGTTATGTAACAATTTTTTTTTCCATATTATTTATGAGACGAGAATTGATGATGAATAGTTATGATAACGAGATGAGAAGAAGTTTGCGGGTCTTGTTAAAATTCAATAGACGTATCTGTCATATTTCTATTATGTTTGTGTATATGGTATATATATAATGTTTGGTGGTGTGCAGAAATTCTAAAGTGTTTCTAATTCAATTAGCATCAATCAAGTTTATTGTATAATATCTCGTGTCTCACAACATACTATATACAAAGTTGTTTTCCTACAATTAATTTCCTTTTATAGAGTTTTAGCTTTATCGCATATTTGTGTTTGTCTCGTAAGTAGGGGTGGTGAACGGGAATGCACAGCATATAATTAATTAATCATCGTATAAAATGTACACAACATCCATTAATCTCTGGATGGTTCCATAAAAATGTCAACACACCAAAGGCAAAATCTTATTATCGCACCCATCTTTCCCATTTTCTCATTTTCTAATAACTCATAACCCTTTTTGTTTTTAATTTAACAAAATTTTTAATTCGTTCGTCTTCTTCTTCTTCTTGGATGCTCATCACCATCATCATCATCATAATCTTAAAATACATAAATTATGAAAATATCTACAAGAACATAAACAGCATAATAATTGTGTTGTACATGTACATACCACTGTAGCAACACAAATAAAAAACAAAATAACACTTGAGCGTGTTACGACGACGACTATAGGAGTTTGTAATCTCAAGTGCCTCCTTTATAATATGTGCTCGTATTTTTTGGTTACTCATTCTATTTTTAATCTATGTTTTAAAATTAATAATTAGAAGAAAAAAAAACGAAATTTAAATTAGTAGAATTTGTTTTGAACAAGATAAATATTTTTCTAATTATTTCTAATTAGTTACACTCAATGGTGTCGTTAGAATAATTCAGATGTGACGGCGGCGGTGGTTATTGTTTAAAAGTCGATGGTTTGATTTATATTTCACAGGTTTTTTTTCTCCCCAAATGGAATGCTGTTTAGCATGCAGGTGTTAAACTTGGGTCAACATCGTTTATTATTTTCTTAAATTGCTTCCGTTTGTTCAAAGAACAAGGCGTGAATTGATTATTGAAATGAACATTTAATTGATGTGTGTAGTTGAGTTTGAAATGGTATTTTTAAATACGGAAACGTCGATTCGGGCATTTATAATTTATTCTACCAATTAGGGAGCTTAACAAATCGAATTTAATTTATGAAATTTAGCACCTATGTTCTCAGCCGCAATCTAGATTTATGTTTGGTACTGTAAAAATAATTGTATAACGAAATTGGAATTTTTGAAGCCAAATTTAACGGTTGCAATTTGAAATTTCAAATTGTATTTTGTAAATTTCCGTGGATTTACATCGGATATTGGCCTCAACTTTTAATAAGTTGACTTTGGAGTGAAAAACCTGTATCAGTTTTAGAGCGCATACATCGCAAAATACTTTCGAGTCAATCACTCATTAGCTCAGAAGTAGAACTGTGTAAATAGAACTGTGCAATTTCAGTCGGCAATATTGTTGATTGTTTCAGCTCGTTAGTGCAAGGAATACATATTTATGAAGCGAGTGTAACAACAAATAATCTTTGACGAATAATTTTCTTTATTATTTTACCTCAATCTCTTGCTGAAAATTTTATTAATTTAATACTTTACACCCCAACAAATAACTTTTAGAAAATTTCACAATTCTAGATTTCTGGAGGATGAAAATTGTTGAAGAATCCCGAAAAACCATCAACCCTAGTGGCGAGCATGGTCTATAAATCATCGGCCTCTAATAAAGCACAGTAGATTAAAAAAAAACTTTACCGGGCGATTTTACAGTCTCCAACTTTTACCAGCAGCTCAAAGCAAAAGTCGGGACCGGAAATTTAACAACTCATCATTTGTTGTAGATCGTTAGTTACAATTAAAGGAACAGGATGCTAAGAACGAATAAATTAAGGTCACTACGGCCTATTTATGAAATAACCGAACCCGACTACAGAGCCCAGATTATCCTCAAAAATCCAAAATTAATTCGAACTGGTAAATCAAATCACAGGTATTAGCCATTATAGCTAAGTTTTACGTCGAATTTATATGAACAATTTCTTAAAAAAAGTCCAAGATCTTGGTGTGGTGCGATAATATCCTTCATATGGCAGTAAAAAATGTAATTTTCAAAAAACTAAGAAGCCTCATTTGGATCTTCTCAAATTATCCTTCATCGAAAGAGCTCAATTTGATTAATCCCTGATGGACACCATATTCTTATCTACTTCTTAGGTAATTTGTTTTTAATTCGAATTTCTATAGTAAATTCCTTAAGAGATCCTACAATATAACGAGAAAAAATTGAATTCGATAATTTTTCGTAATGAAAGGTGTGCTGGACACGTTATTGTCTTATTGATCATCAAATATGTTGTTGATCAATTCTAAGAAAACATATTTGTACAGAGTGGGCCATCTGTTGGTCCTTTTTTCAATCAATGAATTTTAGTACTTAATGTTATATGTTATAAAAAATTCTGTGACATATGAAAAGTCAAAATTATGCCATTTATCATCATGGAGTCGCTAGCAACACAACAACGCATTTTGATTGTCCAAAACTATTATGAAAATAATCGTTCAAAAACAACATTTCGTAAATTACGTGAGAGTTTTGGTCGACATGGACGTCCTACTGAGCGTGCAATTAGCAAAATTATTGATCGTTTTGAAGAAACTGGTTCAATGGAAACTATCATCAAGTTCATCCAGTTCGTACTCCTGCTGCAGTGGCAGCTGTTAGTAAAAGTGTTCGTAATGAAACAAGCACATCAACCAGGCATCGTTCACAAGAACTAAATATTTTACGAACCACATTACGACGTATTTTGCATGTTGATCTTCATTTGCATCAATACAAAATTTAACTAACTCAAAAATTGAGGCCACCAGACCATTTAAATCGTCGTTATTTTGTTAATTGGATGCTTGAGCGAAATGAATGTTTCTCATCAAAAATCATTCTTAGCTGTGAAGCTCATTTTCATATAAATGGGTACGTCAATAAGCAAAATTGTCGAATTTGGGGAGCGAGGAATCCTCATGGTATTCACGAAGCAGAACTTCATCCTCCAAGAGTCATTGCGATTTTATTTTCAATTTACAACGCCATTACCTAGGTGGCCTTTGGAGTAGGCAACGCTAAGTATGAGACGGAGAAATGTGCAATTTGCTCCTATTCTATAGGAGTCTGCACTTATTTAACTGGTCACGCTTATCTGGCGGTTACAATCCATTTTATGCGAAACAATAATCAGTTTAAAATTTGGTGGGTTTTAGCGAATAAAGCAGATGATTCGTAGAAATGTACGATCACAAATTGACGATATATTTATGTGACGGAAGAACGGATAATAGGATGTTGAATTCAATATTTCGAGACTTGCTAAACACGCTTACTCCGAAGTTTAAGCAAAGTTCACAAATATCTATCGTAGAATCCTTTTGTTATCTTGGAAGCTAGACAGGTCGCCCGAGAATTGAAAATCAAATTTCAATGCCACCGTCCAATCCACCTTCATGACGCCGCGCCGTAATATCTGAAAATGATAATGATTTCGAAATGGACAAAGATCTCCGGTATGTTTTTTATCAACTTCATTTGTCTGGAGAATGGTATCTTTTGGCAATATTAGAGGAATTTCAAAGCAAATTTTAATTTGCCCAGCTTTGTCCAGGGAAATTGCGATTAGCAAAAAAGTTAACTCTCATGCGAAGAGATTTGAAACTGGAAATTCGTAAGAAGATCTAAAATTCAGAATCGTTTTACTTCCTCTACTTAAACCTACTTGGTCATTTAGTTGGCGTTAGCATAATTTTAGCACGCTATTTAATAATAGTTGAAATAGATACATAATAGATTTTATACTTTTTACACTTTCTGCCGTAGGCACTTGGCGAAACACACTTAATACACACATTTTTAAATGTAGTTTATTGAATAGATAATTTGTGTTCGAAAATTACAATAAGAAAGAGGAATAAAAGGTCAGTTTAAATTACGAAATGTACAAACAAGTAGAATTTTTCTAATCTACAACCTCAAAACTATCTTTACAGTAATTTCAGCCTGCCCAATGATTGCCAAATTACGTCCTTTTGTAGGTATATTTTATCATTCAATTGCCGACGCCATCTACAGGTTTCCTCGGTAATTTTGTAGAATTTTAAGGTAATCTAAATTCTCAATATTACCCTTACGGTAATTTCGACCTTCCCAAAGAGTGCCAAATTACATCTTTTAGTAGGTATTTTGTCAGTAAATTGCCGACACGATCTTCAGATTTACTCAGTAATTTTGCAGAATTTTAAGAAAGTCTAAAACCATAAAATTACCGTTACAGTAATTTTGGAATGCCCAAATAGTGCCGAATTTTGTACTTTTGTAGGTATTTGGTCAGTAAATTATCAACACGATTTTGGCCTGCCCAAAGAGCACTAGATTTTGTACTTTTATAAGTAGTTTGTCAGTTCGTTGCTGATGCAATTTTCCAATTTTCTCGGGAATTTTGCACACTTTTAAGGTAATCTTCAACCTTAGAATTACCATTACGGTAATTTGAGCCGCCCCGGTGGCACAGTGGTTAGCATGCTTGCTTTAAGCTCCGGAGGTCCCGGGTTCGATCCCCGGCGGGTGATGAAAAAATCACGGTTGGTTAATGTTGGATCAATGAATTAATCACTCATTATCCGTTAAAAAAAATGATTACGAAACTTCAAATGTAGCGGCCAAATCCCTCCATGGGATGTAGCGCCAGCGAAAAAAAAAAAAAAAAAAATTTGAGCTTGCCCGAAGATAGTCAAATTATGTGGTTTTGGAGGTATTTTGTCAATAAATTTAGGACATAATATTCTATATTTCTTGGCAATTTTACAGACATTTTAAATGACGATGAAACATTTTTAGACGAACTAGAAACTAGAATAGTCGCCTCTGGGTTATTTTGAATTTCTATTTTTGGCGATAAGTCGCGGTTTCTCGGGCGATTTGTCAAAATGTACAATCGCCCAAAAAAAAAAAAATGTTGTCCCTAGTTCATTTTTGAGTTTTGGGCGATAATTTATGTCGCGATTTTAATGTAATCTAGAATCTCAAAATTCCACAAGCTCGGAGAGATTTTTAGTCAAATTTTTTACAAATTTAATTTGAAACATTTTGTATTTAATAGTTTTTCTGCAAATCTTTATATTTTTAAAATATTTTTTAAGAAGTTTGCAAAATTAATTTTTCTAATTGATAGGAGCTGTTTCTTGCTGTTTGCCGATCTTTAGTATAGTTACTGGGGCGGCTAAATTTATGAGAAACCTTAAATATGAAGTTTAAATTCGATTGGTTAAACCATTTGGTTTTCAGAAAAGACACAAACAGACAGACCGACTCGGGATTCCCACAGCGGATAAATCCCCTTAAAATCTCAAGTAGCAAATGACGAAAAGCATTATTTGTCTCAGTCTTCTAGTTTTTCTCTTTCATTTTTCATTTCATTGGTTTTGGTTATGTGTTTATAGTTTTGAATTGTTGTTTTCCTATTTAATGGTGACCGACGCTTGGTATTTTTCAGACCGATAAATAAGTTCTCGGGATTAGTTAAATGCCAAACCATTTCCAATCGAAATGTGTCATAGTGCAGTGATAAGTATTGGTAATTGATTAACAGAAAAAACGAAACTGGTAGAGCTAAAAATGCCAAAAAATGCCTCATTAATAAATAACCAAATTTTTTAAATTCGTATACAACGAATTTCTAAATCCCATAATTTTTAACTTTTATTCATCCTCCAAACTTTATAAATTACAAACATTCTAAATCCTGTTATTTCTAAAGAGGTGTCGCTTTCTAAACTAATTAAATAATTAAAATTTTTAAATTTCTATATTTCTAAAATCTTATAAATTTTGAAAAATTTCTAGGTTCTCTAATTCTTAAATTTATATATTCCAAAATTTTCGAAATATCTTCAACTAAATGAAAATATCTATACTTGCTCACATCGTGCAGTTTCAGAAAGTTTGGTGAAATATCGTAAATATAAATTTTTCCTAAGTTTCAGAATTTTTAAATTTTTGTAGTCCAAGATTTTTTTATTGTTCGTTTGTTTAAACCCCCAAAAATATTAAAGCTGCAGCCAGTCCAACGGATGATTGTTTTTTTATCAAGCCTATTTCCAGATACCATGGCTACACAGATGAAAGGACATTTTTTTGCTTTGTCGAACCGTAGAGACCATGAAAACGTCGAGAGAAGTGGTTTTGAAGTACCAAAATGTTTGGACTAAAATTATTGAGATAAAAATCCGCCTTAACTATTTTCTATCCAAAACCATTTTTTCAATAAAGCGGTCATGCGAATAGTTGATCGCGGTACAGTTTTCAACAAAATTCTAGTTGTTGCCGTTTTCATAATAAAAATTAGTCTCGACTGAAGTATGATAAATACTCGAAAATCTAGCAACACCTTACGGTTATTAGTGTAAACAATCAGATCCAGAAAAATATCACGACTATTCGGAATATTATTAATTAATCAAGTGAAAATTGCCTAAAATTGGGCCCTATCATGATTTCCGCGGCGAGTCTTAAAGAATTTCGATATGTTCTTTTCGACCCGCTTCAACTTTCTTATTATGAATTCCGCTATCGAAAAGGATGTAAACGCATTCATTTAACGTAATAAACGCACTCATTTAATGACGTTTGTTAGTGTACGCGTCATTATTTTGAGAATAGTTTTGATTTTAGTACAATTAAATTTACCTTTACCTTTCTCAAACTATTTTTTGAATAAAAATAAAACATCTGTCAATCGAACTGACGCAAAATACAACAAACGAGTGACTTGTTACAATCTTAAATTTTAACTCAATCGGAAAATTGTCCGCCTTATTTTTGTTGGTGGAATTTTTCTCGCCATCGAATAGATGGCGAAAATGTATCGTGTTTCGTGATCCCAAATTCACGATATCGTGAAAAAATTCTTTCGCGGCGGAAATCATGATAGGGCCCCAGGGGCCCTCGTTTAGAAATTTAAGTAAATATGCTTGAAAAATGAGTTCAAATTAAGTGAAACAATGAAAATTCAGTTTAAAATATTGAGTTAAAACCAAATGAAGGTGAAAGATAATTACGTAAGTAACAATTTAGCGAAGAGTGGGTGAAAAGTGGATGAAAATAAATTGAAAAGCTAGAAAATTTGAAAATTTGAGTGAAACTACTTGGAAATTGTTCGAGAAGTGAGTGAAAATTGCGCGAAATGTGATGAAAAATCAGTTTTAGAAATCGAGTAAACTTAATGGCAGGTGAGTGAAAAGTGGAGAAAATTAAGTGAAACTTCCACGATATCTTGGGAATTTGAGTGAAAAGACTTGCAAAATGAGTGGAAATGAAATAAAAATTGAGTGAAAAATGAGTAAAAATTTAGTGAAATGTGAATGAAAGCCGCTAATCGGCTATGTAGACGGAAGAAACGGGAATGGCATGAACAACAGGCACGCAACATCCAAAATTCTAGCCTGAGAGATAGATATCGTTGCATAAGAGAATTAGCTACGGACTTTCATCCACTTAGCAGCGCTATTCGCAACAAATCAGGCGAGTTGGAAATGGACACCAAAACCGTCCTCGAAGTGTGGCGAAATTACTTCTTCTCGCTTTTAAATAAACAGGCACCACCTTCCGAGCAACAACCTCTCTTGCTTCAACGCGATATTAACGTCGAGATGACACCACCACCTCCTCCATCATATGATGAAGTACGGAACGTGATATCGCAGATGAAAAATTACAAGACACCTGGTGAGGATGGTATCTGCAACGAAATGCTCAAATATGGCGGTGATTATCTGTTCTGCCGCATGCACTGAAAAAAATTCTACATCAATGCTGACAAAATCTGCATTAATAGTAAGAATAATTCGTTAAAATGGAGCCAATACGACCCTTCGTTAATAGTACGAAAATCATACGTTAATATGGTGAAACACAAAAAAAAATATTTTCACCTTCACTACTTACGTTGTAATATTTATGAATTGATTCATATAAGATACGAAAAATGTTATAATTTTAATGCAGTTAAAAGCATTTATGGGTGAACAAATTCTTATTATTAACGTAAAAAATTAAAGATTATATGAAATTTTTCATAACATTAACGAAATGTTACATCATATTAACGAATAAATTCATACATATAAGTTTAGAAATTCATTATTTTGTTCATTTGAAAATATTCGTATCTTGGAAGTATGGAATACTTAGTTGGTTATGAATAATTCACAAATATGATGACGGCTTTTTTATAGACAATATATTACTTGTAAGTGACATTCACTGTATTTCCGATTTGGTAAATCAGAAAAATAACAGAGGTCAATCACTTATAATATCTACCAATCAAAGTAGAAATATTATCCCCTTTCCCTTTTCTTTCCCGCAGAGTCAATACAAAGTGTATCAACTCTCAAAAAATTAGAAATCTCTTTGAGTTTCGTGTTGGTAATTCGGTTTCGTATAGAAAAGTAAGGTCTACTCATCAGGTAGCTACGACCCACAGTACACATATATAAGGTAATATATTGCGCAGGATGTCAAAAAATTACAACAACAACAATGGCGGAGATCGTGACTGAAAGTTTATGAAATATTTAAACAATGATACATTGTTAATTATTTTGAATTAAAGTCAGTAGAATTTTTCACAAAATTTTAATTATATTCACTCAATACTCAAAATTATTACGCAAAACTAACAAACACGATTTGTTTGGTCACTATGTCCGCCATATTAATTTTTTTTTTACATAGATGCGCAAGAAAGAACGAAAATGAAACATCGGAGTATATTACCTTATTATGTGTACTGTGGCTACGACCGAACTACAAAAATTCAACTCTCGCTTTATACATTATATATAAACTAGAGTGCATCGACTTAGTGAATTATATTCAACTAAATCAAAATCAAAAATCCAAGCAGAAATCTAATTTGTGTGTATCATTATACCAAACGAATAATTATCAGATTCGTTAATATGACGAATTTCGTACATAGTCTCATTCATAAATATTATGAATTGTTCATAAATGTGATTTTTTAATAAAATGATGCAAGTTGCACCAATACGCAAACAACATGTAATTGTATTTTACGTATAGTACAATAAACTAAACAATTTTTTAGTTTACGAACTATGATTCTTACTATTAATGCAAACATTCATATGATTTTTTTCTAAATTTCATTTTTTTACGTAAATATAGCAATTTGTACATTAATAGTACGAATTGTGATTAACGAACGCCATTCGTAAATAAAACGCAGTATATTTTTTTCAGTGTGTTTGAGCTAATATCAACAATTTGGTCTAGAGAAGAAATCCCAGTAGAGTGGAAGACGGCTCTAATATGTCCACTTCATAAAAAGGGAGATCGATTGAACTGTAACAACTACCGCGGTATAGCTTTGCTGAACACAGGCTACAAGGTTTTGGCCAACGTAGTCGCAGCAAAGTTATCAACTTATAGCGAGAGGATCTTGGGTGATTATCAATGTGGTTTTCGGCCAAATAGATCAACGACCGATCAAACTTTCACGCTGAGGATTTTGCTGGAGAAATGCTATGAAAAGGACATCCCTGTACACAGTCTATTCATAGATTTTCAACAGGCGTATGACAGCATTAAGAGGAACACGTCATGGAACGTATTGTCCTATCTGGGCATACCGTCAAAATTGGTTTCAATGTGCCAGCTCTTAATGGATGGCTCAATATGTAAGGTGCTAATAGAAGGCAAAATTTCGGATGCCTTTGAGATAACATCTGGAGTGCAGCAAGGAGACCAATAGCTCAAACTCTATTCAATCTATCATTAGAGTATGTCATTCATCAGCTTAATATAGCCCAGCGTAGCTGCCTGTATTATAAATCAACCCAGCTATTAGCATACGCTGACGATATTTGCATTCTGGGTCGCAACATCATCTCTCTGAAAGAGGTCCTCCTCCCGTTGGAATTAACAGCCCAACAAATAGGCCTTCAGATCAATGAAGCGAAGACCAAATACATGGTGACCGCGAGAAGGCAGACTCGTGGGGACTTCATTTCAGGAGATACTCAATATGAAAAGGTAAATGAGTTTAAATACCTAGGATCACTGATCACTGAGCAAAACTCCGTTTCTGTGGACATTTCATCGAGGATCGCAGCAGGCTACCGAGCATTTTACGCCAATATCAAAATTTTCAAGTCTCCTCATATATCTCGCAAAATAAAATTGGACATCTACAAGGCGCTGATAAGACCAGTTGTCACCTTTGGTTGCGAGTCTTGGACACTAACAGCGCAAAACATCCAGAAAATCGCTGTAACTGAGCGTAAGATGATAAGAAGAATTCTCGGTCCCATTAAAGAGGGAGCCACGTACAGAATGCGAATGAATCACGAGATCAGAAATGATCTCGATAAAGTCGACATCATAGGATTCATAAAATCGTCAAGGCTGAGATGGCTTGGGCACGTACTACGTTCACAAAATCGGACCACTAAACAGGCCTTGGAGTCGGCACCAGCGAAAGTAGGACCTCGTGGGAGACCACCTACCCGATGGATGGACGACGTTGAGAGGGACCTGTACACACTCGGTCACCGTGTCTGGCGTTCTCTTGTGGCGGATCGGATTATTTGGAGGAGCATCGTTGAGGCGGCCAAATCCCTTCATGGGATGTAGCGCCAGCGGAAGAAGAAAAAGAATGAAAAATCAGTTTAAAAAATTGAGTTGAAAATAAGAGATAATTATAAAAATTTAGTGAAGAGTGAGTAAGAAAGCTAAATGAGTGAAAAATGATGTCAAAATTGCTTGATACTTTGGGAATTTGGGTAAAACAGCTTAAAAATGAGTGTGAAAATTCAATGAAAACTGAGTTAAGAGTAAAAATTTAGTGAAATGTGAATCGAAGTTCACTTTAAAATATTGAGCTAAAAGCAAACGAAGGTAATAATAAAATAATTATGTAATTAAAAATTTAGTGAAGAGTGCGTTAAACATGGGTAAAAAATGGATGAAAATGAAGTGACAATTGCGTGAAATTAGTGAATGAGCTAGTGAGTGGAAAGTTAGTGAAAATGAGTGAAAATTGGAAAAAATTAAGTGAAAATTGCACAATATGTAGTAGCTTGGGCATTTGAGTGAAAATGCTTAAAAATTAGTGGAAGTTCACTGAAAACTGAGTAAAAAGTGATTGACAATTGGAGTGAAATGTTATTGAAAAATTAAAAAATTGAGTTAAAAACAATTAAAGGTGAAACAAGGAAAAATTAGTGAAAAGTGGATAAAAATTAATTGAAAATTCATAATAACTTATGAATTTCAGTGTGCGACGAGAAAGCAAAAAAAAACTGTCCGTACGTCTGTCCGGGTGGGTACAGCCATCGTTTGGGGATTTACTTGGGGGAAGAATTAAGGGTGGAGCTAGAGTTAGCTTGAGTTGTGTTCATGTACCTACATAGTTAAGTGCAAACTAAATGAAAATTGCACAATAGCTTGGGAATTTGAATGACAGGACTTGCAAAATGAGTGGAAATTGAATAAAACCTGAGTGAAAAGTAAGCGAAAGTGAATGAAAAATCAGTTTAAATTGAGTGAAAAATGAAGTGAAAATTGCTTGATACTTCAGAAATTGGAGTGAAACTGCTTAAAAATGAGTGAAAATTCAATGAAAACCGAGCGAATATTAAAAATTGAGTGAATTGTGAATGAGAGTACAGCTTAAAATATTGAGTTAAAAGCAAATGAAGGTTAATGATAATTATGCAAGTAAAAATTTAGTGAATAGTGTGTGAAAAGTTGTTAAAAATGAAGTGAAAATTGCGTGAAATGTGATGAAAAATCAGTTTAAAAATTGAGTTAAAGTAGTTGAGGGTGGAATACAATTAAGCAAAAATTTAGTGCAGAGTGAATGAAAATGAGTGAAAAGTGGTGACAAGGTGCCAATTAAGGGAAAATTGCACAATAGCTTGGGAATTTGAGTCAAAATGCTTCAAAATTCAATGAAAACTGAGTGAAAATTGGATGAAAATTAATTGAAAATTCGTAATAGCTTGGGAATTTGAGTGTGCGATGAAAAAAAGTATCCGTACGTCTTTACGGTTGGTACAGCCACCGTTTGGGGATTTATTTGGGGGTTGAATTGAGAGTGTCAGTTAGCTTGAGTTAAGTTCATGTACGTATACGGTTTCTCAGATGGCCTTGCTTGGGCGTTGAGTTGATCGCTAAACTTGAGGCTGGCTAAGTTGAGGTCGAGTTGGAATTGAGTTCGGGTTGGGTTAGGAGTGGGTAAGGGTTGAATTAAGGTTGATCCATCGGCTTGATTAGGGAGTTATTTTGGGTTGCGTTCGAGTTTAAGGTGGAAGTTACCTTAAGTAGCTTTAAATTGAGTTTCTGCATGTACGTAGTTTTTCGGACCGTATTAACCGTGAGTTTGGGGTTAAGTTCAGTTAGGGATTTATTTGGTGGTGTTATTTTGTCTTTTAAAGAAGAAATTATCGATATATTCGTTTCTATCAGAAAATTAGAAAATATTCAACGCTCTTGAGATACAAAATTGTTTGTATTTTTGGAAGTTTTGCGTACGGTGTTGCACTTGTGTTCCTTGAATTTTTCGAAAATTTTTGAAATGTTCCAAGATTACTATTAGAGTCTGATCACCATTTCTGAGGTTTTCAAGATGTGTTGAGTTTCAGTACTTGGAATCAACACTGTTCGAGATTTTTGAGATATTCGAGGTTTTCTTGATTATTCGAGAGTCTCCTATACATATGTATATCTACCAGATTATGCAAGTTTAGTCGGGATTGTTAGAGATTATACGATTTTTTAAAATTTTGAGAAATCTAAAACTCATTCAGCGTTGATGTCTTATAGCAACACAACAGTTTTGGGATTTTCTGAGGATACTCCAACCCCAAGCCAAACCAGTAAAATCACAGATATTTCGACATTATTCATAAATTTTAAAGAAAAATGTTTCTTTTTAAGTTTAGTTAAGCTAGAAAAAACTATTTTTGACGTCTAATGACATGAAATACTATAGAGATGTATATTGTGCGAATCTGAGCTTGCCATCATCTTATGGTTTCCTTAGAAGAATGAACTCTCTCATTAATGAGATATTTACAATTGCAATAAACTAAAAATATGATTGAATTTCTACGGTCATTAATAGGGAATGTCAGGGGTTTTGTTCGTTTTTGGTACAAGAATTTTGCCGAATAAGTTCCAACTGCCCCAATGGAAAATTCATTCAAAAACCAAATTCTAGATCACAGCTCGTCTAAAATTTGCCAGGGAACATGAAAGTTGGATTAATCTAGATTGGAGCTAAGTCTTATTCATCGATGTATCGAAATTTTGTTTGCGATCTGCAGATCGATAAGAACGAAATACGCACCGAGCTTTACCTGGTTCCAACGGGAAGCCAATCGTTATATAACCGACATATTACATGAATATGTTGGTCCCAACGCACCATGTGCAGGCGATAATTTCATGCTAATGCACGATAATACAAAATCTCATGTTGCAAGATATTTGGAACATTCTTGGTAGAAGAATTAGGCCTCGTATTCCGAATACGGTGGGCCAACTTCGAAGCGCGCTCTTACATAAATGGGAAAATATGTTGCAGTGCGATATCCAACCGATTATCAAAAGAATGGCATGGAGGATAACAGCAATTATTGTAGTTCGGGGTGGGGTGGAGGGGGGGGGGAGCAATTCACGCTACCAAATTTTTTTATTGGTAATATATTTCCTAATTTCAAAAGATAGCATAAATTTCTAAAGTCCAAAATTCTTGAAATGAAATTACTTTGGCCGCGATGAGAATAAAATTTAAAGGCCGCAACACGATGACATGTTCTGTCACGTTTCAAAATTTGGAAAAATTAAAATTGGATTGAAAAATTGAAAATTATGAATAACAATTTGACATGTGCGATGGAAATGGGATTCTTAAAGGATTTTTATATGAAATTCTGGAACGACACTTGGCTTATTTGTAAGATTTTGCTACACATTTTAATTTTTGGAGGTACCGGCAGAAAGAACTATGATGATACTAAAGAATTAACTTTAGAGCCTTGACCTTTGATATGTCTGGTGGCAGAAAGACATAAGATTTTTTTTTGTTTTCATTTTTCATAAATGCAATCTGGAAATAGAGGTTAACTGCTTCAAATAATTTAAACCATTTGAAGCAAAGAATGAATGCGAACAAAAACTTGATCCAAGGTTGTTTGAAGCGAAGATTTTTTAACTAAGTTTTTACATCACAAAAAGCCAAAAAACCGGCTGTGGCCAGTTAAATAGTCATGTGCCAAAAGAAAAAGCCACATAAAAAATATTTCTTTCAATTTTGAATGCCAAAATACCTTGAATAACTTTTCAGAAAGTTTATAGACACTCTATTCACACAGGTGATTGAATGTGATGGTTTGGGTCGTAATATCCAGAGATAAACATCCAAATTTTCAATCGTAGAACTAGGAAAGGTGCAGTAGAATTTAGAGGCTATGGAAATATCTAGAATATAGAACCTGACTGTGCCGATCAGAGATCCTCTTCCCCTAAACGCTGAATCAACTGAAATTAGCTCTAAATAACCGACTAAACAATTTGGTTTGAGCAAGCGGAGAAAACGCTGTTGTATTGGAAAAATTTGCTCGGTGTGGTGGACATGGTCAAAATAATAATTTCCTTGAAATAAGTTTAACACTCATAGTTTTGACTAATAGATCGGTTTATCATTAGAGAACATGATTGCAAGTTAAGTTCATCTTCAAACACACATGTTTGGTTTTCTCAAGGAACAACGAAGACTTGATTTCATAATAACTTGCAAATATCTGGCCGACACATACATTCGTGTAATATGGTGTGGTGTGGTTTTTAGCAAACACTATGTTGATTAAAAGATACAGGAATTTTGAGGACATTTCATTCTACTCTCACAAGGCCAGCCCAATTTAAACAATCTGCTCTTGCTCAAAGTCACAGAAATAAAAAAAAGATCACCTTTTCCCGTACCAGTTGTAAATTTCAATATTGAACAGTTGTAAAATGTTTCCCTCTCATTAACTTTAGAGACTGTATTGAGTAGCTTACTTTACAGGATTTCTACCCCAACCTTTTCACTTGCTCGAAAGGTGTTATATGGAACGAATCATTCTGATTGATATAATTTATTTGCTCACATAACTACCCACAATATTGGGCCAATGCGTTCAGATTATTGAGTTGCTATCATATGAGCTGCGAAATCATAGAGTGTATTTCTCGAATACTCTTCCCCCTCCTCATTTTTTCCCATAAATGACTGTAGAACAATTAAAAATGAAAAAATAACGTTTCCGTGGCTTTTATTGTCATTTATGCTCACTGACGATCATTTACGGTCAGTGCCGGCCATTTTTGCCATCAGATATGTAATTAGCACACCAAAAAACATAAGAATACACCTCTACATGATGAAAATATCATTACGTAAGCTGTGTGAAGCTTACCCTCCCATCACACAGGTTATGTGTGGGGTCCTTTGCTTAATAAGTTTTACAAAATTATACATTGGTAAAAGAAGCTCATGTGTTGGCCACGCCTCAAAAAAAAAAAAAAAAATACTTTCTAAAGAGCTGCGGATTTTTTGAAGGCCTTCTTAAATGAAAAAGAGCAAATAATGATAAAGGTCTGAGAACGGGCCCATGTTACAACATACCTCAAAACAAAGCCATTCTATTCATTTCTACAACTTGCAGTACATAATTAAAGCGATCCATCCCGACTGACTTTTGTGCAACTTTCCAACGGCGTATAACTGATCATGAAACTATTATCGGTGGAAACTACGGAATGCATTGTATATGTGCACAGTGCACATATTTTGTTGTAGAACTCTTTAATAATTAAATATCTCCGCATTTCTGTCGCATCCAGGAATAATTTTGTAAATCGCTAAGAAATGCGTTCCTGGTAAACCGAAAAAAATCTCATACAAAATTGTTACGATCTCTGGATCACCTCCGATTGATAAATGGATCGTGCAAATATAACACGATTTTGTTGGTACACTCTCACCAAACAAACTTTCTTCCCTTCACTGTAACTGTTAGCGCTGTTCATATTTGCTAACGTTTTTGTGTCACTTTTTTTTCGCTGTCAAGACGAACTACAGTTTGTAAGAAAGCATCTTTTCCGGCTTTGGGTTCAGCTCCAAAAAATATTTTTTGTTTCGGTTTTCTGTTCCGATTTTAAAAAATTCTAGTCAACTTCATGGTTGAAAAATTGTGTTCAAAATATTGGTGGAATTATTTCCTGCTCGAATCTCTAGGTATTCTTTACAAATTTTCGAATAATCTTCACACAGATACTTTTGGCTAATTAAAATGCTAATGACTTCAAATGCATAGTAAAATTAGAAGAGATTAAATTGTATTTTGTTTTAAAATTAGTTTACGATAATATTCCCTAATGTCGTTTCATACCAAAAATTTGACAGACCCGCTGTCATGTCATAAAAAACCATATTTATGCTAAATAATTATCACTTTCGGGTCAAAATTTCATTTTTGTTTTTTACGTTCCTAATTTTACAGTCAACTCTCTCTGCAACAAAAAAAGAAAAAAACGAAAATAATATTTTAACACCAAAACAATAAAAATCAGCTAAAAATAACCCGATTGTCAAAATAAAATTTTAATGCCTCATTAAATTACCCATTTTACTGAAATTCCATTTCAAAAACATGACACAAAAATCTATGTCACAAAATGCATTTCAAACATTTGTAAATCGAAAAGAAAATTCAATAAGTCGTTGAGCATTTTTCTTTTTGTGAAAATCTGAAAATCATTAAACGATAATCTGGACTATACATATATATAAAATGACAACAGATTTTTATTTTCTTGAACACACACACACAGAAAATTTATTGATGATTTTTCTTTTTTCCATTATATTTCATTAAGTGTACGACCGTGCCACGTTCAATGATGTTGAAGGGATTACAATTCTCTCCATCCTAACTCAGCACACATTTTCCATCTCAATTAAAATAGTTTACCGAATAAATACAAACGTGCGGAGGGGAGGGGGATAATTGATGGTGAAAAGTTAATTTTCTTGGTTCACTGTACTCATGCTATATGTATGTCGTCTAGTGTAAGTACCTTGAAAGATTATCGTTATGAATGAATGAAAACATGTTTGTGTGTGTGTGTTTAAATGTTTCATCTTATCTCCCAAATATATACAAGCTTCCTTTTACACATTTATATACCTTTATGACTTATAATTTTAAGAAGCATAAAAAAAAAATTGTTATGTATTATGTTTTTGTGTGTTCGTTTTTTCGTCGTCATCTTAAGATAAAAATACGTAATACAAATGTTACGTATACCTAAAATAAGTTAAAAATCTTTAAAAAAAAAAAATCCTTGAGCCTTGTCACATTAATACACCGAAGATGAAAAATAAAATCTCTCTATATAGTATCTGAAGGAAATGAACTTAAGACACAAAATATAACAACAAAAACAACAACAAATATTTAATCTTCTTACATAATTTTTTGGAAAAGATTAATTTAATGATTTATTTTTGTGTGGAAGTGTCTTGTGTGGTATGTGCTGGATTCAATGAAATGGTAAAGATTTTATGTGTATAAAAATGGGAAATTATGGTAATGTTGGTTTAATGAGGTTTAAGACGTTATACATAATGTAACAACTATACTAAATATGTGGTTAAGTAATTGTGAAAATTTAAATAATTTAGATATGTATGTTTCATGCGGAGATTATGTATTGGTAAAGCAAAATTAAGTCCGGTCTCTCATTAAATTGTTGAATTTTTAATAAGGCTTATTGATTTTGATCATATTTTATTAAATTTATTCAATGTTGAAAATAATAAATTAATTAATAAAAATTTGGACTCTTACGTAATCTTTATAATTTGTAATTATATAACCAGAGCCGGGCAAATAATTTTTTGTTTGTATTTATTTCACCAATCGGAACTTAGCCTCATTAATTATTCTCACCCCTTTCTCTTCATCCAATTTTTAATTACAATAATGCTAAACAACTTTTAGGCAACAAACATTTCGCATTTTAAAACACTACACTATCCCATAGGCAATTCTAGTCGCTGTTTAAATGGAGAAAAAAGCAATTTGAATTGAGCATGCAAGCGAGAGTATTATTTGTTTTAATACTATAGAAGCTCTCTTTTGCGATTATGACTATAATTTAATTATTTCAATTTTAAAGTACTTCAAAAATTGCGTTGCAGTAAAATTTTTTCATTGGTAGGGTTTGAATTTAAAATTTTAGCCTATAACCAAACTTTGAGAATACCGATTTCAAAGTGATTTACGCGACCAAAACTCAAAAAATTGGCGATTTAATACATGCGGTAGAGTCCACCTTCTATAATCAAGAAGATATCAGCAATTTTTTATTTTCAATACAACTCGTTTACTCCACTGAGGACAGTATTTTTGTACGAAACGAAAGGTAAACTTCAACTTTAGCAAGAAGCGATTAGTGTAAGCTACAGTTCGTATAACCTTGCTATAAGTTTGCACCAAGTTGCAGAATTAGTGATAAATCGATATTTTCAATATTTTACGAGATTTTTAATTATATTCGAGATTGGCTTACCATTAAGTGAAATATAATAGATACGGTTCAAGATATTATGGATTTCTCGAGATTACTGGAGTTTCCGGTATTATCGAGAATGCATGATTTGTTAGTCATTTGTAGATATTTAAAAATTATTCTAGAATTGTAGTTTACTATTTATTGAAATGGAGAAATATTTTTCAATTGATTTTAGTAGAAACTTGTAAAGAATTTCGAGAAGTTACAGAATCAATGATAAATCGATATTATTAGAATTTGTTTTCTTAAATTCCTCAATTTTTAAATTTTAAAATTCTTAAACTCTTAAATTCTTAAATTCTTTAGATATTAAATTCTTAATTTCTTAAATTCTTGAATTCTTAAACTTTTAAATTCTTGAATTCTTAAATTTTAAATTCTTAAATTTTTAAATTCCTAAATTCTTAAATACTTTAATTCCTAAATTTTTAAATTCTTAAATTCCTAAATTCTTAAATTGTTAACTTCTTAAATTCTTGAACTCTAAAATTCTAAAATTCCTAAATTTTAAATTCTTAAATTTTTATTCAATTCATAAATTCTTGAATTTTTAAATTTTCAAATTCTTAAATGCTAAAATTTTTAAATTATTAAATTTTTTAATTCTTAAATAATTAAACTTCTAAATTCTTAAATTCCTAAACTGTATGATTCTTAAACTCATAAACTCTTGAATTCTCAAATTCTTAAATACTAAAGTTCTTAAATTCTTAAATTTTTAAATTCTTAAATTTTTAAATTCTTAAATACTTTAATTCTTAAACTTTTAAATTTTTAAATTCTTAATTTCTTAAGTTTTTGAATTATTAAATTCCTAAATTCTTAAACTCTTCAATTTTTAAATTTTTAATGCTTAAATACATACTTAAATTCCTAAAATTTTAAATTTATAAAATCTTGAATTCTTAAATTCCTAAACTCTTAGATTCTTAAACTCTTAAATTCTTGAATAAATTCTTAAATACTTTAATTCTTAATTTCTTAAATTCTTGAATTATTTAATTCCTAAATTCTTAGATTCTTAGATTCTTAATCTCTTTAATTCTTCAATTTTTAAATTCTTAAATTCCTAAATATTTTAATTCTTAAATTTATAAATTTTTAAATTCTTAAGTTCTTAAATTCTTGAATTATTAAATTCCTAAATTTTTAAATTCCTAAATTTTTAAATTCTTAAATTCCTCAACTCTTAGATTTTTAAACTCATTAACTCTTGAATTCTCAAATTCTTAAATTCTTAAAATTTTAAATTCTTAAGTTATTAAATTTTTGAATTATTAAATTCCTAAATTCTTAATTTCTTAAGTACTTGAATTATTTAATCCCTAGATTCTTAAATTCTTAAACTTTTAAATTTTTGAATTCTTAAATTCTAAATTCTTATTAAATGTTTAAATTGTTGAATTTTTAAATTCTTCAATTCTCAAATTTTAAAATTCTTAAATTTTTAAATTCCTAAATTCTTAAATATTTTAATTTCTAAATATTTAAATTCTTAAATTATTGAATTTTTAAAATTCCTAAATTCTTAAATTGTTAACTTCTTAAATTCTAGAACTCTAAAATTCCTAAATTTTAAATTCTTATTCAATTCTTAAATTTTTCAATTTTTTAATTCTTAAATACATACTTATATTCCTAAAATTTTAAATTTATTAATTCTTGAATTCTGAAATTGCTAAATTCTTAGATTCTTAAACTCTTTAACTCTTGGATTTTCAAATTCTTAAATTCTTAAATATTTTAATTCTTAAATTTATAAATTTTCAGTTTCTTAAATTTTTTAATTCTAAAATTTTTAAATCCTTGAATTATTAAATTCCTAAATTATTAAAATCCTTAAACCCTTAGATTCTTAAATTTTAAATTCTTATTAAATTCTTAAATTATAAAATTTAAATAAAATTTTTAAATACTTAAATTCCTAAAATTTTAAATTCTTGAATTCTTAAATTCCTAACTTCTTAGATTCTCAAACTCTTAAATTTTTGAACTTTAAAATTCTAAAATTCCTAAATTTTAAATTCTTAAATTCTTATTCAATTCTTAAATTCCTGAATTTTTAAATTCCTTAATTCTTGCATTCTTAAATTCCTAAACTTTTAGATTCTTAAACTGATAAACTCTTGAATTCTCAAATTCTTAAATTGTTAAATACTTTAATTCTTTAATTTTTAAATTCTTAAGTTCTTAAATTTTTGAATTAATAAATTCCTAAATTCTTAATTTCTTAAATTCTTGAATTATTAAACCCCTTCATTCTTAAATTCTTAAACTATTAAATTTTTAAATTCTTAAATTTTAAATTCTTTTTAAATGTTTAAGTTCTTGAATTTTTAAATTCTCCAATTCTGAAATTTTAAAATTATTAAATTTTTAAATTCCTAAGTTCTTAAATACTTTAATTCCTAAATTTTTAAATTCTTAAATTGTTGAATTCTTCAATTCCTAAATTCATAAATTGTTAACTTCTTAAATTCTTGAAATCTAAAATTCTAAGATTCATAAATTTTAAATTTTTAAATTCTTAAATGCTAAAATTTTAAAATTCTTAAATTTTTAAATTCTTAAATAATTATATTCCTAAATTTTTAAATTCTTGAATTCTTGAATTCTTAAATTTCTAAACTCTAAGATTCTTAAACTCATTAACTCTTCAATTCTTAAATTCTTAAATCTTTTAATTCCTAAATTTTTAAATTCTTAAATACTTTAATTCTTAAATTTTTAAATTCTTAAATACACACTTAAATTCCTAAAATTTTAAATTCTTGAATTCTTAAATTCCTTAACCTTTAGATTCTTAAACACCTTAAGTTCTTGAATAAATTCTTGAATTATTAAATTCCTAAATTCTTAGATTCTTAAACTCGTTAATTCTTGAATTTTCAAATTCTTAAATATCTTAATTCTTAAATTTATAAACTTTTCAGTTCTTAAAATTTTAAATTCTTAAGTTTTTAAATTCTTGAATTCCTAACTTAAATTCCTAACTTATTCCGACTTAAATTCCTAGCTTCTAAATTTTTGAACTCTAAAATTCTAAAATTCCTAAATTTTAAATTCTTATTCAATTCTCAAACTCTTGAATTTTTAAATTCTTAAATTCTAAAATTTTAAAATTCTTAAATTTTTAAATTCTCAAATAATTAAATTCCTAAATTTTTAAATACCTAAATTCTTGAATTCTTAAATTCCTAAACTCTTAGATTCTTAAATCATTAACTCTTGAATTCTCAAATTTCTAAGTACTAAAATTCTAAAACTCTTAAGTTCTTAAATTCTTGAATTATTAAATTCCTAAATTTTTAAATTCTTAAACTTGAATTCTTAAATTCCTCAACTCTTAGATTTTTAAACTCATTAACGCTTGAATTCTCAAATTCTTAAATTCTTAAATTTTTAAATTTTTAAATTCTTAAGTTATTAAATTTTTGAATTATTAAATTCCTAAATTCTTAATTTCTTTAACTCTTGAATTGTTAAATTTTAAATTCTTAAATTTTTGAATTTTTAAATTCTTAAATTTGCAAGTTCTTAAATTCTTAAACACCTAAATTCCCAAAATTTTAAATTTATAAATTCTTGAATTCCTAAATTCTTAAATTCTTAAATATTTTAATTCTTAAATACCTTAATTCTGAAATTTTTAAATTCTTAATTTCTTAAATTCTTAAATTCCTAAATAGATTTTAAAACTCTTAAAGTCTTGAATTCCTAAATTCTAAAATTCTTAAATTTTAAATTCTTAAATTCTTGAATTCTTAAATTCCTAAATTTTTACATTCTTAGCTTCTTAAACTCTTAAATTCTTAAATATCCTAATTTTTAAGCCCTAAGAAATAATTCTTAAGTCCTTTTGAATTCTTAAATTTTAAATTCTTAAGTTCTCATTAAATTATTAAATTCTTGAATTTTTAAATTCTTAAATTTTTAAAATCACGAACTATGTCTAAATACTAAGCGCGCTACACTTCCTTTGGGCGGGTTGTTTAAAGCGAGGATTTTATTTAAAAAAAAACACCTCTTTTTAGAGTGGGCTCTATGCCCTATACAGCGTGTTGAGTAATCTCGTACTGTACTACACATATTTTTACCGCAGTGCGTTTGTTTCATTTTATTTCATTTTTTCTATAACTTTGAACCGCTTGGGAATAATTTTCACAAATTCCATAATATTTCTTACCAATTCGATGGATTTTGGAAATTTTTTCTCCGCTTAGATATGAGATACCAAAGGCACCACATGTTTGTTTGAAATAGGAACAATTTTTGTAGATTGGATCCACTTGATAGATTTTTAAACCACTACAGGCAGCTGTGAATCTAAAGTTTGGAGAAAAGTATCTCTGAAAACACCCCGCATCGTTGGCCTCCAAAATCACCAGATATTACTGCTTTAGATTTTATCTATGTGAGTATTGTAAGCAAAACATCTTAAAAACCAAGCCACTTGCTTATTTTGTGAAGTTTACTCCTTAAGAATCGATTTTCATATATGGCGCGCGATACACAAATTACATAGATGGGAAGCAAAATCGAGTGTTAACAAAAAGTGAGGTCGGTTTGTTTTGAAATAATAGAACAGTTTAACAATGGAAATTAAATGTGGGATGTTATATCGTTTGTTTCATTGGAGTGGAGGAGCGTTTGGAGCATAGGTTCAGGGTTCGATTCTGCTCAAAGTTTTCCGATTTTTTCTTTTCAATTTTTTTTTGCTAATTATTTATGTAGCCGACCAAATATTTTACTTTGAATATTTCGTTATATCACCTAATATTTTTTCTATTTATGTGCAACAGATTTAATCAAACTGATTTTCTCTAAATCTGAACTGAAAAGAAGCAAAACTTCCAGACTAAATACAAATTTAGAACCATTCTCAATTTAAGCAACATTTTTTGCTAAATCAGAAGTAGAACTTAAGTTGCCAGAATAGGCGATATTATCAGAGTTCTTACCTGTAAACAGTAAAATTAAAATAAATTTCAATCCTTCAATAAGGATTTATTTAACTTATGTTCGATTTTGGAAGGAGTAAATTAGCTGAATTTTTGCAAGAATATCAAATATGTAGCCCCAAGCAGTTTACAAAAATTATCGTTAAATAAATTCATAAATTTTTAATTTGACAAAGTGCATAAATTGCCATAAGCGGAAATTTAAATAATCCTCCCGCATAATCCTTAAAGTGCATGCAAGCATCATTATTTAATGTGCACATTGCATAATAAATATGTAGTCACAGCACTACACATAAATCACGTGTCCAATTTATTTTTTCTAAGCATTGATTATTTTCCATATCATCTGGTCTCAAGAATTTTTTTTTTGTTTTGTTTTATGTTTCTATTAAATACAATACATAAAAGGGTATCAAACATTTTTTTTTCCTTGTACATAATTGAAATTTAATGAATTTTTGTTTTTGTTTGTACCCTATTTAATTGGATATTAAAAGGACGACTATCGGTACAAGATTTATGTTTACTAATAGAAACCATGCTAAAAAGGGTAAGTTTATTACATAAAAAATAAAAAAAATAACCTAAGATAAGTGTTTTGGACATATTTTTTTAAATTTTAATTATCAAAATTACACAGCCGTGCACAATTGGGGGAACAAAGGAAAACCACCCATATTTGCCGCATCACACAAAATCCCGATAAGAAAAGATGTAAATTATAATATTAGCTCAGTGGAATAAATAATTTATTTAAAATTAGTTAACAATTTATGTACGTATGTTTGCAAAGTAAAACAACAAAACAATACCACAAACCATTTTCTTATTGTTGTTGTGATGAAACTCCTTTTTTATGTTCTAAAAGCTCATTACAATTTTTATACAACGCACAAGAACTGTTTTAACATGGAGAAAAAAAAAATGAAAAACTTTCAAACAATTCACAAAAAAAAACCCTAAATGAGATTTCCTAGTTTTCCATTTTTTATTGTTTGTTCACAAGCATACGGCGGCATAAAAACACTGTTCGCTATGTTTTGCATAAGTTTTTGCTACTGCTAGGATAGAAACTATACAATGAAATGGTAGAAAGATGTTTTAAATATACAGCATACTAGGTAATTTATAGTTTGTCGTATTTGTCACTGCGTGTTGATTTTTAATTAGTTGTTAAACTATTCATAACTATATACGGATAGTTTTGTTGGTGTAAAGTCACAAAAACCTAGAAAATAACATTGCATTCTTTACAATATTTTGTGTTATAAGGAAATAAATACCGGATGGATATTATAAACCGTGTTCTGGATTTAAAACAGGTCGTCGGAGTGCATACGAAAAACAGTTAAATTGCAGGTTAATTAAATTCAAACATTTTCTCGAGAACAAACTGATAGTGTTCTCAATTTATGTTCATCATATTTTATTATGAAATTTGAAAATTACACTTTACTAGTTTGAAAACACAAAACTAATTTGCAGTTGAGGCATAATCGAAAAATAATTAAAACTAAATTGTGGGTGACAAAAAAAAAAAAATATGGATCGGTTTGTTGGAATAGATATATTAAAATGCTGCCCGTTACAAAACCCAGATGAAGCTCAGTTGTTTCCACTTCTGCATGTAAATCTATACGAAATTTGGATATAAAAAGTGTGTCAATCTGGTCCCCTGAGTCCAAAAGATTGGGTTTCGAACTGGTGTCTGCTGGTTTATCTGTCAGTCTGTCTGTCAGTTTGTCTGTTAGCCTGTCTGTGTCCTCTCTACAGCGCGGTTGGTTTAACCAATCAAACTATAATTTTATATTTAAGAATTTTTTATAAATCGTGAGATGCCAGTGAATTTTAGAGGAAATCGGCCAAATAGGAAGTGGCAACTATCTCAAAAAATATGGTTTACAAATATTCCAAAAAAAACTTTAAAAAAATGTTAAATTGACCCGTTTGTAAAAGGAGTTACACCTTAAGGAAGTACACCTCAATTTTTTTTTTTCAATTTAAAATAAATATCTTGCAACTTCGCCGGAAATGTCACATCGATTATTCTTAAATTTATATAATATTTGTAGAAAGTGAGTCTTCCGATTTTATTGACAGCTAGATTGATTTCAATACAACTGTTAATACAAACTCAATTTGTTCTCGTGCAACATACTCGTACTCATCGAATAACAAGCTGTATGCCATGTTGATTTCATCTGGGACTTTATATGAAGATGCTTCAAATTATTAAACGACAATGTTTTCTGTTGGAGAAATAGGTGTTCTGATATAGATATAGACACCGGTGTGAAGTTCTTGGAATTTTTATGCGAGTGTACATTGGAATGTTTTCGGACACATTTGAAAATCTCGTCTCGTCACCAGTAATAATTCGTTTGATGAATGTAGGGTTCATCAGCTACGTTGGGAAGCATCTCTTTTGTAACCTCTACTCGACGTTCTTTTTGCAAAAAATTCAGGTCTTTCGGCATTAGTCGAGCGGCAACGCGTTTCATACCTAAAACATCAACCAAAATGTGTTCAGTCGATCCATAAGAGATGTTGAGAACCTCTGATATTCACTTTTTCTATATTACCGTCGTTAACAGAGGTGGATGGACGACTCGCATGAGCCACGTTTTCTACGACCTCACATCCCTCACTGAATGCTTTATACCACTCAAATAATTGCGTTCTCGATAGCGTAAACTCCCCAAAACACTTCTGCAACATTTTCAATGATTCCGTAGCCGTAATTCCATTGAAAACATAAAATTTCAAGCAACTCGTTGCTCAAGTTTTTCTTCCACAGTAAAAATCGCCAGACAAACTTTTTGCGTCGTAAACAAATGGCTGCCAAACTCACACTAATGCATGTATTCTGCTCAAACGTCACACCAATGTCAAAGAAGGTTGTACCAACTTAGAAAAAAAAAAATTTACCGATTCGGTTTACGCGCGCGGTTTAAATGGACCAGTCCGGATCAAACTTGATCAGATGGTATAATGTTTATTTTGCACTAATTCACTTTTTAAATTACTCGGTTTAATTTTCACACTATTGTATTTCAAATACGAATAATCTAATTCGTTCTCGTTCACTTTTAATAAATTCAAACGAAAACTTCTAAAAATTTCATGACTTTTCCACAAGAATAGTCTAGAAACATTTAGATCAGTTTTTCCATGGAAAATTCCAATTTAGTACAGTAATCTTTTCGCTTAACTTATTCTATTCAACCCTAGGTGTCACCGTAACAATATTGTAAATGCAAAACTGTTACACTGACGCGACATTTAGGCGAAGTATTTTTGTAGTCGAATTATTATAATCTTATTAGATGGATCGGGTAGTGAAAATGTTTTGTATGAATTTTTGGTATTTTTGTGAAATAAGTGCGTTCTATTAATTGTGGAATTTTTGTTGTGTTTATAAATAATGTTTCGGTACACCTAGAGTAGAATAAAATAAGTTGATTAATAGCGCATAGTTTTACTGCATGAAAATGGAATTTTCCATGATAAAACTGTTCTAAATGTTTCTAGACTATTCTGACTGGAAAAGTCATAAAATTTCTAGAAGTTTTGGTTTGAATATATAAAAAGCGAACGAATTGAATTAGATTATTAGTATTGGGAAAGCGATACTGTAAAGATTAACGAATGAATTAAAAAGTGATTTAGTGCGATATAAAAATTATAAGTATGTATTCAATAAAATTGTGCGAAAATTATAATAAGTGATTTTGTGAATTTTTGCTAATAAATTGTGTTGGGTTAATTTTTAGTGTTAAATAGATAAATTCGTTGGTGATAAACTGAATTGTTTTGTTTTATTGATAATCCAGTGATTCGAACACAAAGCGTTGTTAGGTGACAAAGCGAAAGCGTAATAAAACAAAATGATCGAACACTCACATTTCTGTCGGTTGGGCGATATTTTAAAATTTACAAAGACATTTTTATATGACTAAATCAAAAATAAGAAAAGATTCAACAAGAATCAATTTAATAAATTTTGGCGGTTTTTCACTCTTTTGTATTCTTAAAATATTGGCCCAGTGACACCTAGGTTAGAATTAAGTAGTTGCTACATCTGCATAACATTTAGGCGAAATTGCTTCGGTCTAAATATACCAAAGTATTGAAATCCTGCCAAAAATGACGAACAATTTGATTGGTCCAAAACCACTTTTCTCGATATTTTGAAAGTCCCTGAGTCTGAAAAAGCAAAACAAAAAAAAATATTCGTTCGTCTGTCTGGATGCCTAGACATCCATGGTATCTCGAGAACCCCTTGTTCGATTTGATTTTTTTTTTTCGCCAATCTGTTTCTATGGTTAAGGCGGAGAAATGAAATGCTTTTGGATACTGTACGTCAATAGGGTGGGCAGATAGCCATACGAATTGACCAAAAACACCTGGTTATATAAATATTTACGATTTTTGTAGATATGCTGATTTGAGTATTGAATTGTTGATTTGAAGGTTAAGTTAAGGGCTAATTTGCGGGTGGAGTTGAAGTTGAGTTGGAGTTGAGTTGGCGTTGGATTAGGATGTAGTGAGCAGTTAACCAATTTTGTATATATGCTGGTTTGAGGATTGAGTTTGGCGTATGGTTTGCGGTTGAGTTGAGAGTTGAGTTGGGTTCCGTTTGCGGGTTGAATTTGGGCTGGATAGGAGTTGGATTAAGGTGTAGTAAGCAGTTAAACTTGATTTGTGATTTTTTTTATAAAAATTGTATTGAAATTTTCAATATCTTATCCGATTTTGATGGAATTTATAGATGTTCTGAATATGTCCAATTAGGACGGAACTTTTGACTATTTCTTAACTGGTTTGCGTGAAATTGGACATCTGCGATGAAAATGGGTTTCTAAAATGATTTTTGGATCTAGTTCTTGAATATGGCTAAGTAGGATGGAACTTGGCTATTCCTTAACCGATTATGATGAAATTTGACATTTGCGTTGGAACTTGGCTATTCCTTAGCCGATTTTGATTAAATTGACAAGTATTGAGGGTTGGATTAGGTTCCTATTGCCGGTTGAATCAGGGTTGAGTTGGGGTTGGATTAGGCGTTAGTGAGCACTTGAGCAATCTATATATAGGAAAATCTCACTACAATGGAAATCGACAGGACCAAAAAGTGGTCCGTTGTAGTGAATTTTATGTCTTTTCTCTTTGAATAATAATTACACAACACAATTAGTTTTTACTTGGTTATACTTTTATTTATCTATTTATATGACTGACGATCTTCTTTTACCATGTCCTGTTCCTATGTCTCTGTGTCATTCTCTGCCCGGAAAACAAGTTACAATCTTTTTTTATATAATTACTCATCAATACTTAATACAATAATTTGAAACTGCAATTCACAATTCACATACAAAATATATATAATTTAGGGGTTTCCAAAATATTTAACAGTGAGTTGTCGGTTAGCTGAGGATTTCTGATTTTTTTTTTGTATAGAAATTTTATTGGTCTTATCCGATATGTTATCCGATTTTGATGAAATTCAGCATTTCTAATGGAAATGGGATTCTAAATGATTTTTACACAAGTTTTGGAATATGGCGAAGTAGGATGGAACTTGGATGTTCCTTAACCGAATATGATAAAATTTGACATGTTCATTGGAAATGGGATTCTAAAATAATTTTTAGAAGTTCTGGAATATGGCTAATTAAGACAGAACTTTTCTATTTCTTAACGGATTTTAGTGAAATTTGACACCTGCGAAGGACTTGAATGATTTTTTGGATAAAGTTCTAAAATATGATGGTATGATTATATGACGGTATAATGATATGATAGTATGATAATATTATGTACGATGGTACGATGGTATAATGGTACCATGGTATGATATTGTGGTAGTATGATGGTGTGATGGTATGGTGGATTGATGGTAATGATATACATCATGGTGTGATAGTTCGACTTTACTATGGTACGATTGTATGGCTGTATGGTGGTCTAATGGTATAGTCTCATTATGGTAAGATATTATGGAATAATGATAATTATGGTGGAATAATAGTTTAAGGTTATGATGGTATGGGAGTACGTATGCCAAGGGTAGAGAGTTGAGATTTCGTTCGAGCAAAGTTGAGTTGAAGTGAATTAGGATTTAGTTAGCTTGTATGGTGAAGTGTGTTGTTCGGTTGGGGGATTATTTAAGGTTTGATTTAGAGTTAGGTTAAGGGTTGATTTGATGATTGAGTTGATGGTTGGTTTGGCGATTATTTTTGTGATTTTGTTGCGATTGAGATGCCGGCTGAGTTGTAAATTAAGATGAAGGTTGAGCTGAAGATTGACTTAAGAGGTTTATTCCAGGATTGATTTGGAAGTTGAATTAATCTAGACCGTAGTTCTGATCACCTCATGAGGTTTCAGCCTTTTATATTTTTGATACTTGAATATTATTTAGTCTAAAGAAGAAAAATATTTACTTTAAAGTTTTCATTTTTAAATTAAAATCAAATTTTTATTTTATTTAAAATCTTTTGGTTGTTAGAAAAATTTAAGTCATTTTTTTAAGAAGATAATTTTCAATTTTTTTTTAGAGTATTAATTATTTTCTAACCGTTTCCGAATATTATTTGATGGCTCTTAATCCCCAACCAAAATAATGAAATGACTCATTCCAATTCTCAGTATGAAAATGATATTTTAAAAGTATTGAAAAGCTAATACAATTTAATACAACATACCAATCCTTGATAATATAGGCAAATACGCACCAAAAACACTTTTCTTGTTATTCATACCAACAACTTCTATATCCTAATTAAATTTGTAAATTAAAAATGAACGCTTCAGGCATTTCCAAAATTACTTATTCGTCTTAGTTTTCTTCTTCCCGACGTACGAGTAACTTACAACAACAACAAAAAAAAAATACTCGTAACTCATCTTTTGTGTTCTTGTGTACAAATGTAAATACAATTTCCTTAGTGCTCAGAGCGAAAAAAAAATCGAAGGTTTTTACAAATTTATAATTTTGCGAATGATTTTTAATTAAATTTTAATTTATTATTTCGATAGAACAACAATCGAGAGCTTTGAATCGAATTATTTGTTGTTTTATCAGAAACATTTTAATGTATTTCGCGCCCACATAACAGTATGCTAATCAGTTGTTTTTTTTTTTAAATATATTTCCAGGTAAATTATAGAAGCTCAGAGATAATGAATAGATGTAATCAAAAGGTAAAATTTTTTCATTTATATAACAAGAAAATGTTAATGATAATATTTATTTACAACATTAAATTTTAGAGTGTAATAAAATCATTACGAAAACGTGGTCATTCCCCTATACAAATGTAGCATCATCGACAGCTTTTAAAAAAAATTTATAAAAATCGCACCAAGCTTTTCTTTTTTTTATTTTTTCCATGTCTGATTTAATTAAAT
Organism: Tipula helvola; assembly: GCA_963556165.1. Classification (NCBI taxonomy): domain Eukaryota; kingdom Metazoa; phylum Arthropoda; class Insecta; order Diptera; family Tipulidae; genus Tipula; species Tipula helvola. The sequence continues at coordinate 36,921,521 of OY744482.1, read as the reverse complement.
AAAAAATGGGAAAATAGAAATAAAAATTTGTATTCATCATTTTTTATTTTTGTGTTCGGGGCAAAATTGGACACACAAATAGAAAATACGTTGAATGACTAATGAGAGAATATAATCAGTGGAGAGAACTGTGTAAATGTAAATACGAAATAACAAAATAATTAAAATTAAATTAATTTTTGTTTTTTTTTCGTCGAAGCTTTTTTTTTATTTTGATAACTTTTTTGTGAATAACTTTCATTGTTAATTAAAATTTTCCTTACACTGATGTCGTTTTGATTTTGTCTTGTTTTCGCGGATGTACAAACTGTTGTTGTTGACTTTGATGTAACAGGCAGGAGTGATGGAAAATTATTGATAACAGTTTTTCCTTTTAATTGCATTAAATGCTTGTTGTCTGTTGCTGTTCTTATATTGATAGGTAAATTTTGTTTTGAATGGATATCGAATGGATGCAACAGGATGATGCAGTTGAAATTCTTTAGAAAAGCAAATTGTTTTAATTTAGTAAAAAATGAGAGAAAGAATACCCAAGAAGACTTAGGACCGGTTTTTTAATTCAAAATTAAATGTTAAAAGGATCGTCAGCCTTTCCGTTGATCTAGAATAGATTTTAAAACCATGTTTTAGGAAGCAGTTATTTCAAATTTTACCAGGAGTATCACATAGAAAGAGACTTGATAATTTTGAATATAGGAACTAAAAAATCGCCTTGATCTTAAGAGTTATTCTGGCGATATTGCATTAAAATGATTCCTCTTCGCTGAACTAAATTTGCTCAACCGACCCACACCATACTGTTTCACTAACCATTGTTACACTCTCAGTAATAAGAGAATTCATCCCGTTCATCCTTCCGTTAAGACTGAGAACCGACAATAACAACACTTCAAAACAACAACAGACCACAAAAGCAGTTTCAAAAGGCCTCTTTCAACTGACAACCGCAAGTAATACTTGGTGGCTCGCAGAAAACGCTGGATTAATTTAGAAAAATCTTGGATTATTATAATTTTGTTCCAAATAAAGTGTTTTCAATTTTCTCAAATACTACGAGCTTTCAAACTAGGGTCTCTCAAATGGAACCCCGAGATCTTGTTTTCTGTATCAAAAGTATGATTGGGAAATCCAGGATTACCTGGCTTTCGATTTATTTATTTTATGATAAATCTTGTTAAACCTCGGTTTAAGAGACTAATTGGGGGTTAAAAAAAAAATATAGAGTTCGGGAATATGACAAATTTGGGATAAACTCTGTGTTTTCTAAACTGATTGTGATGAAATTCGATAAATACGACGTGAAATCGTTAAAGAAATCACCAAGATCCTTCCTAATTGGCCATTTGCCAGAACGTTATTTTATTGCTAATAAAATAACAAATTCAGGCCGATTATGATTGAAATGAAATTCCAAATCGGCCTGAATTTGACTTAAAAATGCTATTGATGGATAAACTTGTTTACGGGATATTTAAAGTTCCTACATTCGAATCTAAGGGACAATCGGAAATCAGAGATAGGCCAATCTCCAGTTAGGCTCATAAACCTAGCTTTTACTGTAATGGGTTATTCCTATTCTGTTAAACGAGTGTTTAAAAAAAAAATCGAAAACCGGGAAATCCCGAAGTCTCTTGATCACACTTATGAGCCAAAAACGGGATTCCGTTTTGGCAAACCCTATTTCCAATACTAAACAACACCTCTAAGTGTTTTTGTAAGATTCTGAAACGTTTAAACATAAACAAGTCAGTGGTCCTGGCGGTATTCCACCCCTAGTTTCGATATTTTTAAACTTTCCGTCCCACATATTTCAATGCCGGTCTTCCCCACGGTTATATCTCCAACTCTTTTATTAATCATGCCCCTCTACTCTCCTTAATTCGCTTTACAGCAAAACTGAACTGATATCTTCCCTTCAACAAGTTGTCGACAAAATCCTTCAATGCGGAACACACAATATCACATAAATGTAGGTAAATGTCTGTAACTTTTGAGCTTCTTACGTACACATTTCGATTTTTTTAAATAATTTGATGGGAATTAGTGTAGATAAATGGTTAAATTAAATAATTCGTAAACGCGCATCCGAGGGGTCGGTCACCTGGATCTGAGAGAGCAAATATTTTGTATCACCTTTTGAAGGTTCCACTGAAAAAATAACATAACCCCATTAAAAAAAAAAATGAAATTTTGGGGCCATATTTTACTAATGAGCAAGTTTTTGTAGTATCTTCGTAGGAGTTTAGGCCCGTAGACCTAGAGGCCCTCGATTTTTTTTTTTCTATCAAAATTCCTATTTAAAAAAAAAACACGGGAACGAGTTTAGATAATTGGTTCAATGAAATTAATTGTATACTCAGATCCGAGAGGTCGATCCTCTTGGATATAAGTTAGTTTAAATTTTGTTCACATTATCTGCCGCCTTTTACTCGTATGAGTCAGTCGAAAGGCAAATATTCTTCATGCCAACGGCGCCAGAATTCTTGTAGAATGTTTTGAAGCATGATGAGTAGTAATGGTTCCAGTATAAGTGTCAGAGAGTAGCCTATTATAAAATGTGCTGGAGTTAATGGCTCGTCTCTGTCATCTCGGATTAAGAATCCCTTCGATCTCTTTTAACACTGTTCCTAAGGAGTTCCCCATCTGTTGGTATGGTGTCACTTATAACCCGCTTGAAGCGAAATTTTGTGGATTTTACGGTATTTTCCCACAAGGCGCCACAATTGGGATCCGTTGGAGGTAATACATGCTATTTGATGCCTTGATCAGTCGTCCAAGTACACGGTTTCTAGACTGCTCTGAATGGAGCAATTTTGTTAGTTCTTGCGTGTTAGTGTTTGTTAGAAATTTCCGCAACACCGCAATGAACGACTCAGTACTGAGATCCGTAACCAATTCAACATGAAGAGCTTTGGTGGCCATGCATGTGAAGATTCACAGATATCTCTTGATTACTTTGGAACTTCTTATGTGAGCTTCTTTTTTAAACGGATGGCACTTCACACACTGGTTGATTGTTCTCTTCAAAAGATACTTTCTTCGGATAATATGGAACTTCTTTTATATACCCAACTATTTTAGACAGGCCAGCATGAACCACTTTACGATAAAAATGATGTGGCTTATTAGAATAATTACTTAAACGAATGGATTCAATGTCAGCTCGAAATTTTTGAAACTGCTCATATCTAATTATACAGCTCTCAGCATTATTTAATTCATCCACTGTGATAATTCCGACTACTTGTGGTAGGATTGATACGAGCTACGATTCTTGATATTATCGGATATTTTAACACTCTTGAAACCATCCCGACCAATTGCTGTTCAAACTTATTAACGTTTTAAATTAAATGCGACATAGGGTCTGCAGGAACACTTAATACTTCTAAGTGAACCTCTGGGATGAGTAATGCTTCGGTTGATAGCCAAGAAGGCCCCTTCCACTATAAGATGTTGTCCCCATTAATCCTGTTCGATTTGCAATATATGTTGGCCATAATTTCGGCGGTTTCGAGAGCCAGTCTAATATTATGGAAGGCTCGGTATAATAAAACTGTCTTGATTTGGTTTTCAACTTGAGCGCGGTTGTGACAGTTTCCATTACGACTTTAAGAGTAAACTACGCAACTTTAAGAGTAAAGTGACAGCGCACAGCTCTAGCTTCGAGATGCATACTGTCTTTACAGGCGCTACTATAGTTTTCGCTGTGATGTATCATTACTTGTGAATATATCTAGCACTGCGGCGTAGGCGTCTTTGGATGTGTCGGCTCCCAACGATTGAAAAATACTGGGTGAGTCGGAAACTTCGTTTAATCGTTGTCGTGCTTTCTGGTACGGTCATCCTGAATTTAAATACACTGCGGACATTATGTATGTGATGGTTAGCAACCGGTAGTGCTTCATTTGAAATTCCGGTGATTCCCTCCAAAGTACATTTTTTCACTGTCCGCGCTGAACAAGAATTGATGCTTCCTGTATCTTAATAAGATCTCAAAAAGGCTTTGCAGTACTGTTATACTGACAAGTAGTTCGTTTTCTGAGACCCATTAAAAACAACTGACAGCTTTGCCGGATTTAAACCTTTAAATACGTCATGATGAGGCAAATAAAATGTTTGATCAGCTTGTCTTCTAACTTAGTTATGTGGTGTGAGGACCATATGTTCCAATTGTTGGTATTCTGGCATAAATTGCTTAGATTGAGCTTATTTTCAACCGGTTCCTTTATGAATGACTTGGTTGATCCTGAATCCAACGACACTAGAATGACATGGCAATTTTTGTAACTATCTTGCACTTCAACTACCAACATGGCTGACCACAGCTGACGCAGCTCGTGGATAGTTGAGAATTGATTGCTCTGGCTTCGGTTGTAGCTCGTTGGTTGTCGACTTTATTTTCATTAAGAGAAAAATGAACAAGACTATGGTGCCTATGTTTACAGATATGGCATGTTTTCCGGGATTGGCTTTGATAAACGGTATGGTTTTCTCCGAAACCAATGAAGCACCGTTGTTTTTCAAAAAACTTTCTTCGGTCAGAAAGTCACATTGATTGAAAACGCTAGAGTTGAAGTTGACTCGATATGTAAAACTTTCGATGACTGGTGGGGTTTGTTGTTTGGCTTTCGGATTGTTGATTCGCCATCTTCTTCTTCTTCCGCTGGCGCTACATCCCATGAAGGGATTTGACCGCCTCAACGATGCTCCTCCAAATATTTCGATCCCCCACAAGAGAACGCCAGGCACGGTGACCGAGTGTGTATAGGTCCCTCTCAGCGTCGTCCATCCATCTGGTAGGTGGTCTCCCACGAGGTCCTACTTTCGCTGGTGCCGACTCCAAGGCCTGTTTAGTGGTCCGATTTTGTGAACGTAGTACGTGCCCAAGCCATCTCAGCCTTGACGATTTTGTGAATCCTATGATGTCGACTTTATCGAGATCATTTCTGATCTCGCGATTCATTCGCATTCTGTACGTGGCTCCCTCTTTAATGGGACCGAGAATTCTTCTTATCATCTTATGCTCAGTTACAGCGATTTTCTGGATGTTTTGCGCTGTTAGTGTCCAAGACTCGCAACCAAAGGTGACAACTGGTCTTATCAGCGCCTTGTAGATGTCCAATTTTATTTTGCGCGATATATGAGGAGACTTGAAAATTTTGATATTGGCGTAAAATGCTCGGTAGCCTGCTGCGATCCTCGATGAAATGTCTACAGAAACGGAGTTTTGCTCAGTGATCAGTGATCCTAGGTATTTAAACTCATTCACCTTTTCATATTGATTATCTCCTGAAATGAAGTCCCCACGAGTCTGCCTTCTCGCGGTCACCATGTATTTGGTCTTCGCTTCATTGATCTGAAGGCCTATTTGTTGGGCTGTTAATTCCAATGGGAGGAGGACCTCTTTCAGAGAGATGATGTTGCGACCCAGAATGCAGATATCGTCAGCGTATGCTAATAGCTGGGTTGATTTATAATACAGGCAGCTACGCTGTGCTATATTAAGCTGACGAATGACATACTCTAATTATAGATTGAATAGAGTTTGAGCTATTGGGTCTCCTTGCCGCACTCCAGATGTTATCTCGAAGGCATCCGAAATTTTACCTTCTATTAGCACCTTACATATTGAGCCATCCATTAAAAGCTGGCACATTGAAACCAATTTTGACGGTATGCCCAGGTAGGACAATACGTTCCATAACGTATTCCTCTTAATGCTGTCGTACGCCTGTTGAAAGTCTATGAATAGACTGTGTACAGGGATGTCCTTTTCATAGCATTTCTCCAGCAAAATCCTCAGCGTAAAAGTTTGATCGGTCGTTGATCTATTTGGACGAAAACCACATTGATAATCACCCAAGATCCTCTCGCTATAAGTTGATAACTTTGCTGCGACTACGTTAGCCAAAACCTTGTAGCCTGTGTTCAGCAAAGCTATACCGCGATAGTTGTTGCAGTTCAATCGATCTCCCTTTTTATGAAGGGGACATATAAGAGCCGTCTTCCACTCTACTGGGATTCGCCATCGATTTAGCAAAAAATCTTAAACTTCTTTCCGACATCGGAAAGTCGTCATCAGCGTGTCTTTTCGTCAAGACGTTCCACTGCCATAAATATAAGCCACGGATCTCGGGCTTCGGCTTCCTTGCCTAATGATTTAAGGCTCCTCACTACTTCGTCGATGTTGTCATTGAATGCAACAAGTTGTTTAGCAGTTGCTTTAGTAACTTCTGCTTGGTCGATGATCTATACGATGGACTGCCTCTGGTACTAGGTAGGTGTCCCCCCGTTTTTTCTCTTCTAAAATTTCGATTTTGAACAAAAAATCAAGGGGATGAGTAAATGGTTAAATGAAGTTTGTGACATCTTTTATTTTTCAGCAGGTTTTCATAGTATTTTCGGAGGAGCCGGACTCCTGGATCTAGGTGCTCCGAACAAATGTTTTCTCTAACACTTCGATTTTTGTTTTAAATAATTTTGACGTGAATAAATTTAGATAAAAGGTTAAAAGAAATAATTTATATTACCGGATCCGAGGGGTCGGTCCCTTATGTTAAAGGTAAACTACGACCCCTCGGATCCGATTTTGGTTTCGTTTTCTTATAATTATCTGCTAGGTTATGCCGCGTTTCATAAAAATTCTGGTCGATTCTAGACAACCCTTCCGAAACTTTTGAGCCTTATTTAAATTTAGATGGTCGTGATGTTGATTTACAGGTGTCTAAAAGATGAACACATTTTATAATCACCATTGAACGTGAGCCGATGTAAATTTTAAACGAAATTAATTTCGAACGACTTTCTCGGGAATTTTTAAATTTCGTCAACCTAAAACCACGATATCATCCAGGGAAACTTTAGTAATGAATAAATCATGGTCCTTGTTGTTTATGTAAATACTAGCAGAACCATAAGATCCAGGTGTCCCTCCTCCGGCTAAACGTCCTATTCCATTACCTTGTGAATATTCCTTAGTAACAAATCCGGTCATTTCTTTGACGACGATGTCTTTCAATGGCTACACTAGATTTCCGTCATCAGGTGGAGATTTAACAACCAACAGATACCAGGTCGTGACTATATTCACTACATATCTCACGAGCTGATATCGTCTACTTTGTATCCACGTATTATTGAATTTCTCCATTAATCCTAGAGTTTCTGTTTAACACGTACCAATCCGAGCTTCGACTGAATGCTGAATCCTTCTCAAAAACCGCAAACCGCACAGTAGCATGTACCAACTGTCTTACTCACTTACATAAAATTTGTTCGGCTATCTTTATCATGTTTATTCACTCGAGTTACCAGCTACATGACACCTATGGCATTTATGTCACTGGAATTGAATTTTAACTTCCTCGTAACGTCCAAACCGACACTCTTGATATGCTCTTTGCACATATGCAGTTTTTCGCACAGAGGTTAACTAAGCGTATACGGTTGGTTTTCTGCGTTCTGGGTTAACTTCACATACATCCAATTAGAACGGAACATGGTTTTTTCTTAACAGAGTTCGAAAAAAAAAATCGACCTCTTGAACGTCCGATGAACCATGTATAAAGTGATTCGGCGTGAGCGCTTCTCCATCAGCCGCCGCGGGTTAGTAGGTTATTGACCTTAGTTAATACAAGTTTCGTTTCACGCTGCGCACCATTCGTTCCCAAGTTCATCCAAAGTGAGGTGATGCTGGTGGGATAAAGCTCCACTTAAACTTCGACATATGTTCATGCGCTTCTTCATACTTCAGTTTGGAAAGCTCCTGCTGCAATTCTTTTTCTGCACCTTTGAAATTTGTACTATTATCGGTGAATACTTGAATTGGGTTTCCTTAACGTGACCTGATCCAAATTAGGCTTTGGATAAAGCTATCGGTTGCAAGACTTGCCGCAATCTCTGAGTGTACGGCTCGGGTCGTCAAGCACGTAAATAAAACTCTTCAGCATTTTTCTTTGCGTAGTGTCACTGTTACAGTTATTGGTAAAAAGTAATATATTCCTACACAGCTGAATATCCTTCTGTATGATAGCAACGGACATGAGCATAGGAAGTGATCCAAAGTCTCCTCCTCCTCTTCGTCCATGCAACTTCTACAAAAGTCATTCATCCTTCTCGCATGTTCCCCAAAAAGGCAGTGACCTGTCATTATTCCTATGACCCATCCTATTGCTCGTCTTCTCAGGGATACTAATACCTTGGAGTGCCGCAAGTCCAGTTTTGGCCAAACCTGTTTTGCTACCCTGCACGTGAGAGTGTTGATCCACTCATTTGTCAAGGCGATTGCCTTTTCACCCGTCTTCTAATCTTAGACTCTCCCAGCTCCAAGGTAATAATCCTGCTTACCAGCATCTGATTTATTAACCTACTTACAGAGCAGTCAACCTTCAAAAATGACAATCGTTCCATGATCGCCTTCGTTTTTACATTATTAAAAGCACCCTCAATATCAAGAAATGCTAACATACAGAACTCTTGCGAGTATATTGACTTCTCAATCGTGCGTACTAGATCGTGCAGAGCTGTGTCCACCGATTTTCCTTACAGTACGCATTAGTTCCAGGCTCCATCGAGCCATCAAAGCTTCCCGGAAAGTGGGTATTAATGAGAAGCTTCAACGATCTCGCACTTAAAGCTGTCCATGACCCGTCTGGTCTAATTAAGTAAATATGACTAGTTGGGTTAGTAGATAGAATCTTCCTAAGGCGAGAAATCTCAGAGACTTCCTCCATTCTATAACAGAAGAGTCTCTAAGATCCCCTTTGTACCTTCCTCAATTCTTTTTTGTACTTTCTTAGGACCTCCTTATAAGAGTCCCAGTCCCGAACCTGCCTCGTGCTCTTTGCTTTATTAAAGGCTATCTTACAGGCCTTCCGATAGGCCAATAACAACTCTACGTCAGTATCTTGAACGCGCTTGCTCGGCTATCTCTCGATGGGTCCGTCCGACGTCCTCTCCCGGCCCGTCCTCCGAGCGCATGCCTACCTCATCCTTTTTGAAAACGTTCAGAGTGATCGACACGAAACCGAAGCTGATCACTTTCTCTCTGAAAAGAGAGTAAGGGACTCTGTATTGATCAGCATGATTGCCATTCTGAAGCCCCTTTTAGCCTCCTCCTGTTTGAAAATTTTCCAGCATTTCGCTGGAATCTCAAGGACCGATTCTGGCTTGTCCGGTTTGGTTAGTAACCAGACGCGTGCCCTTAGTTTACTCGAAATTTCTTCCTTGCAAACTGCCTCAAGCCTCGCGCCTATCCACACCTCACCTACTTCGGGTATTGCCTTTTTATAAAGATCCACCAATCTCTGATCCGAGCACGCAGTTAACTTAACGCGCCCTTGGTGCCATTGACTGCTTACCCCTGCCACTGAGGAGGTAGCTCCACCTTTAAGGTAAGAGCTACTTTTTTCCTTACATTTTTCCTGTTTTTCAAGGGTACCGGCTCCCTTATTTTGGTTTATTAGTTCATCCATAATGTTCCTACGAGTGTCGGAGAAATATTGGTCCACCTACGCAGAGATCCATATACGCAGGTAAGGCCAAATACAACTGGAGGTAGCCAGGTATCCAGAGGGCTTTGTTAGCCGATCATCAGCCTGGGTTGCATAACACCTTAATCCAGCCCATTGGCTCACCAAGCAACCCGTTCCCAGCATCCCCGCCCCCATCCATACTTCATCCAACCATTCACCCATCCATATGGATATCCCAAACCAATAGCCATAACCAACAGTGCCATTCTTTTTCGGTTGACTTTTGCAGGCATTCAGATATTCTGAGCGCCACGAATTGTTTGTATTGTTAGGCGTCAGACTTGATCCAGCTCAAAACTGCCTTTGAGTCAGACCAGAAGAATCGTGATTCTAAGGTGGTACTATGTCTCTTCTCGACTGTTTGGGCAAGAAGCGTTCCCAGATACCATTACCCTGATACTTCGTGAACCTGATTCAGTTGAGTTAACCACTTTCCCCACTTGTTATCGAATTCATCACTAATGAGTTCGTCCCATTCTATACCGCCGCGCCATTTGGAGCACCATCTTCGCTTGTATCGTCAAATTTGGTAGTAACCCTAGTGGGTCAAACATCGACATAATTATACTCAGAAATTGTCTTTCGGTCGGTACCTTCGAACCGTCAATTATTGCCGGGTTAATACGATTTTTGTTAACTTTGAATTTGAACCGGTCGAATCATTATGAAATATTGGTTTTCCGGTATTTCTGCAGCCATCGCCAAATTTTTCAATCACCTGCCTTGAGTTACTCAACCAACTTCTTATAATGAAGCCGGCTGTTGCATGGATTTTCATCACTTGCTCTATCGTAGTAATTGCCTCTTTTTCCATCGGAAAACTATCCAGACAATCGTCCATGTGATTTTCAATGATTGCCATTACAGCACTTGGAAATTGCGGTCGAAATTTTTCTGAATTGCTGTTTTCTGGCTTAGCATTAACGTTCAAGTCCCGCCATAGAAAGCGCTGAGAATCCTGGTCGGTATTATTGACCGTGATCTGGTGAAACATTTCTCGCTCCTGCTATTGCTACCCTCTCTTGTCTGAATTTGAAAATAACATCGACCAATTACGGCAATTGGTTCGGACTTACCCGTGCCTTGTCTACCGTTTTGATTTTACTCTTGCGAGGTGCTGGGAATAGAAAGTCGCCTGTTGCTCACCCAGCTTTACTATAGGAAGGCTAAATAAAACTGGAGGCTGCCTGGTATCCAGAGTCTGCATATATGAACTGATTAACCTAACAGCCGTTCATACTTCGGTATATGCTGTTCCACTTTAGATTAGGGTTTTTTGTCAAGGTTTTCTCCTTTAGCGCCGTTCTTTAGCCTGTCCCAAAAGGCCACATTCTGCCTAATGGTTCCAGTTACCAGTGGTTGCCGTGAGGAGGCAGTACATACACTTTCGCCTATTGGAAGGTTATGGAACTGGTAGATTAATGTACCAAATTTGGTACCCCCTTCCAATAAACGCCAAACCACCCATCCCAGATTAGTTTTTGTGGCAATTAGCGAACTCATTCCATTATGAATTATTTCGATCGGTACCTACTGTTAACCACGTTCCATTTGAACCCAGTAGAATCATTGGCTGTGCGTGTTTGTATGTTTCTATCGATTCTTCGTTTAGATGTTCTGGTAGCTGCATTGGTATGCTCTGCTTTAGTAACTGTAATGATTTTACCGTTCGAACATTTTTTAATTCATATAATTTATGGTCTAATGCCGGATATTGCTGCCAGGCAGACGTCACTCATCGGACGGACAGATTTAATCTATCGGATATTGATGAATCGATTATGGCTCCCTTTAAGTTCGTTCATTATTTGATCCATATAGCACCACCGATAAGATTCGATATAGAACTTTTGTATTTTTGGGGGGCTTTTTTATGTGTAATGTTGTATTGTGATGGCGCCCACTCGTTTTTTAGTCGATGCCGCTACTGGTTCTTTTGCTATATGCATTGTTGCATGATGCTGCCTTCCACAGTTGTCGATATATGCTACAGGTTTGCCTTGATTTGCACCTTTTATAGTTATGTGGTGCAATGTATCTGTCGCATCATCTTTTTCGCGTAGGCAGCTTATGGTTTTGTTATCAGTTTCCATATGATGAGCACTAATACTAGGAACTTCATTAGATCCATTTGTGTAACGAGCGCTGCACTTTTAGCCACTTCATCCGGCCATCTTGCAAATGCTGGCAGATCAACTTCCTTTGCTATTGTACACTGTTTACCCCATTCAAGAGCTAGGCTATACGGTAATTTTTCAACCAGTTTCTAACGTAGTTCAAAACTTTTAAGATACTCACGGGCGCCTGACGCTTCCGCCAGACAGCATAACGTACATTTGGTAAATTTCGCACCTGCTGAATCAGGAGTCGTTTTTAAAAGTCTTCCTGGGGTGTAGCATTATTGCTTATTGTTTATGGGACGATGTTTTTTTGTTTCTTGACCAATGACTTTTGAATCATTGACACGATTTAGAAACAGTGAACGTGATGACTCGGTAGCATACATTCAGGCGAATTTAATGAGTAGCTTACGAATAGTGTCAAACAAAAGCAAATATAATTTTGCAGAGATCTTTGGAACGAACAAAACCCCAAACATGAAGGGTGTGCTAGTAATGTTTTTAAATACAGTGGGTTCCTTGCCAACCTTGTCTAATTTGGTAACACATTTTATTATGATTAATAATTCCCACGCCTATACAACCTGACGCAACAACATAATGAACCAAAATGAACATTTCTCATTAAAACTCACATCTCAAAACGGAAATTGGCTACACAAAAGGATTTATTTTTTTGTCCGCGAGTTTTTTGTAAGCTTGATTAATAATAGACACTTTTACAATATTATCGTCGTCATCCTCTCTTTGTTTTTTTTTATATTACAAGATTATTAAGAATATTTATTGTTGGAAACCAGGGCAATAATTCTTTTGAAATAAATACATAAAAAAAAATCCTTTTTCGATTATCAATTCATTATCCATAAATTATTTCGACTGATTTAATCTGAGATAAACGATTATTATATTTTTACTTGCTAAGGATGATGTTGAATAGGAAGATGTTCAAATAAAATAAGATTTTGTGCTCGTTTTGTCTTTTTAAAAAAAATATATAAATTTATGATTCCTTGTACAAAAATCCATTCATTACCATAAGAACATTAAATATATAGAGTTTTGCGGTTGAAGCAATAGTAGCTGCAGCATCATAATATGGCAGAATATTTTGCAATTGAATATAATAATTTGTGATGAATAAACAGAATTAAGATGAATGAATTGATATATCTTCTTCATACGTATTATTATCGAACTCTAAAAATATGCAGATGTTCTGGTTTCTTATTGTCTTCATCTTGCTGTATACAATAATAACAAGAGAAATATTCGAGTATACATAAGTGCTGTTGAACAATTTTATTTAAATTGAATGATGGATTGCAAAATAATTTGTTACATATCAATAACGTCGTATTACTATATATGTACAGTTGATCAACAAATTGCAGCTTTGGGAAATGAAATAATTTACAAAACATTTTTTTAACTGTGTATGTGAATGTTTTGTTTAATTTACCATGGAAAACCCCGAATACCACAGAGCTTACGGATGAGAAAATAAAAAAATATGTCACCATCATATTGTCTCAACGATATTTCTTAATTTTCCGTTTTACCAAATCTTTTATTTTTATTTTTGTTTTTGTACATCCTCATCATCAACAACAACAACAACAACCGAAACAACACAAACGACAGCAAATAAATGGGAAAATAAATAAGCTGAACAATACTCACTTGCAATAATTTTTCCATTTTTCCGCTTTTGTTTTTTTTTTTTTTAGTTATTATTACATTTTCTTCAATGCGGGAAATTTTATTTTATTTCCATAATGATAACACAACAACAGCAACCAGCAGCAGTAGTATAACACAAACGGGAAAATCATTTTTCTACAACAAAAAACACATAATGTGTTGTATGTAGTTGTATAAAAGGACAAGTGTGTCCTTTTATATATCAGTGCTTTAAGTTGTATATGAGTGTATTATAGAGAGAAAGAGAGTGAGTGGTATATCGCATAGATGTGCCAAATTGTCTAAGGAACCAGCAGGAATGGGAAAATTGTTTATACAAAAGGAAGGAAAATTCGTTTTATTATTATTATTATTACTATTAAAGGCGGGATAAAAAAAGATGGAAAATTATTTATAAACACACAAAATAGAAAATTCGTAATGAAAATGAAGTACCCAGGCAACAACAACAACAACAATATTATGGGACGAGAGTGTTTTCCATTATCTTTTTTCGTGTAAATATTTAATGATTCCGGGATAATATAAAAAAACAAAGAAAATTTGAATGGCTTATAAAATGGAATTGAAATTAACTGACAATTGTAAATTTGCGATTTGTTGGACGATAAAACCAAAACTAAAGACAAATATGTTGTAACAAGAAGGGGCTATTAATTTGATAAATCAGTAAAAAAGAGCTCCCTTAGTCAGAACAATTAAGGAATCCTAAACAGGCACAAATTTGCGTTTTTTAAAGAGTGGGCATAACTGTGGTTCTGGTGGCCAGGAAGTGATCCAATACATTTATTCCATTCGAAAAATAGCGATGTTTTTCTTCCACAACTCAACAGAGGTGCAAAGAAGCCTACACAAAAGGGCTATGACAAAAGAAAAGGAGGCCAGTAAAATTTCAGTGATTTAAATTAAAACAAATGTTGTAAATTTTTAAAATTTGCCAACATATGTATGTATTCTTAAAATCACCACTACAAATACATTCCTAAAATTCCAGAATTAAAACATTTATTGAGTCCTCCTGACATTTAAAAAATTCCCCGAAAAAACAAATTCTAAAATTTCCAAGTTTAAGAATGTTTATTTAACATGAAAATGTAAATTTGAATTCCGAATTTCCAAAATCACATTTCTAGTTTCTAAATTCTAAAATATTGGAAACTGTCAAATTTTTAAAGTTGATAAAGAAACCGAATTTTTTACAAAACATCAGCACTAAAAATATATTTCTAATATTTCAGAATTATATTATTAAACTCTCAGTTGTAAGAAATTTGGGAAGGGATGCAGAATTCATCACTCACTTATCTTAGCTAAAAAAACTGGGATGAATCTAACCTAAAATAGGTTATAAATGAATAAATATCCTAAAAAGATGAAAATATTCTGGAAAAGAAAAGGGGCATAATAAATCTTTTCAAAAATGAAGAATTTATTATTTTCTAGCTATTCAAATTTTCGCTATAGGTATAAGATAGGGCGCTAGAGCAGTGATCGCAAATACGTAACACGCGTGCCAAACTTGGCACGTTTAAAATTGTTTCCGGCACGTCAAAAAATTTTTGAATTTTAAAAATCGACCTTTTTTGAAGTTATTCTTATAAAAAATGGAAAAGACGTTTCTAGAAGTTTGATAAAGCCCAAATACGGTAGACTTGCTGTAAGGTGAACTCCGTATACTATGAGCTCCGGATAACATGTACAATTTTCTAATTACATGTAATACTCAATAACGTGAACTAGATTTTGTACACTCTCAGATATCCATAATTGCACGCATAATTGTTAATACATATGTAATTTATTTTCGTATGATCCGGGATCCCCAATTTGTTCCTTTTTTCATAATTTGAATCAAATAAAGTTGAAACGCCATCAGTAAGAAATAAAATTTCATAATCTAAAGCTGATGGTCTGAAATAAATAAATATTTATGTTTATATTCTATTCAAGATTTATATTTAAAAATCATGTAACTTAGCTTTAAATTCGATGGTTCATGTATAGGCAGCTTGTCTGTTTTATAACCTAAAAACTAATTAAGAATATTATTGTAATTTATAATTCAAATTAATTCATGTTAAGTTAACTATATTTACCTTGGTTGTTAACATGTTGGTTACAACATTTATATCTATTAATTCACTTAGAATTTGCGTTATTTTGGTAAATTCAAGAGTAATTTTGTTTGTTTACATTAAATTTCTGACAGTTAAAATTATTAAACATTTTACATGTAGCTGCCTTTAACTTATGCGTAATGCCATCTATTATCAATGATATGTACTATCTCTTTTTAGCATTACATAGGCAAGTACATGTAACCATAAAATAAAGATAAAATTGTAAATTGTCAAAAACAAACGAAAGAAAATTAGAAAAATCAGTCGGCATCACATCATCAAACATCCATATTGGACTAAATAAGTTTTGCGGCCTAATTATTAAATAATAAAATTTATAAAATCACATTAAAGAAAATACCGTGTTTTATTATCGCGAGTATAAATCAGTAATTAGTGGCGACAATTCAAGCATTATACAATTGTTTCAATTGTAATCAAGTGCGGTTTATAAATAGTTATACGTGCTCTATAATTAATAGTTCCTAATTAAAAAATGGGTAAAAACTATCAGTTTTAATATTAGAGAAAAAATCTGAAATTATTGACTAGTTTCGTAAACGGCCAAGTTCACTATTTCTGAAATTAACACATAAAGTGAGGGAATTTTAAATACGGTTGGCACCATCTTTATGGGGCCTGTAAGAGAAGAACCCTTAAATTGTTAGAATACCTTAAAATGGAGAAGATGTTAGTTTCTTCGGCAGCGCCATAAAAGTTTCCCTGTAAGTAGTGATATGCTTTAAGAAAACGTAAAACTTTTACTTAATAAAATAAAAGTAAACGAGAGCACTTTCCAAACACATGATTGGTGGCTGCTATATGTTTTAAAATTTGTCTTAGTATGCGGTTCCTTAAAATTACTGGAGAGAAGTTGTCCTCCAACTGAGCTTGTGGAGCCATTTAAAAGGCAATTGTAACCTAAAATAATTGAGCATGATCTGTCTGTAAACTAAATTTATAATGCAGATGAAACAGACTTGTACTGGCTTGTAGTTTAGCTTGTAATAATCCAAATGGACTTCATACATTACAACGTTGATATGATTTTTCGGCTTGTTTATAGACAAATATACTATTGCATTTTTAACAGCATTCCCATTATTTACGACTTGGGGAGCCAGTAAAATAAAGAGTCCATCTACTCATAATTCATCTACCGACAAAAAATAGAAATATCACTCCCCCCGTACTTTCCCTAAGGGTTTTATACACCTAATCATTTTATATACACTTTTTAGAAATGAAAACTTTCCTTCAGTTCCTTTTTTCTGGTAGATGAATGATGAGTAGATGGACTCTATTTTACTGACTCACCAAGTTCTAAATATTGGGAATGCTGTTAAAAATAGTATATTTGTCTATAAAAAAGCCGAAAAAAGGTTCCATAAATTAATTGTACCATAGGTAAATGTTAATTTAAAAGAATTTAAGTAAAAAATTCTTTTGACCAATAAATTAACATTTTATCAATTTAGGTATACGGACATTTTCGAAAAACCAAGGTCTGCCAGTAAAAGAGCTATTTTTGTTGGATAATGATTCATCTCATCTACCTGTAAATGAATTAAAACCAAACGATGGACAAAATGTCACACCGATCCCATTGGACCAAATTGTAATAAGAATTTGAATATGTGAACATCCAAATTTCATATGAAAAAAAGTATATCCCGTAAACGTTACCGCGAGTCTACTGTATTGAAATGCTGGGAAATAGGGACCCGTGAACGCAATTTGGTCATATAACCACCTTTGGAATGAATAGCAAACATTTTTGACGAACAATGAAAGCCCGAAAGAAAATTACTTGGTGATAAAATATCCGTCAAATTTTACAATTTCGGTATACTTTTGCTTAGGTTTCTTAGCATTTTGAGCCATATTGGATGGTTAGTTTATTGTTGGCTGTCGAAAAGGTTACACAGTTTTGGTGTGCTCAGTATCATAACGGTGTCGATTTTGGTCAAAAATTTACTAACAAGCAGAGAAGTTTGAGCAGGTGTATTATCGTGGTACCATGAGTTGTTTCCAAACAAATCCAGACGTTTCTTTTGGATCGCTTCACGCAAACAGCGTATAACTTGATTGATGTACTTCTTATTAATCGAACGACCTAAGAACTCATGTTGCACTGCTTGACGAGCTTTTTTTGGGCTTGCGTCTTTAGGAAGCTTTTAGTGGGACGATTGAGCCTTACTTTCGATGTAATATTCATAAAATTCTATTTTATCATCAGTATCCACCAGTTATCTATTTTATGACCCGTTTGAGCAGTTCTGGATCGTCGTTGACTTCAGTCAGCAACTGCTGAGCAATGTTCATTCGGCACTGCTTTTGGTCGAAATTCAACAATTTCGGAGGTAGTTTGACTGTCACACGTTTCATGCCTGAAACCCATTTGAAATTATTTTTGTTAAATACCGAAATGTTTCAAATAAAAAAAAAAGAAAAATTGGTTTGGTAGCGACGACCATCCACTTGTTAGAAAACAGATTTGGAGTTAAATCTCATCTAAAAAAGTTTTTTAAGCCGCCACTTTGATTCATCACTTGGATGTGCTGAAACCAACATTTATCATCAAATTTGTTGGTTAAGTCAGATACCAAATTACAATGAAATTTGTACAAAGTTGCAAAAGTTCCATTTGGAGCAGGAATGGAGTTTCTTAAACATGGCCATAATTCAACAAATATTCCAACACATTGCTAATAAAACTTTGGTACATAAATACAAGCCATAAATAAAAAAAAAATTGGCTAAAGAGAAACTTGTTTTTTAAATACAATCCAGGTTTTTCCTACACTTCCAGCGGCAAATGGAATACGCACGTTTGTCAATAAATTTTAGAGAAATTTTATATCTACATTATTAAGCTGATTCTGTAAGTAGCTCCTAATATAAAATCGAAATATTCACGCTCTGAAGAATTTTTTCGGGGGTTATATTATTTGGGGTCGAATTTTTTAAATAAATTCAAGAAATATTGCGGAACACCTCTACTGATATTATGGCACCATTAATCAAAAATTGTTTCACCAATATTTTTTTACATGAACAGCCAACCTAGGACCGAACTAGGTGGTAAGTTTGTGCATGTATTTTAATGAAATTTTTCATTTGAGATTATGATATGTAAAGTCGATTCTTTAAGTAGTTCCTAATATAAAATTAAAAAAATTCCGGCTCTGAAAAATTCCCTTCTCATCAAAAATTATATTCGCCAAATTTAGTTTTTCATACTGAGCCAATTCAGACTATCTTCTTAACTCTAGCATCAAATGGAACAAGTTCATTTATTGACGGATTTTAGTGAAATTTTATGCCTGAAATATTTTGCTGTTATTAAAAATAGTTGGGCTGAGATTAGAATTTATAAATTAAAACATGGCCCAACGGCAAAAAAAAATATTTTGGAACATTACTCGTACTAATGGTATTACGGTCGATACCATAAATCAAAAATTAGATTTGCCAATTTTGGTTTTCCATACACAGCCAATGTGGTCAATTTTTTCCAGCATTAAATGGAATAAACACATTTATGATGGGCTTTTGTGAAATTTTATATTTGAGATATTACGCCGATTCTATAAATAGTTCAAAATCTTAAACGTCTTAAAGAATTTTTTGGGCCATATCATTTGGGCTGCAGTTTGATTTTTTAATTAAAATATTTAAATTGAGTGGAAATTATTATTTTTCTGTCCTTCCTCTGAGTTTTCAGGACAATGTAAGACATTTTCCCGGACGCCCGCAGAAGTTTGAAAAACCAGAACATGTCCTGAGAAACCAGAATATCTGGCCACCCATAATTGTCTCACCTCTAAAATTAAAGAAATTTATTCATTTGAATTTTCATATCAATTTATTGAAGAAGCGTTGAACTAAAAGTTCAAAACAAAATACCAGAGAATTGCGATTAGCAGAAAGGTCATTATAAAATCAAAAAAAAATATTTTCGCACGCAAAAAAAAAAACAATTTTTAACAAAATAACTGTATTGGCGCGCCAATAACCAACTATGTACTTCCGAACACTGCGCTAGAGTCAAGTGATTAATGAATTGTGCATCATAGCCAACATTTTATTAGTTTCTAGGATGTGTTCATAAATTTCCAAATTTGAGAATCTTCAACAACACAAAACGTTAAAAATAAATATTAAATATTTAAAATTTTTAAAAATTGTAATAAATTTTTAAATAAACCGAAATTTTTACAAATTATGCTAAATTGGGTACATTTTGTTAGCATCAATACTAAACATTCATTTTTTAAATTGCAGAAATAAATTTTTAGAATTGTTGCTGTAAAACTTTAAACTAGTTTCTTTTAAAATTTAAAAAAGAAAATCCCTTAGAAGCTTTAAATTCAGACATTTATATAATGTGAAATTTTATAGAATGTGCTCCAAATTTGAGATTTTTAACCCTTTATGATTTAATTTTAAATTCCTGATTTCCGCAATCATATTTCTAGTTTGTAAATTCTAAAATCTTGGAAACTGAAAATTTAGAAAAAAAATTGAAATATTTACCATAATTCAGAATTTTTAAATTGAATAAAAAAGCCGTTTTAAAATGTCTAAAAACTGTTTAAATAAACCGGAATTACTACAAGGCATTCTAAATTTTGGATTAACATGTAAGTTCTAAAATTTTAGTTCTAAAAATGTTGATTAATTTTTTCTAAAATTTAAAAAATTCCCCAAAAAATTCCAATTCTAAAATGTTACAGAATGTGATTTTAAAAATTCAAATTTGAGAATCTTGTCTCAACACAAACTAGTTTCTAAATTCTGAAATACGGGGAACTGAAAATTTAGAGTAAATGTCAAATATCTACCATAATTCAGAATTTTTAAATTTATCAAAAAATATTTAAATTTTAAAAATTTGTGAAACATTTTTAAAAGACCCGTAATTTCCAGAAATACATTTTTAAATCTTTTATTGTTAAAAACTGGATCAGTTTCTTCTGAAATTTAAATAATATTCAAATTTTAACAATTTTTTTTAGGAATTTTAGAAATTGCCAAATTTTATAATTTTCATTCAAGATGAAAATTTTGAATTCGTAATATAAAATTAATTTTGTGTTATTTTCTAATAAATGTTAAATATTTGTCATAATTAAAATTCTTAAATTTAATAAAAAAATACGTTTTGAATTTTCTTTTTAATTATTTTTGAAAGAATCGATTTCATGTGAATACATTTTGTTAATATCAGCACCAAAATATCTTTCTAAAATTTAAGAAATAAATTTTTAAATCATAGTTGAAAAGAATCAACTTCTTAAATTTTATAGAATGTGATTTAATATTTTGCAGTTTTAAAATATCAATTCAACAAGAAAATTGAATGTTGAATTTCTAATTACCAAAATAATTTTTTTGGATTCTAAATCCTAAAATTTTAAAAACTGAAAATAGGAATAAACGTTAAATATTTGCCAAATCAAAATTTTTAAATAAACCGAAATGTTTTCAAATTATGCAGGCCAGCAAAAAACAGTTAAACATTTTTTTATTTTATTGAATAATCGTGTCCGTAGTAGTTTATGACACTTTTAGGTTAGAATATCTCAAACACCTGACGTGATAGAGTAATTCTCTGTCCAGATTAGGATTTAGCACAAAAATTACTTCGGATACGTTCGTTTTCTTAACAACGTCACTAAAAATATATTACTAAAATTTTAGAACTCGATTAGTTAAATCTTAGTTGTAAAAAATTTCATTAATTTATTCTAAAATCTTAAAATATCTTCCCAACATTTCAAATTTTAAAGTTTTATAGAATGCGATCTACAATTTCTTGCTGAATCTTCATTCAACATAAAAATTGAATGTTTAATTCTAACTTTCCAAAATTTTTTTCTAGTTTCTAAATTCTAAAATATTGAAAACAGAAAATTTAAAATAAAATGTTAAATATTTGCCGTAATTTAAAATTTTTAATTTAATGCAAACAAATTTTGAATTTTTAAAATTGTTGAGTTAATTTAAAAAAAAAAACGAAACTTTTTCAAATTATACTCAATTTTAAATATCGTTCTAAAATTAAACCAATCTGTTTTTAAAATCTTAGTTGTAAAAATGTAATTAGTTTTTTCTGAAATTTCAGAAAATTCCCCTAAAATAATTTTTATAGAATGGCACCTGAAATATCAAAATTCCAGAACCTTCATTTAAAATGAAAATTTAATTTTTAATTCCTAAATTCCAAATTCATTACAAATTATGCTTTATTGTGTACATTTGGTTAACATCAGTACTAAAAATACATTTTTTAAATTCCAGAAATACATTTTTAGAATTTTTGCTGTAATTATTTGGATTAGTTTCTTCTGAAATTAAAAAAAAGTTCTCCTAAAAAAAAAAATGAAATTCTAAAATTTAAAATAACGTGATCTGAAATTTCCAAATTTGAGATTTTTCATTCAACATGAATATTTAATTTTGAGTTGATAATTTCAAAATCATATTTCTAGTTTTTAAAATTTAAAATCTTGGAAACTCAAAATTTAGATATATGTTTAAAATTTGATATAATTCAAATTTTTAAATTAAATAAAGAAACGTTTTGAACAAAATAAAATTATTACAAGTTATTCTAAATTTTAGATTAATTTGTAACGTATTCGTTTTCTTATCCTCAAGTAAAAAATTCGATTAGTTTCTTCTACAATTTAAAACCTCAAAAAAAAATTCAAATTCTAAAATTGTATAGCATTTGATCTTTAATTTCCAAATTTGAGAATCTTCATTCAACATGAAAATTTAATTTTGAATTCTTAATTTCCAAAATCATATTACTAGTTTCTAAATTCTTAAATATGGGGAACTGAAAATATAGACTAAACATCAAATATTTAGTATAATCTTTAATTTAATAAAACAGGCGTGATAAACTTCTTAAATTTGTAATTTTTAAAGAAACGAAATTTTTCCAAATTATGCTAAATTTTGTACATTTTGTTACTTGTTACATCAGCAAAAATACAGTAAATTTTTAAAACTGTTGTTCTAAAAAATTGAATTATTTTGTTCTAAAAAAAAAAATCCTTACAAAAAAATCAAATTCTAAAATTTTATATAATGTGATCTTAAATTTCCAAATTTTAGAACCTTCACTCAACATGAAATTCCAAATACATTTTTCTAGTCTACTTATTAAATCTTGGGAACTGAAAATTTAGAATATTCGTAAATGTTAAATTTTTCCCACAATTCAAAATTTAAATTTATTATAATGAAAAAAAAAACTTTTTGAATTTTTAAAATTTTTATTCATTTTATAAAGAATCGAAACTTTTACAAATTATTCTAAATTTAAAACTATCATGTCACGTGTACATTTTGTTAATATTAGCACCAAAAGTATCATTCTAATATCAGAACTAAATTTTCAAAATCATAGTTGAACAAAAATTTTATCAGTTCTCCTGAAATTTAAAAAAATTCAAATTCTAAAATTTTATAGAATGTGATCTAAAATTTTGAAGAAGAGCGGATCTCCATTCAACAAGAAAATGGAATGTTGAATTCCTAATTACCAACATAATTTTTTTTGTTTCTAAATCCTAAAACCTTCAAAACTGAAAATTTGGAATAAATGTTAAATATTTACGAAATAAAATTTGGAATAGCTTTTTAAATAAACCGAAATTTTTAAAAATTATTCTAAATTTTAAATTAACAAGTCACGTGTTCGTTTTCTTAACATCATCACTAAAACTATATTTCTAAAATTCTAGAATTCAATTATTAAAATCTTAGTTTAAAAAAAATTGATTTCTCAATTCTTAAATTTTATAGAATTTGATCTAAAATTTCCAAATTTCAAAATCGTTATTCAACATGAAAATTGAATGTTGAATTCTTAGTTTCCAATTTTTTTTTTCAAGTTTCTCAATTCTAAATTGTTGCAAACTGAAAATTTGAAATAAACGTTAATTATTTACAATAATTTAAAATTCTTAAATTTAATGCAAAAAAGTTTTGAATTTTTAAATTTTTTTAGTTAATTTAAAACCAACCGAAACTTTTACGAATTATGCTCAATTTTAAATTATCATGTCGTACACTTTGTTAATATCGGCACTAAAAGTATCCTTCCAAATTTTCCAGAAATTTAATAAAATTCTCCTAAAAAATTAAAATTCTAAAATTTTATAGAATGTGATCTGAAATCTCCAAATTTGAGATTCTTCATTCAAGATGAAGCTCCTAATTTCAAAATTATATTTTTAGTTTCTAAATTCTTAAATCTTGGAAACTGGAAATTTAGACTAAATGTTAAATATTTGCTATTTTTCACAATTTTTAAATTGAATAAAGAAACGTTTTAAAATTTTTAATAAATTTTTTAATAATCTAAAATTTGTACCAAGTTATTCTGAATTTTGGATTAACTTGCCACGTGTTCGTTTTCTTCAACCATCAGGCCTAAAAATTCGAAAATTCCAGAATTAAATTATTAATATCTTAGTTGTAAAAATTGGATTAGTTTCTAAATCAAATTCTAAAATTTTATAGAATGCGATTTTAAATATCCAAAATTAAGAATTTTGGCCGAAATAATTTTTAAATTTTTTATAAAGCGAGTAACCATATTACGTTTACTTATATATAGTAAAAATTATCACATAGAAATTGGCCCGTCAAAATCAATCCTTGCTATAAACTAAAGTGATATGTGATTTTTGAATCAACTTTTTAAATGGTGTAATAAAAATAACATGGAGTGTGTTGTAACATCGCTGACCGATATCATTTCTAGGGACGTTCCTTATCGTACAAATTCGGAAGTTTAAAGAATATCGGCATCATTCTCTTTCCTCCGCAAGGGTTACCTAATCGAAAAGATTCTGGATAGAGTAGTCCAGCACAAGAATCGGATTCTTCACTTTTTAAAATTTGTGTACATTCCCTGGCAAGTTCAATATAGATAATTCAAGATGTGGTTTTAAACTTATGTAGCACTTTGCATGACCTGGAGTATATTCAATTTAATTAAAATGCAAAATAAAATGTAAAAAGAAACAAAAATTTAAATTTAGTGAACTAAAATTGAACAAAATATGAAACTACCCGGAAATAACAGTATACTCCAAGTCATGCCAGTGTTATCAGAAAATTGGACCTACGCAGGGACTCTTGGCGGTCGTTGCCGGCTAAGCATCAGGGTATGGGCGTGGGGATGTCAAGAGTATGCGTAGATCAGTTGTAACCGCTTAGGGAATGATTCTAATTACCTACCTATTAACCCATCACGATACCTACACTCACCCTAATTCATCCTCAGCTCGACGGTTCTCAATTAGCACATATTGTTAACTGATAACACCGAATTTAAAGTTTGAAAAAACAAAATCAATTATTAAATTTATTACACAAAAAAAAATAAAAACAAAAGTAGAACAATCCAATGTCTTATAACTAATCTAACTAGCTAACCTAATCCCTTAAAACCAACTTAAATATTTATCTTAATTACCCTACACCAGATCGAAGTTATTACAAGAAACGGCAAATATTTTAAGTATATATATAATTAAATCAAAATATAATTTAAAAATTAATATGTAATAAAATAAAAAGAAAAGAAAAAAAATTTAAACTTATCAGACATGTTGAAATGTTGAGTGATGCGCGTTGTTCATCGTTGTTGTGTTAATTGTTGCCACGTTGAATGCTGCACAGATTTTTCTCTTTTTATTTTGAGTGTTTTATTTGGTGGCAGTACAATAAACAACCATTTAAGTTCGATGGTATTTTAATTTATTGTTCTCTTTGATGTACTAATATTTTTACCAAAGAGGCCACACACAAGCACACGTTTAATTACTAGATTATATTTAATTTTTTTTTTTTTTATGATTCGCTACATTTAATTGTTCATGCGAAATATATAAAAAAACATTTTTATGTACCAGAAATCAGAATTCAAATATTATGCACTCACTAATTTTTATAGGTTTTATATTTAGGAATATGTACAGTATATTTGCACAACTCAAATTTTGAGTTTTTTTTTTTTCGACACTATATGTATTAATGTTCTTATATTATAATTCACTAATGTAACGAGGAACTCATATTCTTAAATTTCACTTAATTCAGTATGTAGTTGTCTGTTGTAAACAAAAAAAAAAAAAAAATCACACTTCCTCATTTATGTTTAGAATATTCATATATTTTTTTTTTTTTTTTTTTCGGGACTATTCTGGAATCTTCGCCCCCACTATATCTTTTTTTTTTTCGTATTTTCTTGGCGCACTTTTAGTTGTGTTGTGTAAAATGAATAATTGATTTATATTCCAGTTATTAAAATAATCAATTGTAATTAAAAAAAAAACAATAACGTTTTTATCACTAAAATCACATTCACCTTATAAGGGGACTTCCCCTGTTATAGTAGTTTTTCTTTTTTTTTTATATAACACAACCGAATGGTTAACTATTGATATTAATTTCATTCGCCATAATATAACAACAACAAAAAAAAATATAACTATAATTCCCAATGATTTAAATAATTTTTATTTTCGGTTTAATTATCTATCAATTGGGTTGCTCTATTTTATTATTTTTTCCTCTTTTTTTGCACAAAAAAAAAAAAATTATCAATTCTCAAACTCAGTTTTTACTTTTTTCTGACAAGACTATCCCGATTTAATTTTAACCAAAAACTGCTCCCGAATCACCTAATCTACTCTCATTTATAGCCCAGTACAACAATAAAAAAAAATAGAATAAAATAGAAATATCATTGTTTTTTTTTTCCCGCGCCCACTAAAAAAAAAAATCAATCGCAACTTCATCAAGCAAGATCAACCAGCGTCCTCTATGAGAAATAAACTAAAAGTTACCAAACTACGATTATCGATACATCGTCCTCTACTTTACCGACATTTCATTTTAATAACACCATTCAGGCGTTTTATTTGAACCATAAAAAAAAATTAAAATAAAAGTGTTGTGACGGCGACGAATGCGCTGTTACAAATCGTGGGGATGCCTCACACCCTGAGTGTCTCATGCCGGGCATTACGAATCAATCATAATCCGATTAATCGTCAAGTGCGAATATCTTTCAGGTGATAGGTTCCCAATATTTTTCCAGCTAGATTACGAACTTTATATGCTACGTTTCCCACTTTTTCTTCAATAATCGCGGGTATGAACTTGGCTGATAATTTGCTTGCAAATTTATTCACGGCATCACTCTGTGCAAAAGAACGGACAAACACTGATTGTCCCGTAACAAGCTCACGATTGCGGCTGCGTAAATTGTAGCGTTGAGCCGATTTATTGTGTGCAACAGTGAGATGGTGTTTAATTTTGTCTCGCACTAAGTTAAGCCTATCCGATTTGGAGATTACACCTATATCATTGTTAGCGGAATCAGAAAGTAGTCTCCGCAATTTATGTTCAGACCCATGTAATGTCATATGTTGTCCAAAGGTAAGGTAATGAGGTGAAAATTTGGTACTATTATGAACCACGTTACGGAGAGCGGCAGCTACTTCTTGGAGGTGTACATCCCATTCATTATGCGTTGAATCCGAAAGATAAGAGCGAATGGCAGAGAGAACAGTTCTATTTACGCGTTCCGATGCGTTGCTTTGAGGCGAATAAATAGGGGTACGAATGTGTACTACGCCATATTTATTCAACAGTTCTTGAAATATTTTAGAAACAAACTGCTTGCCATTATCGCTTATCACGAATTCTGGGACGGAAAAAAGAAGAAACAAGTCATTCTCCAGAAAATTACAAATTAAAGAGGATGACGCTTCTCGTAAAGGTTTTAAGAAGACAAACTTTGAGTAATGATCTAAAACAATGAAAATATAAGCATTTCCTCGTTTTGACCGTGGATATGGGCCTAAAAGATCTATGTATATCCTCTGGAATGGGCGATCTGATGAAAATGGATGACCCATTTCAGGTTTTGTACAATAGTTAACAGCCTTATTCATTTTGCATGTGGTGCATTTTGAGATAAACTCCTTAACGTCGAGAGCCATTCGATTCCAATAAAATTGCCTTTGAAGCCTCTCTAGTGTTTTAGCTATTCCCATATGAGCCGATGATGGTGGTATATGTGCTTGCTCCACCAACGAAGCTGTTAACCTTAAGGGAACAACCAGCCGCCAAGCAGATAAATCCATCTCCTCATAAGATGTACCAAAAGAAGGTGTATATAAAAGTTTACCCTCTTTGACACAAAAATTCGAGCACCCCTGTCCCAATTCCTGAACCTTTTTAATCTGGTCTTGGTATTCCGCTTCATCAAATTCAGGCGAATCTAAATTTATGTGAAGCGGTTCCACGTGTTCAGGATTTACCGTGAGCTCGGGACCACTTCCAACCTGACCGTTAAGGGCAGAAACAACAACAGGTTCGTCGCAGAAAGCTCGCGATAATGTATCTGGCACGACATTAACAGACCCCTTTCGGTACCCGATTTGAAAATTAAAAGCTTGAAGCTTCAAACTCCATCTGGCTAACCGCCCTGACAAATCTTTCTGTGTCATGAGCCAACGTAGGCTTGCATGATCTGTGTAGATTGTGAAGTTGTACCCTTCTATATACGCTCGGAACTTTTTGACGCTCAGTACCGCTGCGTAGCACTCCAGCTCCGTAACAGAGTAGTTTCTTTGAGCGGCGTTCAGTTTTTGAGACATGAACGCTATTGGGCGTTCATCTCCGTCGTAGTTCAACTGAAACAGCACACTACCTACTCCAGCGGCACTGGCGTCACACTGTATGTAAAAGGGCTTCTCGAAATCTGGATTTGCCAGGACGGGAGCTGTCATAAGCGCTTGTTTCAAGCTATTGAAGGATCTATCAGCTGCATCGGACCATTTTAGTTTGACTGATTTTTTTGTTAGGTCTGTCAAAGGAGCAGCGACAGTTGCAAAATTCTGGATGAACCTTCTATACCATCCACACATCCCCAAGAATCTACGAATCTGCTTTGTGGTTTTCGGCACCGGGTATTCATCAATTGCCTTAACTTTCTCGGGATCGGTACGAAGACAGCCATCACCAACCAGGTAACCCAGATATCTCACCTCTTTCAACACGAATTTGCTTTTTTCGACATTGATCGTCAAACCTGCTCGTTTCAGTAAACTAGCTACTTCGGTAAGTAGAGTGAAGTGTTCCGCTAGGGTGGCAGATGTGATCAAGAGGTCGTCTAAATACACAAATATTCGGTCGTGCAGTTCGTGAGGAACCACTCGGTGCATCAGGCGGCACATCGTCTGTGGTGCATTGCACAATCCGAAAGGCATGACCGTGAATTGATATAAAGGCCGTCCGGGTACAGTAAAAGCCGTCTTATCTCTGGATTGCGGGTCGAGGGGTATCTGCCAAAAAGCATCCTTAAGGTCGATGCTTGAGATATAACGGGTCTGATCCAGTCGACCCAACAATCCATCAATAAGAGGTAAAGGATATGCGTCTTTTACGGTAACTTTATTCAATTCACGGGCATCCAAACACAGACGAGCTTTACCATTAGCCTTAGTCACCAAAGTGATCGGTGAACACCAAGAACTCTGGCTTTCTTCGATGACCCCCAACGATAGCATACGGTCCAATTCTTCGTACATCCGTTTTTGGACAACAGGTGACACGGAGTAGAATCTCTGTTTGACGGGCTTTGCCGCACCGACATCAATGGCATGCGTGACCAGGTTTGTTTTACCGAGACCTGCTTTAGCAAAAGAAGGAAAGAGTGCTATGATATTATCCAATTTAGCCTGATCTACCGGCGAGAGGACATGGAATCCCGACACGTTGCCATCACCACTCTTAAAAGATTCAGAGTTTAAAGCAGATATACTTAATGAAATTCCAAATAATCTCCAGAAATCGATTCCCAGGTAGAGGGGCTGTTCTAGCGAAGGAGCCAGATATATTTTCATTTTTTGTTCCTGGCCTCTAAAGTTAACTAGAGCGTCTATGTATCCGAATATTCTCTGGGTTTGTCCACTAGCTGTACTTACGCTGCACGGAAAACTATGAAACCCAGAGTATGAATTGCTCAAATATTTATCAGAGCCAGCTCCTAACACGCTAATTGTAGCACCACTATCCAACAAACCATTGTACTGGACACCATTAATGGTTACCTGTGCATAAGGCCGCTTGTCTATCGAGTCAGTATTAATGATTGAGGATACTACGTCCGATCTACGATCCCGTTTTGCTTTCCAATAGGAACGACTTCTAAAACGATGTTTAGGGCTATAATACCGTTTAGGCTTTGTATAGTTAGATAACGGAGCATTATTTTGAAAATTATTTTGGAAATTAGGTGTAGATGGTTCGTCAGAAGAATAGGAATCCGTAGATTCAGACAAATTTATTTCGGATTGGTCGCTGCTCCAGGTTTCGTCAGAACTCTCCACGCTGGTTCTGTATTGGCGGCAGCATCTTGCAGAGTAGGCCTGGGCTGAACCAATCCTTGGGTACTGTGATTCCCAGTTCTCCACAGTCCCCTCTGACCGTTTCCCTTACATCTGATGCATCTTGAGGCAACTGTGTCTTTCATACCGCAGCGAAAACAAAACAATCGCGATGTTTGCACCGGACACTCGGTGAACACATGACCTATATCATCACAATTGTAACAAATTACGTTGGATTGATTAACCTCAAATGGAGGAATGTTATTAATAAGTGGTGTAGCGAATCTTACCGAGTGATTTTGCCCATTAGATTGAAACTTAGATGGATGCATGGCTTCAAGCTGAAGAACTGAATAATGTGGAACAACAGTACTGGGTGGTTCGTAACCAGTAGTTTGAGCCCCATAAGCATTGTAATTAGGAGATGGTACGGACTGAACTTGAGGAACTGAAAAGTGAGGAACCATATTTGTGTATGAGTCATTGGGCATTGGATTGTGATAATTAGCGCTATGACCCAACTCATTGATCACTCGTCTATGCGGATATCCGCTTTGTTCATTTACATGGGTGGAGCGCTTAAGAGACACAAAGCTATCTGGGTCGATCTTTAACTCTGCCCATGTACTCTCCCAGCTTGTGCAACTAGCAATCAGGTCTCCCACGTTAGAAAATTTGCGATCAGTTAATTGATAACGAAGGCCTGGTCTCATGTTCTTCATTAATATCTTAATAATGTTCTCTTCGGGATATGGGACAGTTAATTGTATGGCCAAGCTCGAAATCTGTTGGTAAAACTCGAGAAAAGTCTCGTTCGGATATTGCTTGCGAGCTTCAATTTTCTTCTCAATGTCTGAGTCAGGTATTCGGTGCTTAAATCGCTCCATCATGCAATTCCTAAGCTCATGCCAATTAGCAAGTGGATGTTGCTGCCGGTAAGTCCAATACCAATGTGATGCCATACCTTTTAGGACAAAACTAATCTCAGTCAGTAGCCTATCGTACGACAAATTCATGGATGAAGCAATAGTTTCTATTTGAAATAGAAACAAGGTTATTGGAATACCGGTTGGGGAACCATCAAAGGATAACCCACTTCTGGACAAACCATGATTATCGGAGACACCTCTGCTTCCGTGTATCATGCCTGGATGATCTGCTACTGGATTAAGCCTCGCTGAAGTAGAAGGAGCTGTTGTGAAATTCCCGTAAGGAGCACCCCCCATTAGATTAGCTATTGACATAACCGGTGGATTTTGTAACCTTACACCCGGATTAATTAATGGATTCAGCATAGATGATTGGTACTCTATATTATTAGCTGGTAACTCAGGGAACAATAGATGATTTCTATTCGTTGCTAAGTGTGCGGGAATCGGTGGTATAGGCGCAGAATATGACGAAGGCAATTCAAATCTTTGCTGGCTTGGTAATGAAACAACCGGCGGCGGTGGTTTTATTTCCGGTTTAGATTTTAGTTCGCCACACTGCTTAGTTAGATCCAAAACCTGTTGAGATAACTGCTGAATTTGCCCCATCATAAACGTCAAAGCAGACATTTGGTTGTCTGGACGGCCTTCTGGATTATCTTCTAAGCTTAACTGAGAACTGTTTAACTGACACTCGGCTGAAGTACCAATATTCACAGCTCTAGCAGCCTCTATTGACTCATTTAATTTATTTAAGTCAGTTAAATATAATCGGAGACTACCTAATAAAATTTCACAGTTTGTCAGAACCTGAGTGGCTGCATTAGAATAAGTAGGTGAGGTTGCAGCGCGTTTCAGTCTATCCGCAACATGTAATAGCCGGGATTCAATTCCTTGTGCGGATTCTAACTGTTTATCTGTATCCAAACCAGCTAGTAAATCAATCTGGTTCTGCAGCTCCCGCATCGTTGCACGACATGAATCGATCTCAAGATCGGGACGTTTTGCTGCGTTAATGTGCATTTTAACCGGTTTACCTGATTTTCCGGTTTCTTCCGCCAAAACACGATTCTGCAAAATTTCCGCCGCGTTTGCATCACCGGGCGCAATATCGCGTAAAATACACTCAATAACAAACTCGTCTTGTTTTAGTGCGAATACATTCATTTTGTTATCGCCAAAAATTTAAAATTAATCACACAAAAAAAAATTATAATAATGTAGATAATGAAAGTAGAAAAATAAAGAACAATATAAATCGAAAATCACAGACCAGAATTCACTGGTGTCATAAGTTTGTACTTCTGATTTCAAATCTAGACGAGCGAAGCTGGTCGATGAATGTACACTACAGAATCCGAAGTGCCTCAAATTAAAAAAAACAAAACAAAAAAAAAAAATCTGAACTTATTTTAATCAATGAGCAAGCGAGAAAAATAGCAAATAGTAAATAGTTAATAAAAAAAAATCTTTCAAAAAAAAAAAAATGATTAAAAGTGTTGACTTAAGTTTGAATAAACTGCAACTTAAGTATAAAATAAATTAGAGTATGGATGATTTAACGATGAGGATGAACCAGAGTGAGTGCGATAGGTCCACAAAGACCGGCACAATCAAGATGAGCATCAGACAAGAAATCATTTACATGTCTGGAGTAGGTAACCAGAATCGTAGGATAAAGGGTAGTTGGGATATTGGGATAAGGAAATGAAACTAATAAAAAAAAAAATAAAAATTTAATTCAAATTCACAACTCGTCAATGCAATAATTCAAACAGTATATACTACCGGATATTTATAATTAACGAAGTGTGAACTAAACTATTTACATTCAATGAATTGCTTCCCTGACCACAGGATCATAAAATCAAAACTAATAAAAAGGAATTAATATCCGAAGGCAGGAAGCATTCGCTAAACTAGTGATCGTTTAGAAAACCAGGTATAAAACTAAAAAATCAACGCTTAAAGCGGAAGTAGAATGATCACTGGTATTTCAAACGTTGTAACTATAAAAAAAAAAAAAAATCACTGGATAAAATAGGACGATTTAATAAAACAAAAAAAAATGATTAAATTGAAATATCGGCCTTCAAACCTCTAATCAACAAAGTGAAGAAAATTTATTTGAAATTTCTGTCCACTTCGGAAAGCATGTGAGAAAACGATAAAAAAAAAATTGTAATGGAAATATAGGAATAAGGATAGGAAGGGAAACTAACTACTTTAAAAGGGAAGCCATATGATTTGGGCGCCACTGTAGCACTTTGCATGACCTGGAGTATATTCAATTTAATTAAAATGCAAAATAAAATGAAAAAAGAAACAAAAATTTAAATTTAGTGAACTAAAATTGAACAAAATATGAAACTACCCGGAAATAACAGTATACTCCAAGTCATGCCAGTGTTATCAGAAAATTGGACCTACGCAGGGACTCTTGGCGGTCGTTGCCGGCTAAGCATCAGGGTATGGGCGTGGGGATGTCAAGAGTATGCGTAGATCAGTTGTAACCGCTTAGGGAATGATTCTAATTACCTACCTATTAACCCATCACGATACCTACACTCACCCTAATTCATCCTCAGCTCGACGGTTCTCAATTAGCACATATTGTTAACTGATAACACCGAATTTAAAGTTTGAAAAAACAAAATCAATTATTAAATTTATTACACAAAAAAAAATAAAAACAAAAGTAGAACAATCCAATGTCTTATAACTAATCTAACTAGCTAACCTAATCCCTTAAAACCAACTTAAATATTTATCTTAATTACCCTACACCAGATCGAAGTTATTACAAGAAACGGCAAATATTTTAAGTATATATATAATTAAATCAAAATATAATTTAAAAATTAATATGTAATAAAATAAAAAGAAAAGAAAAAAAATTTAAACTTATCAGACATGTTGAAATGTTGAGTGATGCGCGTTGTTCATCGTTGTTGTGTTAATTGTTGCCACGTTGAATGCTGCACAGATTTTTCTCTTTTTATTTTGAGTGTTTTATTTGGTGGCAGTACAATAAACAACCATTTAAGTTCGATGGTATTTTAATTTATTGTTCTCTTTGATGTACTAATATTTTTACCAAAGAGGCCACACACAAGCACACGTTTAATTACTAGATTATATTTAATTTTTTTTTTTTTTATGATTCGCTACATTTAATTGTTCATGCGAAATATATAAAAAAACATTTTTATGTACCAGAAATCAGAATTCAAATATTATGCACTCACTAATTTTTATAGGTTTTATATTTAGGAATATGTACAGTATATTTGCACAACTCAAATTTTGAGTTTTTTTTTTTTCGACACTATATGTATTAATGTTCTTATATTATAATTCACTAATGTAACGAGGAACTCATATTCTTAAATTTCACTTAATTCAGTATGTAGTTGTCTGTTGTAAACAAAAAAAAAAAAAAAATCACACTTCCTCATTTATGTTTAGAATATTCATATATTTTTTTTTTTTTTTTTTTCGGGACTATTCTGGAATCTTCGCCCCCACTATATCTTTTTTTTTTTCGTATTTTCTTGGCGCACTTTTAGTTGTGTTGTGTAAAATGAATAATTGATTTATATTCCAGTTATTAAAATAATCAATTGTAATTAAAAAAAAAACAATAACGTTTTTATCACTAAAATCACATTCACCTTATAAGGGGACTTCCCCTGTTATAGTAGTTTTTCTTTTTTTTTTATATAACACAACCGAATGGTTAACTATTGATATTAATTTCATTCGCCATAATATAACAACAACAAAAAAAAATATAACTATAATTCCCAATGATTTAAATAATTTTTATTTTCGGTTTAATTATCTATCAATTGGGTTGCTCTATTTTATTATTTTTTCCTCTTTTTTTGCACAAAAAAAAAAAAATTATCAATTCTCAAACTCAGTTTTTACTTTTTTCTGACAAGACTATCCCGATTTAATTTTAACCAAAAACTGCTCCCGAATCACCTAATCTACTCTCATTTATAGCCCAGTACAACAATAAAAAAAAATAGAATAAAATAGAAATATCATTGTTTTTTTTTTCCCGCGCCCACTAAAAAAAAAAATCAATCGCAACTTCATCAAGCAAGATCAACCAGCGTCCTCTATGAGAAATAAACTAAAAGTTACCAAACTACGATTATCGATACATCGTCCTCTACTTTACCGACATTTCATTTTAATAACACCATTCAGGCGTTTTATTTGAACCATAAAAAAAAATTAAAATAAAAGTGTTGTGACGGCGACGAATGCGCTGTTACACTTAATAGAAGTCGTTTTCGGGAAATTAGTTGGGAAGTCACCTTTAAAATTTACCGTGAAGATATGATTTTTCCGCTAATTCGCGAAAAATTCCGAATATTACGACAATGTTGCGGAGTTTTAATTATTAATAAACGACAAAACAAAATATGATTCATTTCCAATTTTGATATTTCTTTAGGAGCACTAAACTGGACCAACATATCTCAGATCAAAAAAATCAAAGGCCTCTGAAACTTCGAAAATTGGCACATC
Source organism: Tipula helvola (assembly GCA_963556165.1). Lineage (NCBI taxonomy): Eukaryota > Metazoa > Arthropoda > Insecta > Diptera > Tipulidae > Tipula > Tipula helvola. The sequence continues at coordinate 36,886,132 of OY744482.1, read as the reverse complement.
ATTCAAACAACTCAACGGAAATCTATAGACATCTCGAAAAATATCACAAACGTGGAATAATTTTAAAAGTCACAATAATTTAGAAATAAATTCAAAAAAGTAGGATAATTTTAACCGGGTTATTCTTAAATAATTGAATGATGAATAAACACGAAATATCGAAAATTTCGCATAATCTCAACAAAGCTTCAAATTATTAATTATCTTAATATTATTGAGTAATATCGAACAATCGAATAATTTCGAAATTCTCGAAAAATTAAAAATTCGTCAAAACATAAAATTTGGGACCTGTTCCCCACTACTCCCTAATTATCCTAAATAAACCGATTTTACCGGGTTTAACGGTAAATTTCGTTGTTTTTCACTATTTATCGGTAATAAAAAATTCGGGAAAAGAGGATTTAAGTTCAAAGCTTTTTCGTCATAGACCTCCGTTGGTAATCAATTAATCATCATTACTTTGGAGCTCGAAATTAATTGTTTGCTTAAGCATAAACTGTTTAGAATCCTAGATGTAACGCCTATAATACTGAATTTTTATTAAAATAGCCAAATTTTAATTAGTTTACCGCTCAAACTTTTTCTCACCAAAATTTGATTTACAAAATTTTGAACCTGATTTGTAAAACGTTGAGTTTTATTTGCAAATGGTCGAGTTTGACTTGCTGGATAGCATTGAATAAGAAAATTTAATGTTTAATTCCTAATAACCAAAATCATTTTTATGGTTTCTAAATCCTGAAATCTTGAATACTGAAAATTTGAAACAAATGTTGAATATTTACCAAATTAATATTTGTAAAATTATTCCGAATTGTAAAACAAGTCACGTGTTCGTTTTCTTAACATCATCACTAAAAATATATTTCTAAAATTCTAGAATTCATTAAAAGTTTAACACTTTGATAAAAAATTTGATTTGAAATTCATAAATTTTATAGAATTTGATCTAAAATTTCCAAATTTCAAAATCTGAATGAATGTTGAATTCTTAGTTTCCAAAATTTTATTCTCGTTTCTTAATTTTAAAATGTTGCAAACTGAAAATTTAAAATTAATGTTTGCAATAGCGTAAAAAAATTGTTTGCAATAATTTAAATAATTATTTGCAATAATTAAAAATTCTTAAATTCAATGCAAAAAAGATTTGACGTTTTATTGTTTTAGTCAATTAAAAACCAACCGAAACTTTAGAGAATTATGCTGAATTTTAAATTATTTTGTCGTATACTTTGCTAGTATCAGCACTAAAACTATCCTTCTAAAATTGCAGAGCTAAGTTTTTAAAATCTTAATTATATAAATTGTAATTAAATTTTCCAGAAATTTCTCTTAAAAAATTAAAATTCTAAAATTTTATAGAATGTGATCTGTAATTTCCAAATTCTTCATTCAACATGGAACATTTAATTTTGAGTTCCTAATTTCAAAATCATATTTCTAGTTTGTAAATTGTAAAATCTTGGAAACAGAAAATTTAGACTAAATATTAAATATTTTCTAAAATTCAACATTTTTAAATTGAATAAAGGAACGTTTTAAAATTTCTCGAAAATTTTTAAATAAACTAAAATGTTTACAAGTTATTCTAAATTTTGGATTAACTTGTCACGTGTTCGTTTTCTTCAATCATCAGCCCTAAAAATTGTAAAATTCCAGAATTAAATTATTAGAATCTTAGTTGTAAAAAATTGGATTAGTTTCTCAATCAAATTCTAAAATATCCAAAATTGAAAATCTTCACTTAACACAAAAATATAATTTTGAATTTCTAATTTCCAAAATTATATTTTTAGTCTCTAAATTCTAAAATACGGGGATCCAATAATTTAGAATAAATGTCAAATATTTATTTACCATAATTCAAAATTTTTAAATTTAACAAAAAATGTTTAAATGTGTAGTACATTTTTAAAAGAACCCAAATTGTTACAAAATTGGTAAAATTTCAGCAATTCATTTTCAAATTTTTGTTGTCAGAAACTTGGTTGGTTTCTTATGAACTTTACAAAAATTCCCCTAAAAAATTCAAATCCTAAAATTTTATTGAATATGATCTAAAATTACCAAATTTTATAATCTTCATTCATCAAGTTTGAATTCCTAATTCGCAAATTTTTTTCTTTAGTTTCTAAATTCTAAATGGTTGAAAATTAAAAATATAGAATAAATATGAAATATTTGCGATAATTCAAAATTCTTAAATGCAAAAATCACGTTTTGTAGTTTTAAAATATTTTACTCATTTTTAAAAGAAACGAAACTTTTACGAGCACTAATATCAGCTCTAAATATACTCTGCTAAAATTGGCAGAATTAAATTTCTAAAATCGAAACTTGGAAAAATTCAATCTGCTTCTTATAAAATTTAAAAAAATCTCCTTAAAAATTCAAAATCTAAAATTTTATACAATGTGATATTATATTTTGAAATTTCAGGATCTTCGTTCAACAAAAAAATTGAATATTGGATATTTTTGATTTCCAAAATCATTTATTTAATTTTGGAATAAATGTGAAATATTTTCCAATCAAAATTTTTAAATTTAATAAAAAAAAAGTTTGAAATCTATACGTTTAAAATGTTTTATTTATTTTTAACAGAACCGAAACTCACGATGTCACGAGTACATTTTGTTAATATCGGATCTTACAATATTCTTCTAAAATTGCAGAATTAAATTTTTAAAATTTAAGCTTGGAAAAATGTGATTAGTTTCTTCTAAAATTAAAAAAGTTTCCCCCAAAAAAATTCAAATTTTCAAATTGTAAAGCATATGATTTTAAATTTTGAAATTTAAGAATCTTCATTCAACATGAAAATTTAATTTTGAATTTTGAATTTCCAAAATTATATTTCTAGATTCTAAGTTCCAAAAATATTGGAAACTGAAAATGTAGACTAAACGTCAAATATTTAATATAATCCAAAGTTTTTTAATTTCATAAAAAAAGCGTTTTAAATATTTAAAACTTGTAAATCATTTTTAAAAGAACCGAAACTTTTACAAATTATGCTAAATCTAAAATTTTTTTATGACGTGTTTATTTGGATTATATCAGCACTAAAAATATCCTTCTTAAATTGCAGAATTAAATTTTTAGAAACATAGGTGAAAAAAATGTAATTAGTTTTTCTGAAATTTTAAAAATTCAAATTCTTAAATTTCCAAATTTGAGAGTCTGAAAATATAGAATAAATGTCTAATATTTACTATAATTCAAAATTTTAAAATAGAACAAACGTTTTAAATTTTTAAAATTTGAGTTACATTTTTAAAAGAACCGCATTTTATACAAATTATGCTGAATTGTCTTATATTTACAATAATTCAAAAATTTTAAGTTTAATGGAAACAAACTATTAAAAATTTGTAAAAGATTTGTAAGAGAACCGAAATGTTTTACAAATTATGCTTTATTGTGTACATTTTGTTAACATCATCTAAAATTGCAGAAATAAACTTTTAAAACTTTTGCAGTGAAAATTGAATTAGCTTTTTCCGAAACGATAATAAATTCTATCACAAAAATTTAAATTTAAATTCTAAAATTTCGTAAAAATATGTTATCTAAAATTTCCAAATTTTAGAATTTTCATTCAACACGAAAGTTGAATTTTGAATTCCTCATTTCAAAAGTTATATTTCTGGTTTCTAAATTCTTAAATATTGGAAGTTAAAATTTTTAAATAAACTGAAATGTTTACAAGTTATTTTAAAATTAACATGTCACGGAGTTCGTTTTCTTAACATTAGCACTAAAAATATATTTGTGAAATTCCAGAAATAAATTATTAAAACCTTAGTTGTAAAAAAATTGATTAGTATCTTCCAAAAAATAATAAAAGTCTCCCAAAAAATTTCAATACCAAAATTTTATAGAATGTGATCTTAAATTTCCAAATATGAGAATCTTCAAACATTTAATTTTGAATATTTTAAACTCTAGAAATCCAAACATAAAAATGTAGTTTAGGTTTTTTCTTTCACCATTTAAAAATTTGCTGCAAAAATCACATGTTGGCCAATTCTAAAAACAACAAAAATAGTCGAGCCAAGATTGCGATAGGCCCAAAAATTTATCGTATCTGTACAGTATAGGGAATACCAGAAGATTTTTTCCATTGTAATCTACATTTATTGATGTAACGAAATTTTTAACCGGTAAACCGAGTTCAGAATTAGTCCATTGGTAGCCAATATGATCGGTTATTAAGTGAATATTACAAATTTCCAGACCTATCATAATTTTGGCCGGAATAATTTTTTAAATTTTTATTTCAAGCGAGTAACCAAATTACGTTTACTTATGTAAAGTGAAAATTATCACATACAAATTGTTATAGGATTAGCCCATCGTAAGCAATCCTTGCTATAAACTAAAATGACATGTAGTTTTTGAATCAATTCTTTAAGCGGTATAATAAAAAAGATCTGCCGTGAGTTTTGACTCTCTTGTTATCATAAGTGATTTCTAATTTTCCTGTGATGAAAATTTGGAATAATTTCAAAGCGGTATAACACCGCTGGTATCATTCTCTTTCCTCCGTATAGGGTACACCATCTATTAGATTCTGAATTTAAGAGTCCAGCACAAGAACCGGGTTCTAATTTTGGAAAAAATAGTTGGGAAGTCTTCTTCAAAATTTAGAATCATATCTTTGAGAATATTTGAATTTTCCCCTAATTCGCGGAAAATTCCGAATATTACGATAGTGATACTGAGTTTTAATTTTTAATAAACGACAAAGTCACAATAATTTAGAAATAAATATCGCCAAATTTCGAATAATCCCTACAAATCTTCAAAATCTATTACTTTCATCCATGATTTAGATTTATTCTCTATAAGTCTGTAAGGTCCCGCAACTTAAACCTGCTGCCACGTAAAATTCGACAAATTTAGAATAATCTCGTAAATAGTAATTATAAAGTCATCGAAACATAAAATTCGGGACCACTTTCCCACCCTACTCCCTAATAAAACAAAAGATACTGTCCTTGAAACCGATAAAGATTTTCCTTTAATTTAATATACGAGAAATATCAAAAAAAAAAACGATTTTACCGGATTTATCGGTCAATGTCGGTGTTATACACCGTTCACCGGTTGTAAAAAACATCCGTGGAATGAAGATTTAGGTTTAAAGCTTTTTTATCATAGATCTGCTTCAACGATTTTTGTTATTTTATCTTTGCCTGTGAAAATTCGCTGTTGGTGAGCGACCATCAATATTTCCAAGCCCCAAGTTAATTGTTTGCAAAAATACGAACTGTTTTGAATTTCTAAATGTAGCTAAATTTTAAATTTTAATTTTTAACTGCAGCTTTTTGCAAATCCAATTTACTCTTTTACAAATCAAATTCAACTTTTTCTATTCAAAATTTGCATAAGGTTGAATTTGATTTGCGAACGGTTTGAATTTGTAGTGCATAACCTGTATTGAACGTACGTTTCTAAACCATTTTCTAAAATTGAATTTTGCAACGTTGTACGGCAGGCATCTCTATGAATAAATTGTTTTCCTGAAAATATCTACTATCTGTTGGTTCCTGCTGTTTTATTCTTCTTAGGAAAAAATTCGTGTGGAAGAGTTGGGGAACAGCTCCTTACAGTTTCAGGACCGATTTCTATGTTGATATTCTGGTGTTAGTTATTTAAATGTTTGTATACTTCTTAATTTCCTCAAAATCTTAGTTGGATGAGCTATTGCTCCGGAATTTCAGAAATTGAATCTATTTCTTGCAATATATTTGTAAAACCCGGGACAATGAATTTGGGTTCGCCTCAAAATAAGCCATTAATGTGTTTTTATTTAGGGAATTGCATTTGGGAATCTTCATACGTACATATCTACGTTTATGTACTTATTGAAGTTCAAAATCAGAGGCGAATCGTGATTTAATTTTTAACTAAGCTTTATTTGGACTTTCATTTATGGAATTTGGATTGCCATTAAATTTGCCAATTTTTGTTTAATTAGTCGTTTTTGCTTCAAATATGATTTCGTACGGAGCATAGTTGTTCCAAACATTTTGTACAAATTTTAAACGTCCTCATTAGATCGACTTCATTAATGCGTTGTATAAAGTTTCTCGTACAGTTACTGCAAATTTTGAGTTATTCTGAGGTGTTTCATTTATGGTTACATCAAATGTTAAATAATTGGGTTTTAATTAAACTCTTCACAATGTCAATCAGGTGGCAGTAAACATAATCTTAAGTAGGAATTTTAAAAATTAAGTTAAAAGCTCTGAAATTTAGTTGACTTTTCTAAATATAAATTTGCACAACAATTTTCGCTTCACTTCTGTTTCACATTTAAAAAAAATTTATTAAACCAAATTTAAAATTTAATTACCAAAATGAGCTTTTCAATTTTCAATAATAATTGACATATTTTTTTATTACTTTTAAATCAACAACGGGGGCGTTTTTATGGCGTGACACCCCAATAATATTCGCGAAAATTTTCAAAATCCATTCTTAGAATTTTAATAAATAAGCAATTTTCATATTTTCTCATTAATATATCGGTGGAAAAATGGTAATGGTTTAATAACGGTAATATTCTACGAAAAGTACACAAACCAAAACATTTTTTAATTAGCTTATATACAGGCGAAAAAATAAACAAACTGGGAAATATTTTATTGGAAGGTGGAAAAAATAAAAGTTTTGTTCCATCCATTCTAATTAAAAAGAGAGTAAGAAAGTTGTGTTGTGCCTAATTTCGATATTATTTTCCATTATCGTTTTTTTTTTGTTTTGTGTTTTAATTGATTAATTTAGCACCTCGAGAAAAATCATTGATAACCTTAAAATATAAGAATATAAACTGTAATATTTAAAAACAAACAAGTTTAATCAAATTTTTGAAAGCTTTTCCATTAAAATAATTTTAATTAAATTTTCCATTTATTTTTATTTTTTTGCTTCTGTCATTTAAATTTTTTGGAAAAGTTTATTTTATAATCCTTTTGAAAAATTTCCAATCAGTTTGTTTTACCAAAAATTAATTTTTGTTTTTTCTTATAAGTCTTAAAATTGTATTCAAGCAGAAATATTATGAATGGTTACAGTTGTAGGTATTAAAACAAGATCAGCCTGTAGATATATCTAGCTATTATTATAGGTGGGTTACTGTACATAATATTTGTATTTAGAAAACATTAGTTTTATGTCAAACTGGAAATTAATCCTTTTTTATGTAATTTTCAGATCGATTTTCTTTTGAAATGTGTATGTTTGTTTGTGTTTGTGTCTACTGAAGAGTATAATATTCTTGAGTGGTTAAATAAGATATTATATTTGTTGTTGTCGTTTTCTATTTATTTATATGTCTATGAGGATTTAAATTTTGGTATTTTTATCAAGATTAAATGATTTATGGTATGATTTGCTTAACCAAAATATTTTCAAAAGTCGTGATTTTATGTTATTATCGCAACAGGTTATTTTATGCAAATCTGGCTAAAAGTTATAAAATTGTTAATTAATCTTAAAATATATAAGTTGGCTTAAATTATGTTATTCTAAATTTAAAAGCATTTATGCGACAGTTGGTAAAAGCTTTCACAAAAAGTTATAAAGCAAACAAGTTTTAAATTAGAACTTTTGATTTTAAGAGATGAAATCAAAGTTTTCCGAGGTTTTACTCCCACTAAACTTAACAGTTTATATTCTTACTTATCTTTGTAACAATAAATATCGATTTAACAAACGAAAATTATTTCATTTTTAACTAAACTCACCTAGCATTTTGGGTTCGAACAACATTCCTTACTGCAAAACTAAACTTGACGAACCATTTATATACAAATTATGATTTCATTAAATGCAAATATACCAAATTAGCAGCTTGCATTTAGATATATTTTGTCAAAAGCTGAAAACACTTCTGTAAAGCAAAACTTTTTTTTGAAAGCGTAAAATTATAAAGAAAATGTTATCATCATTTTTAAAGGTTTTTAAAATTCAAAACTTCAAATATTAACTGAAATTTGAAAGCTTTCGGCTTCCAATAATTTGATGATTTTGGCTTACGTAAAATTTAAAGATTTAATTTACGGATTTCAATTAATTCATTCACAAATTTACATTGATTTTAAATCTATTCTGGTGGACAAAAGCTCTCTAATGTTTTTTTTAGCAAGATGGTCAGTTTTAATATAAAAATTTCAAACTACTAAAAATAATTAAAGCTTCAAATAATTTTACGAGACTCTTAATTTTTTATATAAGCTTCAAAAGCTTTTTATGCTAAGATTCAATTATTGATCGAATCGGTATCATATCCATAGTATCATTCCACAGTAAATTCTATTAGATCAGGCTCAGCAATAAAGACGATTAAATTAAAAGGAGAAATTTATTTTAAAAAGCTCAAATAATCTTGCAAAGTTATTAAAAATAAATTCTTTAACCTAAACTATACTACTTGTTTATCCAAATGTTAAACCGATGGAATTTTTAGATTTACAAAATAAAGTTTAACTTTTCAAAGTTCACTTTACTACCTCTTTATATTGTTTTTCTATATTTTATAAAGCTTACATGATGTATTTGAATTTCGAACGAAATACAATGTTGTAAAGGTTTTGCTGAAATTATTCCTTAAAGCAGCTTACGTTTTGTTATGGTTTACCAATCGTTGCAAAGCATTTGTTTTATTTTAAGCTTTCCTAAAAATCACGTCATATTTTGTCGAAAGCTTATATTCTTCACATTTAATGGAAAAGCTCTCAAAATATGTTACGATTATGAACATCTTCACTAAATCTGAAAATTTATCTGAAGCTCATATTTTTTTGACAGACAGTTTATAACTTGTTTCATTTAAAAACTAAAATAAACTAAACATTTTATTAAAAGCTTTATTCAAACAATAATAGTTTCAGTTATTGAAAATTTCGATTTAATTAAGGTTGGACCAATTCAATTAATTTACTGTTTATATAATTCAATTTATTTACTGTTTTCAGAAACTGTTTAAATTTAGAAATAAGAAGTAGTTATTTGTCAAACTTTATGAAGCTTTAGTTTTTAAAATAAAACAAATTTAAATATTATGGTATTCAGTTAATATCATGAAGCTCAATTTACAAAACCAGTTAATCTTACTGATAATTTTGTTTATTATGCTAATTTGAAAAGCTTTGCAGCTAAACAAATTTATTAACCTTAAATTTATTCACTAGACGTTTCACTTATGTAAATTCATTGCAAATTTAGAAAATATTTTATTGCGACGCTCATTTGGGTATTAAAATTTACATTTTTAATATTCGTTCAACAAAATTGTTGAAATTACCAGTTTTAGTGTAAAACTTTTAAACTCAATACTTTGGAGGAGAAACTTTTTTTTTTAAATATTTGTCTAAATTTTAAAAAAAGTTCAAATTTCGATTTATCAAATCAAAGTTTTTGGTTAAGCTAAATTTTAGCTTTCCAAAGTTATGATATATTAGTTTTTACGTTATTCTGTTCTATGATTGAGCATTTAATTAATTCTTTAATTTAAAGAAAACTTTTAAAATTTCGAAAGCTCAGACTTTTTAATCAATCGAGTTATCAATTAAGTATCAAATGTTATAATGTTTGTATCGGTTCAATATTAAAAAAGAAACCTTATGTTCTTTGCCATAAAGCTCTTAAAAAAATTTAAAAGTACGTTAAGTTTAAGCTATGTAAGCTTCTTTGCTGATAATTTTCAAGGCAAACTAGTTTTAAACATTATGTGTAATATTTGGAAAAAATCCATATGTGGAATATAAAAGCTTTACTTTACCTGACTTACTCTGGATATTTCTTCAAATTAAAATAGTATCCTTTTTTCAAAGCTCACTAAAAAAATTAACACAACTAGATTTTTTGTTAAACTTTTAACCAAACTTTAAAAAATCTTGAATTTTTGAAGACTTATTTTTAAATCCACGATCGACTAATTTAACACGTTTTACTAAAATTATAATTTTAATGACAATTGCAAAATAAAGCTTACCTTTTTGTTATTATTTGCCATCTTTACAAAGCTTCTATTTTATTTGAACTTTTCCTTAAAATTGTTACATATTTTATAGAAAGCGAATTTTACATTAACAAAAAGCGATAAACAAATGGTAATTGTTACAAATCAATAAAATATTTTTTTTACAAAGCTCAGTGTTGTAGTCAAATTTAAATTTTTGTTTAATATTAACTCCTGCAAAATAATTCAATATTAATTATTTAAGCCTTAAATATTTTTTAAAAATCGTTTTTTTAAGCGAAAACACGATTAATAAATAAATCAAAACAATGAATTTCCATAATCTTGGAACTTTTACAAAGTCAAATTTTATACTTATTGAAAAATTCACAAAGCTTTCTCAAGGGGATTTTCGTGCAGAAGATTTTTACTCTTTTTTAAAGCTCATATTTTATAGCATATTATTTATGAATTGTTTAATAAAAAAATTATCTGAACGAGCTTTTTTAAAGCTTTATCGACATTTAAAATTCGAGTTAAAGATTTGGATTTAATCAATAGCTCAAATTAATTTATATTACATTTGAAAAGGTCTCAATAAGTGGTTAAATTTTAGAAGGTAATGATTCCTAGTTAACAGGGTTAAACAATATGTTAAAGCTTTCTATTAATGTGTAACTTTAAAGCTTCTATTTTATTTTAAGCTTTCCTAAAAATGGTTAAATAATCTATATAAAGTTGTTTCTTTCCATCTTTTGTTACACAACAATGTAAATGTTAAAGATGACAGTTAATATTACAAATTTCAATACGTTCAACAGCTTTGCAGCTGATAAATGAATTAAATTATAATTTAATTTAGAAGAAGCTCATTTTTATGGTCAAATTTTAATTTATAATATTCTATTCCTTAAATAGTAACTGATGATACAAGTTTTAGTGTAAAAGCATGAAATAATTTTTAGAATAAGCAAAAGCTATGATTATTTTATAAATGTTAATTTACTAAATGAATCCGATTCACATTTAATTTAAATTTACAAAGCTCATTTTGCCGGCCCAAAATGGGCTTACTTTATAGAACTTAGTTTCTTGGAAATCAGTTTTACAAAACTTAATTTTTTTTAAATTACTTTTTAAAACTTTTTGGTTTAGTTAAATCTTAGCTTAACTTTCCAATCTCAGTTTACTAACTCTATAGTTTATTCCAAGAAATTCATTAATATTATTTTGGTTTAATTCAGTTCGATAAATTTAATTAATTTTACTTAAAAAGCTGTACAGAAGCTCTTAAATAGAAGCTGTTAGATATTAAATCTAAAAACCTTGAAATTTTTACAAAATTTGAAGATTAAGTTAAATGCATTCACCCGATTTTTGAAATTTTACTGACAAACTGGTTTCGTATTCTAATTTCAAAAGCTTAAAATTTTGTAGATGAGCTCAAATTGCTCCTAAATATTAAACAAGTATTTTAGAAAATGATTCCTTAACAATTTTGCCAAACTTTAAAAGCTTTTTCTAATTTTGTGTTAAAGCGTGAGATACATTTACAGAGCTTTTTGAAACGAAAGCACGATTTGAAGGGGATATTACATTAATGATGTTGTTAAAAAAATTTAAAAAAAAAATTCATGTGAGCTTTAATTAATTTTTAAAAACAAGAAAACATTGAAGAGGCCAATTAAGAACTGTATTTATGTTTTTAGTAAAAATTTAAAATTTATTTATTGGACAATGAGCTTTTCAATTCAATAATAAAATAAGCGTTCCAAACTATTTATAAATTTTCATATATGTACATCTCGAATTTTTTTGTGTTTTAAATCAACATCGGATCCAAATATTTAACTTTAATATTAAAGCTGAAACCCTTATTGTAATATCCAAAGCTTTGAAATTGTTTTCACCAACAAATCGGCTTCACATCTAACCAAAAATTACAAAAGCCCCACGAATACTTTTGAAAATCAAGATCAAAATTAGTTAATTATCATTAAATACTACTTTTAGAATTTAAATTAATATTATTAAATCAGAGCTTATTAATAGTGGTCCAATATTTAGTTGTTAAATTTACTATAGTACAAGTAATTAATTAAATCCATCACCATGGTCACCAACATCTCTGAAAATTAAATTATTAAATTATAATTCTATAAAGAATTTTTAATTACAATATTATAAAACATAATTATAATTGATGAAACCGACATGATCCAAGGAGTTCCAGAAATACTAAAATAATTGAATATTCCGACAATAAATATCTCCTCATCTGCACATTTTTGCAATTTTCATCAACCGCAAACTGTAAAATCATCTCATCACATCATAGCGGAAACATCACGCAACGTCGGAAGCTGTACATATTTTCTTATCAAGGTCGTCTGTGTTAGATAATATTCAGTCGAACTATTATTAATTAATTATTGTACATGCATAAACGGAAAAATCGGTAAGCGATACATTTTATACACATTTATCGCTTAACATCTTGTCGTGTCACAGTGTACCGTGCGTAAAATCTCTCAATTATTCAAAATCGGTTCTTGCATTAGTGTTATTTATTCACAAACAGATACTATTGGTATCGCAATGACATATACATAGTTCTTAGTGAAATGCTAACGGTGATGATAACCTGGTGGAAATAACAGCGCAAACGGTAACGACATTGCGGATCAACAAAACATACAAGCAGTTGAAAACGCCTCACCACCATATTCCTGGTATCATATGCGCGAATTATGGTTCAAGCATATAGAGGCACATTTCCAAAACGAAACGTATTTAAGCCGATTTCCAAAAATATTTTCATACAGCCAGTGTTCTTCCGGTAGACATCATAACGCCTGTGTTTGATATTATAACAATCCTCCCGAAGTAGATAGATACGAGAAACCCAAATTAGAGATAATTAAACGAAAAACTTTATCAGAAACCAAAACAGCCGGAACAACCTTCTACTACAACCAATATAGACAATCAAATCGCCATCAGCATTTTAAAGTTCATCGCCATACTAGATCTGAATATGGTCAGTTTGATCTATCAGCAAAAGATTTTGTCATATCAGACTTAGTTGGACCACTTCCATCCACACGTGGTTACTCGTATCTATACTAACTATCATAGACCGATTTATACGTTGGCCAGAAGCTATACCACTAGTTGATATAAAAACCTCAAAGTGGTAAGGGCATTTATAGAACAATACATTTCCGGATTTGGAGTTCCATCTGAAATTACTACTAACCAAGGAAGTTAATTTAAGAGCAGCTTATTTGAGGAACTCAACAAGTTATTAGGTTCATTAGATTTCACGTTATTCTCTTTTATGATTGATGATTTAATTCATTTTATAATTTAAACAAAAAATTTTAAAATTTCGAAAGCTCAGAATTTCTAATCAATTAAATTTTATAATGTTTGTATCGGTTCGATATTAAAAAAATAACTTATTTTCTTTGCAATAAATATAAAGCTCTCAAGAAATTTTACTAGTAGGCAAACTTATTTTAAACATTGTGTAATGGTTGGAAAAATTAATGTCCATTAATTAATGTGGAATATAAAAGCTTCACTTTACTTGACTAATAATTTGATTTCACTGGTAATCTTTACAAATTAAAAAAGTATCTTGTTACAAAGCTCTTTAAAAAAATTAACAAAAGTAGACTTTTTATTAAAGTTTTAACCAAACTTTAAAAAACCTTAAATTTTTGAAAACTTTAGTTTAAATCCAGGGTCGACAAGCCATAATCATCATGACGTATTTTTTAGAAGCTTTTTTAGTGTTATAACTTTTCACTGATTTCAATTGATCAAATGATCAACCTTATATTAAAGCTGTAAACCCGATTTATTATAATTTCGAAAGCTTTGAATTTTTTTACATTAATCAAATCAGCTTCGTATTTAACCAAAATTTACAAAAGGCTGCTTGCCACCGTAAAATCGATTAGTTATACAAAATTCGAAGCTTCCTTGGAAATTTTGTTAAGCTTAAGTTTTAGGTGTTTGGGAATTTTACTTAATTTTACAAAGCTCATATTTACGTAGGCTATTTATAAATTGTTTCATAAGCTGAACAATTTGGAGCGAAAAACTTTAACTTAGCTTTACAAAGTGTATATTCTCTTGCTAGGCTATTTATAAATTCTGCCCCTCAAAAACAGAACTAAGATACCATTTTTATTAAAAGATTTATCCAAACTTTTAAAATGTTAAATTTTTGATTTATGAAATAAAACTTTTTGGATTAGTTGAATTAGGGGCGGCGTAATATTGTATAGCGTATTTTACTAACTCCTGACGCTAATCGAAGAAATACATTGTTAAAGGTTGTCGTTGTTGTTTGTGTTTAAAAACTTTACCTGACATTTTCAAAATAAACAGCTCACCGTTTTGTTATCATTTTGGAAGCTTTACAAAGCTTCTGTTTTATTTTAACATTTCCTAAAATGTTTTACAAAAAGTGCGTAATTTAATTTTACATTAAAGAAAAGCTCTAAACAAAGTTTAAAAGTTTAAATCGTAACCTTTTCAGTTATTATTACAAATTTCGAAATATTACATTCTTCCGGATTATAGCAGAGCCTTCTAGAGTATAGAGCCATAATCATTATGACGTATTTTTCAGAAGCTTTTTTAGTGGTATAACTTTTCACTGATTTCCATAGGAATCCATAGTAAAAATGATGTTTTTTAGCTTCAAGTTTTTCAATGAAAACAGCAAAAATGTTACAAAATGTTTATACAAAAGTGTTCTACATATCTTTAGCAGCAATATACAAGAAGGGTATATTGGTATTAAGTAAATATTAATTGCAGAAATTTTAAAATTAAATTATTTCTAAAATATATTTTTCGAACTTTCATTTTGAAAAATACATCAAAGTTGGCTCTGACAAATTAAAATAATACTTGCTAAATTTATCTTTAGTTTTGCTAGTGTACGTTAGATGTCTATAATTGTTGGCAAAGAAATACGAAAAAAATTATTTAATCACACAATTATGACACGTTCTTAATATTTTGTGAATTTGTTTTGCTTATCCTACAATTTTTAAACTCAAATTTCCCCATGTCGCAATTTTTGCTACGATTTTTCAAAACGTTTACTACCCACTGCCATCTATGTACATTGACTTAATGCACACGACTTGTAGTAAGCTTTTCTTTGTAATTTGACCAGAAAGCTATTGTTATGAACTTCTTTTTATATTTTGGTTAAAATAAATCAATTATAACAAGAAAATGAAAACGATTTACTTAAACGAGATTTATATATGTTGAAATTCAAACATTTATGAAAATATTTCAGAAATCATAATTAAGAATTTGCAACGTTTTCATTTACAAATTTGTCTTAGGAAAAAAAGTGATTTCCCATATGTTTTATGTGTTTTACTACGGAAATTTTGGTTTTTTCCTCGTTTCTAATTCCCTTATAAAAGCTTCGTTTTTTAGATTATGGCTTGTATAATCAAGGTTGCTTTGATTATAGCCAATTATTTTTTACGAAATTTACCTTTTGCGACTTCAGTTTTCGAATTATTCCCAATACAAATTAAACTCTTAATAATTTCAATTTTATTTTATTTATCGCGTAAATGCGATTTATATTTGAAATATTACGTTCTTCCGGAAATTTTTCAACTACATGGTTGCTTTCTATATATAGAAAGTAATCAAGGTAATTAGCAATTCAATCGGTGTAGCCTGATGAGAATGACCGAAAATAATTTTTTCTTAATTTTCATTCAGATGAAAACTGAAGTTGCGAAACTTTCATAATTCGCTCTTGGTAAAAAATATCCAAACATACGATTAATACATAATATTAGTAAACTTTAGAATGTTTACAAAGATTTAATTTCAACATATCGATTTTACATTTAACTAAAATTTAAGAAGCTGATGTAGAGCTATTAGAGCTAAATTAGAGCTAAATTAGAGCTATTATTAAAATATTAAAGTTTAAATGTTTCAAAATTTCAGTTTAAATCATATTCTATCAAATTAATTTATGTTACGTTTATAAAGCTTTCAAGAACTGCTGTTTAAATTTTTTTAAGTTCATGAAAATTTTACAAGCCACTTAAGTTTTGATGTGTAACTTTACAGCTTTTGTTTTATTTTAAGCTTTAACCATTATAAAGTTTGAATGTTGTAGTTGACAATAATTGTTATAAATTTCGAAAAATGTAAAAGCTTTGCAGCTAAAATGGATCTCTAAACATATCAATTTGATTTAAGTTATACTTGTTAAAAATAAGTATAGTATGGTAAAAAGCTCATTTTAAAGCTTAAGTAGTTTGTAATACTAGTTTTAGTGTAAAAGCTTGAAATAGTATTTACAAATCGACATTTTAATTAATGAGACTCGATTCGAAGCGATGCCAATACTCATTTTGGCGCTGCAGACATGTTTATTAAAAGCTCACTAAATCTACAGTTTATTTCATGAAATTCACTAATATTATTCCAGTTTAATTCAGTTCGATAAATTAAATTAATTTGACTTTAAAAAGCTGTACAGAATCTCCTTAAATTTTAAAAGCTTAAAATTTTTAACTCGAGTCACGTAACAGTCTAAAATATTTAGCTCAAAAACCTCTCCACACAGTTTGATTAAATTGAAAGCTTTTATGTAATTTTTATAATTTTCCTAAACCAGATAATTTTTCCTGACAAACTGGTTTGTTATCTTAATCTCAAAAGCTATACAGCTTATAAACTTTTAGATGGACTCGAATTGCCTGGCCAAAACATAAATTAGATATTTTAAACTAAGCTTTTTTGGCAGTCTGGTTAAACTTTAGAAGCCTTTTCTAAATCTGTTTTTAAAGCTTGAACTACATTTACAGAGCTTTTGGAAAGGAAATCGCGATTTGAAGGGTAAATTAAGCTTTAATTTTGTAAATACATTCAAGAGACCAATTTCTTTGATTTATTAAACGAATTATATGTAAAAGCTTTTTAAAACGAATTGCATTAAACATTTTAAAAGCTTATGTACCGCAATAAAAATGTAATTGTCTACATATTTATACACAGTACACAAATACACACACACACACAAACATTTATTTCCAGTAGCATGTTTCTGAAACGTTCGAAACATATCCCATACTGTTATTTAATAATTTATTCAATTAAATTACCTGCTTTTTTTAATTTTAAATTGAAAATTTACCTAATTCGATGTAGGATACAATGTATCCATTTATGTATGCTTTTAAGACGATAAAGTACAACTTTTAATTCATGCACAATTAAATTAACCATAAATTAATTGGGAGAAAAAACATTTGGTTGAGTATTCAAAATACTTTCGTATCGGATATCGACACACTGATAGCCTTAACACACCGCACCCTTTTCTGTTTAGTATATAATATTGTGTGTTTGTATGTAGGTATCCAAAAATAATAAAAGGGGTTAGATTTTTATTTTATGCTTTTGGGGTGTTCTATACTTTTCTATAGAATGAAAGATGTATAATTTATTTATATTTTTTTATTCGGTGTGATAAAAATTTGATAACAGAATTTTTTTTTTTTTTGCATTTTGTGTGCTATCGATTTAAAGTTGGCTCTTTGTACGTAGCCACAGAAATAGACAAATACACAACAGGGAGGACAGTATTTAGATAAAAAAAAAAACATAAACCAAATGGGGAAACAGTTTTCTGGTTATGTTTGGATCAAATCAAATGGAAAAATAATAGGAAAATTTATCCCTTTTTTCGGTTGATGGTGTGCTCTGATGCGATGGGGATTTGTTGCCCCATTGTGTGTGTATAGACATTGGTTTTGGATTTACATATATAGCGCATTAGTAACGTAGCAATGTGTTTCTGTTATCAATCGGAAATATAATTTTTAATTGGAGTTTTAACATATTGTCAGTTGAGTTTTATTATACATTGTCAATGATAAAAAATTTGATCTACTGATGTAATAATTTTGCATGTTTGTGTAAATATTATATCTAACGAATATTTGTAAACCAGATTATTAACTCCATCCCAACTCTTATGCACAAATCAAGTTCATTAGCATGCTGAAATATGTACGTAGTTATATACATAAATATGCATAATAGGTCTGATTGTTATTAAAATTAAAGATAAAAACCATATATTTTCCATTTATATAAAATCCAAATTATCAAGTGTAATGAACGAACAATTTTCACAATTTAACCTTTTATCATTATTATTATTATTATCACTATTATCATAGTCTATATTTTATGTAATTTTTTGCATTATTCATCTCTCGGAAAATGCATACATAAATACCGTATACGTATTTAAAACCAGCAAAAAAAAAATAAATTGTTACATACGTGCAGCAATACGGTAGGGATGAAATAATTTATGTATTCGAAAATATTTTATGTATTTTGTGTAAAATTGAAAAGTCAAGCCATTTAGAGATGAATTTTGAAATCTACCAAAGAAACTTTTAATATTTTCTTAAAGTGACAAATCTTTGAAATTTTGAAAGACGCTCCAAAGCTTATTTAACCGATATTGTTTCAATGAAAGCTTTTCCTAAATCTATTAGTCTATTTCTAGGTTTCTAATGTTGACCTTCAATGAAATGACCTTCTTGTTTGTCTGATGTAGAACCGATTTCTTACGTTTGACTATTTTATCATTTTAATTCCGATGTCAATTTGTGTTTTAAATATTTGAAAAAATTACAAAATTCGAAATACCTGTTTCGATCGAATTCTGAACATGTTTTGAAATTTTGAAATAAAATTATAAAACAAATATTTTATATAGCAGTTCCTAAATTTAACAAAAATTCCAATTTTAAAGCCAAGCTGTAAAGGAAATTTTGGGATAAAATAGTTTTAGGATTTTATAGTTGTCTTCCTTGATGAGGACCACTTTGAACGTCAAGTCATTTCTGACGTTGTTGAAAAGAGGTGAGATATTCCAATGATCATGCCTTCCAAAAACCTTGCACGCGTTGTTTGATGTTTTGCCACCTACTTAATCGAGATTTGCTTAGATGGCTGAGGTCTGGCTCTGGTATCGCTGTTCAGGCTTCTCCTATCAAAAAATGCCCCGATGTTAGCGGGTCGTACACAGTGATAGCCTCGATTTGTGTTAGTAGAGTGCATATCTCTTCGAATGTGAGGTTTGTAGAACTAGTCACTCTCTTAAGGTGATGCTTTACCGATTTAATGTTTGCCTACCACAGGCCACCGAAATGTGGAGCGCTGGCAGGGATGAATTTTAACTATATTTTATTCTGTGATTTTGATTTTGGTATAATTGATGGAGCTCGTCCAGATGTTGTCTACTGCCAACCATATTAGTAGCATTGTCGCTTGTGATTTGAATACAAGCTCCCCTCCTAGAGATAAATCTTCTTAGTGCTGAGATATATGCCTCTGTTGTCATATCGCTAACAAACTCGATGTGTACTGCTTTCACCGTGCAGCATATGAAGAATACTATATCTCTTCACTATTTTCTTGCGTCCACGGCTGTGAGTTTCCTTGAAATAAATGAGACCCGCAAGGTCTACGCCCGTTGATAGAAATGGTCTTCCAGAAGAAACTCTCGACCTTGGTTGGCTTCCCATAAGTTATTTTGCGGTAGCTGCCTTTTAGCGAAAACAAACCATACATTATCTGCTTTCTAATAATGTGCCAAGCACCCAAGATCCAAAATCTTTGTCGAAGCAAACTGGATAATATGGACGGTCCCGGATGAAGATGTTTCTTATGATATTCTGTGATATAATGAGAGCTTAAGACATTATGTTTTGACAGAATTATGGGGTGTTTTGTATCAAATGTAAATGATGACTCCTCTAGACGTCCACCGACATGAAGCGAACCTTGTTCATCTAATATTGAGTTAAGTGAACGGATTGCACGATTTTTTATTTGGGTTGCTAATTGAACTGACTTAGTTTCTTTTTAGATTCAGAAGCTTGAGCCTATTTAATGCATAACTCTTTTGCTGTCTGCATTCCGGCTAGTGTGGGAGGTTTTCAGCACTAGCTGATCCAAAGTTTAAAGTTCTAGATTTCCCTGCTTCCTTTAGCTTAGAGTAATATCTGAAAATATAGCTTACAATACGTTTTATTTTCTCAAAAGAACAGATTTTTAAGAATAGTTCACACAAAACAATTTTCGGACAATTTTTCGACACGAATATAAACACAGCTTGCGTTTGTTAGTCCTGAGCGCGTGAAGCTCTATTGTTTTAACTTCGCTTGAGATAGCCAAGATTCTAGGAATATCCCACCAATTTTCTTCAATTTTTAACGGAAGATGATCATCCCAGTCCAGTTTCTGCAACCAAAGGCGTTGGAACAAAATTTTAACTTGGATTGTAGTTGGTGATAGCCATCCCAAAGGGTCGAATAGTCTTGCAACTTCTGACAGAATAGTACGTTTGATAGCCTTTCTGTTATCGTCCTGGTGAACCATGAATTGGAACGTTCCTTTGTGTTCCAGTGTAATCCAAGAGTTTTAATACTGGTATTCTCTATTGGTCTTGGGAATTTGACATCCATTTTCTGAGATTAAAACCACCCTTTTTACACAAGAATACAGTTTTTCAGTATATTTTGATGGCTTCGTCGATATTCTCAGTTCCAGACAATAAATCATCCATGTAAAGATCATTGTTTAGGACAGGTGCTGCTAATTGGTAATCACTTCCATGATCAATAACAGTTTGTTGAATAGCCCGAACGGCAAGATAGAAAGCTGGCTTGGTCCTGAAGAATTTTGTCTCCAAAAATTCTCTGAAAGTCCCTGTCCGCGTCGTGTATTAGTACCTGCCGAAACATTTTCTCCATATCAGCAGACATCGTGATGGTGTTTTTCCGCAATCTCTGAGTAAAATGTTTATTAGATTTTGTTGAAGCCTTGGACCGGATACCAACGTGTTATTTAGGGAGTTGCCAGAACTGGTTCTGGCTGAACCGTCAAACACAACGCTTAGCTTAGTTATGGTATTAGCCATTTTCTTGACAGGACGGTGAGGTAGGTAGCACTTCTTGTTCCATGCAACGTTAATTTTGGCTTCTGGAACTCGTTCCATGTGTCCCAATTCGAGGTATTCGGTCATGAAATTTGCATATGCCTTCTTTAAAGTCCTTTTCAAATTTCTTCCCCATAGAAAGTAATCGGGAAGTTGCTGCGTTAAGTAAATTGCCCAAATCTGGGTTGGTATAGTCTTAAGCGGCATGCGTACAATATATATATATCAACAATGTCACGACTTTGGTGCCCAGAAACAAGATCCTCGTACAATTTATCCTCCGGAGTTAATTCTGGTAATATCAAAATGATAGCACAGTACTCCTTATTTCTGGCTTGTTAGTTATTGGCGTTTTGTCGAATTGTCCATCGAGCATCCAGCCAAATATTATGAGCTGTGCGATTGGATGATTATCCGAAATAATGCGGTCGCTGCACAATATATTGAAGAATATATCTGCACCAATTAAAATGTCGATTGCGGCAGGATTATTGAATTGAGGATCAGCAAGTTCCAGACCCTTAACGTAACTCCACTGTGTACTGTCGATTTTCCTGCTTGGAAGATTAGACGTTAGTCTTTTTAGAAATTATGCAGAAATCGATATCGTGTTGTCTGCATTATATCGGGAGGCAAGTTGCAACTGTAGTGCCCCCTTGGTAGTACCCGCTTGTGACATCGCTAGGCCATTAACAGAAATGTGGGAATGCGTTCTTTATAATCGGAGACGTTGAACGCAGTTTTCACTGACAAATGTAGTTTGCGGTTCAGAATCCAACAAGGCCCTAGCGATTATTGATTTTTCGTAAATATTCTTGGCATGACCTAATGCTGTTGGTAACAACGTTTGCAAATGATTTGGCTAGTTGTGAGATGGAAATTGAGATATTTGTTTTGCTTTGTCTGTCAGGTGAGAATAAGATCTGCGCTCAGTCAGATGAGAAACTAGCGCATGATGGCCTTGAGTTGACATATTGATTCTTTGTTTGCAGAATTATCGATTGTATTATTTACAAAATTAGATGGTACTGTGTTGTTATGGAGCATGGTGTAATGTGGTTGAACACAGATAATACATTATAGCTAGAGAGCCGGAAACCGATAGCATCTATGAAGTAAATGTCTGGATTTGCACATTGGACAAGAAATAACTATCGACTCATCATGCGATGATGTGGCAGAACGTCTAGTATAGGGTTTAAATGGCTTAAATACTCCTTCTGAAGAAGCTTCTACCCGTTGGCAAGCTTCAAGAATATTACATCTTTTCGTTAGGAATTTCACAAAATTCTCAAATGTTGGGTAATCTTCGTCGTCTGTTTCCTCAACCCAATGCATCCGAGTTTCGTTGACCAATTTTTTCAACAATAAATAAGTTAGTCAGACATCTCTAGTCTCAGCCTTCTTTCCAATTGCCGATAAACCTCGAATTACCTCGTCCGCTCTTTCACTTAACTCCCTAATCAATCTTTACAAACAGAACCGTGATCCTTCGATTTTTTAATTAAAGCTTACGTTAACATCTTGAGTTTATTGTACCTCTCGTTTAACTTCTCCCAAGCACTAGTGTAGTTTGCATCGGGTAGGGTATATTCATTAGAAGAAAACTTTAGAAAACTACTCAGGCATTTAAATTTTTGGGCGTTATTGTAATTGTTTTCGTTATTGTGGATCAAACTTAAATAAAGATCACGGAAGGTCATCCAAGATTCATAATGTCCATCAAAGGATTCAATGGTAAAACGTGGTGGCCGCAAATCGACGGTTTGGGTTCTCGAAAAATTCGTAAATCCATGTAAAAATGATCGTTGCTGTTGAACTAATTGATCTATACTTGGATTTAACCTGAGCTTTTGATCATCTCGGGCTCCGGTTCCAGTAGGCTGTTTTCGAGATCTGATAGATCGGCACAGCAATGCTTTTTTCTGTTAGGAACTACTTGAAAAATTGATTTTACATTTCAAATCTCAGAAGTAAATTTTTTGATTAATGGTACCAAACATAATATCATTACTAGTGTTCCGCAATATTTCTTGAACTTGGCTCTTATTTTATTTAAAAAATCCGACTCCAAATGATATGACATACGGAATTCTTCACAGCGTGAGTAATTCAATTTTATATTAGGAAGTACTAACTGAATCGACTTTATAACCTAGATATGAAATTTCATTAAACTCTATTAACAAACTTGCGTGTTCCATTTGGTTCTGGAACTGTAGAAAAGTCCTGGATTGGTTATGTACTTAAAAAATAAATTTCTTTTTGACAATTTTTTTTCATTTAAATTTAAATAGGTTTTAAATTTATATACCAAAATATAATTAGCAGTGTCCTGGAATATTTGTTAAATTCTGGCCATGTTTTATTTAAGAAACTTAATCCCTGCTATAAACGGATCTTCTGTAATTATGCACCAATTTCATTGAAATTTGGTATTTGACTTGACCAACATATTTGATGATAAATTAATTAATTTCGGCATACTCAAATGATGAATCGAGGTGGCGGGTTTTAACATTTTTCTAGAAGAAATGTCACTTCAATTTTGTTTTCTAACCAATGGTCGTCAACACCAAACCAATTTTATAAAGAATTTTTTTTATCATAAACACAACAAATTTCGAAACTTAAAAACTGTCTTGGGTTTTTAAGTAGAAATGTTCTATTTTTTCAAAATATGGCTTTTTTGACATTTTACGAAACATCGTTTTTAACAGCAAGGCGCATCATTTGAGTTATAAACCCTACAAATCCATGCACTCTCCTGAATAATAAAAGCCATTGAATAATGTGTTTACTTTTAAAACACGATAAGTTCAGGATTTATCGGGTTTCTCAAACAAACTCGCAGCGTTTGTCACGTTTTAAGAATAATAAGTAATAACCTTGTCAAAAAATGGATGAAGTTAATACTTATCGAAATAAGCGTAAAAAAGTTGTCAAAAGTGTAATATGACAGTGTGAAAGAATAACAAAAGCAAGAATACAAGGTGATGAATATATCAATTATAAAGGAAAAGTTATTCCTTAAAAGGAAATTGGATTAAACTGGAAATAAGTAAACTTAACCTAAAAACTGAAAACGATATATTAAACCAGGAGGAGGTGAAACAACAAGTATTTCATAAATTTTACAGTTTTTATTCCAAAAACGTATAGCATGCTTATCTTCAAGCTCTTATATCAGCAGTTCCAATTCAGCGAAAGCGTCCAAAACACAATGTCAACAAACCTAAGCCTCACAAAAGTGCCTATAAGTATATAAAATTAGTTACAGTTCAGGGCAGCTTTTGGTATGCAATATATGTGTTCATCGATTGTATTTGCTTTTATCTGCAGGAAAGTCGTCACAAGATTTACGCGAAAAAAAAATAATCCAAGCAACTTCAAACCAATTGGCCTTATTGATTTGATGGTTTCTCATCATTTTCCATTAAGGAAGCGCACTACAGCAATCGAAATTATTTAAGCGAAAAACTTGATATTAAGACGATAGCTGAAAAGACTGTTTATCTCAAACGTGCTACAAAGTTTCATTCAAAAATGAATACATTTGACCCCAGTGTGGCGATAATATCTAGCTGTTGACTATATGCAAAATATATTATTGCCCCAGATCCGGGGATCTCATTAAGATTAAGAGACTTTTTACCTACATCAACTCACAATCTAAGTTTTTGCCATACATGATGTTAAAACGAGTAAGGCAAATTTTTTCATTTACCACGAAGATACGGGGAGAAAAGGCCCCAATGAGGTTTGCTCATTTATTGCAAATTACATAGAAACCTATGTTCTATCAGATGTTAAACATTTACATGTGTTCATGGATGGATGTTCAGGACAAAATAAAATACACAACTGTAAGAATGTTTGCTGCATTAACAGAAATAGGCCTATTTAAGACAGTTAATCAGTTTTTGCCAATAAGGGGTCATTCATTCCTGTCTTGTGGCAGGGACTTTGTGGTAGTAAAAAGATCCCTTAAGAAACATGATAGAGTGTATACACTTAAGCAATACACCGAACTCTTCATACTGACGAGTCAACAATTACAATTTACTATTTACGGTGTATCTCCGTACAGCTTTCAATAGACTGACAGTTATTTTATTTTTTCAGAACTATGTTTAGGGGGCTTATCTGGTTTCTCAAATAAGTGATTCATTTAAGCTAATGAATAAAATATCGCTAAACTTGTAAAATTTGTGACGCTTCCTGTTGCAAAAACTAAATGGCCGAGAAGCTTTTCGACAGCCTACTATAAACTAAGCATTCAATATAGGTACAAATGTCATGATATGTCAGGAGGTAAGTGTACAACAATACAACCAAAAAACTTGTAACAACTGGACATGCAGCCCGTGAAGATAAAAAAATCCTCAGTTTTCTTTCAAGCTTTCCGTATTGCTGAAAATATTTGGTATTCATAAAGATTATATTATGTCCAAATTGATTTCATGCTTTCCCATTTCCCAGCATTTCGATATTTGGACTTTATCAAAACTTTAAAAACGTTTTGTCCATTTTTTTTGTAAAAATAGCTGCAAAGAAGGCCGATTTTTAAATATAAAATTTTTTTTTGTGTGCCGGACATATTCCTAAACGTGCCAAGTTTGGCAGGCGTGCCACGTATTTGCGACCACTGAACTAAAAGCTTTATTACAGCATAAATTACGCTTTATAGATATTATAGTTAGTTTTTATTTTTCTACATTAATTTTTTTTACATATCATATTGCTATGCCATCTGTTTGATAACATTAACAAATTCTGCTCGCCACCTAGCTGCGTTTTTGATAAATTTTCAAACAATTTAAAATTCTGTAAAAGTTATGTATGTGTCACCGGGAAGCCGCATCGTCCAGCTCGTCCAACAAACGATTATTCCGCTTGAAGAAGCAATTTTGGAACTTATTGGTAACCTAACTTTCTTTGCAAAGGTGTAACTTACAGTACTTCGTAAATTTTTATGTGGTATAGAGCAGCCTTTAGTCTCAAATTATGCCCAAACAAAATAGTCGAGAGGGTTTAAATCTGGAGAATATGGTGGTCATTGTATACTATAACGTCGATAAAATCCGGAAATTTGAGCGGAGCTGTCTCACGGTAATAAATCCAGCCCAAACCATAACAGATTTAGGTTTTTGGCTTCTGGCAACAATTCGAGCTTCTCCGAGAGGTCTTTCTGACCAAATACGATTATTTTGGCGATATTGTACCATTGTTCAATTGGAACATCGTCTCATCGGTAAAACGAATTTTTCTGGATTTTTTGCCTCCAAACCGCTTCAGTTTGAATTGACCACATTGAATATTTGGTATAATTTATTTATTTATTTATTTATTTATTTATTTATTGTACTTTAACAATAATTTAGTATTAAAAGGAAAAGCACAGATGGAAACAGAGTAAACGGAACAAAAGAACAAAAATAAAATGATGAAGCTGCTTCCATTAGGCAGAAAAACCTTTTAAATTTTTTCAAACAATTTCCATCTCATGCATACACATTCTATTTTGAGCAATAGCTCATTTACAATAAAATGTACAGCAAGAGGTGAAATAATATTAAAAATTAACAATAATAACAATAACAATAATATTAAAAATAAATTTAGAAAACTACGTATTGCCCATCAATCACGCCACTCCAAAAATTTTGACTTAAATAATTTGACCGATCCTAAACTCTTAATTTCCAATGGAATTGAATTCCAAAGAGAAACTCCCCTAACGTAAAAGGATTTGTTTAGCGACCTACAACTATTTTTGGCCGGAATCAGGCGGAAGTTTGAGGAATGAGACCTGCTAAAAAGTAACTTCCTATAAAGATACCAAGGCTTCTTAGCTTTGAGAAGTTTAAAAATAAAAAGACAAACGCGAAATTCGTAAAAGGTAGATAAACTACATCCTAAAACAAGGCTAGAGTAGGCAGAAATATGATCGAATTTCCTAATACCAAAAATAAACCTAGTACATGCATTGAAACATCTTTGGAGAACGTTCATATTTTCCTGAAGCATACCGAATAAAACTACGTCACCATAAATAAAATGAGGAAGAAGATAAGACAAAAACATTTTTTTCCTAAACTGACTATCAGAAAATCCTACTACTTTATACAAACAACTAAGCATACCAAAGACCCTCTTACTAATACTAACTAAATGGTCACCCCAAGAAAGAGTTTTATTAATAACTAAGCCTAAATCTCTAACAGTATTTGAATACCTAATTAGCGAACCCTGCAGAAAAATACCAGGAAAGGACGAGGTGTCTAACGATTTTTTATAAATTATGATCGACTGAGATTTATTCGCATTTAAAACGAGCCTATTAGAGACCGACCAACTAGCGATATTACTTAAGTCTTCATTTATCAGAGAAATATTCCTATCAATAGAATCCTGATCTAAACGACTATTTTTATAAATTTGGACGTCATCAGCGAAAATGTGAAATGAACAATGGTGAATAGAGGATTCTATGTCATTAATGTACATAGAAAACAATAGAGGACCCAGCACTGAACCCTGAGGAACGCCGGAAATTACAGGAAGGAAATCAGACAAAGAATTGTCGAAAAAAACTGCCTGAGAACGATTAGAAAGATAGTTAAAAATTAGTCTGGCAGCGGAAACCGAAAATCTAAACTGAGATAAGAGTTTGTTAAAAAGAATTCTGTGATTAATAGAATCAAAGGCCTTAGAAAAATCTAACAAAGTTAAAGAAGTCAATTCCCTATTATTCATATTACGCCTAATATCATCACATACATTTAATAACGCAGTAGAAGTGCTATGAAATTTTCTAAACCCAGATTGGAAGAAACTAATTAAACTATTGCTATTTAGATGCGATTGAATTTGAGTTTTAACAACTATCTCGAAAGCTTTAGAGAGAGAACTTAAAATGCTAATTGGCCTCAAATGGGATAGCTCTGAAGGATTACTAATCTTTGGGATGGGTATGATTTTACTTAGCTTCCACTGATCTGGATAGGAAGAGGATGTGAGAATAAAATTAAAAATATGTAACAAATATTTTGAGACGAAAGGGAAAACTCGTTTAACGAATTTTAAATTGACGTTATCCAGACCAGAAGATTCCGACTTAACATTCCAAATGGCAGACTGTAAATCCTCGAGAGAAATATTTGAAAACGAAAACGAATTAGAGGACGCATTAGAGAACAAATCGACGGTACTACTGCCCGAGTTCAAACTAGAGCAAAAATAACTATTAATATCATTGGGCTTAAACACCCCACTAGAACTACTCTTGCATCTGCCTAGGCCTAAATTACGAACATTACGCCAAAAAACCTTGGGAGGAAGGGAGGGGTCTAACTTGTCCTTAAAATAATTACGTTTAGCAATCCGAATTAACCCTACAACTCTATTACGAGCCTGCTTATAATCTAAATGAGACTGACTATTAGGATAACTTTTCCATAAACGATATTTACTAACTCTAATACTTATGGCATTCGAAACTTCCTGAGACAACCAAGGCGGAGATTTTGCTTTGAAAGTAACCTTTTTAAGCGGAACGCAACTATCAAAGACCAAACTAATATACGAGTTGAAAAATTCTACTTGGGTAGTTGACGAACTAAGGCAAAAAATATCCTCCCAAGGAACCGAGTTACAAACTAGGTAAAGGCGGGAATTATCTATACTAGCAAAATCTCTAAAGCTAAAACTGTTAGAGAGTAACAATTCACAGAAAAAACTAAAAGATCATGATGGGATCCCATACCGAGAGACAACTGATTGAAAAAACAAATAGAGTTATCAGTAAAAGAGATGATATGGTCAATTAGGGAATAAGAGGCACCGCTAGCGGTTGGACAACAAAACGTCGGCGCCACAGAGTTGTGGACGGATAAATTAAGACTATTTAAAAGATTCAAATAATCACGAGGGAAGCCGGAATTTTGGAGTATATCGAAATTGAAGTCACCTGATATATATATTTCATCGAATCTACAAGAGAAATAACTAAACAAACTTTCTAAGTCTACAAGGGATTTTTTAAATTGGGCATACGACCTCTTACTAGTTTTTGGAGGGTTATAGACGGTACCGAATAAGATTTTACGACCACTAATGAAAACGTTGACAAATAAAAACTCTAAATCCGATACTAACGATTCCGAAATAGAAGAAGGTATGGTAACTAATCTAGCCTTAATATGATCACCTACAAACATACATAAACCACCATAATTAAGGGGAGGTACCGTCCTATCTTTCTCTATATATATTAAAACCTTTGATGGCAAAAGCTGAATTAGGGATATTTGGATTTAGAAAGGTCTCAGAGAAACAAAGTATGTCCACTGGAGCGCCATTAAAAATGTGACGAATCTCGTCAATATTTGGGACTAGACTTTGGACATTCAAACTAACTACATTCAATAACGACCTATCAACTAACATGGATTTTAGCACTATATTGGGATAACTAAGCGACATAATCAAACTCAAAATCAAAATTTAGCGTACACACGACGTGGGCGTGATTGATACGCAATACTTACAAATAAAATTAAATAAATTTTGCTTCGTCCAGTTTCAAAATAAGCCCCAATCAATGGAAATCTAAAACGAGAAGAAACAAAAAAAAACGATCCAAAGTAACAAGTGCTAAGAAATAGTAAACAAAGGAACAATACTTAACCGTAAGCCCCAATTTTTGCCCCAAAAATCGATAATTTTTTTTTTCGAAGACAAAAAAAAAAAAAAAAACGCGACACTTCTGACTAAGGCTACATCTTTTGCCTCCAAAACGTGCGATCTTCCATGTAGCTTCTGTACTTTCCATTGAACTTCTGTTCAGATAAACTTCCCATTAGCTTCTGTAAAAATTACAATTTTGGTCGCTGGTGAGCCATAGCTCATAATCAGTTTTATTTGAAAAAACAGGATCTGATTCAATTTCATTCTCATTTAGCTGTTCTGCGTTATCTGAATCGGTGTTTCCTAAATTCAAACTAGGTATGACGCCAGAATATAATTTTTTCTTACCTGGATGCTCAAAAAAATTTCCGTTTTTTTAAATTATTTTTAAAAAAGTACCTTAATAACCTTTTATGACCCTAAACTCCTAAATTCCTAATTTTTTAAATTTTTCATTTCCTTACCCATGGGCAAGGTGCAAGGTTCAATTATGACATTTCATAGTTCTTAACATTTTTTAATTTCGTTGTTCCTGAATATACCCACACCTTTTCTCTAAAATTAAAAATTTCAAAATTTTCTAAATTTCGAGTAAAACTATTTAAAATCTACTGTATATTTCCAAATTCAATAATTCCTAATTTATAATCTAATTTTTAAAAATTACAAAATTATTTTTAAATTAATAAAATTTCTCTAAATTTGCATGTTCAGATACATCCTGATACTCAGTTGAATTCTGATTCTAAATTTTCTTTACTCGGGCTTTCTCTAGCGGACCTAATTCTTTGTTCAGTAAATATTGACACCATTGGTATATTTTGTTGTATAAATATGATTTCTGTTAAAAACCATCAAATCTTTAAGAATTTTTCGAAATCGGGCATGTACTCCAATTTTTATCAAGTTGTTACAAATTAAACAATTTAATGAGATAATTTCGTTAAATTCAAGATGGTTTTTTACTTGTTCACTGTTTCGACCATACCCTTTGAAAACTGTTTCTGTTTATAACTTTTGATATTTCGAAAAGGAAAGAATATAAAATTATACAAAACTTGTAACATATTAAATTTCACCCATTATTTCTTTCTTGTGGCCCTAATAATTTACAATTTGTATTCTGTTGCTTCTTGGTTGATGATAAGAGTGGACTTCACAGAGATACCTAATTATAGGTTTTAACTCTTAATGGACGAACGGCCTCTGACATGTGAAGAATTTAGTTTTAGTTATTGTATCAAATATTGAACCTTCAATACAAATTGTTAGGTGCACGCTAAGCAATTCCAAAGTCTAAGCCACATTGATCGTGAATGCCGAACATGGGTCAAACATGTAGGAAATATTAGTGTTTTGTTACTAAAAACTAACTATTATTAAGAAGCCGTTACATGATAAAAGTATGCCGACAGTTGCATTCTTTGTAAAATGTGTTGAGTAGAGCAGTGTTTCTCAACCTTATTTTGCCGAAGGCCAACGTTCAATTATCATTTTCCTCTGTGGTCCAGCTCGTCATAAAATAATAAATTACGTATAAAGAAACACGTAAGGAATCACAAAACAAAAAATCATTTTTTATTTCATTTATTTTTTTATTTCATGGGGGCCGTATGGCCCCCGTTGAGAAACACTGGAGTAGAGCATCGCCGATTATGGTAATGAGTCAGTGCAACAGAAAGACAACAGCTTAAAAGCGATATTTGAATTTTATTTTGGGATTTATATTTTTGAACCCACACTGTTCACGTAAGAGAACTGAACTGAACTAATTGTAAGAAACATGATTTCGATTATTATGTGTACCGAATGAAATTTGTGATTCCCAAATTTATATTATCTCATAGGTTACTACGCAAAAGAAAAAAACTGGTACCGTTATTTTGTAGAAAAACAATTTAAAAAAACGAATAAACGTCAAATTGGGCATTTGTTTTATTTGTTTCGAAATGGACGCATCATAAGGAGAAAAATGTGATTTAATAATTAGATTGTGCAATGATCATCCCGAGTATACCAATAAAAAAATTGGTAAATTGGCCGTTGTTTCCAATAATACGGTAACAAATGTAAAAAAAAATGTCAAATCAATCTTTCTGTATCACGCAAGCCCGGATCCGGAGAAAAATCAGGTGCTCCAAATAAAATGTTGGATCAGAAAATTGTAAGAGTCATTTCGAAACATCCCTCGATGTCTGTGCGAGATTTTGCCAGAAAAACCAAAACAACCAAATCGATTGTGGAACGAGCTAAAACCAGAAATAATCTACGGACATACAAGAAGTCAAAAATCCCCAAAAGAAGTGTTGTACTATTTAATAGAGGGATCGATCGAGCAAAGAAACACAACAAATGGTTGAACGAAAGAAAAGATTCTTGTTTCGTAATGAACGACGAGACCTACGTCAAAATGGATTTCTCGACACTTCCAGGTCCCCAATATTACATCAAAAAGAAAGGTAAAGAACTGGACGGAGCAATTACTACCATAGCTGTTGAAAAATTTGGCAAAAAAACATATGGTTTGGCAAGCAGTTTGCCAATGCGGGTTAAGATCACATCCATACATAATAAATGGGATTATGAAAAGGTGAATGTTCGCCGTAAAATGAACAAAAAGTTTGAATGAATACGATTATTTAAAAACTGTACAATATGTGCAATAGAACAAGTACAGAAAAATAATGATTATATATTGCCGTTTAGTTTTAATTCTTCATGTACAAATCACAAATTTCATTCGGTACACATAATATTTTTCTAAACTTTATTATGAATTAACCTTGATAGAAGAATATTTCATAGAACTGAGGTACACTTATGCTAACAAGCGAAAAGTTCTTGATTTTTGGGAAAATGTATTTGTTTGAATTAAATATTCATGAGCAGCACTCCAAAAAATGTAAGACTGAAATTTTTTTAATAACAAGTTGAAAGTCATACGAAGAAACAATTACCAGCCAGCAGTTCTTATTTGTTAAGAAACGTTAAATAACAATTTGAGATGTTTTGTTTCTATTCTTGGATTTTTATGATCCGATTAATTTAGAAAAAAAAAAATTCTAAATTTGTACAAAGAGCTTTGAAATATTTTTTAGCAGAAATTACTGGGCCGTAAGATTTTTTAATACACAATAATGTTTTTGGAAGGTTAAAATGTCTTTATAAATTTAACAGAATCACTAAAAACAAAATTTAAGCTTCTCAGAAAAACAAACAAAAAGCTCAATAAAATAATTTGCAATTATGCCAACAACTGACGGATAACCTTCCAATGTTTAACCTTTTCTGGGCGCTTGGTTTGTTTTTCTCCATCTATTAAAACGTATTTAGATTCCTTAAATTTTCCATTCCAATATTTTTTTGGTTTTCATACACAACAATAATCACTGTACATAAACGTAAGCACCCAAAATATTATTTTCAATACTGTACCAAAAACATTATTTATGATAAAGGATAACAAATAAAATTTATTAACATAATGATAACAGTAAATTAAAAATTTGCAGCATTTTCAGAACACACAATTTGGGTATAATTATGTTTATCCCCAAAATAAAAATAAAAATTTATAGTTTAACACATTTTTAAACAATGAAAATATGGGTTGTGTGTGTGTGTGTGTGCTTTGGGAAAATTTTTAACAAAAATCCCAACCAATAAAACGATCATGAACATCAGTGTTCTCTGCTATTGTACCAAATAGAAATCTGAGTGTAATAACAATTTATCATTATAATTAACTTTAATAAATTGACAAATTTTTAAATTGTGGTTAATAAATCATAAAACTATTTTACTCTAAATTCGGAGACCAAAGAATATACAAACTAACTATATAATGCTGCTCGGTATACAATAAAATATTTTTCTTTAATTTTATTAAATTAAATTTGTTACGCCAAATTGAGTTGGAAGAAAAATTAAAAATGTAATAAATTTTAATAAATCACAACAACAACAAAAAAATATGAAACCAACAATTTTATTCTTAATGACTTAAAAGTAAATCCCTCATAAAAATCAGATTTTAAAAATTAATTTATGGTATAACACAAATGACCTCCTTTCGATTGGTAACCTCAACGAATTTTTAAGCCTCGCAGTTATAAATAAATTGGAAATGGACATAAATCGTTTTAATTAATTTAACGACGTAACGAATGTAAATAAGTGTAGCCTGTAGGCAGCAGGATATGTGCATGACCTAATAATCCAATTATTCGTGATTTAAAATATTTTCATAAACAGTTTCCACTCCAGTTATCGATATAAAACAAGAATAAAATGTATTTTCTATCATTTTCACTTCATTCGATCTCCCAACTCTCCCTCTATAATATAAATCGGTACAACCGAATACACACACATGTAGACATATAGGAAAATTGATTTTATTTTGTATTTTTATTACATCATTAAATTAATATCGATAAAAAAAATAACAGTAAAATATGCAGTTTGAAAATACAAAATTTAATTGGAGTCAATGAACAGATTTAGTTTTATACAAAAATAGAATGAGTAAGGTTATCGAAAATTGAAATGTTGGAAAATTAGCTTTGAACTTGCTATTTTGTTATGTGCAATAGACAAGTATTTCTTGCAGACCACAGTTTTATAATGTTTTTGTAACTCAAATATGGTTACTATGAATGAGTGTTTTTCAATCTTTGAGATTCATTTAACTTTAGTATTTCAAAATTTTTGAATTTTAAAAATTCAATGTGTCTAAAAAACGATATGTTTATCTAATTTAAGAAATACTGAATTTAAATCGGAGTGAAATTTACCAAAATTAACAAAATCTGCTATAAGTATTCCAATTTCACTCAACAATTTTTTTACTGATAGGCTGGAAAATGAAAAATTATCAATTTTTTCAAATTCGCTCTGAACTTGCTATTTTGTTATGTGTAATAGACAAGTATTTGTTGCATACCACAGTTTTATAATGTTTTTGTAACTCAAATATGGTTACAATGAATGAGTGTTTTTCAATCTTCGAGATTCATTTAATTTTTATATTTCCAAATTTTTGAATTTTAAAAATTCCATGTATCTAAAAAACAATATTTTTGTCTAATCTAAGAAATAATGGATTTTAAATCGGAGTGAAACGTACCAAAATTAACAAAATCTGCTATAAGTATTTCAATTTCACTCAACAATTGGTTTACTGATAGCAAAGATGATCTAATAACAAGATTGGAAAACACGAACAATATAGTTGGTACACCCACTTTTTGATTATAAATCCAAATTTGGAAAAGACACGTAGCGGACGATATATAATTGCTCTAAACCTCAGAAACAAACCATTATAAATACATTGATACGGTGTCGAATTATCGAACTAATTTTCTTATGTATAGTAATAAAATAATATTTCGGTGAAAATTCTATTTCTTTCATTCTCGAGTAAATACAACAACAAATTAAGTTTTTATTGTTGTTTTACTCGAGAAAGAAAGAATACACATTTTCAGCGAGATATAATTTTAACCATACATATGGTATGTATTGATATACATACAATAAAACTAAAAAATTTATTTACGAACGATGCAATGGTGTGACGATGAAAGAAAATCAAACAACTTTGTTTTCTATTTGTTATGAAATGTATGTACATATATAAATTAAAAATTGAAAATACATTTCTTAAGGATAAATACATTTATTGAAATAAGAAGTTCATTTAAACGAGTACAATTATGTCTATGTACATATTGTAAAAATTACCAATGATAATACCTACCTTTTGTTTTTTTTTTTTTCAAATCATCTACATAATAATAATTTTAAGGTCAACAAAATTTAAAAGGACAAAATAGATGTTGGTTGTGTAGATAAATACGAGTATAAAAAATAATTTTGATGGTTTATTTTTTACTATGAAGAGAAAACACCATAAATCATCCATAATAAAATTTTGTGAATTTTTTTAGCATGTAGATGAAAATGCAGAAAATGCAAAAAACAAAACCCATGAAATAATTACATGATCGTAGGAAAATAAATAAAAACAGGAACAAAATTAGTTTAATTTTTCAACAATATATTTCAAATTTACGTATGTACTCGAATATGGAAGTGGAAAAGCCACATGGAAGCATATTTAGGAATTAAAAAATTCATACTTCCATTAGGCGTAAAAACCTCTTCCAAAACGATGACGTATGTTTAAAGGTACCAATAGTGAAATAATTATTTAGTTATAATATGTAATTCAAATTGTAATGATTAATGATATTTATACATTCTAAAAGCGAAAAATGTATTTTTCACAAAATTTAATTTTTTTTAGCTTTACTGTTATTTCAGATACATGAAAAATAAAATAATAAATTCAGTAAATTTTTAAAAATTTTAAAACTGTATATACATAATTATAAAATTAAACTATATAATATGCAATAAAGTTTTGTCTTCATTAATTCAAATTAAGCCATAGACACAGTAATTACTCTTTCAAAATTCTCAGTCTTCGGTTGTGTTTGTCAACAGGGACATTTTGATTTGTATTTGAATATATTTTTTTACTGTTGGTGGTGCGCTTCTTCGTTTTAATTTTCTTTAATAGCCATATGCAGTTTTTTCGAATTAATACGAGAATTAAAAATTTAAGTGCATTTTGCTTGTGCTCCTTACAGGTTCCTGTGAACCATGTGGAATATTTTCCGTCTGCGGTGGTTGCATCTACATACACATTTATCATAAATGGTTGGTAAAATATCTTTATTATGAACGTATCGTGCAAAATATTTTGCAAAAATTGTTACGTAAATTACAGAAATTTCTAAAAAAAGTCTGTTGGATTTCTTAAATAAATTTCTCCCGAAGAATTTAAATAATTTCTGAATTTTAATAGATATTCGGATGGTAATGATAAATTTTCATCTTGCTTGACCATACATTCCAAACAACTTTCGCAATTCGATTTTTTTGTTATTTTATAGATTACATATCCCAAAAAATACCGCAAAGATGGTAAATATACTTCACATGATTGATTAATAAAGTTTTCAACGAATGCTATTTCATTAAAATCCGAATCGTCAAATTTTCCTCTACGTCATTATTTGGTGTCGATTGTATTTGATTGTTTGAATTTTCATTTTCTTCTATTTGATTTAAAAAATTATATTCATTTGGCTCTAAAATATATGTACAGTTGTCTGGCTCATAATTAAAAGTTGATGCGTGGAAAATTAATTTACTGGATATTATTTTAGCGACAATAAAATTAAAATCATAAACTGAAGGATTAAAATTATATCCACCTTTCGACCGAATTTGCGAAAATAAATTTTCTTCTGCATCCGTTTGTAATGTCGGGGTCATGTTCAAATACTGCACTGGCCAATTGTAAAACAGCTATAATTGTTTGAATAAGACCATCTATGCAAAAAACCTTATTTTTACTTTGAACCTTTAAATTTTTCAAATAGTTGCACATGTCTCTTAAAATGGTATAAGGTACATTGCCACAAACTAAAGACAGTCCTGCATTTGCTTTGTTCGAGCAGAATTGGCCTTTGCTATTTAAAGCATCGAACAATTTGTTGAAATTTTTTAAAATTATAGCTGTGGCAGAAGCATGTTGTTTGCCTTTTTCTGTTTTAAACTTGTTTAAATGATTCAATCTTTTTATACCATTTGTGCAGCTACGGTTCAGAACTTGAGTCGCCAAATTTACCCTCATTCTCTCAAATGTATTGGTGTATATATGTCTTGATGTTAATTTGGAGCAAACTCTGATCATGGATTGACAGTCGATCTGATATAACTCCTTTATTACACTCCACGTAGCCAATTCTTCTGGCGTAATTATATGGTATGATAAAAAAAATTCGGGGTAGGCTATGTCTTCTACACGGCCGTAGGTGTTTTCCGTGATAACGTTTATATAAGAGGTGCGAGAAATGGCACGATGTATGGGTTTGTTAAAATAATTTTTTTTATTATTAGCATCTTGAAATGAGAGTACAGTGATTGTTTGCAAACGATAAAGTACTGGGCGATGGTATGAGAAGTACGACATGAAGCGCAGGGTCTCGGCGGAGATGTGCCTGATGAATGTGAGTTCCAGACAAGTGCTTCCCAAAGTCGCCGAGGCTAGTGTGATGGACACGCAGTCTAGGTCAAATATATATCAGAGTCCACACTGATATATGGCCTAGCAGATCAGGCATTCCCCCTTTATAGTGCTCTCTAGCATTGTAAATCGCCACTTTGTAGATCTAAATTTTAATTCAAATTTATGTGAAAATTAATTATTTTAATTTACAATAAATTATCTGCCCCAGTTTCTTTTCTCACAAATTAGCACTAGAATTGCTCCGATCAGATAAGACATGAGAGGTTCTCTCGCTACGGTGATCTCAAGCATTGTAAATCGCTATTTTGTAGTTTGTAATTTTAATTAAAATTTATGTGGAAATTAATTATTTTAATTAACAATAAGTTATCTGCCACAGTTTCTCTACGCACAAATTGACACCAAAATTACTCCGGTCAGATAAGTTATTCTCATGGTTGGTTGTAAATCGCTGTTTTGTACTTTGTAAGTTTAATTAAAATTAATGTGGAGATTAATTATTTTAATTTAAAATAAATTATCTACCACAGTATTATCAAGCACAAATTAATAACCGAATTGCTCCGATCTGATGAGGCATTCTCTTGCTATAGTGCCCTCAATCTCTATAAATCCCTATTTTGTAGTTTGAATTTTTAATTAAAATTTATGTGGAGATTAATAAATTTAATTTAAAATTAATTCGCTACCACTGGTTTTTTACGCAAAAATTGACACCATCGGATCTCTGATCGGATGAGCCGTTCTCTTGCTACACTGGTTCAAGCATTTAAATCGGCCGAAATCAGAGGTTCGCCGCGCGGCTGTGCCGCCCAATGACGTTATTGCGATAATATTATGCGTGACACATAAAGCCAAAGGACCAATCTAAGCAATTATATCTTTAAATTAAAGGTAGTGCTTATAGTCGATGAGTAATTGCCCACGACCAAAGGCTAAACTACAATCGCTATTTTCTAGTTTGAATTTTTAATTAAAATTTATCGGATGATTAATTAATTTAATTTAAAATAAATTAACCACCACTGGTTTTTACGCAAAAATTGGCACCATCTGATCTCCGAGGTTCGCGGCGCGAGTTCCTTTGCCGCCGGATGACGTCATTGCAATAATATTATGCGTGACACATAAAGCCGAAGGACCAATCGAAGCAATCATATCTTTAAATTAAAGGTAATGTTTATAGTTGATGAGTAATTTCCCCCGACCAAGGGCTAAATTTTGGGAACATGCGGTGTAAAACGTTATCACGTCAAAATGTATTCCGTATAGATTTAAATAAGTGTGGTGTGTCATACAGGGGGTCGTAACGATATCCCGCATTTCAAAATCCCGCTTTATCAAAATTCCGCTCAAGAAAAAAATCCCGCTTTTTAAAACCCCGCTTTTCAAAATCCCGATTTTGCAAAAATTAAAATCCTGCTTTTCAGAAAATCCCGGTTTTGATTTTTGTTTTACTTTGGGATCACTACATTTGTCTGAAAAAGAAAAAACCGGAAATTTTAAAATCCCGAATAGTTGCAAAGTAAAAATCCAGAAAAATAAAATCCCGAAAAAAATCTACAAATTACCGGAAAAGCAATCCAGAAAAAAATCCAGAAAAATCTGTGTCTGCAAGGTTGACGAAGCATTTACGAAGCATTAAATCCATAAGTCGCTCGAATACATCCGTCGATACCATACTAACCCAACGAATGAAGCTAACCACAAAATAACTTGAAACATTTGTGGTAGAACTATCAGGAGAAGCGATATGAGCGATACGATTCCTTTGATCTGTGTCTGAAAGGTTGACGATGCAATTTCCATTATCATAAATATTAAGAACTCTACGTAAAACCTCAAATTTGATAGACATTTTATAAATTTTAATTATAATTTGGGCCGCACTTTGATAATTATGTTTCTGGATTTTTATTTTTCTGAATTTTTTTGTTTCTGGATTTTTTTTTTCTGGATTTTTTTTTCGGGATTTTCAGTATCTGTATTATTTTTTTCTAGATAAGGTAGCCAACCCTTTTACTTTATAAAATTTTCCTTCACCAGAAAGCGCGGCTCGAATTAAAAAAAATACGTCTTTCAAATTTCAAAAGCAAGATTTTGAAAAGCGGGAGTTTGAAAAGCGGAATTTTAAACAGCGGGGTTTTCAAAATTGGGATTTTGATTTCGGGATTTTGAAAAGCGGGCGGTGCCTTAATCACAAACAACGCCTCTAACTATTATACATACATAATACATATGTACCTAATTTGTGTAATACTTCAATATTTTTTAAAATTAGTTCTTTTAGCTTAGTTCCAAATATAGGAGCTTCAGTTGCGACATAGCTTATGACAAATTTATCCGTGCTAAATAAGCCTCTTGACATAAATAAACAAATATATTTTGCAATGTTTGGTTCTTTTTCATCATTATCAAAATTAACTAAACCGACAATTTGATTACTCACTCTATTGTATTTGAGATCAGCCTGAATTTTAATTTCATCGAATAATAGAACATGGTGTTTTAATCTATTAGACATACTCTTAACTTTTATTCCAATTTGTTCTATTATGTATGTATTTCTGAAATATTGGTAAGTCGAGTGAGAGTGTGAGACCGATACTCTATGCTTTGCGCCTAACGCCGTTGATTTATAGTATATTTCGAATTTTGCAAGACTTGGGTTTTTGTATTAGAATCTTTTTAATTTAAAATGCCTCAAAATTTGAAATTTGGTGGACATTGAACCAAGCTAAAAGAACTAATTTTAAACAATATTGAAGTATTACACAAACTAGGTATAATAGTTAGAGGAGTTGTTTGTGACCAAGGCACCAACAATAGAAGCGCGTACAAATTGCTAGGAGTAAAAAAATAAACCTTTTCTTATTAAGAAATAATTATTTAAGAAATCCAACAGACTTTTTTTGGAAATTTCTGTAATTTACGTAACAATTTTTGCAAAATATTTTGCACGATACGTTCATAATAAAGATATTTTACCAACCATTTATGATAAATGTGTATGTAGATGCAACCACCGCAGACGGAAAATATTCCACATGGTTCACAGGAACCTGTAAGGAGCACAAGCAAAATGCACTTAAATTTTTAATTCTCGTATTAATTCGAAAAAACTGCATATGGCTATTAAAGAAAATTAAAACGAAGAAGCGCACCACCAACAGTAAAAAAATATATTCAAATACAAATCAAAATGTCCCTGTTGACAAACACAACCGAAGACTGAGAATTTTGAAAGAGTAATTACTGTGTCTATGGCTTAATTTGAATTAATGAAGACAAAACTTTATTGCATATTATATAGTTTAATTTTATAATTATGTATATACAGTTTTAAAATTTTTAAAAATTTACTGAATTTATTATTTTATTTTTCATGTATCTGAAATAACAGTAAAGCTAAAAAAAATTAAATTTTGTGAAAAATACATTTTTCGCTTTTAGAATGTATAAATATCATTAATCATTACAATTTGAATTACATATTATAACTAAATAATTATTTCACTATTGGTACCTTTAAACATACGTCATCGTTTTGGAAGAGGTTTTTACGCCTAATGGAAGTATGAATTTTTTAATTCCTAAATATGCTTCCATGTGGCTTTTCCACTTCCATATTCGAGTACATACGTAAATTTGAAATATATTGTTGAAAAATTAAACTAATTTTGTTCCTGTTTTTATTTATTTTCCTACGATCATGTAATTATTTCATGGGTTTTGTTTTTTGCATTTTCTGCATTTTCATCTACATGCTAAAAAAATTCACAAAATTTTATTATGGATGATTTATGGTGTTTTCTCTTCATAGTAAAAAATAAACCATCAAAATTATTTTTTATACTCGTATTTATCTACACAACCAACATCTATTTTGTCCTTTTAAATTTTGTTGACCTTAAAATTATTATTATGTAGATGATTTGAAAAAAAAAAAAACAAAAGGTAGGTATTATCATTGGTAATTTTTACAATATGTACATAGACATAATTGTACTCGTTTAAATGAACTTCTTATTTCAATAAATGTATTTATCCTTAAGAAATGTATTTTCAATTTTTAATTTATATATGTACATACATTTCATAACAAATAGAAAACAAAGTTGTTTGATTTTCTTTCATCGTCACACCATTGCATCGTTCGTAAATAAATTTTTTAGTTTTATTGTATGTATATCAATACATACCATATGTATGGTTAAAATTATATCTCGCTGAAAATGTGTATTCTTTCTTTCTCGAGTAAAACAACAATAGAAACTTAATTTGTTGTTGTATTTACTCGAGAATGAAAGAAATAGAATTTTCACCGAAATATTATTTTATTACTATACATAAGAAAATTAGTTCGATAATTCGACACCGTATCAATGTATTTATAATGGTTTGTTTTTGAGGTTTAGAGCAATTATATATCGTCCACTAGGTGTCTTTTCCAAATTTGGATTTATAATCAAAAAGTGGGTGTACCAACTATATTGTTCGTGTTTTCCAATCTTGTTATTAGATCATCTTTGCTGATAGGCTGGAAAATGAAAAATTATCAATTTTTTCAAATTCGCTCTGAACTTGCTAATTTGTTATGTGCAATAGACAAGTATTTGTTGCAGACCACAGTTTTATAATGCGTTTGTAACTCAAATATGGTTACAATGAATGAGTGTTTTTCAATCTTCGAGATTCATTTAATTTTTTGTATTTCAAAATTTATGAATTTTAAAAATTCAATGTGTTTAAAAAACGATTTTTGTCTAATCTAGGAAATACTGGATTTTAAATCGGAGTGAAATTTACCAAAATTAACAAAATCTGCTATAAGTATTCCAATTTCACTCAACAATTTTTTTACTGATAGGCTGGAAAATGACAAATTATCAATTTTTTCAAATTCGCTCTGAACTTGCTAATTTGTTATGTGCAATAGACAAGTATTTGTTGCAGACCACAGTTTTATAATGCGTTTGTAACTCAAATATGGTTACAATGAATGAGTGTTTTTCAATCTTCGAGATTCATTTAATTTTTTGTATTTCAAAATTTATGAATTTTAAAAATTCAATGTGTTTAAAAAACGATTTTTGTCTAATCTAGGAAATACTGGATTTTAAATCGGAGTGAAATTTACCAAAATTAACAAAATCTGCTATAAGTATTCCAATTTCACTCAACAATTTTTTTACTGATAGGCTGGAAAATGACAAATTATCAATTTTTTCAAATTAGCATTAAACTTGCTATTTTGTTATGTGCAATAGGCAAATATTTGTTGCAGACCACAGTTTTATAATGTTTTTGTAACTCAAATATAGTTACAATGAATGAGTGTTTTTCAATCTTCGAGATACATTTAAATTTTGTATTTCCAAAATTTGTGAATTTTAAAAATTCAAGTGTCTAAAAAATGATATTTTTGTCTAATCTAAGATATACTGGATTTTAAAACGGAGTGAAACGTACCAATATTTTCAAAATCTGCTATAAGTATTCCAATTTCACTCAACAATTTTTTTACTGATAGGCTGGAAAATGAAACATTATCAATTTTGACTGTAATTAAACGCAATAAAGGTGAAAAAGGAAAAGTTTTAGTGAAATTTACTGTATTTTACAAACAACAAACTTTTGCTTTTTTGGATTTTTTTTAGCTTTATTCCGTTTAATTAGAGTCGAAATTAAAAATTTTTCATTTCTGGTTTATCAGTGAAAATTTATTGAGTGAAAAGTTGGTTTAAATTGGTTTATTTCACAGAAATTCTGTCCAAAAAGTGATATTTTGAAAATAATTCAAACAATTTTCGGAAAT
Source organism: Tipula helvola (assembly GCA_963556165.1). Taxonomy (NCBI): domain Eukaryota; kingdom Metazoa; phylum Arthropoda; class Insecta; order Diptera; family Tipulidae; genus Tipula; species Tipula helvola. The sequence continues at coordinate 36,842,508 of OY744482.1, read as the reverse complement.
CTGTTCATTTATAAATTTGCTTTAAATTCCCGAAATTTAATCAATTTTAGGATTCAACTAAGCAAATTTTAACTCTACAAAATTCCGGATTTTAGAAGCACCACACCAAGAGTGTTCTGTAGAAAACTCTATTTATCTGCTAAATTCTAAAAGTTTCGACAAATACTTTTGTTACATTTATCACAAATTGTTTTCTGAATAGTAATGGTTTCAGAATTTAAATTTTTCTATTTTTCAAATTTTGACTTCCAATCGAGCCATTATAATCCAGTACCGCAGTTTTAAGACGTTTAGCAGAAGCATTTGATTGGTATGCAAATAAGCTTTATGATATTGGATTATCACTAATTGATATAATTTGTGATTGAAAAAGACAAATTTGCATTTCTTAATCTGTCTTCAACTCTCATAACGCCTTCAGTATCCAGAAATGGGTTCAACGATAGTAACGAACTAGATTTTTGTATTGGTTGTTGTTTCTGCAACTGTATATATTGATCTTTAAACTCCACTTGCTGGATACATAATATAATGCAAGTTTCGGCTTCCTTATATTCGTTATATGTAAATCCATTTATGTTCAGTTTTCGTCTTTCCTTACAGCATTTGAACGTCAATAAATATGCAACAATACGTTTTATTTTGTGAAAGGAAGAATATTTTATTAAAAACTCGCCAATGATATCATGCTGTTGCAAATATACGCGAACTTGACTAGTGGCATTATCCACGGAATGAGGTTAATCGGATGATTGACGTATTTTGGGTAGCTCTGTTGCCGTTTTTAGATAAAATAGAGATAAATAAAATGAAAATAAAAATGTTAAAAAGTTAAAAAGTTTTCTCTTAATGAATAATAAAATTAAGTATTTTGTAGCCTAATTTAACATAATTAAAAATTACATTTGATATTGTCGATATCGCAGAGCGGAACAAATATCAAAGCGGAACAAATCTTTCTACGGGCTTCCTAACTGATTCTACTCCAGGAGTACCTTGAAGAAGTTAGAACGTTGTTCGCGTATTACTTCATGCGATCGGTCATCTGTAACATTTGATATAGGCCAATGATCTACTGTTTTACTCAAAAATTCAGGTCCATTCCACCACTTTGTTGACTTTACTAATTCATGAGGAGAGATTCCTCGAGATGCCAGATCTGCAGGTTTTTGCTTTATCGGTACGTATTTCCCATGGTATTATTTATACTCACTAAAATGTAGATAAACCACGGATCTCGACGTTGAGCTTGCATTCCCAATATCTTTAAACTATTTACGATTTGTTCCGATCGCTCTGTTACTTTTCAAATAATTCGCGTTATGGTGAATTATTCGTTTTTGTTCCGAAAATGTGTGTATTAAAGAGTCCATAATGGGCTACGGTTAGTCGTAACGCTTAATTAATTTCGCCTAAGCAATTTTGGAATTAGCTTTGGTAACACTTAAGTGGTTGATGAGAGCTGCAGCATCTCCTTTAACCAGACTTTTAACTAATTGAAGTTTATGTACTGAGGATAACGTGTCATCTGTACGTACCGTTGAACCATATAAATTGTTAAACGCAGGTCATGCCATATATTCGCCATTAAACGGCTCAATCTGTAATTTGGGCAAATGTAATCGTTTATTAAAACGATTTTTGTTGCCCGATGAAATTCTCGAGGGTAGTATTGAACTCGCTATTTTCCTTTGTTCCTTTCCGTTCATCCATCGCCGCTAACAACTTTGGTTTGGTTTCGACATAAATTTGTTCCGTACGTTCGCTGACCGGGATATAATCGGTGTACGAATATAATTCAGCTTCCAGATAATTGACTTTCTTAAAATGTGCGTTCAATCTGTCCAATTGAGTCTCGAGCATGTGCAGTGTAACTTCTTCACCAATGTTTTTAGCGAACGTCTTTCTTAATCTTTTGCTTTTCATATGCTCCATAGTGACGTATATGGATTAAATAGCCTGTCAACAAGTACACGTGATAGTCTGTAACCCACGAAAATTATTGTATTTTCTAATAACGTTTTTGCAATTTACAAATCTACAAAATTTTGGTTTTCATATGATTTCTTTCGCATGTTGGACGACTGAAACTAAACCTTTATCGCCTTTCAAGGCTAAATGTCATGACTCCTCAGGAATTATCATGTCCACATATTAACATTGAAAATGTTAAAACACGACAAAAATCGAAACACAAAACCGATATATTGGCCGTAAACCAGGCTATTTCTTAGCCGATTTTGATAAAATTCGATATGTGCGATGTATGATTCTGAATTAATTCTAAACTTGCAATGTTTATTCATCTGGCATTTAGTGGCCGAATTCTAAAAGCACGACGTTTGGCGTAATAATTAAAATTTAGCGATCAACGGGAGGTTTCTACAAACAGGAAGGTCACGATACGATGATCTCTCGCTTCGTGGTATTTGCATAGAAATACTTGCAAACCCTGCAAATTTAATGTCATTTGCAAAAAGATAATTGAGGAGAAGAACTAATATTGAACGAGTAGTCACTATGATTAAAGGTACGATTAGCAAAGTTCTATAAAACGGGACCCCCCTCTCCATTCAAAAGACCGTATTATATTGATTTTCGCTGTTGTTACAGTGCTGTTGTCTGTCGCAGGGTTAATTTGCTGTTTTCTCTCGTCCTTATTGTATCAGTTGTCTTTGTTTCACAGTGTTTACTTCACAACCGTCTGCAGCCGGTGATACGCGCCTAACTTCCGTGTTATAACAGGATCTGTAAGAAGTAAATGTTTTGATATCATGCAGTTGTAACCCTTTTTTTGTGTTTCTTAGTAGTTTTACTAACAGCACAGCGGCACACAGTTCCAATCTGGGAATAGTTAATTTTGCCTTTAATGGTGACACTTTTATTTTTGCAATCATGATGGTCATCTTGCTATCATCGTGTAAGTCCGATGAAGTCCTTTGGATTTGTAGTAAAGCAGCGCTGCATATACATCTTCCGATGCGTCACAGAAATCGTGCAGCTCATCTGGCTCATCTTTACCATGCTTGATCCATCATTATAGCTGAATTTCTTCTAGTAATAGTAACTGGTTGACATATAAAATCCATCTTGTTTCGATTTCAATAGGTAATTGCGCATCCCAGTCTAAACCTAATGTCCATAGTAGTTGCATGGTGACCTTTGCTTTTACGATGACGGGGGCTAGCCATCCCATTGGATCAAGTAATTTAGATGTTTCGAATAACACTCTTCTCTTGGTAACGGGTGCTCGGGTATACAATAATTTGATTTGATTTTTATTTTGTCATCAACATAAAAATCTTCAGTGGGCGCATGCCTTGTTGATCTCTCCATACAATTAATTCTCACCTAAACATCTTCTCGATGTCGGCTTTAAACACGAATTTGTGTTTTTTCCATCTCGGTAGGATTTCTAATAGCTCCTGTTGTATTGTTGGACCAGTATATATTATATCGTTGAGTGAGGCCCCATTTGAAGTATTTGCAAAAGCGTCAAAAACCACTCTTAACTTGGTTTTTGAACTGTCTTGTTTCATTATTGCAAATCGCGGCAAAAATAACCTGTACTTTCCGAAAACATTCCATCCCAATTCGGTATTCTGTGTCATTGATTGATCTGGACATCCTTTCATAATACTTTTCAATATGATTTTTGGGTAATAATCGACCCCAAGTAGAATATCTATTGAACCTGGTTTATTATAATTAGGATCCGCATAGTTAATGTTGTTCAGATATCGCCAATTTTTAGTTTCCACCTGTTGATCTGGTAGTAGTTTTGTCAGCTTTTGGGATACCAAGACATTGAGGCGTAAATCTAATTTGGAAGGTATAATTGGATGCTTCTTCCGTTATAAATGCTTGGGTACCTGGATCTATCAAGACTCTTAATGTTGTTTGGTTTCCATCATGTTTAACTGCGCTGACTAAAGCTGTTTCTATAATAAGACACTTTCAGTCTGACTACCATTTAGTTTTGCCTCGAATTTAAAACTTTTTACTTCTTGGCCGTCTGATTTTGGTTGATGAGAATTTGGCGAATGAAGAATGGTATGGTGTAGAACATTACAAATCGAACTTCTTATAGAATTTTTACACTGTTTTGTATTTGTTGTGTTGTTGCTAGGCACCTTCTGTCGGACGATGACAACTTTCTGAATCTTTCACAATTTTCTATTGAATGACTTTAAGGAAACTCTAGGAATTAGGTTGTTTCTTGAAATTCACCTGGGTTTTTAGGCGAACTTTCGTACAGTTGTCGTGTATCGTGTTTCATTGTTCAACTTTTTCAATAAAATGAAAATTAGGAATGAAAACCAGGACTCGACGTTTGTTCCAAAATGCTTAAACGCGTGTAGGCACTCAGTGGTCGTTCGTATTATGCATATTTCTAATTGCAGATGTCGACTCAGTCGCAATGGTTGGTTGGTTGAGCAATATGTTTAGGTAAGCTGTGAGAGCTACCTCTTGTTGTTGTATTTGTTGTTTAATATACTCCAGGCTTTTGCATAATTATTTGTCGTCGATTCTAGATGACAAATAGCCGCTGCTCCAGTTAAATGAGTTTTCGAATAATTGATTTTATGCGTATTGGATAACCGCTCATGATCTATCAGTTTGTTCACTATATCTGCGAAGCTACCCCATTTCATATAGTTTTCATAAAATACTGGTATTTAAATAGTGTCATTCTTTCTTCTATCGCAGTTATCAATATTATTGCTATCTTAGTGTACTCCGTTCTTAAGGTTTCGTAATACTCCTTTGTAAAATATTTCAACTCTTCTTGGTCATTATCTGATGCTTCGATACATATTTGTTCGTGTTTGTCAATGATCTGTTCCATTGTGCGGTTGATATATCGTAGAGAGAATTGCATTGCTTGTTTCCCTCGAATCCGATGTCCAAAAACAGAAGTTTCCCAATAAAAAAATGACCATGACCTCAATATGATCTTGAAGATGAAACTCAAGGTTACTACCAAGCTCATCATTAAATCCCTTGTTGAAAACTACCTAAGACTAAACCTTGCTCATTTTTTTTTGACAGAACTCCGCGAGTTTTTTAGGGGTTTCCATACTTTTTCTCCATCCTGTATGCGCAGGATCCTATATAATATGCTACAGCATTTGATTTAATGATCTCTATTTCACAATTTAAGATCCATGAATGATCCGCATCCACTACTTTAGAATGCGGTTCAAGAGACATTAGAATTCTTTGGTAATCTTCTTGGAAGTTGCTCCAGTCTAATGCTGGTATGATATAAATATATAATAATATATCCTTCAACCGATTTCGTATGGTCTGTGTGGTTATCTGGTTATTCATGGGGACAGTAGCTCGAATTTCTTGAGCATTACTTCTACTATTTTGTGGCGTGACGTGTGATAGCGCGATCTTACCGTAATTTTTTTTGTCTACCAGACCCTTCACGCCGTTTTATACTGTTGGATTCCAAATATTTATGCCACGTCCGCTTACCACAGGTACATTTAAATTCAAAACGCGTCCAATTTCATGAAAACCTACTTGTATTAAGGTACTACTACTACTACTTGTATTAAGGTCACAATTTTCGTAGCACGAACGAGTGTTTGTTCTTAAACTACGCTTTCGGAGTTCGTTCGGATTTTGCGGAAATATGTTTTTGGATTTTGTCCGGAATTAAAAACACTGTGTACTTTTTATGTCACTAGACGTAATTTTATTTCACTTTACTTTTATACACTTTGACATTTGGTTTGACTTCACTATTTAAATCTGTCCGCTTGCCACTGGTGGGGGCTATGACGACAGATGTATCTCCTTGTTTATCAATTTAAAGTAAACCTACAACTGCTCTCTACTTGCCATTGGTCGTGTTTATATACCAGTTTGATTCTGTTCTGGAAATTATTCTGTTATCTGTCTGTATTTATTCTGTTTATGACCCATAATCATCTAGAAATATCGTTTATAGCGTGTCATAATCATCATTATTCATCATTGTCGACAGTCGGTGTGTATGTATTTGCGTTGTTATCCATTTCATTCTTGAATCACTAAATCACGCCTTCCTTTGTGCGCTCTTCTAAGGTCCGGTTGAATCGCTCGACCATGCCATCGGATTTTGGATGTAGCGGTGTCGTCCTTGTCTTCTTAATACCCAACACATCACCTGAAACACATTTGACTCGAAATTACGACCTTGATCCGAATGAAGCTCCAACGGTACTCCATATCTGCTGGTCCAGTCATTTACGAATTCTCCGGCCACTGTTTGTGCTTCCTGGTTTGGTATTAGATAGGCTCACGGCCACTTACTGAAGTAGTCGATACATACAAGGATGTATCAATTCCCATCGACTGTTCGCGGAAACCGCCCAGCGATATCCATAGCCACTCGTTCGAATATAGCTCCTACGTTGTACTGCTGCATTCTACCTCGGGTTCACCTCGCTGGTCCTTTGCTAGCTGCGCAAGTGTAACACTTTTTGCACCAACCTTCAACATCATTACGGGAGTTGATCCAGTAGAATCCTTCCCTCACTTTGGTCAGAGTTTTATTAACGCCAAGATGTCCGCCGGTTGATTCATTGTGGACTTCATTTAACATTTCCGGAATTCAGCATTTTGGTACCACGGTCTGCATTTGTAGTTTTGCCATCTACACTTTTCCAAGCTCGTTTCAGTGCACCATTCTCAATCTTCAATGAGTCCCACTGCGTCCAGTAGCATTTTAGTGTTAGAGAAGTCTCGGATATCTCATGCCATGCAGGTTTTTGTCTTTTCCTAATCGAAGCTCTTACTGGAGCGAGCGTTGGATCCTTCTCCTGTTTATCGCCGACATTCTTCGTTGTTCATCTTTCCGGCACCTCCACGCCAGGCTACTGATGCCCTGCTTTTCCTCAATTTTGCTGCATTTTCCAGATCTTGGTGCACAAGGCCTCCTTGATAGACTATCTTCATTACCGTGCACTTTACCTTTTCTGTGTTCGATTTTGTAGTCCGTTCGAATTTGAAAGTGTTGACCATACCTGTATTTGTGGAAATGTTGGTGGTTCGGCGGCTATTAAAGGAGGGACCATATTTGAGTAGGTTAATCTACTAGCTCCGTAACCTCCCAGTAGGGTGCGCATCACGTGAGCTGTTCTGGTCATGTATCAGGCTGAATCGTGATGGGTACAATTATGTTATGGGTAACCTGATCACAATTCGTAAGTGTTTGTGCTGCCTCCGCGTGGCAACCGCTGGTAACTGAGCCATTTGGCACAGGCTAAAGTACGGCGCTAAAGAAAAACCCTTCAGAAAAAAACCTAATAGGGTCCTAAGGTGGAACAGCATATGCCGATGGATGAATGGCTGGCTGATAGATTAATCAACCCTAACAAGTATGCGGACACTGGATACCAGGCACCCTCCAGTTTCATTTAGCATTCCTGTAGTACAGCTGGGTAAACCACAGGTGACTTACCATTCCCAGCAACTCGTAAGAGTAAAATCAAAACAGCAGACTGGGCAGCGGAAGGAATATACGGGAGTGGGATTGCCCTCTCGAAGTCCTTGGGTACCAATTCTACCGTCTTTCTAGCAGAAGTAGATACTATAGCAAATATCTAGGAGGGAGGGCAATGAGCCCAGATAGTATGTATCCCGTACCGGCCGGCATATTATCAGGTGCATTAAGACCCTGAATATTGACTGGACGGATAATTAAGCAGGGTTCAAGTACAAAAGATCTTTTAGGTCGCAATGCAAGGTGGCTAAACGCCCACATGGCCCTACACCAATAATAATAATAATAATGTAGCAAAGTAGTAAAGTAGCAAGTCACTCGTTCTTCTGCTCTATGTTGTTGAGACAAACCACCTCCAATTCCTACGTTGCTGGTATTCGTGTCCAAAATGAATCTGTGGCCTCGCCGAGTTTGGAAGGTTTCAGTCCACTGGAGCGGATGGCTTATCTCAGTGAGTTTGTGCAGGCTGGCAGCTATATACGAGAAGTTTGCGACGAATCGCCAGTAGTATGTGCCCCAGGAAGCTTCTAACTTCATGCACATTCCTCGGCACTGGCCAACTTCGTACTGCTTCTATTTTCTCTAGATCAGTGCGAATTACTTTCTCCAACACGATATGTCCCAAGTATTTCACTTCGATCTTGAAGAGTGCACACTTCTCCGAGCTCACTTTCATTCCCGCAGCCTTAATACACCATAACACTTCGCACAGATTTTTTAGGTGTTCGTCGAAACTTTTCCCGATTACAATGATGTCATCTAGATAAACAAGGCATGTCTTCCAGTGCAGTCCTCTCAAAATTTGCACCATCAGTCGTACCACTCACCATCGCAGCACTCCTTCTTCGTGACATCATTTAGTTTTCGGTAGTCTACACAAAACCTCATTGACCCGTCTTTCTTTTGCACTAGAACTACCAGTGAACTCCATGGACTGTTGGGTGGTTAATGATTTTATCCCGGCACATCTGTTATATCAATCGGCCCGCCTCCTCTTGTTTAGCCAATGGCAGTCTTCTAGGTGCCTGTCGAATTGGTGGTGCAATTCTCGTTTTGATTCTGTGCTGTATCACCTCTGTTCGGCCGTATTCTTCCTTGCTGCTTGAAAATACCTCGGCGTATTCTGACAACATTCGTACTGCTTTCGCGAACTGCTCGCCTTTCAAATGTTGGCGTAATGCTTGAATTGATTTCCTTGCCTCGCTATTACTTTTACACTCGTCCGTAACAGCAGGCTGGATCTTCCCGAGGACGTCACCGAACTTTAGATGTTTAGCTAGTTTGGTTACATTCTTATTCGAACAGGAATGCTTGCTCCGAGTGATGTTAATGTTTTTCCATATAGTTCTTCTATTCGGTTCATCCCTGTTGTTGGCTCTAATATTCCCACTTTCATTCTCTCAGGATCCTCATCCACACATGTGTAAGCTAAGGCTTCGCACATTGGTCCAATATCCAGATCCCTTAGAATAACTCTGACTTCCTTTCCTGCATATGCAAGGCCTAGAGGGATTTCAATATTCTGCCATCGTAGTAAGCACTCCTTCATGTCGAGCAATATTACGTGTTCTGTCATGAAGTCCAATCCCAGGATGCATTCGTCTATATTGTTCGCCACAATAAACTTATGACGGAAATTGAGGCTTCCTATTTTTACGGCAATATCACACTCTTCTTGGACGGTTACGCTCTCTCCGTTAGCAGCTTTTAGTCGAAATCGAATCTCTGGATTAATGTTTTCTCGTCACTATGTCTGGTCTTATCACGGATTTTGATGCGCCGGTGTCAAGAGTAATCGTAGTCGGCCTGCTGTTCATTGTTCCTTCAACGAACGACGAGACTGTGGTTGTTTCGCATTAGCTGAATTTAGTTGGTGGAATTTAGTTTAACAGATCCATGTCGTTACTTCTTAAAGGGTCTCCTTCATAGTTGATAACCCTTATTGGCGCTACTGGTATGACGGACGAGGATTTTGCTTTGCTGGATTTACTGTTGGAGCTCGACATGCTGTGGCAAAGTGTTCTCGTTGATTGCATCTATAGTACCTTGGTCCGGATACTGCTGCTGTTGTCATCGAAATTTCTTCCTTAAATGCCTTTTTAGGACTCCTTGATCATAGGCTGAATTTCACTTACGTCTGTATGCGGCTATAAGAGCTTTACTTGGCATAGCTCGTTTAGTCGTTGCCCGGAGATGTAATTTTAGCATATCATCTCGTACTTCATTGATGAATGCGTTCACAGCCAAACTGTTTACAATATTCGCGGTAGCTGTACCATATTCTAGCTTTGCAAGCCATTTGATTTCCGTTTCTAATTGTTGTAGACTTTAACTTTTAGCGTGCCTATCACTTTCAGCTTGCCCTATCGTAACTCTAATGCATTCATCAGTTGCTCGTAGTTCCTTTGCAATTCCGGCACACTCTGGATAATATCTGCTGCTTTACCCCTTAACACCAAAACTAACCCACTTGATAACTGCTCTTTATCCCATTTATTAGTTTTGGCTGCTGCCGTGAATTGCACTTTGAAATTTGGCCAAGAAGACTCACCATCGAATATTGGTGGTTTCATGTAGCTAGAGATGCCGTTTCGGTGGTGATCTGGAGGATTCGACTGCACAAGAGGGCATCCTTTCCTTTTTTTAGCTCCAGTACTTCATTTTGAAGTTTTTCAAGTTTTACTTCCACATTGCTCATTACCGTATCTTGAAGCTGTTTCAATTTCTTTTCGCCATCATCCTCGAGAGCTTTTATTTTTGATTAGATTGATTGTTGGAGCTATTCCTTTTGTAATTTTACAGACTGCTGCAGGGAAAATAGCTGCGATAATATCTTCTCTTCTTGTGATTTAAACTGGGTGAACTGGGATGACATCTTCTTCATTAACGTTTGCTGTAGCCCCAACAATAACACAGCTAGATCTGATTGTCCGGCCTGCTGCGACGTTGAGGGTTTCTGATCTTCAGGAGCTGGCACATTTAGTTCCCTGCGTGTTTCCTCCACCTGTATCAATGTTTCTAGACTCAATTGTAATTCTGATCTTGCTCCAGAATTTTGTTGACATCCATTTTTCATACCTTGGTTTTCCGGATTGCAAAATCCCACTTCTAACACCAACAAACTTGTAGTTGAAGAGAAGAACCAATATATTTAGAACGAGTGGTTATTATGATTAAACGAGCGATTAGCAAAGTTCCATAAAACGGGACCCTCCCATTCAAAAGACCCTGAAGAAAATCAAAGCAATTGCAAAATGTAGAGTATAATAGGGTTTGTTGATACTGATATATTGTCCATCTGAATTTCTGCATGATCAAACTTTACTTCCAAAACCAAATTTTGCAAGTCAATCCTATCACGCCTCCCTAATTGGCACAGTTTCCTCCAAAAACCGCATTGAACAGTAAGATAATTTTCATTTTTTAATAATATTCGAAAATTAAATACGAAATTTATATTTCTTAAGCTCCACCACCAACGGAAATAAAGGGAAATTATAATACATCTGTATAATTTTCCATTTGTATTTCAAATTCTTAACCATTCCTCCAAGCAAGTACATCTTTAATGTTTCCGGTAAATTATGAGCCCAATATTTTATTCTGTCTTTCATTTTCTTATATTTATGTAACACAAAAAAAAAAAAAAAGTTCCTCACTTTTCTTTCGAAAATTCAATTGGACATTAAATAGTATTTTATGGTAATTTAATAGCATCCCCACATTGCCTTCTGCCAAAATCATCATCATCATCATCATTGCTATAGAATTAAAAATTGCAATTTGAGCATTTTTGTTGTTGTACTCCGCTTTTCACAAATTTACATAAATTTTATGTTTATTGTGGGATGGATGCGAATGCGATAGATCCGGAAATGTACAAAATAAAAAATTAAGTTATTGATGTTTGAAAATGCTTAAAAAATGAGCAATTTTGTATCACTTTGATTTACTGGCTGGAAAATCACAATTCAATTTAAATTAATGATACACATTTTATTTATAGTATGACGTGATGTGCACAGTACTTCCCATATATATACAAAAAGAGTACACAAAGAAAAAATACGTGACACAATTGATTTACTATTAGAAAAAAAAAATCGATAAACTGCAGATGAAATACTCGAGAAGCAATTAAATCATAAAACAATGAACATTTTTGCTTTTTTTTTATGTATTTCTGATAAAATTTTATAATTAATTGTAAACATTTATCATCAATGTTCTTATTGTTCCACTATAGTAGAAACTAAATTTGAAGAGGAATTAATTCTGTTCATTTCATCAACACTGCAGAATATGGTAAGAGTATAGTACCCACCATAAATTCATTGTAGCTTGTCATTTAATTAAAATACGAAATATTGACACAATATCACGAGGGAAGAGACTAGAGAATTGGATAACTAAATAATTGATGCATATAACAGGAAGCAATTAAAATGGCATAAAAACTATCGTCGTCGTATACATACCTCGCCTATCTTCATTTCTAATTAAATTATATAAAATTGTGCTTCTGAGAAATTGGCGAATCGATTCCAAAACTAATTATTTACGTTCTATATACTTGAATGTCACTATTGGTAACTATAACATAAATATCTATGTATATCGATTGAGATAGTTATCTTTCTACATATTATATTTAATTTATATCATAGACATGCCATTATTGGTTCCCAGTCCACAAACTAAAAAATAAAAAATGTTTCATTGCCATTAGCGCATTCTGTCTCCGCATTTCTATATAGAGTACACCAAAAAAATCATTCATCTGCGAACGACTGAAGCAAAACAGGAAAATATTTATGTTTATTTATGTGTACCGTCTAGAAAAGCTCTTCTCAAATCTCGTGTTTGCTTTTTTTTTTTGTCGGAAAACTTATTTTCGCTGGCATTCAAAATAAAAAAATTTGTTTTCCTCATATACATAGCATAAAATCACAATACACACAACCCCCTCTCTCAATATCATTTTTAATGGTATAATATTGCAATTTTATTATTTTTAATTTTATTTTTTATTTTATTTGTTATTTATATTTTATTTATGGGAAAACAAAATATATTTCCGGGTAATTTTCTATTTATTTTGTGTATACTTTGAAGAGATGTGGATCGAAATATTATAACAATGACGGAAATAGTATGTATATATTGGGGGTTGGGTGCACTATTTAGTTAGCATTGTTGTGCTTATACAAAATATATACGACTTAATGGAAATGCTTGCATTATTTTAATTTTTTTTAGTTGCGGAATTATGTCAATTAAATTGTTTTGTAATAATTGGCTTGGAATTGAGAATACTTAGGATATTCTTGTTCCCTTAGTATGATAATTTTATTATTTTAGGAAGGGAACTTGCCATAAAATAATTCAACTAGCTCAGATATTAAATTTAATTAAAATCATTTAGTATTTGACTTAATTCCGAAAAATGCTTTGAACAGATTAGAAATTATTATCCAAGATGCACGAAAAATATTGTTGTTGAAATTTATTATACAGTACACCAATTTAAAATTTGTAGCACAGTTTCAAAGAAATACAATATTTCAAAACGATACTAGAATACATTTGCATCGTTTAGTTCTTAAAAATTAGTCGTTTGTTTATTGTGTTGCCGGAGCCTTTCTTCATGTCTCCGCGCTTTCTCCTGAATTTCATATACAATGCGGTTCACTTTAAGGTCTCTATGGAAATAATTGTTCCTGACATACTACGGTGCATCAACGATGTTCCTTAATACAATATTGTGAAATCTTTGTATAATATTTACGTTTTGTGTTAGGTACAACCCAAAGTTGAATGCTATTATAAGTCCAAACCGATTTCAATATTTGCTTATAATGTAGAAGCATAGACAATCATAATAGATTTCTCATTTGACTAAAAACAAAAAACAAAAAAAAAAAAAAAATTCCATTCAAATGTTATCAGTGTATTGCATATACGTATTATATTTGCAACGCATTCTAAAATCATTGCCTTATAAAATACAAAACACAACGATAACATTGGAATTATCAGAAGTTTTGTTTTTTTCCTTTAATTATAATGAAATGAGAAATCTAGTATGAATGTCTATGGTAGAAGCTTATTCTATGTTGATAAAGAAGCGTTCTTTCCCATCAGTCAATGCAACTTTCGGTATTTAGATCTTAGTTCTTCACTTTTCTTCTTGACATGTGGTTTCCATCGCAGTTTAGCATCCAGGATCATGCCGAGAGACTTAGCTGTGTTCGCATACGGTAGTATTTCTTGATTTATGGTAATCGGGATATGTTCGAATCGCCTGTTTAAAGTTGTTGTGAACTGATTTAGTTTCATTTAGTTTTATTCGCCATCTTTTTGTCCATTTATAAATTTTAGTTAGTGCTGATTGTAACTTTTGTATTGACTCTTCGTTGCTTGTGCCAACAGCTAAGATCGCCGTGTCATCTGCAAAAGTCGCCTCTATGTTGTTTTCTAATGCAGAAAGATCATAAGTGTACAGTAGCTATAAAACCGGCCCTAATACACTGCCCTGTGGAACTCCTGCGTTGATTTCATTCAGTTCACAGAAGGTATCATCTAACTTAATCCTGAAGAGTCTATCTTTCAAGTAAGATTCCAATATTTTAGCAAATTCTAGAAATATCGTTGGAACAGATTTTTTTCTCCTCTAATGCTTTCTCAATTATACTGTTTATTCTGTGAACTTGATCAATTGTTGAATGTTGGTTACGAAAACCGAACTGATGATTTGGGATCAATTTTTTACTCTCTTTGGTTTACATTCGGTTCTAAATGCTGCATTTATAAGATTGGTGAGCTTCACCAGAGCTTTCCTTGGCAGCTTTTTAAGATTTCTGCAGTAATAAGATAGACCAGGAGCTTTTTTCGTTTTCATATTAGCTTTTATCTCACCTTTTTTGGTGTTGTCGGTAGGATTTTTTTACTTTCTTGCACAGCTTGTTCAGTTATTATCTCAGCTTGTAACGTTTGGTCTTGATGTGGCTGGAATATTTTTTCAAGGGTTTTAGCAACTTCTCGAGCTTTGTATTTATTATTCCTAGCCCATTTCTCACCTGCTACTCTTATTGGAGGAATCTGCTTGGTCTTTTAATTTTTATGGTTGCTTTCCAAAGAGAATAATCTTCCCCATTCTCTTCTTAACTGTTGTGAGGTGCGGTTGTGAAAAATAAAAATAAAAAATAAAAATAATTCTAAAGTATATTCAAAATTATATGTACAATAATTAAAATTTAATAAATCAATTTTCTGTTATTTCTTTTTTCTGTAATTAATACATATTTCTTTTCGTGGTATTATGTCGACCTGTACTAAATGTGGTGATAAAATTAATCGAAATAGTGTAAAAACGAACATAAATTGCAATTTCTGTAAAGAAATTTTTGATGCAAAGTGTGCTAAATTAACATGTGATCTGATTGAACAGTACAAACGTGATAAAAAATATTGGTATTGTGAAAAGTGTACAGCGTTGAACAGAAATAGTGGTAATTTTTCCGCTACATCTACAACACAAACATCAGTACAGGGTCAATCCAATGCTTCTGTTGATGAATATCATTATGATGCTAATAATTTGGATGACACATTAAAGAAAATATTTCAACTTCTCCGGGATAATTCCACCAATTTTACTAGTCGTTTTGACGAACTAGGTGAAATTCTAAATAAATTAATAAGTGAAAATAAATCATTGACTTGTAAAGTTAATCACCTTGAAGCCCGATTGGATTATTTTGAACAACAAAAGATCAACAATTCTATCGAAATATTGGGTGTCCCAAACACTCTTGATGTAAAACCGGTGGAAACTGTCGCTAAAATTTTAAATGATGAGCTGGGTTTGCCTGAAGCATGCAATTCGATAATTAAGTGTTTTCGTGTAAAAACTAACTCCAATAAATATCCTGGTAAAATCATCGCTGTGTTTGAAGATATCAAGTTTAAATATGCGGTATTGGAAAAAGTTCGTAAAATGAAACATTTGTCGGCTAAAAAACTTGGCTTTCCTGTTGATGCACCCGTTTATGTTAACGAGAGTTTAACACTATATAAGTTGAATTTACTGAAAAGAGCGAAAGAAATGAAGATTGAAAAAAAATATAAATATTTCTGGATTAGAAATGCGGTAATCATGATGAGGAAAACTGACGGTGAAACAATCAAATATATTAAATCAATTAATGACCTTGCTTTTTTATAATTGTTTTTATTAAATTTGTTTAGATAATTTTTATGTCAAATAATTGTATTGTAAATAATCAAGGTCGTAATGTTAATGATAATATTGTTTCCCCTTTTAGTATAAACGATTTTACTGCTGATGCACCAACAACATATGATAATTTTTCGAGTGACACAGAAATTTTAGTAATACATCAGAACATTCGCAGTATGCGTAAAAATTTGGATTCCTTACTCTGTCATCTTGCTACATTAAATAAAATGCCAACATTAATTTTTTTAAGTGAAATTTGGTTGAGCAATTCTGAATTGGGTAATTATAATATTAATAATTATAAGCTTTTTGCCATTTGCAATTGTAATCAAAAGTCTGCTGGAGTAGCCGTTTATGTTCAAAACTCTACATCGTTTAATGTTGTTAATTTGAATTTTCTAAGTGCAGACGGTATTAAAGTTGACTTAAATATTCAGGGCGAAAGTATTACATTTGTCTGTTTCTATAGATTACATGGTGTTGTCGTTGACCTCTTTATTGAGGAACTTCAAACATTTGTGTATCAATCGACTGAAAAGAATATTTTTATTTTGGGTGATGTTAACATAAATTTATTGGTTGAATCTCGTGTGAATAATGATTACATTCTATTAATGGCATCAAATGGTTTTAAGTCTCTTGTTAATGATATAACTAGACCTACCTCTTCTACTTGCTTGGATCATGTTTTTGTTAGAAATAAAATAAATTTTAATTTTTCAGTTAGTGTTTTTGTTAAACATTTCGCAGTCACTGATCACTCAACTATTTGCTTAAGTTTAAAAAAATTAACCGCTTCAGATAATAGTCAAAATAATCAGTCGAAATCGTTCACAAAAGTAAATTATGATAAACTAAATAATCGTTTAAGATATGAATCATGGGACAAAGTTTACACATCAGCAAATGTAAATAATGCTTTTGATATATTTCTTTCAATTTTAAATAATCATGTTAAGTCTTGTAAAATATCTTGTAATTTAAAATCACAACCCTTTAAACTTCAAAATTGGATTCATAGTGGTCTTTGCAAAGCGATAGCATATAAAAATAAACTTTATAAAAAGCATAGGCGTCATCCGGGCAATGTAAAACTGGAAAGGCTATTTCTAAAACAAAAAAGTTTTGTTGTTGCCAGCATTAAGCAATCTAAGAAGCAGTATTTTGAAAAACTGTTTGAAAAAAATAAAAGTAACCCTAAAGCTCAATGGCGTACGATTAATAGTTTAATTAAGGAAGTTCCGAATACAATAAAAACTTACGAAATTTTGGACTCTAACGGGAGAACTCATACTAACGACTCAAATATAGCAAACATTTTTAATCAGTTTTTTTCTACTATTTCAGCTAAATTGAAGCAAGATAATATTGAAATTAACTCTTTAAGTGAGTCTGAGAAAGAATTACTGATGTTTTCAAATCATTTTGAAACAAAAAATTTCTTTTTTACGCCGGTTGTATCTTCTGAATTGTTTAAAATTATTAGCAGTTTAAAAAATTCTGAATCATGCGGTGAGGATGGTTTTAGTAATGGAATAATTAAACAAATTTGCTTTAATATAATAGATCCACTCACATTTATTTTTAATTTTAGTATTGGTACCGCCACCTTTCCAATTAAACTTAAAAATGCTGTTATTATTCCATTGTTCAAAAGCGGGGAAACTTCAAACATGTCAAATTTTCGTCCTATTTCGTTGTTATCAGTTTTTTCAAAGATTTTTGAAAAATTAGTAAAAAATAGAATGATCATATTCTTGCAAGAGACACAATTTTTTAATAATGATCAATTTGGTTTCAGAGCATCCTTAAATACAGAGGACGCGATTCTCAAATTGTTGTCCAATATTTACAATGGCTTAAATAATAATAAAAAATGTGGAGCTCTGTTCATAGACATTACCAAGGCTTTTGATACTGTTGACCACAAAATTTTGGTTAATAAGTTATATTATGCTGGATTTAGAGGGAAGGAATTAGATTGGTTTAAGTCGTACTTGGATTCCAGAATGCAACGGGTTAAAATTAATGATATTTATAGTAATTATTTGGAAGTTTTAAATGGTGTACCGCAGGGTTCGGTGCTAGGACCTATTTTATTTATCATTTATATTAACTCTTTGCTTAGTTTGGAATTCAAAGGGCAGCCAGTAGCGTTCGCAGACGATACTGCTCTTTCATATACTTCTATTTCTTTCCGAGAGGTACAAGACTGCATGGTAAATGATTTGTATACCCTGAGGAAATGGTTCAATTTGCATTCTATGATTCTGAGTCCTAAATCGAAATTTGTTTTGTTTAATATGAGTGACACTAAGTTAGATTCTAATTATGATCTTGTGATGTGTCATTCTGTAAATTGTGATAATCATTTATGTACTGATAAGTGCATTAAAATTGACAGAGTTGTAAGCTTTAAATATCTAGGTGTTACTCTAGATGATCGTTTGAAATTTGTAGACCACATTAAAAGCTTAAAATAACACATGTATGCGAGTGTTAGAAAATTTCATATATTAAGGTCACTTTGCCCGAAATATATTATGAAGTCCCTATATTATTCTTTGATTCAGTCAAAAATCAATTATGGTATTGCTTGTTGGGGAGGAACGTACTTAAATAATTTAAAACCGTTAATAGTTGCCCAAAAATATATTCTCCGAACCATTTTCTTCAAGAACAGACGCTTCCCGTCTTTTACTTTGTTTAAGTCTTCTAAAATATTACCGTTACGCCATTTATATGTATATAGAGTTTTGAAAATATTTTATACTAGAAGTGGGTATGATAAAGTAAAAACTAACATAAAGTATAATTTAAGAACTACAAATAGGTGCATAGTTCCATTTACAAAGAAAGAATATTTTCGTCGATTTTATGATTGTTCCGCACCATACTTGTATAATAACTTACCCCAGTTTGTGAAGTCAGATAACCGAATAAATATTTTCTTACGGAATCTTAAGTTATGGCTGTTTGATATGCTTGATGACATTGAAAGGTATTTTTAAAGTAATTGTAATGAACTCGTCGTGCATTTATTCTCATGTTTATTTATACTAATTTTTCTTTTTCTTTTATCATTTTTTCTCATCCAAAGTTTTTTTAAAGTTCTTATTTTTTTAGTTTTTGTCTCTCTAGGTATGTTTTCTTATAATCTTTTCTAGTCATACATATATGTACACATATTTTAATAATATAATTAAATAAATAATTGATTGGTTGCACCTCACGCAAATAAATTTGATTATAAAATATTTTATCTTGATGGGGCATTTAACACAACATTTCTATATGTTTCAAATGTTCCTAATTATTTATCTGTTGTCTTGATTATTTACTTTTAAGTTAATAGAATGTTTATTTAGGTAATTAATATTGTTATTGTATTAATTTGTAAGGCAAGGTCATTAAATAAAAAAATAAAAAATTGTATTTAATTCAGATAAATAAAAATAAAATAAAATAAAATAAAAAAAAAAAATAATCAGTACTGATATCATTAGTTAATTTTCTTAAATAGTTGCTGATTTATTCTTAATTGTTGAGTGAGATTTTTCAATTTAGTTTTATCTTGGGAGCCCTTGTTTGTTGCCATACTCTTCTCACTCTTCTTTTTTCTGCTAGGAGTTCCCTAATTTTCAAAGTATACTTGTTTCTTTTGATTTTCTTTTAATTTCAGTATATCATTTAAAAATTTGTAAACTTTTTTGTCTAATTGCTCCTCGGGTTTTAATGGAATCGTTAAGTCAATTTTTTCTTCTAGCGATAGTCTAAAGCGTTCTAGATTAGTGTGATTATTTACTAGAAATGGGTTTCTTTCTTTCTGAATAATTTTACACTTAACGCTAAAAGTATCGGTGAATGACCAGAGTTTAAGTTGTGGCTTTCATCTACTACTTGTAATACATACATAATTTACAGATATGTCCTTTATTATAAAAATCAATCGGATCTGGTACTTTGTTTGGATCAGTCGGCCAGTAGGTTGGTTTTCCAGTTGAGAGGGCTTCACAACTGCATTTTCTAATAGCTTTTAGGAGTTCTTTACCATTAGTCGTTGTTAATCTGGACCTGGAGCCCCAGCGGACATTTTTGGCATTAACATCTCCTCCAAGTACAAACCGTTTCCCTAATTTACTGAGGAACTCGAGAAATTCTTTTCCTTTCAATGAGTGGGTGGGCAGTAAATACCAGAAACACAAATAGAACTATTTTTGGTTTTTAACATTAACAGCAGTTGCTTGTATTTCTTCTGTTTCATATTTTAACTCTTCATAGTGATGAATACTACTTCTAATTATTACAGCCCTACCAACTTTAGCAGTGTTTTCAGGATGAATAATATGATATATTTGTTTTTTTTTTTTTTAATTTAATAATCGTTTGTCTAGTGCAGTGTACTTCGATTTTTTCTGTGTCCAGGACCACCTGCAATTGCATTGTTGATGTTGCATAAGTCCATTGGCACTCCAACATAAGAATCTAAGATCATTGACCATTTTTATGTTTAGGGATGGCTCCCTTAGTGCTGCTCTCTAGTTTCTGTAATCGCTTATCAAACGTATTAAGTCTGCCTAAAATTAATTTAAGTGTTTGACTTATATCGTCATTTTGACCAGTTTCTCTAGGATTTCCGTTACTCGTCGTTACTTGAGCATAAATCATTTTACCCAATTGTAATCTTAACTGCTTGCTGCCTGACTAATTTTGGATTTTTAGCAATCATATTCCTATTTTTGATGTTTTGCGGTTCAATAGCAACGCTGCATCCTCTGTAGTTAGCCGGATAGTTTTCTCCACAGTGAACGCATTTAGGCTCAACAACTTTTATCTTTTACACAATTTTTGATATGATGTGTACCTAAACATTTGACACACCTGGATTCCCTGTTGCAATATTTTTGTGTATGCCCATAGGCTTGACATTGTCTACATACTGGAATAAGCTTAGATCGTCTTAGAGGTTGAATAACCACTTTGCACCCCAAGCTGTACTTAATTTTATAAGTTTTTTGGGTAGGTTTGGTTTGCTTATCTTCAAACATTTGTCAGACACGGTTTTCTTCGTGTTTCCATATTCATTACCTTTGCATTAAACTTATCAGTTGTTATTTTTTTTATTTTCTCGTAGAGTAAATCATAGTTTTTGATGGTTTCGGGATAATATTTGGAACATCATCCTTTAATTGATGTGGGGAGGGTGTATTGTATTCTTCCGTTTTCTCTTTTTTCTCTGACCTCTAACGCTTATCCACTCAGTTTCTCGAGCTAGTTCGATTTCATCCGTATGGTTCTCTTGTTCAGTTGTATTCTGGCTAGGAGTAGAACAGATGCCGTCCTTTGGCTTAAGAGCTTTAACTTCGTATTCAAGCGTCTTTATACGCTCCTGCATCCATGCAATTGTGTCATTCAATTGCTTGTTAATATTGGTGGCTTCAACTAATGCATTATTATAGCTTTACACAATTCATTGTAAAGTTTCTCTTCGTTTGTAGAACGAATGTTTTTACTGCTGGCCCCAATGGAGGGACTACCGCCTCTTATCGGAGAGTGTGATACTTTCCTACCCTTCTCGAAGGGATATGAATTATCCTTTTCTGTTTCGCTCAATTGAGCTTGTTTATTCACCAACATGTATTGGAATTGGTTAAAATGATTGCAGTATAGCGATGGCTGTTCTCCCCCAGAATCCATGAGCCCGATCTCCGAAGAGGGTAGATTTACCTGAGTAACAGGTGTACCACCTGGGGTATATATTTAAATAAAAAACTTTCTATTTTTTATTTTATATTCTAGTTTTTATTTCTTCCTTATTGTGTCAATTTTTTAACTTTTTTAGAAATATCCAATTCGAGAATAATCTTTCTTCGGTTTATTTTTTACTACTATTACATAATTTACTTTGAAGCGGTCTATATACTGTTGCTATGCGCTATTGTTTGGCACCTCCTTTGTTTTTAAGTTATGAATGGGTAACTAAATCGTAAATTTTATTGGTTTTGGTGTTGATTTTGTCGTTAAGTAATTTGTTGTTGTTTTTGTATATTTCCAGCTCTTCTAACCTATCTAACTTCAGTCCTTATTTTGATTATATCTAAAATGGTTAAATTTTTATTAAATTTAGTGTACCTATGAATGATTTTGAGTTTTTATATGTTGTGCGAAATTTGATTTTACTGCAAGTTTCGTTAGGCGGGTTGGTTTACCAACTTTACCTTTTTAACGAAAAAGGCGAAACTTTTTTCCGTTAGCAGAATCATCAGATCTGATGCGGCCTAAGTAGCTGGCTAAAGCTCACGGTGCATCGTGGGGGTTTCCAGACTTAATCTCATGTTTGAATAACCGCATGAGGAAAAGAAAATCCAAACACATCTCCAGCAGCTAAAGCAAATATTAAATAAGGTGCATGACAGTTTCCACCCCGCCCGATCTCCGCCCCGTCTACTACAAAGGTCCTGTTTCCTGTCTGCGAAGCCGAAAGAAGATGGAAGGACGCCTTCACAACAGACCTTGCGATGACCCCACGGGACGGAAACCATTATCAATAACAAACGAATAACACATGTGTCGTGCCGCCTTCCTAACAGCCAGCCATGGGAGAAAAAACGGCACGACCGGAAGGATATTGAGTGACCGACCCTCCCAACCATCAGATCATCCCATAAATAATTATGCCCCCATGGCAAAAATCTGATCAATAATAGAAAAAAAGATAATAGTAGAAATACCGAAATCATAAAACCAATACAAAATATTTGTTGGAGAATAATCAAATTCGGTGATGTATGTATACGTAACAACACGTCACAAAAGCTGAAACCGGTTAACTGTAATGTTAAAACGAAAACCGCGTGCCAGTAAGGTCGCCTGACAAACAAAAGGAAAATTGAATAGTAACAAAAACCCAAAAAAAAAAATTTTTAAATTTATCAAATAAGCAAAAAAAAATTCAAAATTTAGGTACTTACTTAAAAAAATTTAGAGGAAAACAAATTTGTTCCGGTTTCGTTTTTTTTTTATAAAAAAACACGATACCATTATTTCCAATAGGAACCACCTCCGGTCTTATCCTATCTGGAACAGTTCAACGCCGCCGACGCAGGAACCCCCTCTAGCACCGACAAAACCCTCCTTATTTGGCTGGGTTGCCGCAACACACCAACAATTCGTGTTTTGTGGAATAAACGACGCAAACCAATGCTAATATACACTATAGGTTTAGCGTGTGTACAGTAACACGATTATTTCGACTCGATAGCACGTTTACTTCGATATTTATATACAAAAATCGTTGGTATTTGTGAACCAGCTCAATTGATTAGATTGCTGTTATTTAACTTTGTATTTGATATTTCTTATACACGAGGTATAAGGTCTTTCTTCTTTCACCTTCTTCAGGTTTAATTTTGATACACTTTCAACATCCGTAAACTGATCAATGTACCTTGATTTACCCGGCAATAGTTTCACAATAAAAAAATAAAACTTTGAAACACTGAGAGGGGTCTTATATACCCGTTTAATTAATCAACAGACTATTTTCTCCAAATATTTCCAGAAGAGGAGAAAATAAAATAAAATGTTACTAAAGTCTCGTACTCAATGTTAAATTTTATTCATGAACAAAACAGGAAAACAAAATATCAAAATCAATAATACGTAATACAGATTGATTACCCAAAAAAAAATAAACTAAATCACTTGACACAAACTGTATCCAAAAAAAATATTAGATCACAAATGATCACAAAAAAAAATTATGTCCACAACTTTGATTTCTTAATTTAAAGCTTTAGGTACGTTAATTTTACTAAATTAAAAATAATCAAGAGTAAACACTCATTGATCTAACTAGCACTACACTCCAAAAGTACAAGCTTGATTGACTCACCTATTTTTTTTTTTCTCTCCAACAAAAATTCTTTTTACAAAAAAAATTCCGGAAAAATAAAAAATTCGGCTGAAGCGTACAAAATACTCTTGCGTCGTGTAGTCACACATACATCATCTCATCGCGTCATTCCATTCACAACAAAGAAAAAAATCAAAATGCTCTCTTGAAAGGACATTCCCAAACAACACACAATCATCGCATTCGCATGACAGATTTACTCTTCTCTCATCAAAGACACACCCAAATCACCACAGACGATTCGTGCACGTGCTCAAACACAATTTCCGCTATACCACAAGTTCACAATGCAATGAAAGAATTTGCGAGTTTTAATTTAACTTTCGAAGAGTGAATATCAAAATTAATATTCGTGGAGAAAAAAAAATAAAAAAATTTGTATTTTTTGTTTTTGTTTAAAATAAATATTTTATAGATCATGTTTAAATGTCAAATTTTGAACAACCGCAAGAGCTACCATCTTTCAGAGAACTCCGAAAACACAAGCAACTTTCGCATAATGCCACTAGGTGTCACTAAATATTTGCTGTTAAAAATTGTATGACATTTTTATGTGTGAATTTTGTAAACATAAACAAAAATATTTTCGTATTATAAAAGTGATTATTATTAATACGTGATAATTAAATTAATTTTGACTATCCCCTTTGGAAAAACGTCAGAAATATTTTTTTGATTGTGTAGTGACATCTATTGGCAAACACTCTGTACTTTTTTTGACCGTCCTGCCTCTTTTGGAAAACGCTCTGTACTTTTTCAACAGTTGTGCTGCCTCTTTCGGAAAACATGATCTATATACATAAACAGTTATAGTGTAATAAAATTAAATCTTTTAATAGTGGCAAATCATTATTAACTTGTACACCCATGTTTAGTCAAACATGTGGTAAAGTAAAAATCTTAAATGACATAGTTTGGATAGAAAGTGTAATCATGACACTTGAACCTGAAGCTATGACTGCATCTCATGGCCGATATCACATTCCAATCAGTAGCCGATTCTCACAGCTAGTCGATAATCCAAATTTATCAAATGTTACCAATATCACCAACAGTAATACAAATCAAAATAGAAAAACAAGATTTCCAGCTACAATTGTTTGCAAATTGAATGGTCAACAACAAATACATGAATCAATGAAAAAATTGAATATTAAAGAGTTTAATATTCAATACATTGCACTTGGATGCGAAATTCTTGTTTACTGCTTTAGAGATTATAAAACGTTAGTAGATGAACTAAACAATTGTAATAACGAATTCTTTATCTACACTCGAGAAGAAGAAAAGTTAATAAAACTCGTACTTTTTGGCATTCCGGATATTGGGCCAAAAACCGTTGAAGATGAGCTTAAGACCTTATATGATCTGACCCCTAGCAAAGTAGCAAAAGTAACGCCTAAAAAAAATCGTAAATGGGATAAAGTGATATTTTTCGTCCCATTTAAAAAAGGTATAGTTAGTTTAAATAAATTAAAGGAATGTACATTTATTTATCACACTATTGTCAAGTGGTAAAACGCCAATCGACCTTACCGATCAAATGTGCCTAACGGCATCAAATGTCGCATTTTTGGCCATGGAATAAGTAACTGTCGAATGAAGTCAAAATATAATTATTGTGGCGTCGATTATGAAGACATGCCATGCCCTATTGAAAAAGATGGTAATAAATACTCATGTGTAAATTGTGACGGAAATCATTTTGCAAATTCTGTAATTTGCCCAGAAAGGGGAAAATACCTATAGTTAAGGAAAACATTACAAATAAAAAATGTTGGTAGTTAAAAAAATCAACATCAATACAGTGTTATTGATCTCCACGACAAAGGAACCTGTTTCCAGCTTTATCAACTGCAGCGACTCAACAGCAATAGACAAATAATTCGTTTTTAAATTCAAAATCATATGCTCAAATTGTTGCAATTATATAATTCTATTGATTCTGATATTAATCTTAATGAAAATGTAAGTTCTAATAGTACTAGTGATTTATTTAATACGCATGAATTATTTCAAATATTTAATGAAATTATTGTTAAATTAAGATAGTGTAAATCTAAAGAAGAACAGCTCCTTAGTATTACAGAAATTGCTATCTAATATGGCTCACATCCATAATAATATAATTATTAGCACATGGAATGCTCGTAGGGGTAGCATCAAAAATAAAAAATTTGAATTAAACACTTTTCTTGAAAATAATAAAATTGATATCATGTTGATTACAGAAACGGCTTTAAAACTAAATATTCCATTTTTCATACCTAACTATAGATTTTATAGAAGTGCGATAGATTACTCAACGCATGGGAGGTGTCGGTATATTAATTTAAAACACTATAAATCATTCAATTTTACCTGATCTAAATCTAAAATGTATTAAAATTTCTAATTCTAATTTTTTTTAGCTGGTGGTGATTTTAACTGTCGACGTTGGGATTGGTTTTGCCTTCGATCAAATAAGGGTGAACGAACATTTCAACAGTTATCGATTAATTAACAGAAATATTTGGTAGTTACTCCTACTTTACCAACATATTATAGATCCAGAGGCACGCCAAGTACATTGGATTTGTTTATTAGTAATGTTCCGTAATACATTTCAAATATTAGTACACTCAATCAGCTAAGTTCCGATCATTTGCCAAAGTCTGTACGGTTGTAAATAAAAAATTCTCATGTAAATTGAACTTCACAATTGAATTCAGTTTCTGATTCGAATAGTTTTGTATTCGATGATAAACAAAAGTACAATAATAAGCAATTGCTGCCAAAAATCATTTTCACTAAATGTATACAATTGAAACTTTGAAAATACTATTAAAAACAAAATCAACGACATTGATATGATTGAAGAATTTACGATAGATAGGAAAATCACTACTGGAGAAATTGTTGATATTATAAGCCATTGAAAGCCTTTTAATTCGCCAGGAACGATAGTATCCAAAATATTTTGTTAAAACATTTGCCAAATGGTGCCCTTAAATTTTTAAAAAATCTTTTCAATAAATATTTTAAATTATCATATTTTCCTAGTCAATGGAAAACTGCGAAAATTTTGCCTATTTTTAAACCAGGCAAAGATCCGACCATTGGTGATAATTTTCGCCAGGTCAGTCTGTTGTGTACGTTATCAAAGATTTTTGAGTATTGCGTAAAAGATTGTTTAGTGGAACATTCTAAATTGATTATTGATGAGCAGTTTGGTTTTCGATATCGGCATTCTAAATACAATCCGGCAAATTGATAGAATTTTAAGGTTCATTAAAAATAAATAACTAGCCGGCATTCTACCGGTATGGTATTAATTGATCTAAAAAGTGATTTTGATACTGTTTGGACTGTTGGTCTTATCTTTAAATTAATTAATTACAAATTTCCGGATTACTTAATTAAAATTTTAAAATCGTATTTATCAGATCGATTTTTCTATGTGCAAATTAATGACCCAATACTCTGATTCTAAGTAGTATAATTACGTCTGGTATGCACCAGTATTCGAATTAGGTTTACCTCCTGCAGAGTGTTATTTTTTCACCATTTCCCATCAAAATTAACTTCAAACCACAAACAAAAGAGAAAAGCTCTATTATGTGTAGCTCTCTCTATATACGATATAAAATTTGTTAATAAAAACTTTAACAAGTTTTTATGAGTTTCGTTTATTTTTCAATTCAATGAAAATGTATGACATTTAATTCAAAAAAAAAATGTCCTTCTTATATAACATAACAATAACCATAACACACACACATATGCATAAACATAAAATTGAAAAAGGTGTCAAAACTTTATTTTTTTTTTAAATAAATTAAATTTATTATTCCGTTTTGTTTTGAAACAATTCCAAATAATTATCCCCAAAAGATTTGTATTATTCATCAAAATACATAAAACACAAAACATGGATGGTCGGAGGAGGGGAATGGAAAAAGGAAAAACTGTCATAAAAATTGCACGTGTTTTATGTTGTATTTATGTAAAAAACATGAATTTGAATTTATACACACCGTCGTTACGTTTTAAGATCCATACGTTCCATATGGATCCATACATTCATAACATTTTTGTTGGATCATTTGTCACACATGTTGGATGAAAAGTGAACGAGGATTAACAAATTTTATAGTTGGTAAATTTTCTGTACCATCAACAAGAACTCAATTAAGATTTTTCATATGTTAAATATTAAGGCATAATTTATCTTAATTTATCATAAATATCTAAATTCTACTTTTATTTTCTAATTACATTTAATTATTATGATTTGTAATAAATTATAATTATTTACGAGATTTTTTTGGCCTCAAGCAAATCACATACGAAAATAACTTTTAAACGTAAGATTTTCTTTTTTGCTAATACATACTATATACAGCATCTTTATATTCGTATTTGTGTAGCATACTAACGAGTAAGTAATTTAGTGCACGTAATGTTCACGTAGTGGTGCGGTTTCTGTTACATAAAACAAAACATTTTTTTGGTCTCCGCACGTTACAGTAGATGACATTATTTGACACTCCATACCTCTTCTCTATTATGCACGACGAGTAAGTCTGAAACTTTTTTTTTAGTATTTTTTAAGCCTTCCGGCTAAATACGATGATTTTTCCTGCTATATACATGTGAGATTATACTTGACGTTGTGAAATATGAATTTTTAAGTATCTCAAAATATTTGTGTGTATAACAGACGAGAAAACAATTCAGAATTTTTATTTTTTTTTTGCCTTAAGGCCATGTTTATATACAGAAATTGCTTTGTATCTAGAGAAAATTAAATATTAACTGATCTGAGATTTATAATTACTGTAGATAAAGTGAAAAAATAAATTAAATTGGAAATGCTCTTTTTCTGTTGCATCTGCAAAGGGTAGAAAAATAGATTTATACTCTTATATGTACAGGAATGTTAGAATTATATGCCTGAAGTCTATTTAATCGATTTATACCTACTCATACGATTATGTACAATTTATTTTTAATTCTGGGGGCCATACAATATTTTGTGCTTCAACATATTTATAATTTTTGAAATTTCAATTTAATTTGATTTAGAAATTTATAATTTATTTTTAAATTTTATCAATTTCCAACAGAATTCAAACCGACTCGAATACTGAATAGTTTTCTTTTTCAAATTTTTAGTGTTCAACTAATTATGGTTCTTATATGACATCCGAAAGGCAATAGCCAATTGTATTTGAATGGTTTAAACCGAACCAAGAAAACAAGATTACCCTAACTAAGTAGCGATAAATTTCAAATACTGAATTGAACATCCGTGATGTTCTCAGGATAGGTTCCGAAAGACCATAGTTAGTTGGCACCGGGTCAATGAATAAAAGTCCATCACGTTGCCGCTTTCGACGTTCGGGAGCATAGATTTTTAGACGTGCAAGTAACTTGGTACAATCGCTGCGGGAATTGATGATATCGCACACGAACAGCGCGGAAGCTACGTCCCGGCGACAGTCTAGACGTTGCAGTTTCAGAAGATTACATCGATCCGGATAAGGTGGGAGGATATATTCCACAGCACGCATGAACGGCAAACAAGAATAAATTGTTTCTGAACACTCTCAATCCTCCCGGAATGATAGTGGTAGGATGGCGCCCAAACTGGAGATGCGTACTCCAAAATAGAACGAACAAACGAGACGTAGAGTGATGTCAAAGTTATCGGGTCTCTAAAATCCCTGCAGTTTCGTTTAATAAAGCCCAACATAATATACGACTTTGAAATAAGGGTGTTAACATGTCTAGCAAATGTAGCGTCGGATGCAAAAATCACACCAAGATCGGAAATGAACTCAACTCGGCCAACGTCAACATTGTACAGCTGATATTGGTGAAAACTGGGTGAGCGGATACGATTAAAGGAAAGAGTCTTACATTTGCTCACGTTCAGAGCCGATCTATTGTTAATTGAAAAACCGCAAAATCTTTTTAAGTCCTCCTGTAACTTTACGCAATCAGATATACTAGCAACACGGGTGAAAATTTTCATATCGTCTGCGAAGAGGAGACAGTTAATAAACTGAAAGTATTGAACAACATCGTTGATAAACAATGAAAACAACAATGGGCCAATAATCTAACGGAATGCCAACCATCAGAAAGGTAGGAACGCAACCATTTAATAGGAATGAGCTGGCAATTTAGACTCTCTAACTTACTAATAAGAAGAGAGTGGTCAATCATATCAAAAGCCTTGGCAAAATCTGTATAAACAACGTCGAGCTGCTGTCTGGAATTTAAACTATCAAATAAATCACTGCAAAATGAGCCCAAGTTAGTTACTGTGGACCTACCGGGATAAAATCCATGATTTTATGAACCATAGACTCAAACAGCTTGGGTAAGACGGAGAGAATGGTGATCCCACGGTAATTACTCACATCACTTCTTCTACCTGCCTTGAAGATTGGATGAATACAAGAAATCTTCCAAGGATTGGGGAAAATCCCGCGACGAAGGCTTTCATTAAATATGAAGGAAAAACCATCACAACCCGATCCGTTTCCAACCTCGTGCTGGAGCAAACAATCCAGAACTTCTTTCTCGGTAAATTTCAAGTCATTAAATTGACCGAAGCTGGGAAAAGCTGGAGTCACGATAGTGGGCGAAGGAACTGGTTTGTAAATCGACGCAAAAAAATTAGCAAACAGATTGCAGATGTCCAAGGGCTGACTAGCGACGAAGCAGATGTACTACAAGGTAGACGGAAAGCCAGCCACTTTTTTCTTACTATTAATGAACTTCCAGAACTCCTTAGGACTAGATGTTAACTCTTCCTCAATTCGCACTATATATAGTGGTTATAAAGGAACCAGATTAAGTTTTTAAATTCCTTGCGAGATACCATGGCCGGATCATAATCGGTACGTGCTAGATGCTCTCACAACCAGTGAAGTCCGGGCACCCAGAAATCTCGGCATGTATAACATCATTAGCAAATAATACATCAAGGAATTTTCCCCGATTGTAGCCAATGCCCTCTCATCAGTAGAAGATAAATAAAATATGCCGTCCACATCGTTCGATGAGTTGATTACTAAGATGGACAAGATGCATAACAGCTGAGTCGATGTAGTTAATAAACGTATTATAGTAATCCAAGTTCGACCCGTACGATATATACACGGCAACTACAATAATAGAAATATTATTGGCCAGTCAGACTCGAACAGCAATCACGTCTAGGCTAGGATTACAGGCAATCACATCACTAGGAAACGAATTTTTTACCGCAATCAAAACACCACCACCTTTTCGACTGGTGTCGAAATCGTATCTATCCTTTCTGTAAACGACATAATCGGACCTCGAATGCTGGAGGCGTTGTGATAGTATATCGAGGTGAACTCGTTGATAGCGCTGGATGCATTTGCAGTTATTGATGTTGTTGGAACGTTAGAGTAGCTCTGTTTTTTGGTTTTTGTGAATAATTTTCAAATGGACGGATTAACACACCACGAGGCTACATATCGGGACTGTTTAGCTTATTAAAATGAGCATCCTTTAATCCAATTTTAAATTAAATGAACGTAATGGAATTGCCATTGTCTGGCCCTGTGCAAGTAATAACCTACAATCCACTTCGTCAGGTGAGCACTCTTCAAGTTTACTCTGAATGTAGCCTTTAGGCGAAATTTATATATTGTCATAAAAACATTTAGGTATATTTGTACATACATATCCATTTACAAAGTGTACATTTCAGCCGTAGTAACTTCTTACAAATATCGAAAAAAAATTCAAGAAAATTTTGATTTTTAATTTAGTCGTACTAATCAACTAAATATTGAATCCTAACCTACATTTCCCTAACATTTTCCGGAAAAGTGATATGTTTTAAGCGTGATCTACACGTATCGAACAAAATGTTTGCTCGATGTTCAACAATTTTCGTTAAAAACTTAGAGCTACGCGCAATACAAAAAAATGTCATGTGATAAAAAGAGAAAAGCTGGAAAATCTCGATCTACTATAATTCCCCGAAATCATGTAATTCTCAAATCTTTCCCAAAATCTGAAAAACATTCGATACCGTTCAATGTCAAATTACTTGTATGTCAAGTACCATCTGGAAAATTTCAAATAATCAAAAGACCCACCAAAATCTCGTACAATTTCAAAAATCTTAAACAATCTAGCTATAAATGATATACGGGAACTTCAAATAATCTTATCAAGAGATTAATCTCGAAAATAACTTCAAATTGAAAATCTCAAATAATATCGAAACTCCGCTTGAAATTTCGATAATCTTCAATAATCCAACCAAAATCATCCTCAAACACTTTCAAAACAAAAGCACGAATTATTTGTATGTCTGTAACATCAAGCAGCAACCTAGAAAATTGCAAATATCATTCAAAATTAATCTCAAAGTTCTCACTCTCGAATATTTCAAATAATATCGAAAATTCGTCAAAATCTCGAAAAATTTCGATAACGTTCAATAATCCTGCAAAATTACGAAATTCTCAAGTATCCTCAATATTTTCGCTCTCACTAAATCTCGACAAATTTCGATAAGTTCAATGATCCTGAAAAATTTTGCAATTCTCAAGTATTCTCGAAACACTAGCTCAGATTATTTATAATATCGTCTGGAAAATTTCAAATAATATAGAATAAATTCGCCAAAATGTCAAAATATTTCAAAAATCTCAAAACAATTTAACTAGAACTATCGTGAATCTCAATAATCTAAAATAAACTCGAAAATTCTCAAAATTTTTCGAAATTCTGGCTCGAACTTTTTGGATGTACAATGCAAATTCTGGAAAATCTCAAATATTATCCAACTACAAATATCCGGGAAAATCATGCGAATCATAAATATACTCTTGAAACAAAAGCTTGAAGTATGTCCAAGCAACAATCTAGAAAATCGCAAATATTATCGAAAAATCCGCTAAAAGCCGAAAAATGTTTATAATCTTAGGTAATCCCACAAAATCATGCAAAATTACTCTTAATATTCTTGCCCAAATTATTTGTATGCGGCTGTGTGGGACATTCAACAATAAACTGGAACATTTCCAATAACATCGAAAAATTTCGAAAATCTCAAGCAATTTAACTAAACTTTTTCGTGAACCTCAATAATCTTAAATAAACGCTCATTTATAGAATCTATAGACAGTCTGTAAGATCGCATTAAGCAAAGCAACGATATGCGGGCACTTTGAATAATCTTGACAAGTAATTAATCTCGAAAATAACCTCAAATTTTGTAATTCTCAATAATTTTCGAAATTCTGGCTCGAAATATTTGAATGTTTATGCAAAATGTGGAAAATCTCAATTATTATCCACAAATTCGCCAAAATCCCGAAAAATTTCTATAATCTTAGGTAATCCTACAAAAACAAGCAAAATATTTCTCAAAGTTCTCGCTCAAATTATTGGTATGTCTGTCTAACATAAAGTAATGAGCTGAAACATTTTAAATATCATAATATCGGGAAATTTGCCAAAATTCCGAAAATTTCACAAAATCACGCAATTCTCAAATATCCTTAAAATTATAAAAACCTGTCCTTGGCAGGAATGTGTGGGGTGCGATTATTCTCTCGTATTACGAATTGCGAGTTTTGAGAGCTCAAAATATGCTGACAAATTTCCTCAAAAGAACCTTTAATCAATACGAATTATCTGTCGTACTTCACATTGTACGAGTAAACAAGAAAAAAAATGTGATGTGTCTTTGAATGGGATAGGAGTAGATTAGATGTATACTTATTTCAGGGAGGGTGGTTGCAGTATCGATTTCCGCCGGTCAATCTAAAGCGGAATATGGTTGATCATGCGGGTGTTTTATGGATTAACTTTGAAACGTTTGCGATGTTACTCTATCACAAATTTACGTATTTCGAGCAATTCTAGTGCATTGCTGGCAAGTAAAAGTTGTGTTTTGTGTTTTGAGTGATTGTGTACATTTCACATTACTAATAAAATAAATAACTACCTTACGAAAGGGAAACGATTCTATGACCCAGGTACGTGGTGTCTATTTGACAGTACGTCTTTTGTAAACAAATTTAAAAAAATGTATGACTGTTTCTTGTTCATTAATAATTAAACATATTTGGGTATTAATTATGCGTTGGCAAACACTTTCGTGGTCTTAGTGTGTTACAAAACAGTGGTTAGACAATTTAAATAGTTTAACGTATTAAAATCTGGAAAAGAGTTTTCAGATTAAAAATTGTCGGATATTTCAGATAATTTATCTCTCTGATCTATATGGTCTCTCCGATGTAATGGAAAGAGAAAGTGAACGCCATATGATCGCATATGATTCGCATTTCATCCAATTCACATATTTGCGCGTATATTTGGTTAGTCATTTCGTTTTTAAGTGACTGACACGGGTATTTAATGTGTGAAAACTTCCGTTCGGGATGTGTCAAAACTTCCCAGCCAAGCTCTCTCAATTTTTTTCAAGTCCTCAAAGGTGTGTGTGCTCTGGCGTTGTCATGATGAAAGACAACGCCCTTTCTATTGATCAGAATCAAACATTTGACCAAGTTCTGGAACGTCATATTGTACGATTTCCTTCCAATCCCACCATACACACAACATAAGCTTATGGGGCGTAAATTCTGACTTTTAAGTTCCCATAATATAACTTTTGACACGATAGATGAAATTCAAAACTACCTTCATGAAAATTGTACACTGAAATGTCACCTTTCAAATGTGCGTAACAAAATTATTTTACACAGTTAAAATAAAAAAACAATACGAGAAACGAATACGAGATTGCGATAGTATAGTAAACCAATTTAATAAGAGATGGCGTTGTTAATTTATAAAATTTTGCTTTATACATTTTATGCATACATAATGCATAAAATGGCTTCATATAGATTACACGGTTTTCACACGTAAAAAACAGTGTAAATTACACAGTGTAGTTTACTCGCCCAACTGTGGTTTAAACTTCCTGGTTCCTTCTGGCTGGCAAGGTTAGTTCGTCGAGGGCTAGAAGCGTAAAAACACAAAACCAAAAAAAAATGCACACCAAGCACGAACACAATCATCTGTCCCACACCTCACCCTCCGGTTAGATACCTCGTTCTTTGACCGAAGTGAAATTCTTCCCAAATAACAAAAAATACATATGTATGGATGTGTTTGTACAAATTGCATTCATTCAGGCGATATTTTGTGCAAAAAAAGTTGCATATAAATCCCAAAAAAGTTGGTTAAATCACAAAAAAATTAATATTAGGATTGGCTAAATGCCAACAAGCCTATAGGCTTTGAAATAAAAATGCCAAACGGTCGATAACAGGCACTATATGTATGTATGATGCACCAAGTTTCAACGAAAAATTTGTTCAACGAAAGTAAAGATTCATATACGATAAGGGCTTCTCAAATATCTACTGTTTAGGTTTTGTATTAAAAACGTCAAACGGGGGATCACTGGTGTCGGCGATATGAAAAAAGGCAATATATATATGGAATGTTGCTGCACGTTTCAATGAAGAAAACTCTTCAACAAAAATCAAAAAACCAAAATGCGAATATGGTTTCTAGGATATCTGTCGCATTGACTTTGTACTGGGAATTTCAAATGGACTTGCAAGTGCAACATTTGCAGAGCATGCGGCATGGGAAAGTGTTGCTGAAATGCAAATTATTTGCGTGGAAATATTAAACCATTTGTGCACGCATTCATATTGCTAGCAGGAGATTTCAGGCAAACATTACCTGTAATTCCTCGATCAATACCAGCGGACGAAATAAATGCTTGCCTGAAATACTCTACTTTGTGGCGACACGTAAAGACGCTGAAATTAACTACAAATATGCGTGTTCAGCTGCCAAATGATCGATCAGCTGAAATATTCAATCATCAATTGCTGGAAATTGGAAACGGAAAGGTGCCGGTTGATCTGACCGCAGGACGAATTTCATTGCCTCATAACTTCTGCAATTTAGTGACGTCAAATATAAGAATCACGATTGGCTCAGTGAACGAGCTATTCTTGCCACCAAAAATAAAGACGTCTACGAACTTAACAATGTTATTCAGTCTAAAATTCAAAGCGAGGCAGTCACATACAAGTCAGTCGACACTGTTGTGGAAGCAGATAAAGCGGTTAATTATCCATTAGAATTTTTGAATTTACTGGTTCTGCCAGGGATGCAGCCGCACGTACTGCAATTGAAAACCGGCTTGCCAATTTACATGTTTAGAAATATCAACCAGCCAAAGCTTTGCAACGGCACGCGGCTTGCAGTAAAAAAATTAATAATCAACATCGTAGAAGTCACAATCTTGACAGGCCCATTCAAAGGTGAAGATATTCTCATTCCTCGCATTCCTATAACTCCAACGGAAATGCCATTTCAATTTAAGAGGTGGAATTCCCAATTCGATTGGCGTTTACAATCACCATCAACAAAGCCTGACAATCTTTAGAATTGTACGGTTTAGAGATTGCTTCTTACTTGGACAATTATACGTTGCGTGTTCTAGAATCGGCAAACCAGACAATCTCTAAATTTGCACAGACAATTCAATCTTCATTGAAACGTGCTACAGCATTCCGTATACATATTGCCTGTTATTCGTATCGCCGATTCGAGGCATCGCCCAAATGATATTTTACAATGAGGCTTATACAATATACA
The DNA here is from genome assembly GCA_963556165.1 of Tipula helvola. NCBI lineage: Eukaryota > Metazoa > Arthropoda > Insecta > Diptera > Tipulidae > Tipula > Tipula helvola. The sequence goes on along the minus strand of OY744482.1, from coordinate 36,806,178 downwards.
TCTCAGAAACTATATTCGAATATCTATCTTTAGATTTTTTGTTGAACGGATTTCGACGTTGAATTTTGTGCAACTGACGGTATGTAATATGTTGAAACGGGCCTGTTATTTATTTAATTTTACATAAACTCAAGATGTACAGCCAATGTACGGTTTTTGCTTTAGTCATTTTGACTAATAAAAGCTGCCTAAATGGGATTTTTTAAACAAAATTGAATAATGGATTTCTCCTAAAAGAACATTATTTGAAAAATCTTATTTCTGTAAATGGCATTTAGGCGAATAAATTACTACCGCATACATAAAATATATACGAATACGGAAAATTTGGGATTTTATTTTGGGAAGTATTTCACAGGCTTAGTTATTCATGAAATTTTTTCTTGGAGTGACCATTTAGTTAGTATTAGTAAGAGGGTCTTTGGCATGCTGAGTTGTTTGTATAAAGTAGTAGGATTTTCTGATAGTCAGTTTAGGAAAAAATGTTTTTGTCTTATCTTCTTTCTCATTTTATTTACGGAAATATGAACGTTCTCCAAAGATGTTTCAATGCATGTACTAGGTTTATTTTTGGTATTAGGAAATTCGATCATATTTCTGCCTACCCTATCCTTGTTTTAGGACGTAGTTTATCTACTTTTTACGAATTTCGTGTTTGTACTTCTCAAAGCTAAGAAATCTTGTTATCTTTATAGGAAGTTACTGTTTAGTAGGCTTCATTCCATTGGAAATTAATAGGTTAGGATCGGCCAAATTATTTAAGTCAAAATTTTTGGAGTGGCGTGATTGATGGGCAATACGTAGTTTTTTAAATTTATTTTTAATATTATTTCACCTCTTGCTGTACATTTTGTTGTGAGTTATTGCTCAAAATAGGAAATGTATGCATTGGGTGGAAATTTGAAAAATTTAAGAGGGTTTTCTGCCTAATGAAAGCAGCTTCATTATTTTTGTTTTTTTCTTGTTCCATTTACTATGTTTCCATGTGTTCTTTTCCTTTTAATACTAAATTATTGTTAAAGTACAATAAATAAATAAATAAAGGCACATACAAAGAAATAATTGAAATCACGAAGACAGTGTACATTCAATGTTGTAAAAGAAAGCAAGAATGTAAAATGCATATTTACCACAGTGACAGATCGGGAGGTTATTGATCACTATCTGACAGTCAAATTTCGCAATAACTCATAATATTAAGGCTCTATGCTAACAACAACAAAAATATTTATTAAATAGCGTAAAAGAATTTAGGGCACTAATTCCACCTGACTGCTAATTACAAATGAATTTAAAAAGGGTTTACGGCAATTGAAATACACATTTGAAAATATCGAAAATATAAACAAAAATACATTTTTGGAATTATTATTAAAAAAATAAATCGACAATTTTTGTAAATATTATTCCGAATTGTGGAATATTGCTGTGTAACATTGCGTCGAATATTTATTTAAAAAATAACAAATACGTACATTTTACGAGCTTTACGTATCAGTTAGTCGAGTTGAGAGAGCTCAAAATAATGAAAAAAGCTTTTCAATTTTATTTATTTTTTTTAAACAATTTATTCCGGTTTATGTTATTGCAAAACTTCCTATATACCAAAAATGTTTTTTTTAACAACCAATTGTATTTACACTAAAAATTGAAAATAATATTAAAAATATATTAAAATGTATTTTTTTATTATTTTTTATACATACACATATTTGTGTTGTTCAGAAAAACGGTGTTCGGTGTTCTATACGTAAAAAAAGCACAACTTTAGTTTTCCATTGAAATCAACAACAGACAGCAAAACAACACAAAAAATAAAAATTAAAAATTCGTTTTTTCTGTAGTTCTGAATGCAAAAAAAAAATTCACTTAAACTTTTTAGTATTTTGAGTACAAAAAAAAACTGTAAACATAAAATTTGTTAACATTTTTTTTTTATTTGGCTAACACAAATACTGCTAAATATGCATATATTCGTTTTGGCTAAAGCTCACTCTAAAATAACAGAAAAAAATTTGATATCGAACAAATTTTGCAGGTGAATTTTTATTACCGTTTATGTATAGTTACATATCGAAAAAAATTCAAGAATAGTTTTTGAATGACTAATTTAATTTGTGTAGCGAACAAGCAAAAAAAAAAAGTTTTAAAATTTGTAAAGTTACATAGTTAAGTAACTTGGTGGTGATGGTGGTAGTTTCACCCCTCACAAAAAAAAACTTTTTTTTACATTATCGTTATAAAACAGGTAATTTTCTGAACAAAGGTGTACAACAAAAAAATGCTGGTTAACATATTAATGCAACTATAATTAATTCAGACAAGGCATATAACGTATGTAAACCAAAATTCGATATAATAACGATGACATTCCATTATAATATGCGCTCAACAATAAAAAAAGCGAATTAAATTAAAAATGAAAAGTCAACAACCGTTGAACCGCACTTTGGTTATGCTGCGCTGCCATAAAATTCCAATTTTGAAATTGGTATGCGATTATGTCACCACGATATTGGAAGAAAAAAAAATGAAAATAAAATGGAAAATCTTAAAACCCAATTATTCGAATCACGAATAGTATTTTTAGGTTTTCGTATTAAGTTATAAAAATATAATTTTCCAATTTGGCAGATTTCTCTTTTTTCTTACCGTACCCCACCCACCATGATACACAACGGTGTACCTACTTATAATATGGTATAATAATGTTGGATTATGAAGTCTTGCCTTTCATCCACCCACAATCGAATCGAACTGAGTAAAAAAGAGTTTTTTGTTTTTTAATGCGAAATAAATTACCCTATCGACCTACTCGTTTGACCTTTATAGTATATCTGCACTAACAATTTTATGTTCCACGGGGCATTGTTGCAATGATTGGATGTTTTTTAAACACGTTGTTTGATGCAAAATTCTAAATCGCGAATATTTCTTTTAAAATTAACATATTTAACTTAAATTTAACTTTTGGTGCTCGGTCCCATTCTGAAAACCTGAATATTTAGAAAAAAAAAAAAATCGTAGAAATCTTTTTCGTTCAGTAAAAAGCTCGTGGCCTCACCAAATTTTTTATCTGCTTCTAATTTAAGTTCCGGTGTTTAGTACCCTTTGAGGTGAACTTGTGGCTGAAGAAATATATTTGTAATGAATTGATTTTAATTCTTCTTTCTTTATACGAAACTGTTACTTAATGCATGTTGTTATTCCCCCGTGTTTTTGAAGCAAATTCCACTTGATGGAAAGCGTGTTCGATATCCAGTTTGCTGCTACACTTGTTACGTCGCTTGTCGATACCAAAACGAAATTCACTTCCAGCTTTTTGCACAAAGGAGAAATCCATATCGCAACGACATGAACTTCAAAATTGGCTAATTTTAGTGCATTCTACGAATCGATGCTAATAAACTTGTAACGTGATCCAGAATCGAATACTGTTACGTTAACCTTTCCAGTTGTGCATCGTTATTTAGTAAATTTACCGATTTTTTATAGTTCTCTCTTCGATTATTATGCCTAGAGTGACCAAACTTAAGTGACTTATTTTAAACTATGATAGAACCTTAAAATCTATTAATACATCCAAATGTGTTGTTCCATTGCTAGAGGTGATGAAAATTACCTGGATTGTCCATTTGATCCGAAATGATGTGACCCAAGGAATTTCTCAGAGAGTGAATAATTCGGTTTTATACAAAGAACTACTTTTAGAATCGGCTCACTAAAACCCATTAACAAACCTGCGTGTTCCATTTGGTGCTGGAAATGTGGTATAACGGCTGAATTGGTTATGTATCTAAAAAACAAATTTTTTTTGGCAAATGTAATTTTATGATTTATGATCTGTATTTGGGGATCAAAGTATTATTAGTGGTGTCTCGCAATGTTTGTTAAATTCTGGCCCAGTTATATTTAAGAAACTGCTATTATGAACCAATTCCATTGAAATTTGGTCTCTGACTAAATCAACGTATTACTTTTGCATTCAGCAACGAAACAATACGACATCAAATGAGAGCGAAAATAGCACTTCTAAATTTACGCATAGAGGCTTCTGTCTGGAGACGCGAAAGAGGACAAAACGGTCCAGGTAGGGTGGTATCCTGTAGTCGTCGCGCTTTAACAATTGCAATTTATTAAGAATGGTTAACAAAAACTGTTTTAGAAATCTTCCAATTCCGTTAGAGTGAGAGTTATAAAATCGAAGCTTGCGTACTTGATCTGTGAATTTGTCGTGGAAATCTTTAGAGTTGCGTTTAATAACACGGTGTCGATGTGGTAATTAAACAATAAATCGGAGCTAAAAATATTACCTAAATCGTTTATCACATTAATTCTTTTCAATGTAAGGTCGTTGAGAAATTAATCAAAAACTTATAACTAAATAGATCCCATCATTAATAAATAGTATAGACTACATTGTACCCAGGTGGCTGCCTTCAGGCACACCAAACGATTCCACAACATTCTCAGAAAATTGAACATCAATTTGGGCGCGCATATTGCGATTCGATAAGTACGACATTTGCCAGTTACCCGAAATAATGTCAAAGTCAGGTTTACCAAGCTTTTACAGCAATAACCGGTGATTAATTTCGTCTGATGCTTAAGCAAAGTCGGTATAAACTACTTCAACCTGAACTTTCGGGAAAATGGAATTGATTAGGTTATTCTGAAACACTGCCAATGTGGTTACAGTAGAACGGCCCGGAAAGAATTCGTGCTGTGACTGATTCTTAAAACAATTAAAATTATTATTCTTAAAAGAAAGTTCAATTAAAACTGGGGTGTAAAAAACACTCGAAGAACCAGCCAGATTATATATAACTATGAAGTTATACTTGTATTTGCCATAAAGTCGTAAAATAAAGCTGATAAATCACCTGAGTTAGATAAAATGTAGACATTCTCAACTATACAATTACTCTGTGATATGAATCTAATTTAAGCTTAATCGCAATAAACTTCAAAGTTGGATCGGAAAACGAAAGCTCGAAACAGAATTTTTTTTGAACAGCAACAATCACTCCACCACCTTTAAAATTTGTCCAAGATGCCAGAACAGAAATTCTTTAATTTTGACCGCATGCCACTAGGACCATTGATCCTGTTATTAGAACAACATGAATCTAAATTAAAAATGTTAGAATTTAGTGTGACAAAAATTATATATAAGTTATTATAGAATGTCGTAAAACTCCAGAAGTTCTCCGAGTTTAAAAGATATGAATATCAGCTCAGATGGGCTTCGTTCTTTGGGCTGCAGAGGGAAGCATGTCAAATCGAATCTGCTGTTTTCACCGCAGTATTATAATTACAAATTGAATCCAGCGTAGTACTGGAATGAAAACGGGTATTATAGACATACTTCTTCTTGACCAAACGTAATTTAAATACATAGTTGCGTATTTTAAATATTGGAGTGGTGTAACGTTATTAACAAACTAATTACAGTTATTTTGTTTTTTATTTATTCGTATTCGATTTTACAAAAAACAAATTCTCACCAACCACTCTGCCGGACTACTCGTTTCTTTTTCTTCAAAAACAAAAACTAATAAAAATTTTATTAAAACAGGGTTGTCCAACATACCCATAAATGGCCCGTCACACCAATGACAGCCGACTTCACCGCATACAGCAATCGTATGCAAAACTATTGTTACAATCTCCCCCTCTGTACTCCAACTCGTCTCGAGAAGGGGTACATAGAGTACAGAGAAATGATGAGCATGTAAACGAAAATACATACATCACCCAACACAGGCAACATTTAAAATCATTAACAAAATTAAAGTATGGATAAAATTCAAAATCATTGATAATGTAACGGCTTTTGGATTAACCGCGGCCCACGAGTACGTATCGATGGTCCCGGGTCGGTTTCGTCGTCGTCATCATTATCATCAGGTTGGGCAGTTCGCCGTTCATAAGGTCGTACCGGGTCTACGTCACTCGGTCCCTGATATTCAGTTAGCATGGACACATGGTAAGTGCCAATGGGCGAACCATTTAAAGTTGTAACAACATACGTCGTTGGAGACTTAATTTCTGAGATCTTATAGGGTCCATCGCGTTGAGGGGCGAATTTAGCAGAACGGCCACGGGAGGCGTCACTAATGGGGTATGTCTTTACTAAGACCAGACTATTAAGGTCAAACTGTAGATTTTGTCTCTTCCCATCGACATGTCCCTTTTGTTGATCCTGCTTTCGTTCGTGGATTTCTCGTGCTCTTTCGATAACTTTCCCTATTCTCAGCAAGTAAGGAGTAATTTCCGGTATAAAGTTTTCATTTTGGGTCACTGTCCGGTAGTCATGTTTATTGTCAAACACGTGTCTCAATTCCATTCCGAAGACAATATAGGCGGGGGTGAAACTGGTGCTTTCACAAACGATGGTATTCATCGCGAATCGTACCGATGGTAAATATTTCGGCCAATCTGAATGGTCGTTATATACGAGAATTGACAACTGCGTTTTCATATCCCTATTCCTCCGCTCGACAGGGTTTGCCTGCGGATGATAGACTGGGGTAAAGGATTGTCGAATATCAAGTACGTATGCCACTTGTTGCATTATTCCGCCAATAAATTGTGATCCATTATCGGATATGATTCGACGGGGAATTCCATAACGCAAAAAATATTCATTTATTAGGGTTTTACTGCAGGCTTCAGCCGTCGCTGACTTTAATGGAAATATTTCAACCCATCTAGTTGCCGTATCCTCAACGATCAAAACCCAACGAAAACCCTCCTCACTTTCAACCAACGAGCCAAAAAGATCAATGGAAATTACTTCAAATCGCTGATTGAGGACTGGGGTACGAAGAAGTCCAGTCGGTTTTAAATTCGATGGTTTGTACCTTTGGCATTCCGTGCAGTTCTTTAGATAAGTCGAAATTTGCGATCGCATACCCGGCCAAAAATATCGATGGTTAATCTTTTGGTAAGTCTTGTCCATCCCATAATGTCCACCGCTAGGATCATCATGTAACGCCCTCAGAGTATCCAAGCGATTCACAGTTGGGAGAACAAACTGTGGTTCCTCGGAATCAGTTCCCGGAGTAAATCGATACAACACTCCACACGACATCATGTAGCCACGATCCATCCAGTTTTGGACATCGGGATGATCATGGGTCTCAAAACAATGAATGATTTTATTTATTTCGGCGTCCTCGATTTGATTTTGCCGGATCGTGGATGGAGATTCCGATAGGAAATCCATCTGCATAGAACACACACCGCATTCCGATTCCTCATCACATGGGGGCCGGGACAATGTATCCGCGACTACATTTGTCTTTCCCGGGACATATTCGATCGTGAGATTAAACCCCTGAATATATAATGCCCATCTAGCGAGTCGCCCTTATGGAGATCTAAGGGACATCAACCATTTAAGCGGTTGATGATCGGTACCTATTCTAACGTCAGATCCGTCTAAATATCCTTGGAACTTCTTGAGAGCCCAGACCACGGCGAGGGCCTCCCGCTCAGTGGTGGAGTAATTACGTTCCGGTGGTGTCAATAATCTACTGCCGTATTCAAGAGGCTTTTCTTCTTCATCAAACCTTTGAAGGAGTACCGCGCCGAGTGCGTAGTTACTAGCATCCGTGCGTAAAATATAAAGTTTTGTTGGATCCGCCTGTTGGAGAATAGGGTGAGTTGTTAACGTATTCTTTAACAAGTCAAAAGCGTGTTGGTGTTCAGAAGTCCACGACCAAGTTGCCCTTTTTTCGTTAAATCACTCAAGACTCTAGATTTCTCCGCGAAATTGGGTACGAATTTCCTGTACCAACTACAGGTTTGAAGAAATGTCTTCAGATGGCGAACATTTCGAGGGACAGGGAGATTGGATATAGCCAATATTTTCGATAGATTTGGTTGGATCCCTTCCGGTGTCAACACATGTCCTAAAAAGGTGATTGTGTCCCGAAGAAACGAACACTTCTTACGATTAGCGCGCAAACCAAATTTATTTAATTGATTGAAGACTATTTCCAAATCTTTCAGATGATCCTCGAACGAATCTGAAATAATGATCAAATCATCCAGGTATGCAAAAATCCTCAATCCAGATATTTCGGCCTTCATACGGTGATGAGTCTCTGGAATGTAGAAGGACCGTTTTCACGCCGAATGGCATACGCTTGAATCGGTATAGTCCATAAACACAAATAAATGCCGTTTTGTCTCTATCGCGTGGATAAACTGGGACCTGCCAATACCCGCTTTTCAAATCTATACTTGACATGAACAAAGTTCGCTTGGCAAGGTGGAGTAAATCGTCAATTCTTGGCATGGGGTACTTATCAGATACAGTCACCGAATTCAGTTTGCGATAATTCACACAAAAGCGGTAAGAGCCGCTAACACTACGGGAGCTGCCCATGGTGATTCACACTCTTCAATGATATCGTCTTTCAACATTTGATCCAATTCGGTTTGGAGGATCTTCCGTTTTGGTTCAGATAATGGGTAGGGTGACACAGCCATAGGACGACTATCACCCGTTTCGATATGATGTTCAACAAATCCGGTTGGATCTCCCCGTGGAGCAAACGTCATCTCAAATCTCTCCAAGAGTTTCTGTACTATCAGTTTTTGGTCACCATCAAGTCTAGACCCCTCTTCTGGTCTAAGACTCAATTCCATAGACGATATATCCATTGAAGATATCACTTTCTTTCCATTAAAGTGAGTACTTGTACTTTCAGGTCGTACTATTTCTGGGTCTGGATCAGACATTACAATCTCAAGTTACTTGAACGTTCAGAAACGATTTTATTTTTAGTCGCGTTCTCGAATTGCAATACAAAGTTCTCTGTTGAATCATGAAACGACCAGACCCTTTCATAAAAATCCAAATGAATTCCCGCATCCAATAAAAACTCTATTCCAAGGAGTGTTTCTGTGGATTTTGGAAAAACAACGAATCTTGTGGGAATGCCTCGGCTTCCAGTTTATCAGAACCGTCGGCTAATTTGACATTCATCCGCATTGTTTGAAACCTGATTCCCTTTTTTGTTAGAATTTCAAATAATGACCCACTCGCTACTGATAATTTCGCAGCGGTATCAATCAATGCCGTTCCATTTGCACCGCAAATGGAAATGGAAAATATTGTACGAACTTGAAACTAACTCAATTCTGGATTAATTGACGAAAATTCAACAAGATGTGATGAATCACAAACATCAATATCAACTGAGGATTGATTTGTTGGAAAGGAAGGTTTTAACTTGCAATCCGGGCAATTAGAACGAATAAATCCCTTTTTTTCACATCCGTAGCATTCGAATTCCTTTTTGGAAGTCATGACGTGAGGCTGTACCTTAGGGTTTGCTACTTGAGACTTTTCACTATTACCAGCTGTTTTGTATTATTTGTCCTCAAAGTGACCTTTCTTTTTCAACTTGCTACAACTCGAAACGTTGTGTTCGCGAGATTTACAAAACTTACAATACAATATTGGTCTTTCTGGTTTATTTTCCATCGGTGAAGGTGTTATCATCGATCGACAATGTTCTTTCTCCAAATAAAAGGTTTCTTCTGTTCGCGGGAGAATTAATAACTTCCCGAACGAATCGAAATCATCGCATTTTATGTTTTTTTGTATTTTGAATAACAACAAACCGTATGTCATATCCAATTTCACCTTTTCGGATAAATCTCCTTCAGGGAGTAATGCAAACAGAGCACGAATTTTATTTAGAAATAGGTCCGTACGTTCGTGGTCCATTTGTCTTGTCGAAAATATGTCTCGGTAAATCATATGAGGAGGCTTTATTATACGGAAAGTGGATCTCAACAGTTTTGTGACTTCCCTGAATGACTGTACAGATGACTTAACACCTTCCCACCAGATACTCGCCTCACCTTGCAGCAGCAGTGGAAAACCTAACAAAGCATTTGCATCAGACATTCCTGTCGTGTCTTTATAAATCCTAATTGTGTTTATAAATGCGTCCACATACTCATCATTTTTGCCGTCAAACCGGCTACTACAATACGCAAAGTTACCAGTCGGTCTACCTTGGGAAACACCATCACCAAAAGTATATGCTGGACTCACCTGTGTTCTAAACACTCGATCCATCAAGGTTGTGAATTGGTCCTCGGTAAATGCGGCAGCCAGAGTGGGAGGTTTACAGTCTTTTGAATTAAGTTTGTTTTCCTCGTCACTCATCTTCAATTGATGGTTGGCGTTGTACGCACGCGTAGATGAACACGTGGCCTCGGTATTAGTTGCGGTTACGTTCCCTACCGTAGCTGGATGACTATTATCCAACATTGTTGAAAATTCTCGTTCTCTAGATGTTTTGTTGTCTGGTACTGCAGTGTTGTTGGATTCCGATTCAGACTCACTACTATAAATGTAACAATGTGCCCCACTGAAAATTTCCTTTTTCACAACTTTTGTTTTAAAAATTGGTGGATTTGACACGGTCTTTATGGTTAATTTATCCTGAAGTCTGCCCGAACGATGAGCAACTAATTGTGTTTCACTGGATAATCCTCCCTTTTCCCCACTTGCAGATAACCGGGAACGAGATTTGCTTTTCGTTTTGGCTATCGGTTTTTTCCTCGGCATCCAAAATAGCGAATGCTGCAAGTCCTTCTCGAACTTATTTATTTTGCAGTTTTTATTTATTTAATGAGAGTGGTGGTTCGAGCAACACGTTGGGGGACGACAATTTGTAACGATTTTACAAAAAACAAATTCTCACCAACCACTCTGCCGGACTACTCGTTTCTTTTTCTTCAAAAACAAAAACTAATAAAAATTTTATTAAAACAGGGTTGTCCAACATACCCATAAATGGCCCGTCACACCAATGACAGCCGTCTTCACCGCATACAGCAATCGTATGCAAAACTATTGTTACAGTGGTTGTCGATGAGTGCAGTTAAAAATGAATTAATATCACGTCATTCCGATTTATTTCAAGAATAGATCGATTATTTGACAGCTAAAATATGTCAGATTTGTTTGAGTGGTAAAGAAAACGTTTTCTACTTATATTTTTATTTTGGGATTGATTTTCACAAAAAAATTACTGGTTGCTTAAAAGGTGATTATAGGAAGCTATTTCAATTGAAATTTTAATTGAAAATATTCCATAAAAATGTGTAATAATTACAAAACCATCTACGCCGCTTCATCCGAAATAAAAGCAATATTTTTACATTTATATAATTTCCTTGGCACAAAATAGCACAATGAAGTTGGCTAGTGTTCGTTCTATAAATGTTTCAAGTTATTTTGTGGTTAGCTTTATTCGTTGGGTTAGTGTGGCATCGACGAATGTATTGGAGCGAATTGCGGATTTAATACTTCATCAATTCACATATCAAAGGAATTTTTTCGCTCGTATCGCTTCTACTGATAGATGTAATACAAATGTGTGTCGGCCTTTTGACCCATTCGGCTTTTCGACATTCGGCCTTTCGGCACATTCGGCCTTTTGACCCATTCGGCTTTTCGCCATTCGGCACATTCGGCCTTTCGACCCATTTGGCTTTTCGACATTCGGCCTTTCGACACATTCGGCCTGTTGCAAAATGGTTTCAGGAAGAGTAATAAAACAAATCGTGCCTTAGAATGGCAAATATATAGAAATAATCTTTTATTCGGAAAAAAAACAATAGCTAGAAGTAGAATACTACTTTTTACAAATTGAGGCGCACACGTAAAAATGAACGCATGCGCAGTCGCAAAAACTTGAAAAACCAAAAATCACAAGGAGCTGCAGATAAAATTCGTCGTGGCGCTCACAATATGATCTACATTTTTCCAACACGGCCATTCGACATTCGGCCTTTCGACATTCGGCATTCCGACCCATTCGGTCTTTTGACAATCGGCCTTCCAATATTCGGCTTTTCAACATCGATATGATGGCCATAATCCTTACAGAAATTTGAAATGACAATTGTCGTAAAAAATTAATTCACTACAATGTTTTCCGATAAACCGTTTAGGATTTATAGAAGGGATATTAAAACTTGACTATTACTTGGCATGACAAACGATACGACTTGCGAGCGCGATAAACGATACGAATAAGGGATTAGACATACGAATAAGGAGATAGACATTCATTCATTTTTGCGAAGAATATTTGCTCCGGATAACAATTGATTAAAAGTGTATTTGCCATTCATACTTATTTGCCAAGGTAATGTTTGCCAAAAGACTGTACCCCGTAAAATAAGCTGTAGTAATTAAATCCACTGAAGGATAACCAATAGAATCGTTCGAATATACTTGGAATTTCGCAGAGTAGTTGTCTTCAGCAAAAGATCGGTGTACGCGAAATTCGGTATGTAATGAGTTTGAGATGATCATTTTTACGTTCTTTATCACCACTATGGTGTCAAACAACCCTCATCATCTTGAATCGAAATTGTTTTTATATAAAAACTAAAACTAAAAAATAATTTCACTGTAAGTAAATTGAAAAACTCAAATTAAAATTAATATTTGTTTTATTTTAATTAATATTTATAAATATTTCAAAATAAAAATGAAAAACTTAATAAAAACTTAGCATCGAATTCAAAATATCAAAATAGACTGATTGTAAATAAAATATGATAAAATAAAAAATTGTTTTTGTCATGGTGGTCCAAGGAGGAGGTGTAGGCTACCTTTAATTCGCCTGTTGCTTTCGCTTTTGCGCCGCTCGACTATTTACCACTTCCTGCCAATTTTTCATAAGTACTTTGGACGAATAGTACAAGTGATTGGTATTTGGTAATACAATTTGCAGAAAATCAAAACATGGCACACATATGATCTCCAAGAATTGCACCTGCAATTGTGGAATCTCCTCAATAAATTTTATGTCCATTGCACGTTTTATCTCATAGCCAAGTATTTTTACGTGTTCGGCCTCTTCATAAAATTCGAGCATTACGTTTTTCGTTAAACGCTGAGCAATTGGAAATGATTTCGATTGGCCCGATAAATCACACGCAGTCATAATTTGCCTTCGTACCAACGGGCGATATTCATCATTATTGTACCAGATATCAACACCTTTTAAACGTATTTGTGTACAAAGTTTGGCAAGCTGACCCCTATCCTCCAGGTGATGTGTCAAATCCGTTGCTAAAATGAGTTCTTTGATCAAATTAATCAACGTTTTATATTCCTTACTTGTCATGGTACCGCTTAACGGACAATTTTGAACTAGCATCTTGGTAACGAAAAAATGATGATTTTCAATTGGAGACTCATCGTACAGGGCAGCTAATGGGCTATCGCTCATTGCAAGAAATTGGTTTGTGAAACCGCGATGATCAACGTCATGGCAGATACTAGCAATTAGAAACGCCGTTTTTTCCATGTAGCTAAATTTATCCGAATTTCGGTCAAGGATGCATGCGACACTGTGTAACACGTTAAAAGCATGTTCAAAATTATGATACGGCAATTCTCGATAGCTATTGCGAATGGATGACACAAATTTTACGATTTGCAATTGCGTCATTTTTATTGACTTCAATAAGCAACACGATAACTTTACCAAATTATCTTCTTCGCACGGATAAAATGAAAATCTAGAAACAATAAATAATATTTTAACCGTAATTGGAAAAATACTCGAAATTTGACTCACTCATATAAATCTTTTGGTACATCAGTAATGTTCAGCGCTTTTTCAATTCGGGGTTCAAAAATACGTAAACTTGTAATTCTATAGAACAATAATTCTTCATAGATTAACTTCCATTTCTCACTTCTCAGCGATTTCCGATATCTAGTCGTGAATTCCAGTGCAATCGTACAGTACTTCACGAATATTTTGAATATATGCTCGTCAAAATCTGTGTAACAACCTTGAATCTTGTTAACGATTAGAAGAATTCCAAAAATTTTATTATTTCGGTCAAATATGGGCGCACATATTGCCGATCGGGTGATATATTGAACATTTATATCATTTTCCCGAGCAAATCTTGAATCAGTATACGCATCTTGAATATTGACGAGTTCCTTAAAATTTAACGTAAATTCAGCAATACATTGATCAGTATTTGTTACAATCGTATCAGTGCTAAGTTTTCCACCATCGAGAGAAAAATATCCACCACGTAATGAATTAAGAGATTTTTTCGCAAATGTTACAATATCCCGCATCAAATAATGTAGTTTAGTAAGATTTCCGAAATAATACTGTACGATTTCCAGTAGATGAGCTTCAATTTGTTTCTGGATTTGTAGGTAAATTCGATTTTTGTTATGGTCTAGCGCTGCTGCAATCCAACCGGCTACCGTATTTACTAGGTTCAAGTGTTTTTGATTAAATTTATCACCATTACGTCGATATAATTCAAGGATGGCGGAACATTTATTATCGGGCGTTACAATCGGAACGTCTAACAATCCCGTTACCGTTAAACCTTTCCAATCATACCCATTAAATGGTTCTAGCTTTTGTAGATAGTTCAATACGAGAGATTTTTTTTGATCAGCTGCATAAGCGGCTGCTGTACTGTTGGACCGAATTTTCCATGCAGTTCGATTATTTTCATTCTCACCAATAAATGGGCTTATGTAAAGTTCATTTTTTGCCTCATTAACTAAATATACGATGGCACCGTTACTTTTGATGATCTTGGTTAAAATGGTTGTTGTGTCGCATAATAAGCTGGATATATGAATACTACCTGATATGTAGAGAAATTCGGTGACTGGTGTAGTATTTCGCGGGGTTTCAAGTTCTTCTCTGTTCGTATTCAAGTTGTTTTGTATTTTTGGACCCCGTGGAATCCATAAATGTGGTGCTACAGCTGGTAACTCTTTAAACAGTAAATCAAGTTGTAGTTTCTTGAAAGATGCAACTCTTCTTTCCCGGATCGGATATTGTGACATTTTGTTTTAGTTTGATTTTAAATAAATTATTGGGAAATATTTTATTTTTTCTATCTGGTAATTAGGAACAATCCTAATTAGTTTGTTTGAAGTGTAATAAGTTACAAGGCACACTATGTATCTGTGTGGATTTTATTTTAATTATAAAACCTAGAGAAGTATTTCTAACAGGCCAAACGGAGCAGTGGTATCGGGATGCACCTTGTTGGAATTCCTCCGTGAAAGAATTCATGATGACTCCTACCTGTCTTATGGAGCTCACTCACAATCACTTCTTCAGATTCAACAATTTTTTTTACGAGTTTGGCCTCGTATAATTTTCCATTCGAGATGTTTCGCCAGATAATGTCCTTATCGTTTTCCAATATAATTTATTGATTGGGCGGGCGTTATATTATCAGTCAAAATTTCACTGCGAATTTGTGGAAGATTAAGATGACAGTCCCGCTCCGATTAACAAATCAATTTTCTGAATTCTAAAAAAATATGGATCCAGTTACAGACTAGTTGAGATCTCCAAGCCGGTTTTGTTAGTTCAAAGTCTCTGAGTTAGAAAAAGCAAAAAAAAAAAAATGTCCGTCCATTTATCTGGATGTCTGTCTTTGCCCATGGTATCTCGAGAACGGGTCGTCTGATTTGCGGAGAATTGAAAAGCTTTTGGAAGCGGAACGTCGAGAGGATCGAGTATTCATCAATCATCACACGAATTAACTCAAAACCACGTGGTGATGTTACCATCAAAAAATTTCCAAGATTTTTAAGTTTACTTGTGGTTTGTTTGGCGTTGATTGTTAGGTATTTAGATATTATTCGAGATTTTTCGAGATTAATCGAGTTTAGTTTAGATAGAAATATAATTGAGGTGAGATTCACAAAATTCGAGATTTTTAAAATAATCTAGATTTCTTAGTTTGACTAGCGCTATACAACTGACAGACTAGGGATTAGCTAAATGCGATTAGTGAATTTTTCGAGATTATGTAGCTATAGTGCGTGTCAATTTTAAGATTAGCTTTCCGCTTTTTATTACAAGATTAGTGAATAAGCACAACTAATGATTGTTTTTTTTGTTTTTCTTAAGGTTATTGAATTATATTCTAGAAACCAACATTTTTCGAGTTTTTTCTAAATTATTCCCTTAACCCACTCTGGGTTACATTGAAGTGATATTTCAGTTCCTGAAAAGACTGGGTACGCCTTCTTAGCAGTAGCTCGGCGAAGTGCTTTTAATAGGAAAAATTTACTTGGCATTGCTGGACGAATTTTTCAGATTCACGGTTAACGTTGGACAGTAGAAATGCCTCTTCGCATAAGTTCTATCATTTTTCCTGTTCCCGTATGAGCAGCGTCTGGAGGTGTGTCAGCTTGGTTAGCGTTTCGGGAATCACCTTCCTTGCTTACTTTCAAGAAATCTATGTAGCTGGGGCTTCCAAATGAAAGTGATTATAGATCTATCTTCAGTCCTGTTTCTTCTGCGATGAATCCTACCACTTCCTCTATTTACACGCGATATTGTACATCCGGTACTAAATTCCGGGTGCCCTTACGATATTCAATATAAAAATTGTAGCCGTGTAATTTTAGACCCCAACGAGCTAATCTCCCGTACAGATCAACGGGATGGCTTGCAAAACGGCGTGATCCGTGATCAATACAAACTCATATCCTTCGACGTAGGCGCGGAATTTTCATGTACAGAGTACGGCCACAAGACACTCCAGTTTCGTGCGCTGTAGTTCTTCTGCTCCCTGTTCATTCTCTTTTTGGAACAGCACGCTACCTACCCGTTTTTGACGCATCTACTTGTATGTAAATAGAAAATACGTGTGTAATTAGGGTGTGTTAGTACACTGGTCATTAGGAATTTTACATTGCCAAATGCCTTCTGTGCTTGTGCCGTACAGACTATTTTTCCTTTTAATTCGAGGAGGTCGAAAAGTGGTGCGGACACTGTTGACAAATTAGGAATAAATTGTGGCTACAAGCCACTCATTCCCATGAAACGTCTGATATATTTGGGAATGTTTGGAATTAGGAATTCTTGAATGGCCGTGATCTTTGTAGGATCCACTTTTATACAACCGTCGCCCACCATGTGTCCTAGATATCTCAGTTGCGGAAGAACAAATTTCGATTTCTCCACATTGATAGTTAGGTTTGCCCATCTTAATTATTTTGCCACTATTTCCAGCAATTCCATATATTCCGTGAAGGAAGCAGATGTCACTAATAGATCATCCAGATATACAAATATCCTATCATGCAATTCGTGTGGTATTACTCTATGCATTAGGCGACACATAGTCTGAGCTGAATTGCATAGTCCGATAGGCATTTCTGCGAATTGATATGGTCCTGGCAGCGGAATTTACCAAAACACGTATTTTAAATCTAAATTGAAGATGTACATGGTATCTTCCAATCGACTCAGTAAACCGTCTATGATAGGTAGGTGAGAAGATATTTTTCGTTTGGTCCTGGAAAGTGACTGGAACATCAATGTACCCCAATTATGCTCTCTGGTGCACTACTTGTAGTATGAACCTTTGTTTTGAATGGTTGATAATCCAACCAACACAAACTGAGAAATTGTTCGCACCCATGATCCAACACACTATAACGTTAGCTCCCGCGCCTAGTACTCCCTCGCGTCTGTTACCTTCTACCTCAATTGTTGCAAAGGGTCGATTGTCAGGTTAAGAGTGGATAACTTCAAACAACTCGCCTATTATCCGTTTGTCAAGAATTTTGGTAGCTTTAGCGATGCCAAGTCAGGTATAGTTCTGGGTTGGTGTTGCTCGCTGCTTCCTCGGTCGACTGAGAGGTTTAGACTCTCCATCCATACTCATAACAAAACACGCCGTTTATGGTTTGCTGGCGATCATGGTGGGTTTTCCTAGATGAGAACCCTGAGATATTTGTGCTGCCGCATTGTATGGATAGTATGGAAACTCTCCTACCTTTAATACATCAGGAGGTTGTGTTTTCATTCTGCGCTGATGCGTGATGGCACAGACCTGTTGGTAATAATCGTCGAAATCCTTCTCGTATTCCAGATGCCTAACCGCTTCCTTTGGATAGAACTGATCTTCAAAGCAGTACAGCTCTTGTTCCGCGCTCATGTACCCTAGGTGGTCGGAGATCGAACCTAACTTGTGGTCTTGCTAGATGCCTGGGACTACGGTAGAGTAAGACTCGTGTGGTGTTGCGAGCCCTCTATCGAGCAACACCGTTTAGTGAAATCCGATAATCTTCGGAAATTCCACCCGTCATGCAGATTAATCTGCAATTCTGACCGTATATTCCTCCTAATGATCGTATAAAGTGCATTATCTGTTATTATTTGCCTTGGTTGCAAGGCTAGCTTTTGAATCGCCTGATGATATTCTTCGATACTCCTCTCTGGTGCCGTTGTTTCCGGTTGTGCAGCATTTGGAGTATATCATCTTCGGTGTGCACCATCAGGATACCAGTTGGTAGTGCCATCTGAGAGCAAGCCGCATGCCACTATATCCGGTTTAAAAATCGCTCGATTGTGAGATCACTACGGAATCCGCCGCAGTTGTGCCTCCTTCACAAGACGAGTGTTGTGCTTGTCGAGTAATTTGTAGATGAGTGGGCTTTCCGTTGAGGTTTTTAAGTTTATTATTTGAAATTTGGTCGCCTTCGTTTTTATTCGAGTTTAGCTTAGAGATATTTATTAAAGCACATACTACCCAAGAGAAGAGATTCCCGAAATTTAAAACTTTCAAACTATGAATTTAAACGTTGAGCTTTGAGCGTTAGCGTTGAGTAGCTTGACACCGAAATGATTCGAGATTATCGTCAAGTTTATTCGATTATTCAAAGTTTTATGAAGGCTGCATGGTATTTTCCTGATTATTCGAGATTCTTAGATGTTTCTTAGTTTATTAAGATTATTCTATGAATTTAATCTTAGCCGAGTTTTTCTGGAATATTCGAAATTTTTTGTGAATATGAAAATTTTTCTGTAAGTCTAAGATTATATGAGGTTCCTGGATTTCTCTGTATAAGAAATCCCCTGAATATCTCCAGGGGTTCAATGAGACCTAGTTACAGAATTAGTGATTCATCGAGGATCTAAGATTCATTCAGATATTTTTAAGATAAGTTTTAAGATACTTACATAAATGACATTTTTCTAAAATATTTCAAATTTTTGAGTTCCTCGAAATAATCCTCAGTGGCTGCTAACTTAAATTTTCATGCATGCGTTACTAAAATTTATAGATTGCTCGATGCAAAAACTTCATCAACTCACAATATTGTTCATCCATTTAACGGAGTCAACTTAATTTTGAGTTTAGACGAGTCTCTCACGTTCCAGAAACTTGAGCCATTCAGCTTCACAAACGTCAAAACAATAATCAAGATCCATAGGACTCATTAAATAAAATGTATTATGCAGCGTCAGGATTGTCACTGATTACGATTATTACAATCGTAGCAATTTTTATCTATATTTTTACAAAAGTCAATTTCCACAAGGTTCTCATCAAGCAAATCAGATTAAATGTCAACAAGGATGTTAACAATCTTGGAAGGGAGGAGTCATATCCATCGCATACAACACCACCACGTGCTCAATGTACAACACAGGCAGCACAAAATCTGAAAGAAATGCGCAGCCACTCAGAAATGTGACCTTATGCCGCATTGAAAAATGTCGTTCCATCATATTCCGTAACGAAAGGTATAAATGACTCTACTGGGTAGATCAATACGCCAAAATAGAATCGGAATGGTTAGCTTTTATTCGGTAAAATCAACGCCAATTAATGGCAAATAATTATATCCACCTCCAAAAGACCCTAGGGAAGATGAAAACCCATCAGCTAACTATATTACCATCTACTTTTACCGGAAGTCCTACATACACGAAATACACGAAATAGTACAAGGTGCGATGACCTAGGCTCGCCACTATGGTAAGCCATATTTGTTCATTACATTTACATGTAATTCCAGTTGGGTGGAAATAAAGGAAGCACTTTTCAAAAATTGTACTCCACAAGATATAGGTATGACCTAATTAACAAGGTATTTCATCTTAGGATATAAGCTTTTATGAATTTTGTAACTATTTGAAGTATAGTGTCAAAGAATATGATACACGAACGTTGAAGCAGTTTAAATCGAAATTCTCCTTGTATTCGCTGTGTTCCGATGATGATCGGTGAGTTATCAATTACAATCCTGTTTTGTTATAAAAATCGTTTAACGCACATGTTAACGCGGAATATTGCAGTTCTGTAAAAAGTAGCGATCAATCTGAGTGATTCCAGCCAAGCCGTTATATCAGCATATCGGGAGCAGTTTGAAAGAATTTTTCCTTCATTCATGAATTTTACCTACTGTTGTTTACAACACAATTATAGCGTTTTTCAAATTAAACATTCAAAATTTATTTGCAAGGACCATATACAATTCCGGATATTTCCATTCCAACTTTAGGCAAACAATATCCATTGTTCTGACCAAATGTAATTTCTTGATAGAAGACAACGATTAATATCTTTTATGGACACCAAAATATAATTGGCGAGCATTTAAATGAAAACGAAAGAAGCGAAAAGTGCAAATTGCTGGATAATGGATAAATTTGGCTTAGCGCTTAGATTTTTTCCGTAAGGAGGGTATTTTACCTCATTAGGTAAAAATTAAAATAAATAAAGAATTCATTACCTTTAATTCTTGTCACCCAAGTTAATGATGTCTGAAACTTAAATGGCAACTTTCAATTTTTTTTTTTCACTCTATACAAATAACCATCACTCGATTATTCAAACAACGCAAACACTTTATTCTATACTAACACTAAATATCTGCCGGTATACTTTAAAAACACTAACAATATAAACTCGAGCTTTTTTAAGCACAAACTTGAAATTAAAAAGCTTTACATTTCAAATTTTGAACTTTTAAACTTGACTTTTCGGTTCACTTTAGTGATTTAACAACTCACTCAAAAAATTGGGCAAAAATATTTTTTTTTGCGCGTTTTTAACTTTTGATAAAAATTTCGATTCCTTGGACCAAACCGCCTCTGTCTGCATAATAGCGAATTTGAACGATAGTTGGCTTTTTCCAGATTGCTGCTAGTATTATTCGAATTTATATGAAGTTAATAATTTTCTGAAAATTGTAAGAGAATTTAATTCAGTTTTGAATTCATGGGCTTATGATTATGAAAAAATCAATCTTCTCATCAGGCCATTTCTACTGGACTGATTGCTGGACTGAAATTTAGAATTACACGAATTTTAATTAATGATTCGTTAAGTTTGAGAAAAAAATTAAGTCGCTTCCGAATTTAAACTGGAAAATTCCACACTCCATAATTTAGTTTCAGGTTCAGCCAAATTTTATAAGTGCTTTATAACAATAGTGTTTAAAATTGAGTTAAATTCTAGAGCTTGAGTCAAATTAAAAAAAGAAACAAAAATAAAAATCCTCCACCGTATGAAAAACGGCTCATTAAAATTGCAAAACAATAAAAACACGCGTCGTCTATAAAGAAACCGTATAACAAAACTGTTTACATAATTTAATAAGGACATTGCCATTATTTTGCTGAATATTCCATCAAAATATTCTCGTTTCATTATTCTCAAAACAAACAAACGCTGCATCAATAAAATAAATAAAACATAACCAACATAAAAAAAGCAGCATAAAATAGAAAAATATGGATATGTTAAAAGGTTTTCGACTTGAATTCGATTTTTATTTTTATGTCTTTTCGTTTCGGCTGGTAACGAGTGAATATATGTATACATATATACAATACATCTTAAATCTTATATCTTATATCGAGATGGATGAGATTATGTTTCTCCCGAAAAAAGCTCGTCATAATGTATAAATATTAAATGAAATTGAAAATTATTTCATAATAAGCCTTTTTTTATGTTTCTGAATGTATTTGTATAAACGTATGTGCGGTAATTTATGTATGCGGACATAAAACTACCTAATGGGCCGCGCATGTTCAAGTGTAATGTTATTACATGGCATAGCAATTTATGTTTTATCGTATGGACGCCATTTAACACATTTTTATTCTTTTTCGTTACAGGTAAGCAATATTTGGATATGCAACCGTTTATGAGAGTGTTTTGAAAATCGTAAGTAAATTGTTTGTTTAGCAAATTATTTCGTGTAACAACTTATTTTAGGAACGAGTCTGAATTGGGTGGTTCTATTCTAGAGTGACGGGTTATTCACGAATATTAAAGGTTTCCTTTAAAGGAGTAATTAAATTCTCCATTGCTTTGCTGCATTATATTACAAAACTATATCAATAATCCAATAATAAAACGTAATGGCCGTAATTCAAATTACAATTTTTAGAAGCTTGAGCAAGATCCGCGAAGACTCAAGAAATATGGTCTTGCCTTTATAGCATTGAAACGTGGTTAAAACATATGAAAACTATGATTTTGTTAAGGGGTTTCTGCTTAAGAATTTCATCCTTAATGTGTCTTGATTTGCAAACGCACCGATAGACAGTGGTGGCAAAATTTAAAAAAATGTTGGATCCTCGTAAATAACAAAGATGCATAAACCGCTGCTTTATTTATTTGTTCCGCCTAGAGACTGCGCTCATCTAGCAATTTTTCTTTCAAATACAAATTTTTATATATCTAGTAAAATTCACGTTTGTTCGGATGTAACCCACTGGTTAGCCCCATAATCAATTAAACCTATTTACTAATTTTAGTTTGGTAAGTTCACTAGGTCAAGTGGCCTCGTTCTTTGGAGTCTTCTTTCAACGACAGGGTTATCTATCATATGGCGAATATAGGGGTTTCCATGTTCCTGGAGCCTTATTTCGTGTTTTGCGGCATGCATTTTTATTTCCTCTTTGATGTATTCCATCCGTAGGTCCCTGTGAAGGTCTTCATTTCTTGCGTACCACGGAGCATTGACGATGCTACGAAGAACCTTGTTTTGAAACGTCTGTATCATTTTGGCGTTTGTTTGCTTGGTACATCCCCAGAGTTGTATACCGTAGGTCCATATCGGCTTCAAAATTTGCCGATATAGCAGCAGCTTATTGTGAATTGTAAGCTCAGAACCTCTACCTATGAGCCAATACATTTTTCTGAACTTTATGTTAAGTCCGAGTTTGCGACAATATTCTGCGGAAAAATTTTCAGCAGGATTGCATGCGATTTAAAAAAATTTTATTCGGAAGGGGAAATTTGTTTACGAAATAGACTACATTGATTGGTTGCCTGCTGAAAATTTTTCAACAGAATATTGTCGCGAACTCGCACTCAGTTCTTCTTTTTTCTTTTTGACATGCTCCACTTGAGCTTGGCATCGAGGGTCATGCCAAGGTATTTAGCTGTATTTGCATAGGGCACGAGTCGCGAGTTAATTTCTATAGGTAGGTGGTAAGCCTTTTGATAAGTAAAGTTAATATGCGTGGATTTTGTCTCATTAAGTTTGATTCGCCAACGCTTTGTCCAGTTACAAACCGCATTGGTCATCCTCTGGAGTTTGCTCGTTGCATCAGCGACATTATTTCCAACTGTAATAATTGCTGTGTCATCTGCAAAGGTGGCTATGGTTCCTTGATTTGTGGTTGGTATGTCCCTTGTATATAGTAAATACAGGATTGGTCCTAAGACACTCCCCTGCGGGACACCGGCAGAGATTTTCTTTAGCTCAGAGTATTCATCCTCATATTTCACTCGAAAGTGTCTATTGGATAAATAAGATCTTAGTATGTCATAGAATTGTCTCGGTAGATCTCTATGCTGCTTGTATTCCAGACCACTGTGCCAGACTTTATCGAATGCTTGTGCGACGTCCAGGAATATGCTTGAGCATACCTTTTTACGTTCTAACGTTCTTTCAATTATGTTGGTGATTATATGGACATGTTCAATTGTAGAATGCTTTTCTCTGAATCCAAATTGATGTGGAGGAATTAGTTGTCGGTCCTCAATTATTGGTTTAAGTCTCTTTAGTAATAATTTTTCAAAGAGTTTTGACATAATTGGCAGCAGAGAAATTGGTCTGTATGATTTTTTATCGTTAGGTGGTTTATCAGGTTTTGGTATCATGATTACTTCTGCTACTTTCCATTGATTCGGAACATATTTTAACCGAAAGCTCGCATTGATTATGTGTAGTAGCTTACGAAATCCTTTGTTAGGTAGAGCTTTGATAATTTGGCAAGTAATCAAATCATACCCTGGGGCTTTTTTAACATTCATGTTACTTTTCACTTCTTCTTTTAATTCTTTGAGAGTTACTGGCCGTATTTCAAACTCATCCAGCTTGTGAATAGATATTAAATTTTCATTGGCAGTTTGTCTTGGTAGTGGTTGGAAGGTTTCCTGGAGATACTCCGCAAATAGATCAGCCTTCTCTTTGTGCCTCTTGCCCAGGTTCCGTCATCCTTTTTAAGTGGAGACACTTGCATTTTGGGTCTTTTGAGTCCCTTCGTCGCCTTCCACAGTGAGTAATCAGAATTTTTCTCATCAGTTAGGCTAACTAGATATCTGTTGATTGATTCATTTTTAACTTCTTTAAGAAGGGATTTGAGACTGTTACATAAATTGTTAAGAATTGCTTTGTTCTCCGGTGTTCGATTAATTTGCCAGGTTTTACGAGCTCGTCGTTTTTCTCTTACCAACTCTCTAACTTCCATTGGGTATGATATGCCAATGCAGCATAGTGAATTATTTCATTGAGTTGTTCCAATTCGTCTTCCAACTGTCGAGAATTTCTTATCGGTACCTGGAGATTGATTTTGTCCTCCATTATTTCACGAAAGAGATCCCAGTTTGTTTTTGAATTTGTTAATCTGTGTGCACTTTCCTTTGAATTACTGTTTCACTGACTGTCATGATAACCGGTGAGTGATCCGATACTAGAGAATTGCTGTTTTCAATGTGAATATAGTTCTGAGATATACCTCTTGCTATATAAAAGTCGATTAGGTCCGGTATCTTAGCTTCGTCACTGGGCCAGTATGTTGGGGAACCACCAGAGTAAAATTCACATTTTGATGTCTGCCTGCTTGAAACAGCTTTTTACCCTTTGACGTCGTAAGTCTAGGTCCCCAATAGGTGTTTTTTTCATTAAAGTCCTCCCTTTTCAAGTTATGCCGGGAAGGACAGCATATTGCGGAAACAGTAAGCTGTCTGTGTTTAATGTGAATCCTAACAGTGGTGACTTGCATTGTTTCTTCTTCGATTTCTGTTTCTACATGGTGTTTTATATTTTCTTTTATTAGTAATGCTGAACCACCTCTAGCTCTTTCCGCGGGATGAATGGAATGATATAAATTATAACGCCGGATTTTAACAAACGAAGATTTAACAAAATGGCTTTCGGATATTAGAAAAATGTCGATTTTTTCTGTATTTAAAAATATTTCTATTTCTGGAATATGTTGCATAATTCCATTCGCATTCCAGATTGCTATTCTGAAAGTTGTGTTCTTACCATTTTTTAGCGGATTGCGTTGTGTTCGTATCAAATATCATGTTGTTCAGGTTACTTTGGTCATCTAGCCGCTTTGTAATAGCTTCGATGCTGTTCATAATGTTTTCCATAATTCGATTATTTTCCGATCCCATATATTTGGTTGAACCCGAGCCTTTCACTACCTGAGCAAATGTTCTTCTTTGCCCTGCGTTGCTTGGTTGTGGATTTTGATCCATCTGATTTGATTGTTGAATCCTTCGAATTTCATGATTTTGCGATTGATTTCGTGATTTATCTGTTAATTTTTGTAGGTGTTTAGCAACCTCACAGCCCCGATAATTGGCCGGATGTTGGCCTTTACAATTTATACACTTAGCTGGTACATCTCTCCCTATTGTACATGCCTGGGTAAAATGTTTACCTGAGCATTTTACACATCTCGAATCCCGGCTGCAATATTTTTGGGTGGGATTAAATCCCTGACATTTCTTGCATTGGGGTATGCGTGTAGTGGTTCTCTTCATTGGTTCAATTTTTTCCTTCATGTGAAGAATTGCTTTTATACCATAAATATTTTGAACATTCTCTTTGTTATCAAATACTAGCATAAAAAGAGGGAGTCCCCTTTTATTGAAAGTTGGGTTTCCTTCTTGGTTTTCTATTCTCTCTTTTTTAATCATATTCACTGCATCTAGTATTTGGAGGCTTTTATTTTTTAAGTCTTCCATTATTTCTTCGCTTGAGCAAGTGTGATGCAAACCTCTTGCCATAACTTTTATCGGACGAACCTGTTTGTCCTCATAGGTAAACCACTGATACTTTTCAGCATTCAGCTTCATATATAATGTTCTATAGGTTTCTGAGTCCAGAGTATTAATTTTCCAAACGTCATTGTTTAGCGCTGTTACCTTATATTCTTTGTCAGTAACCGATTTCATTAGTGACTGAATTTTTGGGTAACTGGTTACTCCCACGATATTTATTGGTGGGGGTCGTTTTTCTTTCGGTTGCACCAGTTTTGGTGCAATGTTCTTGGTAGATTTACTAGCTTTCGGTTGATTAACCTCGGATTGGACAACTTCCGGTTTGGTACTTGTAGTTCCACTAACATTTAGTTGTTCAACCTCAGGTGATGATTCAGCTTTTCTTTTCTTACCCTTCCTGGACTGTTTTTTCTTCTTTAGGATCCAGTTCGTCTCCCTTTCTAATTCATCCTCATCAGTGAAATAGTTGGCTTTCTCTGGTTCAATACTCTCTAATTCGCTTTATTCTTTAGCATCCCGATTCATTTTTAGAAGTTCATTTTCTCGCTTTAGATACTCAATTTCTTCGCATAACTTGGCAAAATTTCCGCTGGCATCACTTCTTTCATGCAGTGTTTGGCCCTCCTCAAAATCCATAGGGCCAGCCTTCGAAGAGGATGGATCCCCCCCGGATGGATTGTCCAGTCGACTGACTGGAGTACCACTTGGGGAAATAAATTTCTCTGACTTGTACATTGCCTAGTGTCTTGTTGGTGATCGTGGCACTATGGAACTACTTCCAAATTGATTTACAGAACTTATCACCTCTGAAGTATTGCGGTCATTGGATAACGACGACTGTGAGCCCGCTTGCTCACTCCTCGAAGTCGCCGGTACTGGGTATCCGTTTCCCTGCGCCGTAAGGTTTTCTTCATTAGAGTCCCCCATATTGGTTATTATATTCAGGGAACCACCCCTAGCTAGTTTTGGTCCACGAATGGTATTTTATTTCCCATTTACCCTCCTACAAGTCGGTTAGGGTTTCCCCCTATCCGCCACCTGGGGACGCGCCCGATGGGAGACTAGCACTGAAACTTATTTGGATTGAGCATTCAACCCTGTTTGCCTCACCTCATTTCAGCGATGATACAGAAGAAAAAAAAAGACGAGAAAAGTATAGAAGCAATTTATCGAAGTGTCAGCGAAAAGTCAGGTTGGTTAGAATTTGCGGCAAATTGAGCGGCAAGCAAGTTGGCCTCATCTTGTGCGGGGGAAGGGGGAAGACTAAATTTTCGGGAAAATTTCTTAGGTTAGCCGAATTTAAAATATGCGGTACTTCAGCTCTATTGTAATAATCTATGCTCATATGCTCCTTTATAGCTTCATTAATAATTGCAGTTGCTCGATTTCTGGTCACCTTGCCAGATTTTCAGACACTTGATTTGACAAATAAATTGAAGAAATGCTTCTCTCAGAAAGGTTGCCGTTTTGTACTCGTGGTTATGCCATGGCTGGCGCGTTTAAAGTTTAGACAGCCTGCATGGAATGAACTACTCCATTCCTGTGAGAATATCGATAGATACTAGAATTGCATCGTTGTCAATCGTATCGAAAAAAAAGTCCGTAGTCCGAATGAATCCGAAGAGATTAGTAGTATCGTTGTTTCGATCGGGAATTCTAGTAGGTTCAATTACGAGCTGAGTCAGTTGATTAAATGCTGCAAACATTTCGGCCGCCCTTTACCAGCCAGTGTAAGCAACGATTTGGGCGTTTGGCGGTTTTTGAAGAATGAGTCGTGCCATTTTGTCTCGTGTTGTATTATACATTTAATATTCACCTGGACAATTTATTTTCCTTTATTTCCAATATAGGTTCTTGGGGCGCCCACTCGGGTGGACCATCTTACTCTATTGCGGGCTACTGCTTTTATCTCTGCCCATAATTTTCCGACTTGTTTCACTTTAGCTAGTAGTGTTCTCTTCCATATCATTGCTGATGTTCCGACTTCCCTTTTCCTTACGGGTCCAGTCCAATGTCATCTTTGTAATATCACTTGGTGATTTTCTCAGTAGCTGGCCAATCCATCTCCATTTTCGTCTCTTTATTTTGATTTCAATGTCTGACTGATTAGTTTTCCTATGCAGTGCGATGCTCGTTGTGGTGTTAGGCCAGAAGCATTTCATTATTCGTCGAATGCATTTGTTTACGAACACCTGTAACTTCATTTTTATTTTTATTAATGCGTTTTCTTATATCTTCCTCTGTCCCACCTGTTTTTGTTACTGTGCAACCAAGGTATACGAAATTGTCTATATCTTCTATTGTTATATTGTTGATGTGTATTGGTGTGGTTATTCTCGAGTTGAGTCTCATCGCCTTTGGTTTCCTAATGTTTATCTTGAAACCAACTTCGTTAGCTAGCTCTGACAGCTGTTGTACTTGCTGATGCATGTCTGAATATTTGTGTGTGAGCAGGCATGTCATCTGCATAGTCCAGATCATTGAGTTTACCTGTTAATCTCCATTGGCTGCCGTTAGGGGACGCGATATCTAGTTTTCGCATCACTATCCTTGCCTTATTCCACGAGTGTTATAGTATGTTCCACTTTCTTTGTCTTTATATTGAACTCGGTTTCCAGCAACCCGATATATTTCTTGTATGAGTTCGATTAATTTCTTTGGGATGCTCATTTCACAAAGTGTCTGGCCATATTGCGTTTCTATCTATCGTGTCAAATGCGCGTTCGAAATCGACGAAGAGCGGGGGTGCAGTGGTGAATTCCATTCATTGGATTGCTCAGTGATGATACGAATTGTGTTGATGTAATCAGTGCAACTTCTTCTTGGTCTAAAATCAGCTTGCTTGTTTCTTAATTTTGCATTGATCGTAGGTGAGATTCTGTCAAGGATGATCATTGCGAGTATTTATATTGTTGTATTGAGTAGGGAGTTACCTCGCCAGTTCTTGCATTCTCTCAGGTCACCTTTCTTGGGGATCAAGCCATTTTTGTGGTATTTCGCTAGAATTCCACGCGTCTTGGCTTATTGGTGTTAATGCGCTTGCAGCTGTAGGTGAGTCTCCTCTGAATATTTCGGCGGTTATATTATCTGCTCCAGCAGCCTTATTGTGTTTTTAGTTTCTCAATGATACTTTTAACTTCCCGTTTGTTAGAATTTGGGTGTTGTTAGTTTCGGTTATTGTGGTCAATTGATGACGACAGATTTCTGGTGCTGGTGGTGGCGTATTCTCCGAAATACTCTTTCCATCTCCTTAACTGTGCTTCTCGTCCGTTGTTAAGACTTGACTATTTGCATCCCTTATAGGTGGTATGTTTGTATTTTTTCCCGTGATTTTTTTTACACACTGTTGTAGTGCTCGCATATTTTGGGTTACTGCTGCTTCCTTCAGCAGCAGCTTTGATTGAGAATAATTTCTGTATATTTTGTTCGATCATTCTTTGCCATCTTTTTTCCTTCACGTGCTGTTTCTTCGTATCTACGTTTCAACATTTCACCTCTGCCGTATTTTGTTTGTGAATTTGAAACTTATGTTGACGGCGTTCCTCAATTTTCCTCCATGTCTCATCGCTTATCCAGGGTTTTCTATATTATATATTATATATAGGTAGCCCGTGGCAGTCTTGATGTAGGTTTCTTCAGTTTGATTTCATTTTTATTGTATACTGTTGACTTCATTGGTGATCGCTGTGTCTGTCTGCGCCCCTCATTGTTCTGACATCTTGTAGAGATGTGAGGAATTTCTTATCTCCGGTCAATCTGATTTTGTGTGCTGCTGTTTTGTGTGGAAATCTACTGCCGTCTATGAACAACTGATTTGTGAAACAGAAGTCGACGAGTCTTTTCTCCATTATTGTTTCGCACAGAATCTAATGCATTTTTACCCATGATGGTTGTTAGGTCCGTGTTGTCTGTACCAGTTTTTGCATTGAAATCTCCTTATATGATTTTGACGTCGTTTCTGTGCGTTCTTGCTATTGTGGATTGGAATTGTTCATAGAACTTCTCATCTTTTGTTATTTTTTTTTATCTGCATCTTCGGTTCTGATGACCTTCTTGATTCCCTTCTTAAACAATTCTATAATGTAAATAAATTAAATGGTTTCGTATCTATGAATTTCCCTAGTTTGGGACCTGACCAACTCCCGGTGGCACAGACAAGATTTACTTAATAAACCTGTTGTTAGCTAAAGTTATGAGTCAAGAAAAAGTGACACTGGTGGTTGCTTAATTAGGAACAGCGGCAATTCTTCTCGATGGTGGCAGAACGGCACTCTATATCTAAATTACCTTTGAACTGTTCCCTTAGTCAGGATGCTGTAGGTTCCGACAAAAAAATAGCGCATTGGGTAAACTACATCTCAGGTCTTGCAACAAATTAATCAAAATGAAATTTTTTATTAATCACTTCATGGTTTATACAGTTACAGACCGAAACTGTTTATATCATCAGTGCAACTTGGATTTTAGTTTATCTTCATCGTAAAGTATAGATTGGGCGCTTTCACGTCATGTAACACTTTGGCTTTAAAAAATTACTGATGGAAAAGTGACATTTGATTAATCAGATAAGTGTTAGCATGCGGATTATCGTGGTACAATGAGTTGTTTTGCCACAAATCCAGTCGTTTCATTCGAATTGGTACGCGCAAGCAGAGCAGCGTATAACTTACAGGTGGTAACAACTCATAGTTTACTGTGTCGTTGAAATTGAAGATAATAGTATAACAGTGAGCAAAACATTCACATTCTATCGAACTTGACGAGCTCTTTTCGGTCTTACCTCTTCAGGAAACTTCCATTGAGACTGTTGGACCTAGTTTCGTCGTACTATCCGTACTCTCTTATTTTATCATCAGTTACTACCTGTTTTACCAGTGTTGGGTCGTTGTTGATTTCATTTAGCAACTTCTGAGCATATTTTCATTCGATGCTGCTTTTGGGCGAAATTCAATAATTTTACTGACACTCGTTTCTTACCCAAAACATTGGAGAAACGTGTTCGGCTTGAAATGTTCTGCCAACGTCATCAGCAACCTCTCTGATGTTCAGGAATTGTCCATATAATCATTTTGTTCACTTTTTTGAGGATGCTGTCGGTTTTTAATATATGTACATATATGGGCCTGAAGCAAAAATCTCAACACACGGCTGGTCTTCAATGCTCGAGCTCGCCATATATTCATTTGTACACTGGTAGATGCTTGATTTTTTCATAGAAGACTCGCCGAATCATCGAAAATTTGGCAGCATTATTATAAGAAAAATTATCAGTAATAGTGACATCTAGCTTCAAGACTGTTTTCTATTATATTAGTAGTGACAACTAGTTGCATCATCTGGAAGGTCATGCTTTCTAACCGATGGCACCGTTCGCGAAAGTAGTATTTTCTTGACAGTTTGACATGATCTATTAGATACTTCTATTTAGAGTCAATTTTGTTACATCTTATTTAGAGGGTGGGTTGAGTCTGAATGAAAGTAAATAATGGCCAGCTTAGACGCATGAGACGCAATTGTACTGACCGCAATTTACCGGTAATTCGGTAATACATTTTTAAGGCGGTTTACCGGTTTATCGGTTAACCGGTTCCCGGTAATGCATTCCTCAATTCCATGACGCGCGTCATCACATTGAAATTTTGGTTTATCTCCCCATATATAATGAAAACAAAGACGTAATCCTACGTCAAAACAATAAATGTCGTTTATACTGAAATTTTGCCTTTTTCTTTTCAACAGGTCAAACTTAGATATTTTGTAAAAAATGTAAAAAATGCTTTCTTTGCGTCTTCTATATACATTCGGAACAGCTTTTAGCAGATCATACCATTTGAAAACGCCATTTTTAAAAATGCGGAATAAAGGTAAACTACATTTTGGATTGAGTCTTGGCTAAACGATTTATCAGCAAGCACCTTGTTATGGTTCGAGTCTTGGGTTTATAAAACACTTATTTTGGCTTGCATATTTAGTAATGCTGTGTTACTTATTTCGGATCTAATCGATCTAATCGATCTGAGTACTAAAAATCTGTGTTTTTGATAGCTTTTTAGTACTAAGATCGATCAGATCAATTAGATTGAAAATAAGAAACACATCATAAAATATATTTTGAAATCTTAGTAGTAAAGTGCCGCCTGTAATTCCCCTCCATAATAAAATAACCGGGAATATTATTTGGCCTTTAAACCCAAATAATGTCCCCGGGGTATAGGATTTTTTCTGATTTTCTGGTTTATTTGGTTTTAATGATTTTTTTTGTATGTGCAATCACGGAAATTTAAATTGTATCATACATAATTATAAATGTAGATGAAGGAGAGATGAATGTATGTCAAAATTAAGTGAGTCCCAAATTGTTGTCAAATGCCAATAACTGACAATCAGATTAAAGGTGCAGGGTGAGAAGTTGTTATTCTGAGATTGAAAATCAAATAGTTAGCTGAAGTAGAGAGCTATAAGAAGCCAAACGAAATAGCCGAATTATTAGAGATATTCCAATGGATCAGTGAGGTATAAAGACGAAATCAGATATCTTCGAGCAAAATCACGCACCAAGGTCAAAAGGACGATAGTTCACCAGCAGAGAAAAATTAAAAGGTTGACAAATATTTCTTCAAGTTAAATACGATTGGGTTATAACTTATAAGCAACCAAAATTTTCAACATGGATGAAATGCCATGTTCCTACGATATGTATCATTCTCGCACCTTACATTTTAAAGGACAAAAATCAGTGGAAGGATTAAGCACAAATAGCATGAAGGACCAATTCACGGTCGAACTGTACGTTTCGATAGCTGGAAATTTTTTAAAAAAAATTCAAAAGATTAAAACAGGTTCCAAAAATTGACGAGCCAGAAAATATCGGCGTTACTGTATCAAAGGGGGCCCAATAAACCACTTTACGGTGGCACGAATGTTATCATGGAGGTAGTAGTTTTTCACTACCGCAACAATCATCATCACCATCATCATCTCAATACTCACCTTCAGCACCAAGACCATGATCATTATCAATACATCCACCATGAAAATCATCATCATCATCACCACATCATCTACATATTTTAGTTTTAAAAATTAGCACTTTATTAAATATGGAGGTATTTTCTAGTGGAAAATATTTCTACCATTGTAAAATTGGCGCTGTGTCACATGGTATGCTCTCCTAAATCTAACCTCTATTTTTTAAAATTCTACTTAGGACAGGTTGAGAGGATGGTTCAACTACATTTTTCTATTTTTTTATAATTTCAAAGAGTTCGCAGATTTTCGTCAAGTGTAATTTTCATTTCATAATACAATTTAAATATTTTGTTTTAGTAAATCGTTTCCTTAGCTTGTATTTTGATTTTTGGTTCCTTTAAAGAGGAAAGAAAGCAAACTCTTCCACCAAAGGACCGCAGCAGTCCTTGGAAGCAAAGCTGGCAGTAATTTACAGAAAAGGTCACATCTTCAAAGACTTTTAATCTCACAAATTTCTAATACGAATTCAAAAACACAATGCCCTGTATTCTGGAATCATAAATCCATGTCATTTATGCAAGTGAATTTTTTCTTAACTTTTCCTAAAAAATTACACAACAATGTTTTTGCATTAGTATTTGTGAAAAAGAAAATGTAGGGGTCAGTATCACAGTATCAATAAGATTCTGTCGGCTTTTTATAGACAAAATATATTAACAATAATGACATTAGAAAAAATGAAGAGGCCAATCATCTATAATATATCTGTCAAAAACGTAGAAATATCAAAATTCTCCCCCTCCCCCTCCTCTTCCACCGTACTTTAACCCAAGAGTCATACAAAACGACGTGTTGCCAAATATTATTTTTAGTGGGTGCCAAATTGAAGTCAAAATAGTGCTAGATTGGCAGTAAACAGAGATTGACCAGATCATAACGAGAGATGGATAGTATCGATCAGTAGTACATTTTTGACCAAATTGTTGTTGTGAATTTTTAGCGGTTTGCCCATTTCTGCTCAAAACAAAATCGTAAATTATTGTAATATCAATGATGTTTACTGATGGCTTTTTTAAATAAAAAATCGGTATATTTTTGACATATTTTGAGAGAACTCATGACTGCATCATTTTAAAGTAGTATAAAGCGATTTTTTTGCGTTTGGATTGTAAGAGAAAATCTCTACTTAAAATGGCTGAAAACTGCTCAAAATCCTATTTAAATGGTTTAATCGAGATTATAGGCAAAATCCGTCAATTTTTTGCGATTAGTTTAATCTAAAATTGCAACAGGATTAGTTTAATCTCCGTCATTCACACTATAAGAAAATGTGGGTTTGCTAGTAAATCGGGATTACTAATCCCTACTCTCAATACAGTACAACTGTAACTACAAATCTTTTATCACAAAAATTTCGAAAATAAGTTTAAAAGTGCATTATTTGGACGTAATGTAGGCACGAGATACCTATTCCAGTTTTATAGCAAAGAACCCAACTCTACAAATTAAAAAAAAATTGACTCAAATCTGGCTAAGAAATGGGTAAAACACTAAAAAATCTGAATTGTAAATACTAATTTTTGACTCTACCCAACTACTGATCTGGCTTCATTAATAGTTAACCTAAATTTAACCTAATAGGTAGAATCTTATAGAAACGTATTTGTTTATTTTTTATAATTTTGACAAAAATCTCAAGAATAAAATTAGTTCATATTGATTTTTTTAAGAATTAGTACTTTTTTGAAAGTGTTTGAATTAGTGCTACATTTACCGAAATTGTGCCATTGCACTTAGGTGCAAGACTAGTTTTTAGGGTGCTAAAATATACTACAAAATACAACTCTAGCTTCATACATTAAGTATGAGGCGAAAACGTACTGACCTAGCGAATTATATTCACTAAATCAAAAACTCAAGGAAAAACCTCAATTCTGTGTGTTTGTGATTACCATTATTGTTAATATATTTTATCTATAAAAAGCCAAAAGAATCTTATTGATTTTAATACATACAGACAAACTTCTCTTTCTATTAGTTTGGGCATAAAACATGAAGTGTGCCCATGGAGATTGATAAATTAAACATAATTAAATTTTTCAACAGGGCTACATCGTAAACTGTTTTTCATTCTGTAAGAACGTGGTTCGTTTATTATTCAGGATTCCTTCTCCTGCAGTACAGGCGCTGACCAGGAAGCCGCTAAATATGAGACAGATGCTTCTGGGTTTGAATGAAGCCGCATCTCCTGATTAAACAGACACTTCAGCATACTAGTTTTGGGCCGAGGGTGACATTTTATTTCCCTAAGCAACTAAGGATTCTAGCCATACTACTGAAGTTATTGCTAATCGCTTAGAAAGTAGTTAGGATATATTAGGAATGCTTCTATATCTCAATTAATAATTTTAATTTTTCAACCTCCACGTACACCGTAATTTAAGGATTGACTAAATGAAATATTGAATAAAACCCAAAATTTCCCAAAAATCTTCAGCCATCCCAAAAACGTATAATTTTTAATTTCTTAAAAGCTCTTTCAAAATTTTTACCTCCACTTTTTCCCATTGACAAGTGTTTCAAAAACACTTAGCGATACATTTTTTACATCAAAAACTACGTACATACGTATAACGATAAAAATAATGATGCTACAAATTGAAAGCTTCTCGTCTCTAATGAAACTGAAGACAAACAACACAAAACAACAAAAGTAACACAAAATCATTTTTAATTAATTAATAAAAAAAATAAAAGAAGAAAAATCTCTTCTTTAAGTGAAAAATAATTTTATAATTTAATTATTTTGCATTTTAATTTTAATTGGAACGATTTTTTTTTTTTGTTTGTTGTTTTTTGCTCGACAGCTTTGAAAGCATACTTGTACAATAATATACCGACATACTAAGTATTTCTATTTATTCAGGATTAATTTTCTGCTTGATATATGCAATGTTGTTTTCTATACATAATATCTAGATATATTTCTATTTATTTTTCCGACTTTTCCGAGTT
Organism: Tipula helvola; assembly: GCA_963556165.1. NCBI lineage: Eukaryota > Metazoa > Arthropoda > Insecta > Diptera > Tipulidae > Tipula > Tipula helvola. The sequence continues at coordinate 36,770,070 of OY744482.1, read as the reverse complement.
AATTTATCATGCACACAATCTGTACATAATATGTATATATTTCGTTTGATATAGTTATAGAAATGTACTGGTGTGTTTGTTGGTGGGGAGGAGGGAGGGAAGCGAGTTTGGTACAAAATAAAAGTTTTGACAAAAAACTCAAGATAGCTTTTTTGCTCAAATATGTGGATTTATATAAACAACACACAATATATACATTCCGATTTTAATACTTTGGTGTTGTTGTTTTGTTGTTGTTTGTCTGCTTGTCGGAAAAGCTTTATTTTTTTATTTTTAAATTAAATAAATAAATAAATACAAAATTTATGTTAAAAAATCACAATAAAGTTTGTTTGAAAGTTTTTAAAATAATATTTTGTTTTGGGGTGTATAATAAAGCTTCATTTAGTGAGTGTCATACAATGCTGATGATATCGGGAATCGGCCGGGGAGAAGAGGATATATTTGTCATATAATTTTTTAACGTTATTTAAACTCTTTTTTTTATGTTTAAAATAAAGCCAGACTTTAACTCTCTCATCTAGTTGTGTACATATAGACGAGAAGTGGGGAACAAAAAAAACTTTTCGTATAATTTGTTTTCATTGGTGTCTTCTTCAAGTTTTCGAGAAAATTGATGACACTCTTGATAGTAGTGCTTTATATTGTTCTATTTTAAATTAAACCAAATGACAAATTAGTCTGAGTACACACAGCTTTCTAGAAGAATGAAATCTTTAAATTAATTTTGAAAAGATTTTTTATATCTTGTGTCCGCACAAAGTAAAGTAAATTAATTTTAGTATGCCATATGATATAAACAAGTACATCGCACTTTCAGTCGCATACCAATAAGCAAAAAAAAAAAATGATCGCATATCTCCACAATATTCCCGACAAGACGACGACTTTGCTGTTTTTTAATAAATAAAAACAAAAACATTTCTGTTTTTATATCTGCATCCCATAATAATAAACAGGAACGAAGTGAAACCAAACAAAAAACACCAACAATATTGTGATATCGGAATTTATCAATTTTTGCTTCATATATTGCCAAACACAACAACAATAAATGTAATAATTTATAAAATTCTTTATTGGTAAGCGCACAAACAGCGCATTCTGGTTTATTTTATATTAGTCGCTTGGTTTCTCTTCTACTTGTCTTGAGCATTTTTTTTTTTTTTTTTGTTGTAAACTTCCCGGGTACAAACATATAGTACATACACACACACATACATATGCCAGAAGAAAGAATATATTTTTAGATACACTTTTCCAATCAACCTGTTTGTCCGGTCGTAATAAACGATAAACCAAAAAAAAAATATTTTGGTTTGGTGGTGGTTCTCGTTAATTGGACGAGATTGTTGAAGGAATTTTTATTTATTTGGCACAAGTAATTAAATAACAAACTTTTTTTTTATTTAAAAATTCTTGTCATCTTTCTTACATGACGTTGCACACGAGATGCGGCGAGATAACGAAGCCAGAAACTAAATATGTACGTTTTTTTTGGAGTTTGTAAAACTTTAAAGCATGTAAAAATTTATGATTCATACGACATAATTTTTGAACATCTGCAGTGGAGGAAAAATGACAAGAAAGTGTAATATCGCTACGCTAGACCAAAATGCAACTAAATACCTAGACGATATGGCAGTCGACAAATGTGTATGCAAGATTTTTATGTCTTGAACAATTTATTGCTAATTTAGGCGAACATTTAATGACATTTAATATTGCTGCCAACATGATACAAAATTAACACATAAAGTAGAGATAAATACTCAAGGAACATACAACAATTTGGTGAGGTAACCTAAATAGGTTTATAGTTAAAGTTGGCAACTTCTTTGCATCTAAATAAAAGTAATTTCTACTTTGGAATTAGGTTGAAAATGAGTATCTTCATCTATGCATTAATACAGTCTGTTTGTCTGTCTGTTACTTGCACCGATTTTTCATGATTGCATGGGACGTTCGGAAGTTTTATGCTACACTTTATATACAATTTGGGCGAGCAACCGAATTTTTCTCATTTTATAGCCAACGATAATCCCTACCCGACGTACTGGAAATAACTTTTTTGTTCAAAATTTGTTGGTATAGCCAACCTTGCACTATACTTTTATAATCTCCCAACAAAACCCCGCTAATGGTCAAACTGAATCTCTCCTCGGTCATGTCGGAATTCCAATGGGATATTCCTACGTAAATATTTTTCATTTTGTACGAAATTTAAATCAATCCAGGAATTTATTTACAATTAAAGTAGTGGTTTCTAATTGTGCGATATATTCATGATGAGGGCTACTCTCAGACTTTCTAGATAGAATTGAGACGTCTATAATTTCACCAGTTCCATCATATTTTGGTAACCGTGTTTGGCAATTATTTGGTTACCTAAATTAATTCGATGTATTCTTGAGAATTAATATTCGTAATAGTCCTGTTAGAGACCATACGAACAAACTGTCCTTCTCCAATGATTTAAGAAAATGTTTGAGTTTGTTCGCTTCATCGTCAACCACAAACTCAAATTAACCCTTTCAGATCCAAATTTACACCACGGGCGAAAAAAAAAGATGCAAAACTTCTGCTTAAATTTACAGAAAGTTCTGGTATCGGGCTTTTTTCACCACCAGGGCCTTGAAATTGAACTTTGAAATTTGTTCATTTTTGAGGACAAATACCGTCATGAGTCATGAAAATTATTAAATGGAACACTTTAAATACCAACTAAAACGTTTTATTAATTCTAAATAATGGCTTTAACTCTAAAATAATAAATAAATAATTCAGTCTCGTAATTATAATAATAATTTGATTAGGCTTTGCACCTTGCATTTTGTACAATACACCCTCGATTTTCCCTGGCAGTTTGGAAATTTATATCTGGACGAATTTAACTCACTTTCATGAAATGGAAAGTGATCCGTATTGTCTAGTCGAATTTCGTCTAACGGTCGAACTTCATATTTCGCTTATTTTGTGGTATTTGGAGTAGGAGACGCTGTAGTCGACGTTGGGCGTCCTCTCTTCTTTAGTATTTCAGGAAGAGGCAAATCTAAGAAATGAATAACCACTCTTAGTGTCCATTTACTGCTTTTGGTATAAAAATACGGTAATATGCAATCATCTGTTCAAAGTGATCAAATGCATCCATTCCATTATTGTACTCTCCGACTATTGCAGGTTGTTTCACCTAAATATATGTTTTGTTTTTTATTCCATCTGTCGGCAGCACTTTCAGCTCCAACACCCGTACAATTCGACGCAAGGTAGATGGGTTTATTATCTTGCCATATTATTACACATACCTTGCCATTCAAGCTACCGACTTCATCGTAAGATCCTCCAACTTTTGATTTATTCAAATGAGGTGTGTTTGCAAAATGGTTGATTCTTATAGTTCCGGTAGCGTTGGTATTTGAGTTTGATGAGTTGTTTTAGTAGTTCAAACAATTGATAACTACTAAAATAGTTGTCAAAAAACAATGAATGGCTATTTAGTGGAATTATTTTTGGCAAATGTAGAAAAGATGCGAGGCCAAATCCAAATTTATTTTTATTCTCTTCAGACATTTCAGTTTTTGACCCTTGATAGATAAAAAAATCATAGGGAAGTCCACTTTTACCACAGAGTGCAAATACTTTTATACCTCGTGGATAAGGCTTCCATTTGATGTATTGTTTCACAATATCTAAGCGTCCTTTAAACGGAATTATTTGTTCATCTATTGCCACAGTTTCTTTAATTTGGTGCTCCCGACATATCGATAAAACACCGTCAATTAAAGGATGAAGTAATTTAAATTTGTCATTGCATTGTTGAACTGCGAGTTTTTTATCAACAAGATGCAAATTAACTCTCAGTAGAACCTTTTGAGAGACATTGCGTTTTTGACAAGTTCAAACCCAAAACTTACGTCTAAGTATGTTGGTAACCGACACAATTTAAAATTCTCCATTAATAATATCAAAATTCCAAAATGCTTAACTAGCTCGTCTGATGTCAAATATGCCCCTTTTTCAAAATATTTCTCAATTTATTTGAATATTGAATTGTCATGCTACTCTCTCGTCCGATGCATTTATGATAAACACTAACATTTTGGTGGCGGTCATATTAAACGAAGAATGAATTCGTTGGGCTCATAAGGCTCATAAACATGCACATTTTTTATACACATACAAATTAATAAAGTAAGCATTTGATGATAAATCAATATTTTAATGCAAATGTCAAAAAATAGTTTATTTTTATAAAAACAGATGGCTAATGAACAATACGCCTACTAAGATTTCAAATTTATTTTAGCAAATGCACGAACCAAAATAAATTATTTTCTGTCATTTTATAAGTTGTATTAGCAGAGATATAAACCAAAAATAATGTTTCAAAATTTTCCGGTTTGCTAAAAACGGTCGATTTTTTCGTCCAAGACAAAGTGAGTTACTAATACTGCATCGCTTCTGGAAATTAAATAAAAAAATTAATTTTATGTATTTCTCTCTGAATTCGTTTTTCTTTTTTCTTTTTTTTCCAATTTTGAAAGTTTATTTTAAGTTCCTAAATTCGACAGAAGTTCCACCAAATTGTTAAGTTGAATATCAATCAAATTTTTAAAAGATTTCATACTTCATGCAGGTTGGTAAACATTTACGAAACATGAAATTCTTAAGTTTAAATGTTTCAAATTTTGAATAAATTCTGAAATTTAAAAGAAAAATGTTGAAATATGCGATCTTCTTCGTACTCATAATATATCAAATTCGATTTTTGTATATAATTTTTACCAATTTTGAACTTTGAAATTTTACAAACAATTTTATTGAATCCTGTAAGATCAGCTCGAAATTGCTATAGCAGAAACAAGAAGGTGGAAAAATAATGAGTAAATGCAATTTCATAGTTAACTGAATTGATTGTGTGGTAATGCTACTAGAGTAACCAAAAATACCCTCTTAAAGGAGAATCTCATATCAATTTCGTCGTTTGACTACAAGCCCTCGAGTATTTTCCAATACTTTATATTGCAGCGGCTTATAGTATCAATGTTTCATACTAATTGTATTAAAAAAAATGTTTTCGAATTGATCAAGTTATTGGAATATTTTAACAAAATTCATTGCAATTTTACTGAATTCTTTAAATTTTTCAATTTACCCTTAACATTTCAAATTATAAATTGTCCTAATGGCTAATTTTTTTAATTGCTTAAATCTCCTTAGCTGCCTAAATTAAAATAACGTACGATAATTTCTAAATTTCAGAATTGTTTGGTACTATTTGACCATCTGTCATTCGTCAACTTACTGGCTTCCTCGTAAAGCAGCAGTTTACATACCGCAAGAGGCATTTCAATATCCTTTTTGCTGTTTGAATTGTGGTCCGTTGTACCACGTCGAGCCAGTTCATCGGCTTTTATATTCCCTGTGCTAACGAAATGTACTGGCACCCATATGATATGGATGTTGAACTGATCTGTCATCTCGTTAAGAGATGAGAGACAGTTCTGGACTACTTTCGACGTAAGGATGTTTGATTGAAGCGCTTTAATGGCAACCAGTCCACGACTTCCTTTATCGCAATTACCTCAGCTTGAAAAATGCCACAGCAGTCAGGGAGACAAAAGGGGGGGTTTAACATGAGTTCCTCGCAGAGCACCCCAGCCCCTACTCTTCCATCCCGTTTCGAACCATCAGAAGTTTAAAACTCCTGCTTCCAAAACTGCATCCAACATCCAGTCCTCTCTGGATGGGATAATAGTCCGGAACTTTCTATCAAAAGATAGTCACGGGACAGTATAGTCGGTGGTCTTGGGAAGGCCTTTGTTCCAAAGTATAGATGAGTGCCCTGTATTATTGCAGGTCGTATGGCAGTGCGTAATAGCAGAGTCTCCAGTGCCTGAGTGGATGAGCTCCTTGCACTTACACTGGTCCAAATTTCAGAATTGTTAATTTTTCTGAACTCATAATTTTTAAAATTTTCTAAATTCCACAATTCTTAATTTTTCTTTGCTAAATTTTTAGTATTTTAAATTTTTTTAAATTTAAAAATATCTAATTTTTTGTAAATCATAAAATTTCTCAGTATATTAGGAAATTTAAAAATTTTTAATTTGCGAAATTACTTATACTTTAATTAGCTGAAACACCCGATGTTGCTCGGGAAAACTTAATAATTTTATTGTAATACTCTCAAACCATCATACCATCGTACTATCATACCATCATGCCATCATACCCTCATGCTATCACACCATCATAAAATCGTACCATTGTACCATCATACGTATATTACATCATGATGGGTAAAAAACCGGCTAAATTCCATTTTGCTGGCTGGTTGATCCCATTCGCAAGCTACATACTCAATTTAAGTTTCATATTTTTCTGGCCCCGTTGGCCATATTCCGGAACTAAACCCGGCCACACTTCGCTGTGGCTTTGTCTGACATGAAATGAATCGGAAAGTAATTAAAAGTATTTTAGCGAACATAGATTCACCTAGAAAACACATCATTAAATTCAATACCCTGGTGTCTTGTGTTGCTGAGGTTATGCTGTGAAATGAAAGGAAAGGAAGAAAAAATATGTTTTTCATAGAAAATAATTTTTTATTGAAAAGCTGGTGGATTGACTACATTTTTTGTTTGTCCGTTTTCTGCATAAACATAAAGATCAGACGGTTTACCGATTCCGGAGCATGCGACATATAATTGCCTATAAGAGAAGCAATCGTTTTTTAAATGCAAACCGCACACTTGCAATGCAATGCGTATTGGAAAATGAAGACGTTTGAACTCGAATGTCATGTTGCTCGGAATTTGTGATATTAGTGGAATTAGTACGTCTTCACCATTATGAGGTCTAATCAGAATTGTTGCTTCAATTAGATTGTTCATCAATTTTTTAACTACTAATTGTGTGCCATTGCATAACTTTGGCTGATTAATGTTTCGGAGTAATATAATTGCAATTGGCACTTCAATTTTTAAATTCAGAATGTATGACGGTATTCCGGGAATATCGAGAAAATTAAGAAATTCTTGGAAAATTTACTACTTCACTTTGGTTCGTCACAGAGTCAATGAATTTGTATGTTACTGTTTCACCTGCGATTGTGTTTAGAATGTTGTTGTTTATATAATGTTGTACGTCGACATTTTTAGCTGCTAGAATGGTTCTTCCACTCAGCCATGTGTGATTTCTATAATTTATTTCGATGCTTTGGAAAACCTTGTCTACTACTTCTTCTTTTGAATTCACAATGTTGCAGAAATTAGATAGGCAAAGGTGATCTTTCCTGGGTCATCGTCATGAAAATATGTCAGCTGTTGGATCGATTTGTTGCTGAACCTCATAGTTGTTGTTAAATGCATTTTATTTTCATTGTGCTAGAAAAAGTTGAATATTTCAAGCAGGCATGCAATTCATCAACTGTTATTGAGCGAGTTATAACTGGAAGTGATTGCCTGAAGTCATCGGATATTAACATCAATGCTTACCAAATGAAATCTGATTACTTCGCAAGTCTTTCAATGTATGGTCTAATGCTTCCAATGACTTCTTGTGAGCCATTGTACACTCATCCCATACAATAATTTTGCACGCTTGAATAACCTTTCCGATTCCTGATGTTTTTGAAATGTTACATGTTGGGTTTTCTGTGAATTGCGTGTTTAGTGACCGTTTAAGAGCTGAATGCGCTGTTCTTCTTCCTTCCATCAAAGTGGCAGCAATGCCTGAAGGAGTATGTAACAAACGCAATATGACTGTTTGAAAGGATTTCAGCCAGGATCAAGGAAATTAAGAACGTTTTTCCTTTTCCACTTTGAGCGACCAAAAAGTACTATCAAATACTATCTTTTGTTCTGGAAGGAGTTTCGATGTATTTTCTTGAATGAACAGCTGATTGCTCTCTGAGCAGTACCCTGTCGAGTGTTGCATTGATGGACCGATTTGGTGCTATTATTCCCAATTGTGCCAACAACTTGCCGCACATTGCAAGATAAAAGTCCTATAAAAGGCCATATTTTGTGTTTCTTGACGCATTCTGTGCAGAATATCTTCGGCCATGTATAACCTAGCACTCCGATACGATTCTGTGCTATTCCATGCACTGTTCATAAATGTATAAATGATGTTGGACCACGAACGGTAATCAGGAGCAACCTTAAATAAAAGAATTTTGTAAGAAGGAAGGTTCACTCAATACACCAGCGGTACGAGAACAGCCACTGCTTTTTTTGTTTAAAACTGAATCGGTTAACTTACATTTATCGATTAAATTAACCACAAAATTCATTTGTGCCAGCTTAAAGAACACCTGGTATCACAGCTCGGTAGTGGCTCGTAAAGTCGCAACGTCGTGTAATATTTTTTAATTTTTTTTCATCTGAGGCAACTTAGTGTGATTTTATTAGTTATTTAGAGTGGAGCACGTTCATTGGCACATTCAATATTACACGACAACCCATCCCTGAGTGACCGAAACAAATTTTATTATTTAAAATTGTCACTCGAAGGAGTCGCTGCTAGTGCTGCGGTAGAACTCACCGATGAAAATTATGAGCTAACTCATACAATTTTAATGAACAGGTTTAACAAACCAAATTTTATTTGCAAACAACATGTTCATCAACTATTTGAATCTCCTTTCTCTAGAAGCACATAAGAGACCAGTTAAACAATGGAATGATTTGATAGTATACCTGATGGTTTTAAAACTGGATCGTGATACCAAGAACAGATGAAATGAGGCTACACAGTCAACTCACCTTCCTACGAAAGATGATCTATACCAGTTTCTCAGGTCCCGAGCTCACTGATTAGAAAGTCAAAAGCCCAATGCACGGTCGCATACTTCATCAAAACCGCATTCCAAATCCGCAATTCGTTCACCCGCCACCTCACTTACCGTCTCTAATTATTCAAAATATCATTGTGTCTACTGCAATACAAACGGCCACTCGGTAGTTCGTTGCCACACATTTTTAAAATTGCCAACGTTGATCAACAACTTAAGTTTGTAACCGAGTCCAAATTGTGATACAACTGCCTTCATCCTGACCAAATTGCCTCTGCGTGTTCAGTGAAGTTTCGCTGCCGACACTGCGACTCATATCATCATTCGCTGTTATACAATTCCGCTGTTGTACCATCTTCAACGTCATACATAAGAGACGCTGCATCAGATGTTGCGATCTCCAAACCAAACATCCAATCTAATACTCTCGCCGTAGCACCATCGCTTATTACTACCAATCCCAAACCCAAGACAGTATCCTCGTTTGTCTATTTGGGAACAGCATTGGTGGAGGTCCTTTACCATATAGGACGTCCTGTTATTGGGAGAGCACTGTTAGACTCCGGATCACAGCTAAATCTTATCACCAAGTCATTTGCGTCTTTACTGAAAATTCCTCATCGTAGCAGCAGCATCAAAATTCATGGAATCTGGTCTAACATCGTCGCAGCTTCGAGCAACTCATTAATCACATTGCAATCCAACATTACAAATTATTGTACCATGTTAGATGTACAAATAATACCAAAAATCACCAGCTATCAGCCAATCATTCTAATTGATACCATCAAGTCGTGGACAATTCCAGCAAACATTCCACTAGCTGACTAGCAGGTCCGGAATTTTTTGAGTTTCAAAACGTCGATTTATGGTTGGGTGCAGACATTTATCAATAATTGCTCTCTGTGAGGCATATTAAGTTAGCTGACCATCTGCCTATGTTACAAAACACCCTATTGGGATGGTTTCTGGAAAAATGTCTTCTCATTCAGTCTGCCACACTGAACGATCAAATTGAGAAATTCTGGACTATCGAAAATTTTCCTCATTCCGTTAAATTGATGCCTCTTGAGGAAGCTGAATTTGAAAAACATTTTGAATAATTTACCAAGCGCAACCAAGAAGGAAGATTTGTAGTGAAACTGCCATTTGCGTCGGATCCGACATCACTGGGTGACCCATAGATTTATAAATTTGGAGAGGCGTCTACACAACTCCCCAGATTTGCTAGCCAACTATTCAAATTTCATTATTAAATATAAAGTGTTGAGTCATATGGAATTAGTCGACCAAAGGAAATAGCTATGCCGAATTACTATCATACTTCCCATATTACTGTGTAATGAAACCCGAAAGCTCTTCAACAAAATTACGGGTAGTCTTTCATGGTTCGGTGAAAACTTCGAACTGAAAATCACTCACTGCAATAATGATGGTGGGTCCAGTAGTACAAAACGATCTGTTCTCGGCCCTAATTCGTTTTCGATCACACGCGTATACATTCAGCGATGACATTGCCAAAATTTACCGGCAAATTCTACTTTGCAAAGAGGATCATAATTTCCAGTTCATTTGGTGGTAAAGTTCTCCATCTGAATCACTCCAAACATTTAAATTAACAACAGTAACATATGGCACCTCATCCGCACCGTACCTCGCTACAAGATATCTAAAGCAGCTAGCGCTTGATAATAACGATACATTTCCAATCCCTGCCAATGTTATTGAAAAGGATTTTTACGTTGACGATTTATTGACTGGTACAAATTCAATTGCAGCTGCAATAGAACGTAAATATCAAATTTCTATTATACTTCGAACTGCGGGAATGGATTTAAGAAAATGGTGTATTCTACCATCTCGAAGCGAAGCTATTTTTTGTCAAGTTGCCAGAATATATGATCCGCTTGGGTAATTGGCACTGGTTATGGTGTTGAGGAAATTATTAATCAATGTTTATGGCAGTTGAAGCCGGATTCTGACCAATAGCTTACACACATACTGGGAAATGTACCGACATAATCTCATCGACCTAAATAAATTTGCAATTCATCGTCATTTGTTTTGCACGAATAATCCAATTAGCATCTAAATATACTGATTTGTCGGTGCCAGCGAACGTGCTTATGGCGCTGATGTTTGCAGTTTGGATAATAATGGACATGTCTCCGTTAATCTGCTAGCTCAAAATCTTGAGTTGCACCGCTATAGAAAACAGCAATACCACGCTTAGAACTTTGTGCAGCCCTATTGCTTGCTAAACTACAAAATATTCTGTTGGTCGGATTCTACAATAACACTTCATTGGATAAAGTCTTGTCCTTCCAGATGGAAAACCTCCGTATCAAATCGAGTGTCTACAATACAAGAACTATCATTGTCGGAAAGTTGGCTACACGTACCGACCGATTGGAATCCAGCTGACCTACTATCTCGAGGATTGATGCCTGACCAGTTTATTGAATCAGATCTTTGGATTCAGGTCCCTGCATTCTTACGCCAAGAAACATTTGGCCAACGTGTAGCGAAATTTGGTATGCAAAAGTTCTGAAATATGACTCACTAGGTTGAAACTTGGCTAATCCTTAACCGATTTTAGTGAAATTTGGTATGCACGATGGAAATGGGATCCTACAATGATTTTTGGATGAAGTGGTGCAATATGGAAAAGTAATAAGGACCTTGCGTTACTACATGTCCGATCTCAATAAAATTCAACATCTATGATGGAAATGAGATCTTGAAATGATTTTTATGAAGTGCTGGAAAATGGCCGAAAGTAAAATGTAACTTGACTGTTTGTTTACCGATGTTGATTCGATATGTTCGATGAAAATGAGACCTTAAAATAATTTTTAGATGAAGTTCTGGAAGTAATTGGAGTCAATTTTGAAAAAATTCGTTAAGTGCAATGGAAATTTGATCTAAAATTATTTTTAGATGAAGCTCTCTAATATGACCAAGTAGGAGGGAACTTGGCTTATTTTGATGAAATTCTCAATGTACCATGGACGTACATATACCCTAAAATGACTTTATTTTATTTTTTGCATTTACAATGGAAAAGAGATTCTAAAATAATGTCTAAATGAAGTTCTGGAATATGGCTAAATAAAATGTAACTTGGCTATTTAATGACGTTTGTCATTCCGGAACCTTGTACTACTACTAATTTGCTCTTTAAAAATCCTTTACATTTTGGATTGGAATACCTCCAGCAATGTGTTTTTTTGTTATCAAATGTATACACTAAAAAACGTTTTCTACTGTTCTCTGCTGGAAATTTGGCTCTCAACCTGTTTGGTTATAATTCCTTTCAATTTAACGACTAGCCTTGAAATATATTTAAAACATACAATTTTAATTTATTTTTTTTGACGGAATAAGTATGTCTTACAAAAATATCCGTATAAGAACAATAATACAATAACATATGTATACGTCAAATCCATTTACCCAACATTATAATTATTGACTTTTCCAAACGTAAAATAAATATTCTTCTGCATTACACTCTGCGTCTCTGCTAACAATAACGGAAATCAATTGACACCTACTAATCTCACTAAGCTAAATAATTATGTTTATTTACCAATCAACCATCACCACCACCACTATGTATACCACCAGCATCAAAAAAATCATCTTCATTTCCATTTTAAATCTGTCAATCAAAATAATTATACAAAAATAGAACCAAACTATGCGCACACAGAGTTCAAATCAATTGATTTCTTTTATCTTTCATCTTGTTATGGTACTGTATAGATAATTTAGAAAGCCGAGAAAGATACTTTAATTACATTTCTGGAGTTCATCTTCCTTTTGATGATTTATTATGATGCGATGAATATATTTTTCCGAGTTAACCGAACAAAAAAAAAACAACAACAACATTTATTGAACCGTAAATTCATTGGGATGTACGAGTATATCGAAGACAAAACAGTGGGATGAGTATGAAGAGGCCGTGTATTCCTTTTTTTTTGTGTTGTTCTTGTATTTGTGTAAAGTGGCTTTTCAAACTTTATTCAAGTGTGTTGTTTTTGTAGATAAAAAATACAACTTGTTGTAAGAAAATTTCGGCATTAAAGTGTCTTAAGGACGGAAACAATTTTGAATGGTAATTGATCATGCGGTTATTAAATATTATAATGATGCATCTGCCTTTAATAAGCGTATTTTATCCAAATATTGTTATTTAGTTTTAAAGTGCGCGAACACCAACAACTACTCTAGAAATCTAATTAGTTACCTTAATGTATTAAATTATCCACCAGATGGTAACATACATATGTAGAAAGATAAGCATAAATACATAACTATACACGTGTGTGCGAAGATGATTTTGTATTTTATAGTATCCCAAAAAAAAAACTCAAGAAAATTACTTTAGCAACATGTTTTATTTATTATAAATTTGTTTTCGTCTTATTTGAGATACATACACACACATCTACACAACCGAAAGAACCAAATAACATAAAAACTTTATTAAAGTGAAAACTTTATAACTGAAAACAAGAAAACGTTCAGACAAAACAACTGTCAAAAAGTTTTGTGTTATTTTGGGAAATAAAGTTATGGCATAATTAAGTTTTGGGTTGCGTTTCTTGGACATATTTTTGTGAAAAGATGTTAAAATGTGTTAGATCTAAAATTCCTCTATATTTAAACCATTTGATGCGCTTAATATAACAACACTACCATAAACCTATATATATAATGTAGAAAAATAACTTAAAACATCTCGATTTGTTCAACTTTTAATTAATTACACTGAACTTTGTCTTTTCGACATCATTATCCGCATTTTCCGTATATATACATACATATAAAGCAATCTGTTATACAAGTGGTATGTACAATTAAAACTTTTTTTTTATTTTTGTGATTTAATAAGCGATGACGACGAGCAAAAAAGCTGAAAAGAAAACTTTGTGCTATCCCTCTGTATCCGCTCGCAAATCGATATTTATCACGCATTCAACAAAAAAACTTGAGAAACAAACTTATCGACACCGCCTTAAACATTTATAATAATTGTTAGTTTTCAAACACTATTATGTTATTGACTTTTCCATACAATTAAATTGTAGTTTATAGACGAGTATGATGTCGACGAGGTAAATAGGTTATTGAGTTGATGACACAAATAATCGATACTAATTCCGTTTAATGCACATTTTTTTTTTGTACTCGATAAATAATTTGAAATCAAGAACATTATACCGGGAAATCATTATTCTGTGTGTATATGTCATTAAGACATTTTTGTTTATCCATTTATATGGGGGGAGGGTAGATATACTTAACTCGTATATATAAATTGCGTGTGATATCGCACTTGTCGGTCGGTATACACATATTTACAGGATACATAAAATTCTTTTTTTTTATTGTTGCCCGAATAGGAGATAGGAACAAAAAAAAACTCCACCCAAGTACTTTATTTGTAGATTTCAATTCATAACAACCGTTGCATGTGACTTTTATTATTATGATGAACGTATATAGTACATACTATACGTACATAATTTTAATTCCACCGCATTTATTGTATACGTAACTACAACGGATTATGTATCCTGGTCGTAATTTATTGTGCTTTATGTGTAAAAGATGGTAATGTTGTGATAATGGTAAAACAAAGCAAAAAAAAAAGAAATTAGGACTTATCGCAAAATCCATAAATTGTAGAAATTGAAATGTAGGCATACGATATTATGCATGTGAAATTGTGAAGCCTTTTAAAATAAATTTTTCTATTAAATTAGATTTAAATTTCAGATCCATCGCACGTTTCGAATTTCATCACAATCGGGTTAAAATAACCTAATTCCATTTAAAGAAAAAGCCTACAAGTTTGACCCCATTGGTTGCAATCCCAAGATAACTTTTCGTATTATACAGTTGGGCGAGTAAATTACACTAAGTAATTTACACAGTTTTTTACACGTAAAATACCCGTAATTTAATGTAAAATATGTAGTGTATAAAATGTAAAATAATAAAATTTAATATTTTAACAATAAGCCATCAAATGTACAAATACGTTTACTAAATACTATCGCCATCACACATGATTCACGAGTTACTTATTTTAAAATATTTTCGGCTGTGTAAAATTATTTGTTTAAATTTTCAGTTCATTGACAATGAAATATATTTTATTACAAAATATATTTGAATGATTTGAGAAGTTGAATAAATAAAAACTAACGACAGGATGTGAGACGTTTAAACGTAGGCATCTCTGCTTTAAGCAATGACGGTTCGTGGCCATAAATTTAAGGTAGGCTAAAAAAAATCTCCCAGTTATGCAATATTTAAAAATTTGTGCGGGCTTTCAATCCACCTTGTAACAGAGTTCACTTTATTGATAAATTTCTAAGGACCAAATGCACTACAGTCTCGGTAACTGGATTTTAGGGAAGAATACGTTTAATAAAGTAATTCAAGACATATGGAAATTATATCACTATAAAATATAAAAAAAAAAGGTTGGTATCGTTATATAAAAACAAAAAAATGCCGGAAAAACAAGAAATCCCAAAAAATCAAGTTTTTTAAATATAACAAATTTTTTGAAATTTTATTTTAATTCATTTTATACCTTAGAGGATGAAGACTACCGCCCCAAACCCCCGCTTTGACTATAGTTTTTGAAATTTTAACATTCATAGAAATTGGAGCATTTTTGAAAAATATACATTTTGCAATAATTATTCACATACTAAAATAAAAACTCTTCAAAGCCGCTTAGTACAGGTCCTGTCCACGCAAGGATGTTATGAAACTATGTTGATTCCTTTTGTTTATTTACATATTTATCATGATTGAAATTTTTTTAAAACCGATTTATATCCCCGTAAATTCTCAAGATATTCGTTTACTTTTTGTACTACTGCTTGATGAGTTGGTGGCGAAATAGTAATTAATGTGTCGTCCGCAAACATATTAATTTGACAATTCTTTACAACATCTACCATGTCATTTATATACAAGATAAATAAGATAAAGTGTTGAACTTTGTGGTACTTCGAGATTGTTTTGTATCAACGATGATGGAAAATTATCAACTTTTGTATATTGTTGCCTCCCTTGAAGATTATTATTAAACCATTCAAGCTCTTATACCGTACTTGCATAATTTTTGGAGTAAGATTTTCCTATCTATAGTTTCAAAAGCTCGTTTGAAATCTAAAAAAACCGCTATCACTATTTTATTTTCGTCTATTTGAGTTTTCCATATGTCCAACATAAGATTTAATGCTGTTTCACAGGAATGCAATTCTCTAAACCCAAATTGTTGATCCATATTTATGGGGCGTAGATCTTCAGAAGTGGTTGGTTTCGTGGTTTTTGGAATTAGAACAACTGTTGAAATTTTCCATAAAGCCGGTACTACTCCTTCCTTTAGACTTCGATTAACTAAATCTGTATAATGTTCAGAGAATAAGTGATTCTACATCGCATCCAGCATAACCATTCTGTTTATGCCATCAACTCCACATTGAGACTTTATTTTACTTATTATTTTTGATATCTCCTGACGAGTTATTCCTTGAAAGCTGAGTTTTTCAAAATGATTATCATCCTGTGAAAAATTCCAATCCTTTTTCTCATGGGTGTTCTGGTGAATATCTATCACGCTGGATACAATTGTTTCATTTAGCGCTTCTGCTAACTCTTGTTTATCGGTAGGTGTTTCGTTGTTAAATTGGATACACCATTGTGGCGTATTTTTAGACTTGTAGCTGGATTTAAGCGTTTTCCACAGTTCCTTTCGGTTGTATTGATTTTCAATGAACTTGTTTACAAATTTCTAACTTTACTGTAGCTTTCCCAAGTTTCATCCGAATTCATAATTTTGATATCACTATAACTCCGAATTTTTTCTTGCTTCAGTAATTTCAAGTTTTCTGAGAACCAAGGTATTGTGTATTTCTATTTTGACTAATTTCTGTTTCAGTTGAATCATTAACCGCCTATTTTAGCTTCAATAACAAGCCATCAGCATACTTATTTAGATTACTCTGCGCTCTAAATTGCCGCAATCGGGGATTTAAAATGAAGTTAAGCTTATCATCAGAGTAATGATTCCATGATTCAATTTCTTTCATTCTGCATTCATCTAATGAGTCTGATTGTTTACTGCTTAAATTTGCATTCATCATATATAATGATCGCTTATTTGTTGTTCTTTTATAACCTCACACTGGCTAATAATAGATTTAACAAACTTTTGCTGGTTTGCATGACTCTGGTGTATTCCTGGACCATTTGTGGCAATCTATAATCCTTAATTAGCTGATTTAATTTTAAACTGTAGAAATCGTTGTTTTTAAGGTGAATATTAAAGTCTCCAAATAAATATTGGGTGACATTGATGACATTTCCAAACCACTCCTCTAAATTATTTAAATTGTGTTTGTTGTTTGGAATGATCTATATACTACACCAAAGATTCCAGCCGTATGATATCCTTTTATAATCTGAATCGCTAAATACCAAGCGCGGTCCCTTTCACAGTTAGATATTATTTTGAAATTTATATTGTTAGTTATGTACATAATAACACCTCCTGTATGCCGACTATCCGAATCGCACCGTACGCATTGGTAATTTTCAATATAAAATTCTGAGTCATACATATCTCATGTAGTTCGTGTTGTGCTGAGAAATACTATCGCTGGTTCATATTCTTTAAACATTTGCTGCAATTCCAAAAATTTCGACGGTAAGCTCCGAATGTTAGTGTACAGCATGTCGTTTTTTATGAATTGCTATTGGTAGTTGATTTTGTTTTTCAATGTTTTCATCTTCCATTGGTACACCGTACAAGATCTATCCCAAGCCGAATGATTAGTAGCAAAGTTCATGTTCAATTTGGTATTTACTGCAATGCAATTGCCACGTCACTTTGTCTCTTAACTTTTACACTCCTTTAATAGATTATCACCACTACACTTTGGACAACCAATTTTAACAGTACATTTATTACTATGATGATTGATGGCCATAACCATTACAATTAACATCTTGATATCCCTATTGTCTCCACTACGTGACATCTGTCGAAATGTATATTTAACTTCTCAGCTTTAATAATTTTGTTGAAGTTATCAGAATCCGCACTTCAATAGTTGTGTCTACCTTATGAGAATTTCTTCTACAATAAGTAGTCACTACTTTAATTTCACTGTTTATCAGGAAAGGGGTTTGCTGGTTTAGCGCGGACACAATTTCATTAGTTTTTAATTTCTCTGACATTCCAAGTATTTCCACTCTTGTTTCACTTCATATTCAGCTCCCATCTTCTCCGCAACAAGTATCTTCAGTTTCTGTTTGTGTAACGAGACGGTAATTCGCAATTATCATTTTTGATATCATATTACTTCTCTTTATCATGCGACTGAAGACGCAGCACATTGGCTATGCTAGCACCAGAGAGAAATGGGGAGGATCTCGTCCTCAGTCTCCGAAGGAAAGTGTATATGCTGCATGATTTTAAAACCGAATATTTATAACCAAAAGAAAATAAGAATAAAAAAAATAAAAATTTATGCGTTCAATGTTTTCAATGTACCATAACAATAACCAAAACATAAAAATATTATGGGTTTAAGAACAAAATAAATTTGATTTATTATCAGGGACGTAATAAGGCCTATGTTATAGATGATTCCACCGTTGAAAATGTTTCGACATCCCATTAGTTGTATACTTTTAGGGTCAATGTTCATTGTTAGAACATTTCTAGAGTTTTTATTTTCTTATGGTTGTTTCGGTTGTAACAAAACTAACTTATTGGGATTGCTTTTGGCTACTGCTGCAAAAGATGTTAGCTGCTCAGTTAGTTTTTGGATCTCCAACACTTGATTTTTTATTTCTCCTAACTGTTGAATTAATTTCAAATGATTTACCGTCAAGTATTGTTTCAACTCCGTGATGAAATCATTAATTTTGCTGAACTCTTCATAAAAAGTATCTTCTTCTAAATTATACACAGGTGTAATGATACAATTTCTTACGTTTTCCTAAACATCTCAATAAGTTTCTTACCCTCGCGTCTACTGTTCCTTTGCACTTTTGCACTTGGACATTTTATTAACTCTTCATTAACTTTACACACAGAAAAAGTTTTTACTGCTCTGTCTTTATGGCTTAGTTATCAAAAAATGTGCTAGATGCACACAATAATGAACAAACAAAAATAAAAAATAAAAAAAGTTGTTTGGAAAATTTTGCACTTTTGCACTTTTGACTAATATTTCAGATTTTTCTATTTATTCGACTATGTTTTGGTTCATATTTACCAAATTACGAAATAATGGAATACACAAATACGAAAATGCTCGAGCCCTATTGTTAAAGAACAAAAATATTCTTTTACAATAATGATTTCGGTTGTTCTTAATTTTTTTATTTTTAATAATTTGTGAAAATTATAAAATAAATTGCTCTTAAAATTAGAGCTCTGATCGATTATCACATATTCGGATGTACTAAATTTGCCTATGAAATGTTCAGCAAATGCTTTAGCTACCGTTTCACTTTCTTGATCTCTAATTGGGATTGCCAACGAATATTTGGCCAAATCTTGCTGCATAGTTAAAATGTGTGTTATTAACTTTGTATGTTACAATTAATGGACGTTCAATATCGAGACAGATTTTTGATGTGAAAACATCTTTAGCGGCAGGAGTAAGTAAAAAATTGAATAGAGCTCGGGTTACGGAAATAAAAGTGCCGAACAAAAAAATATTGCATGTATGTGTGAATATCGACAAAAACAAAAAATAAATAAAACGTAAAATCAATGCAAAATCTGCGCATACACATGCAATATACAACATCATCCGGCATTTCAAAAACATCGTGAGCCGAATACAAAAAAAAACCGCCTACTTTAATTTATTTTGTTGTGAAAATATCTGCTATATATGGCCGCAGCAGCAAGTGTTTTTGAAAATGAAAATTTCATACGAGCAAAAGGACCACAAATTATCCATGTGTAGTGTAAAAAAATTAAATGGAAATAGCTAGCTGTGAAAATTGTACATACATAATAAAATAATATTTATAAAATTGTTTAATCGGTTCGGTATGCTTTCTTATTATGCTGGAAACACATGAGCAGAATTTCTGCTAGCAGCACTGCCGGCAGAAATTTGGGTGAACTACATGAGCGTCTTTTTTGACAAGCAGAATTTTAATTTGTGGTATTTATTTGATACATATTTAATTTTAATGTACAATTTTTTTAACTGAATGATGCCTTATTTTGTCACAAATTATTTAATTTTTATCCTCCAATTTGGCACTTGCCACACAAAACTTATTTCTGTCAACAAATTAAAAAAATTCATTGGAAAAAATAAAAAGTATACAAATTGTACTAGATTTTTATCTTTTACGTAATATAGCCTACTGATTCGCAGCAAAATTAGAAATAGAGACACAAAGCAGAATTCTGATCGGAAAGCAGAATTCATGTATTTCATGCCATATAAACGTGTGTATTCTAATTTTTCTGCTTGCAGAATTCTGCTCGTCTGTTTTCTGCATTAGTATTGCTCATGCTGTTCATGAGTTTGGTTAAGGGGGGTTTCGCAATGTCTTTGGAATTGCAATGATTTTACGACCAACAAGTGCGCCCAAACAGAACCGCTCTATTTAATTTATTTTAAACTAATCAGTGATCAAGCGATGCGATTTTTCTTTATTCAGCGAGTTTGCCGTGACCATTTACTACTATGGAATCTTGAACAAGATTGCTGTGTATGAGTAATGGTATATTTTAAAGCGTACATGGCAGGTTTAGGTGATTAACTTAACAGAACTGTATTTTACTCATGCTCAATTAATGTTAGTAAGGTTTGTCCTCCAAATTCACAATAGTAGAATAACTTGACTTTTTCAACCAAAAATGTAACTTAGTTTAAATACTGAGCGAATACATCCGGCTTTATGGAGCGGTTTCTGAGCCTTATCGAAATGGCTTGAAATGATTTAATAGATATTTAAATTTATACAAAAAAGTTTTCACATAAATCTTTGCAAGTTGAGGGTGAACTCGCTCGTTGTTTTTTTTTTTCAAACGGCACCTGCCAGGTAACATTTTATTTTTAGGTAAATTTCTCAACTTCGAATAAATTTGTTTATTCTGCTTAACATTTTAGTAATATTAGCCTCGTGTTCTTAACAGATGGACTAGATGTGCCAGTTTATTTGGAAATTGAATGCTAGGATTTTGAGATGAATTAGTATTTAGGAATCAGGTTTAGGTTGCTAGAAAAGATTTGGTAGGTTTTGCAAAATGATCAGCATTACTAGCATGCAAATTTTTGGATTATGCTCCATCGATTACTTGTAAAGTAGCACCATTATTATTTTCATCAGAATTCGTGTTTTGTTTGCCCAGTTTATAAACTACATCAAAGTCGAAATTTAGGCAATCCAATATTCAAGCCGGTTCTACCCGACTTCGGGTAGTCGAACCGAAACCGTCGAGTAATGCTGCAAATAACCGAAACCGACAAATTTCATATGTATTTGAACGAAAATGGAAAAACCTCCCTGAAAATGCGTATTTTTTCTTTCTCGAGTAAAACAACAACAAAAATTTAATTTGTTGTGGTATTTACTCGAGAATGAAAGAATTCAAATTTTCAGCGAGATATTATTTTAACTATACATACTTACTAAAATTCGAAATAAATTATTACGATAATGATAAACGTATAAAAATGAGTTCTTTCTTACGCTCTTATTTTACCGATTCCCTTTTCTAACTCTCTTTACTAAATAAAAACAATCATATTAAAATGCACACACCAAATATTTATGAGTGGGCCTATCATTTTGATTATTTAATCGATAATGAATTATGTGGTGATGCTTAGGTTTCAAATTTTAGTCTAAGAGCTGTTGAACAATTTTGAGTAGGTATTTGAGACAGCATGAAAATTTGTGTGACGCTTCTTTAGCAATGTCTAAACAAAATGAAAGACCTGGCTGAAGGGTAGCGGGGCATTGTCAACCTTTGATTTTTTTAAGTTGCGAAATTTTTTTTGCAAAAAATGTATTTGAGGCATTCTGAAATTTTAATACCTTTCAGTTTATTATTTAATCATTTAACGCATAGCTCCGTGACATACACGGGCGGCGTTTACTATCAAAATTGTGTAGCTCCGTATACGTCACGGGCATAAAATATTCTGTTAATTTAAATATTACAGTTCTTATAAACTAAGTCACACGCCTATGGAGGGAGGATGGTTCGGTAGTGTGATGATCTGTGACGATTTATAAAATGTGACCATTTAACGGTTTTTAGAAATTGAATACATTTTTGTACTGTAATAAATCATAAATATTTTCCGAAAATTCAAAGACTATAAAAGTATGTCGAAAAGGAGGGTCTACATTTGTAACGTTGTTTTATAGAAGGGTATAAAGTTTTGCGATAATTTGTGACAAAAGGGCCAGGGGAGTTAAAAATGATCAAAAAATGCGTGACATAGTTTATTAATTAGCACTTAAGTCCCGTTTTATATTAGATTTATTCTAGAAATTTAGATTTGTATTCGTTACGGTAATTTTTCACATAGTTTGTTTATTTTAGTTTAATTACTATCAGCGAACCCACGAACAAACAAACAAAATAAGCAAAATAGAGACAAACCTTACATTTTTTTCGATTATACTCGATTTTTCTTATTCTATTCTCTGTTCTCAGTATGTATGTACATATCGCCGGCTGAATGCTTAAGTGTCCTACAGACCACTTTTTGCCAAAGTGACATTTTAATGGATTATAGGATTTTCGGCTCAGCTCTTTCAGTATTCTAGATCATAATTGTCCTATCTTCTTTAGTTTTGATGATAATTTTTAAAAACACTGTCCTACAGACCATAAATTAATTCTTATTCAAATTTTCTTTCTGCTTAAATGGCCTACAACAATATTTTGTAAGCGTTAGGACAGTCTCTTGAACAAAATGTTTGAAAGTATTTTTACATGCTAAATGTCCTACAAACCATTTTACGCTTATTTGTTGCATACCACCTATAAAAGCAGTGAATTTATTGTGAAAATGTTAGTACATCAATACTCTTCTAATAAATAGTATCTGCGTTCCGCAAAATCGGAACAGAATAATTTCGATTGCAATACTAAATTTTTTAAAAAATTATAATGTGCGATCAATTTCTCATCTCTATTCTGATCCGGGGCATTTTTTTTTTTTTTTCGCTGGCGCTACATCCCATAGAGGGATTTGGCCGCTTCATAGTGAAGTTTCGAAATCATTTTTACAACGGATAATGAGTGATTAATTCATTGATCCTTACATTAACCAGCCGTGATTTTTTCATCACCCGCCGGGAATCGAACCCGGGACCTCCGGAGCTTAAAGCAAGCATGCTAACAACTGTGCCACCGGGGCATTCCAGAATTCAAATATTAGATGCTGTCCACAGCGTTAACGAATGCCATCTTCGAAATATTCAGTACCTCAGCGCTGTTTCTTTGTTCAGGAATTTAAAATGAATGGATTACAATAAAGTTAAATTAAAAATTTGCAATGCATGTCCGATGATTTCCTGAATTATAATACCGCTAGTTTAAAATTGAATTTTAGCAACCTGAAATGTAGTTTACCTACCGAAATACTATACAGCAAAAGCGATATATTTAATGTCAAATATCGAATCAGAATTTGAAGAACTTCAGATAGTTCCCGTCTTAAAAGGCAGTGCGAGAAATTCCAGAAACATAAACCACTCTCTTTTTCCAAAAATAATCGCTTGTAAGAATTCGCCAGTGAGGTCAAAAGGGAAAACAAAAGATATCGTTTCTATACAAAAATTAAATTTTTATGGTTGTTTTCAATGTAAACTTTGATCTGATCCGGATCACTAATGCGTTAAGAAATGCGGCTAATATTCCGAATTTTCCGGACTTTCACTTATGGCCCAACCAGCGAATCCGTAACAACTTAACGTTATAATGCGATATACCGAAAGTACATGTTACTGGCCAGCGAATTTTTTAAATGTCACAATACATCAAAATTTCCAAAGCATACTTTTCTTAAAAATAATAATTTTGATACTCACATTACAATTTTAATACTGTATTTGTCAGTTGTTACGGATGCGGTGGCCGATATGTCAAATATTCTGTAAGGAAATAATTTCGTCAAATTCTGAAAGGGTTCTTACTGATTCGCTGGTTAGCCCATTACTGAAGAAACACATTGTATAACACATAAATAAATTTGTTCCAATTATGGTAAATTTCTACTTAACGGTAATACAATTTATTTGTGTCTTGTTATGTTTATAGGATAGAAAACTCGAATAAGTGCCTCGAGAGAAAAACTTATTCTCAATCGGTCTCTATTCGGTAGATTTGGAATTTGATTTTTCATCAAATGATGAAGATTTAAATAATATGCCGCTCAATAGCGGAATTTTCCGGAAGACGTAGTTCTTCTTTCTCCATCTGCAAAAAGGACGATTTTCGACGTCGAGGTAGATGAAAATTATTTGGAATAAAGGAGTTTATTGAGCAAAGTCAAAGCAGACAACGTCAATTTTACAGTTTAGCTGACCAAAATTTAGCAATTTTTAAAAAATTTAGAGTTCGAAGTAATTGACCAGTTCGTTCAAAATGTTCACAAAACTTACAAGTTCACAGAAAAAAAAAAATCAAATGGAAGCGAAACCCAGAACCATTAAAAAAGTGAAATTTGAATTTATTGCAGAGCAGTGTATGTACATTTGGAAGAAGCAACCACTTTTTATTATGATAAATATTTTACAAAACAGTTTTATGGAAATGCTGCGATCTTTACTAACATAATACAGCACAGAAAGACGTAAAAGGATTCCAACCGACAATTTCCGCCGAATTTTGAAGATTATTCGCGTCACACATAATGAAATTACCGCGAAATAAAATACATTTTTGATTATTAACTTTGTTGCACAAGTCATGCCCTTCGATAGATTTTCCCCAACTACGAAATAATCTTCACCTTGTCAATACAAAAAAAAAAAAAAAAAAAATTCCTTAAAATTGTAAGGACAAACTTTTTAAGGTTCGCCCAGTTATTGATTCAGAGTACATGAAAGGAAAACCATGCCCTTGGTAAATAAAAGTATATAGTGGCAAAAGTGGGCGACCTTCCGACTTCATTATATACCAGGGTAAATCCACTGGTATTTCCGAAATGGACCAATACAAATTTGGAGCGGGCTCAGCTACAGAGTTACACCTATGCCAAACCAAGTCACAATTTATGTTTTGATAATTTCTTTTAATCGTTTCAATTATATGAGATGTTAAAGTAAAAACAAATCAACGCTGCTGGAATGATAAAAATGAATCCCATCATTAAATTATTACAAAGTAATTAAAAAGAAAATCCCAGAGGTTTCAGTGAGGAAGTAACAAATATATCGGTTAAACACTAAGAAATCGTACAGTTTTACATTTATGAAATGGGCGAGGTAGACCTTAAATGACCGTCTTTTTATTAAATCGAAGAAACCTCACCTATAAGGTTGATATACCATTTTGTAGATTTGGCGGTTTTCTCGAGTTGGTTAGAGTTTAAAGACAACATTTTGTTGTTTTGATTAGGTTTGTTCCATATATGGGACGTCGGCTTTAAAGTTTAATAAAGCGAGCTTTATATTTTTTTTTCTACAAATAACATATTGGTGTGCCCAGTTTTGAAAAATAATGGCTAAAATATTTTTAACGTCAACCGTTTTAATTCATTACACGAGTTAAGTAAAGCAAGAATGTAAGCACAATGAAGTATTTGAGGGAAACATTTTCATAAGCATAAAACTCAATTACCTGAATCATGAGGGTCTTATGGTATGCGAGTTCTGTCTTACGTTCAATATTTACTTCGTAACTGCTCCGTAGGCAGATCGCTAGCCAACAGATTGACAGAACTCGATCCTTCTCATTGAGTACAGAGAACGCAGCTTCATTTTGAGAGTAGTAACTTTAAAAAGTTTGTGAATTTGTGTGTTTTAGCTCGGGAGCAAAATCAAAAAATGTGGTTTACTTGAGAAATTGTATTCAAATGCGCCTTGCTGTATTTCTAATTTATTTAAAATTAAAATACCTGTTGTAGTACACCAATTGAATTTTAGCCCTGCTTTTAATCTGCTAAATTTAAACATCTCGCATTACTTATACGAAAAAGTTCTGCTATCTTATGGGTACCGAATGTCAATGAACGATGAGTTGCAAATTAATTGAGACTTTAAAATTATCACAAATTTTAAGCTCCATTTTGATTCGTCGTGGGAAAAATTCGAATATACCGAATCAGAAAATCAGAAATCTTTTTGTTTTCTATCCTTATCCACATTTCGCAGGCTGGCACAACAAGGCGGTTCGAATCTTTGTTCTCATTGGTCCTCTAGGGTGACTTTTGTATTGGTCTTTCAGTTGTTTTAACCTACTTTGGTTCTTATCAAATAGAGTCGTATCCTTGCAGGTTCTTCTTCACAATTATTAAATTTTAATGTCGGTTTTACTAGGTTTATTTGTGGGGTACGATTTGTACTTATATTTATGAATTTAGTATTCAGTAAACTTCTCCGGCAGTTTCGACTACAAATTCACCAGACCGCACTCTAAGTACCAATAAAAGTTTGGTTTTAGGTATTGGGCTATTTACTCGTATTTAAGCCTCGGTTAAACATTTAAATCAAAATTCACCGTCGATTAAACTCGAACTAACAATTTAAGCTTAGCTTAAAAGAATTACTCGGCTTAAGTTGGAAATAATTATGACCTTATATTTAAGTTTAAGGAAAACGTGAACATAATCAGCCTTTTCCAAACATTTTATTTTGGCCGAAAGCTCAAAGTTGAATGAAACCTCTAATAAATATTCTTATTATTGACATTTATAGTAGTTCTAACCCGGACTTTGAAATTTCGAATTTTTATTTCTTTGTCTTTATATGGCTTAGTGGTGCATTTCAATAAAGCTGCCCCATGCTCGTTTTTATACCATAATCGACACACAAACCTCCAAATCGTATTACACTCCCAAAACACTTACTTCTAAAATACCGATTAGACATGGTCCTAATTGATAAAATGAAATCATCATCATCAAACGAAACAAAAAAAAAACCGTTTTAATGTAATTGTCCCCATCCTCAGCACCCTAGATGCCATTATACAAAATCAAAGAAGCATTTAATGCCTTTCATAACGAACGAACGAAAAGAAACTTTTTTTGTGCTTTTTTTAGATTAAAATTTATTTTTTGAGAAAATTTAATTAAATTTTTTTGGAAAAATGTGAAATTTGATTTAAAATAAAATAAATAAAAATTGTTTATGAAACATGAGACTGTAATTGTGGAGAAAAGTTTCCTTTTTTTTATTGTTTACTTATTTTTATTTTCTTCTTGAATTACTTTTGTGATGTGAAAAACAAAAATAAAATGATGAGTTGACTTAGTTAGCTTCTAGCATCCCACACACGCACACAAACACACAAAACGTATGCTACAAAAATTGTTTACATCGTTTTTATCGTTTCCAAGACATTCCAAGGCTTATTTACAATAATATTCGGAAAAATGTCAACGTTTACCTTTTATGTAACATCCTCCCCCAACCTCACCTTATTATCTTGGGTATCTATCACCTTAACAAATTTATAATTAGAAGTGATATTCATTACGATGGTAATTTAATAATTTCATAATTTAAATAAAGTGCGTACAGATACAGAAACAGATACAGCAGTGTTGTTATGTACCCTTTTTACATATGTCATGTTGTTGAATGTAAACAAATTGTAACGTTCGTCTATAAGACTATTATCACTTTTTGGGTATTTTCATTTCTCGAAAATAATTTGCCTTTATTCAGTTCTTCACGTAATTGCTATTGATTTCGGAGAAATGAAGAAATTGCCATTAAACAATTTTTCGTCGTGGAAAATTTAAATTGGTAAAGAAGGGCGTGATTGAAATGCTTTTTATGTTGGATGTCATGTCGTTTGATGTAATATTTAAAGTAGGGTAGATAATTTATTTCATGCGGTTTAGAAATCGAAACGTTTTTATAAGGAGCTTATTACGGAACACTTACTCTATTTAAATAAATAGATAAATCAGTCTTTTAATAATGTGCAAATTATTTAAAGGACCCTTACAGTTTACATAAAGATAAAGTTTAACTAAGTCTTAGTTTTCAAAATTAAAATTGGTGACACACAATTATTTGAAAGCAAAGATTTCATTTGACAATTGTATAATCCCTAGTTCACGCTAAAACGTATCGAATTGGGAAAAACTATGCCATTTCGAAACTGAATTCAAATTGAATTGAAACTATGATTAATGTTGACACATTTGGTTGAAACTATAGTTAACTCGAAACGTTAATTATGAAACATGGTATGTTTAAAAAAAATGAAAAACCGAAAGCTAATATAGAATTTAAAATTTAAGCATATTATCAGTAAAATATATTTTATAATATGAACTTTTTTGAAAACACTGATTTTAAATTTTTTCAGTATTTTTAACTATGAGTTTGTCTATTAGCTTGGTAGGAGAATATGTAGGTTTAATGATCGTCACATTTGATTGCAAATAAAAATACTTTCCTCTTTTATTTAGTTTCAAAACCAAATCCACCAAGCTCTTTTTAGGCCCAAGAATTTTTAAAAAGCTGTTTAAACTTGAGAGCTTGAATTTAAAATAAACTGATTTAAATAAAATAAAATAGAAAACACAAAATTTGAATTTCCACTAAAACTTCTGGTTCAAGCTTCAGCTATTTTCAAGTTCCAACTAATGACAAAGAATGGCATGACACTCAATTAGAACGATTTAAAATAAACTTGATTACAACTAGACAATTGATTTATTGAAAAACATTCAAGTTATCAAGTAAATTAGTAGTCAGGCCCCCAAGGTGGGGGCCTTTATAATTTTAGATAATTTTGAACATTTAATGGGTAAATTCTGAAGAGGACTTTACTTTCTAATTTTTAATTTTTGTTTTCAAAGTTTAGCCAAATTTTAATCAAATTTATTATTTCTGTATACATGGGTCAAACATAAATATTTCTGATTATATTTAATCCAAAAAAAAAATGTTTTACTAAACTTTTCACTTCTGTGGAATGTAACTAATTAATGTAACCTTCTTTTATTGGTTAAAATTTGTTAATATCTTGTTAGTTAAATGCTTTTGAAAGTTTATTCAAACTATAAGTAGCCAACAGTTGCATGATTCTTGCCAAAAACATCAATCTAATCAGTAAATTTGACAACTTCAATGATCATCAAACCAAATGCCAAATTTAAACTTTCCTTTTCCTAAGACGTTCAAACTTTTTTGAAATTTTAGTCAAATTACATTAAAACAATTTGGTTTAGCTAAATCTCTTTTTGGATTTACTCAAGTTTTGTTCATATTATGTATTTAATGTTTAGTAACTAAATTATTTGCAAACTAAAGTTGATTAGTTCGAAACGTCAAAACTCTTTTGAAACTTTTTTATTATTTTAATATTGTTGTATACATACTCTCAAGTATTGGGAAACAATAAATTTTTAATTTTTCGATTAACTTACAACAATTCGCATTCTATGTATAGTGAATTAACATAAATAAAGTGGTATTTGAATGTGAGACAGGATTAATCATGTTCAAAATATAGATAACGGTATAGCTCAGGTTTTCGTTTGACAAGAAATTTTACACTGCATCCATTGTTTTGTATGTGGCTATGAAAAACAGTTAATATGTTTAATTTATAGAATTTAGCAGTGGTCGAAACAAGGTAATTTTTGATTATTTCAATCTAAATTTTTTACTTTTAACTCTTACATTCAAACTAGCGAATTAGTAACGTGTACTCGTAAATTGTTTTCGTTAGCTAAAATTTCTTAGTATTAGATAAACTTAGCTTTGGATTTAAACTTTGCTAACACCGCATTAGCTATAACGCGTTAGCGATCGGCTAACAGTTTTCGATAAAAATGCAATATTTTACTATTTCATATAAGTAGGCTAGTAACAAATCTATTCTAATAAAAATCTGACCGACGCCCTTAAGAATAATTGAAAGATTCAAAATGCTTATTGATGGTTACCTAGTAATCCGCACATAATAGCAAGTTTCTATCTTTCTTTATTTCAAAAATAAAGGGTAACTCGTTCACGGTTCAGAATACAAGAACTTTTCTCTTAGGACGCAAAATGTACTGTTCTAGGCTTTAACAAAAAATTATGCAGTGCATCTATTCGCGGGTCTCAATTCGCTTTAATTCCTTTGTATTTGCCAAACCTATCGTAAAAAATTTCAAAACTCCCGTTGCAGTTTCAACTGCTCAATGCTACCCATGGGGCATCCAACAGTTTTTATCACAATAACCCCGAATCTGTCTTTATAAAAATTGGTATTAGTTGCACCATTTTGAATTTACAAATTCTAGTAGCAGATTCGTAATCAGCTTCCTCGAAAACCCCTATATAGACCGTTTTTGCATACGATGTTAATTTATTAGTGTTAGGGGTGGTTTACCCCTTCTAGTAATACATTAAAAAAATATTTCTTATTTTTCTAGTTACTAGTAAATTTTTATTATAAAAATGTGTGGGAAAATATGTATTTTCAAAAAATTTCCATTTTGTTTTATCAAATAATTTACGAGATATTTATAAGAATATGTTTAGGGGGTCGAATATTAGGGGTACTGTTTACTTATGCACTAAACAAAAAATGCGTGACTCATATAAGGTACTGAAAAATTATTTGGAACTTCAAAAAACTTCATATCGCGATAGAAGTGCAAAATATGCGAACCCAGTTCTGGCAAAAATGGTTGTCAGCTTAGTTACATCGCCTGCAACAACGCCATAAATGGTAACATGTCAGGACGAAGACGAAGTAAGAGAAAGGGAAAGCACCCCATTCGAAAGCACCCAATTTATATTAATTCATCTAATATGACTTACAAAACATTTCTTAAAATTGAGCTTCATAAAATTCTGATGTAAAATGGTATTCGCAAAAGCATAAATATTAAAATATTACCTTGGCATTATTAATAGCTATACCATACTCGTACCAAACATCATTTCGTAAAAAATGAATCCATCAACAAGCTGGAAAAATGGTTAATTCTGACATAAAACACAATCAAAACATGTAAACATCCAACACCGCCATTGACCGGAAAAAGCTTCACCACCATACATAAATTTCCATAATTTTGTCATAAATCTAAATTTTCTTTTGTACACAAGAGCATTAAATATCCAAAAAAAAGATAAAACTCCAAAAAATATTTTCCATCAACAGACAAACTAATCCAGATGATAAGCGAAAAAAAAATCAAAATATTGTCACGATTCTTAACAGCAACCAAAAAAAAAGCCTAAAAGCTTAGTAATTTTTTTTATTTTTTAGTCAATTTTAATTTAAAGCTTTTCCCCCCAAAACATCGCGTCGTCTTTACCATATCTTTATATACCGAAAATGGATTTTCAACTAGATTCAAATATTTATTTATTGTGTTTAGTAGTTTCGAAAAAACCAACAACGTTCGACCCGACCTACATACATAATATTATAAAAACGATTTTCACTACTCTAAACACAAACCAAATATAGACGACAGTGGAAATAAAAAGCTGTCACATAAATTTAATGACATTTTCGAAAACGAATGAATTTAATTTATGTGATTTTGATAAAAAACAAAAATATATTTTGTTTGGCTGCCTCGTGTAATGCGACGCGATATAAAAAAGCGCATCTTTAACTACCTCTTCTTGGCTGCAAACAACCCACATTCGGTACAAATTTGTTAAGTTGTTTTTTTGTTTTGTTTGGTACAACAATAGCAATCTGCACAAAAACAAGCTTTATTTTCTGTTGCTACCCGTGTACAGATGCCTTGTGCGATTTAATTTTTAATGGTTTCTCCTCCTGGTCTTATACGTATGTAGCATGTTTGTACGAGTATGTTGTTATAATTTTATTTTTGCGAAATATCGATTTTCCGTTATTGTCTGGAAAATAAAAGTTTTTCCCGTTTCTTTTTCATCCCCATTATTATTCATTACTTAAATGAATGGAGGATAAAGTTGATCGAAATTGATTTGTTATAAATAATAAAAAAAAAAAAAAGTTTTTTCATAAAAATTAATTTTACTTTTCAACAACAACAATTAAATACATAAGAATATGAACTTTATTTTGTTTTTTTTGAAAAACTAATTTCCGTTTAATTTAGTTTAAAGTAAATACAACAAATAATGACAACAACAATTCTATTAACACTTTAAAGTTAAGAAAGTGAAGTTGTCTATGGCAAGAAATTTTTTCTTCTCAGAACTTTAAGTTTTTATTTTATTAAATATAATTAAAAGTTTAATTGAATTTTAAGTGAAAATTATGTAATGAGACGCTCAAGTATGCTTGGGTGCTAAAAATTTTGAAAATGTCATTAAAATTTTACCAGATGAAAATATGTATTTGGTATGAATGAAGTTAGGAAACCACACCTTCATTTAAACAATAATTTTATTTTCAATGTAAGGAAACTCAAATATTATTTTTTGGTTATAACCTCAACTTGATACAGCGCTTAGTATAAATACCTTAAATTCTTACTAAATATACAGAAAACCAAATTTTTTAGAACTACATCTAATAAATGTTATACGTATTCGTAGTTGCTTGCAATCCTCAATACAAAAT
Source organism: Tipula helvola (assembly GCA_963556165.1). Lineage (NCBI taxonomy): Eukaryota > Metazoa > Arthropoda > Insecta > Diptera > Tipulidae > Tipula > Tipula helvola. The sequence goes on along the minus strand of OY744482.1, from coordinate 36,737,482 downwards.
TAATTTTAACATGAAAATTTAATTTTATTTTCAAAAATCTAGAGCGATTTGATAGAACAGTTAGCTACTCGTAGATTGTTTGCTTGAAGCTTTTAGAATTACTCTCTTTTATTCTGAGAATTATTTTTTCTAAAATTATTGAAAAATTTAGAATTTAATCAAATTTTTGAAAAATCTGGATCAAATTTCAGTATTCCTATACTACGAGGAAACGCCCGAAATTCGAAAACATTTAGCTTTTCAAAATTGAATTAATATATAAAATTTCTTGAACTATTGGAACTATCAAAATTGTGATTTTGAATTTTGCAAATTGGAACTTTAGAGAATAAGAATGTTGAAAAATTGTGTGACTACTCTTTATACTCAGTAGTCCCTCAATTCTTTCTAATAAATTTAAAATAAAAAATTTTAAAGTAAAAAATTTTAAATTCTGAAAATTTTTATTTTGCCTTAAAATTGTGGAATTGAAGTTTAGCAAATACTATATCTGACCAAGTATTTATTTTGAGCTAAACTAAACATGGAAGTCAGCATGGAAAGCAGAACATTCTGTATTTGTATAACTAAGGAGTTATAAGATTTCAGCTAACTCTTAATTCAAGAACACGGCGCAGTGGTTAAAGCTACGGCGGTTGGATCGGGAGGTACCGGGTTCGAATCCCTATAGGGGCGGGATGCAAAAGGGATTTTTCATCACCTGATTACGATCGGTGATGACGATGAACCCATCTATGACCTAGGCTGGCATGAAGCAATGCAATGTGCAGGTGGTTTAAACAAAAGCGTGTCTATAGCCGTACGTCCTCGAGTTGGCTGGCAACGGCGTAAGGTAGGACGGTAAAAGGAAACTGCGAAAGAGTTGGGAGTGCCTTGAGCCCCAGAAAAGATTGCAGAGATAGAGACAAAAAAAAAAAAAATTCAAGAATATAATTTTTAATTCTTCTTCTCTTCCCTTCTTTTATGATGTTTCATAGTATAAGTATTTAGAATTTTAGAATTCATAAATTGAAATTCTTAACAAGGTATTATTCTCCAAAATTAATTTTTGTTTTTCAATTCAGTACAATTTTCGAAATTTAAAATCAAATTTTGGAAATTTCCCTAAGACGGTAATAAATAAAAGATTAGCAAAGAAGACAGAATATCTGTTAACAATTGAAAACTAAATATTTTTTTAAAATTCGGAATTTCTAGAGTGAGAATGCCCCAAATTCGAAAACTTTTAAAGTTTTCAGAAATGATTTATGTAGTTTCAGATTTTATTCAATTTTCGGAATTATCAGAATTTTAATTCTGAATTTTATAATTTGGTAATCTGGAAAATTAAAGTTTCAAAGAATTAAGGGACACAGCAATAGTGTAACAGTGCATGTAATTAAATTACAAAATTTTATAACGCAAAGATTTTCAGAATTTTGGAGATTTTGAAAAATTACGTTTTGCTTTAACATTTATTTAGAGGTTAATAATTAAAAATTCAACATTTTAAAAAATTCAATACAATTGTTTAGTACAATTCCGATGGTGAAAATTGTATCTTAAAATTTTCAAATTTGCTAATATTTAAAAATTTCCATATCATGTGAAAGTGTGCGAAATTCGAAAACTCTTAACGTTTCCAGAATTGATTTAGTTTAGGATTTTCTTGAACTATTTGAATTAACTAACAGAATTATGATTCTGAATTTTGTAAATTGGTATTCGGGAAAATAAGTATTTTCCAGGAATTGAGGAACAATTTGTTATAGAGGAAAAAATTAATTTATATTACAAAATTTCAAAATTTTAACGTAAAATTTCCAGAACTTTGGAAATTTCAAAATTTACTCAAAATGCAGTACAATTCTCCGTATTTAACATCGTTTTTTAAAAATTTCTATACCCATGTGGTAATCCCCAAAACTGGAGAACTTTTAACATTTTTAGAATTGATTTAGTTTTAAATTTTCTTGAGCTTTCGGAATTATTAGAAATATGATACTGAATTTTGTAAATTGGTAATCTGGAATATAAAAATTTTTAGCAAGGGAATATTGGTTATAGTAACAGTGAAAAATTTAAATTTGCGCCATTGAAGTTTTAGAAACTAAGAAATGAAGAGCCTGAAAAAATATTTATTTTGAACAAATCTTTTTAAAATAGTCACTCAGTTCAATTCTCAAGATTTAAGATCAAATTTACAATTTTTTTAATAATTTCAGAATTTCTATACCATGTGCGCTAAAATTTTTAAAACTTTTAACTTTTTAGAATTGGTTTATTATTTTGATTTCCTTGACTTTTCGAAATTATCAGAATTATGATACTGAATTTTATAAATTGGTATTGTGGATGTACAGTGCTGGGGAAAAAAATTGGGCAAACATATTTTTTTACAAATTGGAGTCTTTTTTTACTAAAATTACAAAATTTTTGAAAGCAATTGGCTTATTCTTGCATTTTAAATACATGTATGACCCAATAAAAAAATGTACCTGCAATTTAGGGGCAAAACCCGAAAAATGCCAAAATATTCAAAATACGTTGATTGGAGTTAAAGTAATGGAATAAATTAAATATTTATTTTTTAATTTTTTTTTAATTTTTTACTGATTTATAGAAATTCTATCTTTAATATAAATATTTTGTTGGACCGCCATTTGCTTTTATTACAGCGATACATCTCTGATTAATTGAATTTGATAAATTTTTCAAAGTCGTAGAAGGTATGGATTCCCAAATCGTCATCAACAAACTTTTTAAAACTTGAATTGATTCTGGGCGCTTTCTTCCTACTTCTAGATTCATTATAGACCAAATATTTTCTATGGGATTTAAGTCTGGACTGTACGGGGGCCAGCTCAACACATCGATATTTTTTTCTGCGAAGTACTTTTTTATCTTTAAATGAAGAGATAAGAAAAAAAAACAAGTTTTTAACAAATTATTTATGTTTATCTGAAAGCCAATTTTTCTATCTACAATTCAAAATCAATAACTCGCAACTTTAGCGTATGGCACGGAGCGTTGGCCTGTTGAAAAATAAATCTGTAAGTCTCGCCAAAAAGCTTTAACACAGAAGGCTCAAATTCGTCATGTAGGACCTGCAGATGAACAGCTGCTATAATTTTCGAACTAAGGAAGCACAATCGACCGATTTCATTTCCAGAAAAGCATCCCCAGACCATAACTCTTTCATTTTGCGGTGGAAGTATTAAAGGCATTCGTAGCTAAGCCTCTCGCGAGATTCTCTCCTTACGAGAATTCTTCCATCTCCAACATGCAACTTGAAATTTGATTCATCGGAAAAAATCACATCATTCCACATCTCTGGAGTCCAAGAAACATGCTCTTGGGCCCATAGCAAACGTTTTTTTTTCACTCGTAATGTGAACTCAGGCTTCTGGACTGGCTTAAGTGCTCTCAAACCAGCTTTAACACGTCTTTTTCTCACTAAGCTGGCTGAAATTTGTTTTCTTGATCCTCGCTCAAGATCCCCTCTTATGTCCGATGAAGTTTTAAAACGGTTCCGACGACATGGTAATATTAAAAAATTACTTCCACTGGCGCTGTCTTTCTGGGTCTTCCAGAGCCTTTCTTTCTTTGTATACTACCCTTCTCTCGCATTTTTTTAATATTCCACGCAACAGTAATTTTAGGAATGTTTAATCTTTCTCCTATTTCACGCGTGGTTAAATTTTCTCGCGCCAAAATCAACATATTGCTTTTACACTGCTCACTAACTTTTCCCATTTTTTATAACTAAAATTGGACTTTATTTTATATTTGACTAGGATCACCTTTCAAAATAACTTAATCTTACAAAATATGCACTATTTATACGTAATAAATTACTTGCAGGCAATAAAACATCTGCACCCTAATTACGGCCAAGAACGGTAGCTTCGGACTGCTTCGAAAAACAAATGGTTGCAATAATATATGTACTGCATTATCAAAGGAATAATGACTGCACGAAAGGAATGGTAAGAGATTATGATAAGGGTTTGGTAGTTCAGGTTATGATAAGGGTTTGGCAGTTCTTCAAAAATTCTACTTTTGATAGAGAAGATGTTTAGAATCCAAAACCATTCAGCATGCTCGGTTCTGAACTCCGTTGTATGCAGTCAGACTTGGTTTCAGTGCGCCACCCCACATATGATTCAAAAATTTATAAAAGTTCCGAAGAATGAAAATAAGAAAAGTTAAGGGAATAGGACAAATCGCTGAGGAACACTAACATTTAATGTATTAGGGACGAAAGTTGCCATAACGAGCCTACTAAAAAGTCCAATTGCTTTCATATTTTCCATATTATTTGAGGGCTAGGTAATAAAGGTTGAAAATTTTTGCATATTGCTTTGGGTTGCTTGACTTTGGTTTGTAATATGTTATAATTATTCTAACAGGACGCAATTTCCCAGAACTTTCAAGAGATTTCAAGGTTACCAGATTATTAGAGTCTTATCGAGATTTTTGGGAATCCGTGTTTTAGTTGCATATGTTGCTTGGCTTCCCCATGGTTCGATATATTCGAGTTTTAGAGTGGATGTGCTTGCTTGACGTTACATATATTGTGCAACTTTCGAAATTATTAGAGAACTGATTTTGTGTTGCATAATGTTGCTTGGTGATTAGTGATCAGTACATTACGCTGTGATGTATGTTGTTAAGTTTTATTCAGGATTTCCGGGAAGAGTATTGTTTTGATATTCCCAACATATTTGCCAGGGCTTCCGAGAATTTGTTCTTGATTTTACGAAATTCCCTATGATAATGAGAAATAAAAGTAGAAAATGTGGGGGTTCAGATGCGTTACGACATTTTTCCACGCAGGGAATAAATTATGGATTTATAAATCTGATGCATACTAAAAATCCTTTGATGGGGTTATTTACAGATAATCATAGAGGTATTTGGGGTGGGTATCGATTTATTACAAACATCTACTAAGCACATGAAAATTGTGGAAAAATTTAATTTCAAGAATATGTTTAAAAATCGGATTGTCTTAGATGCTCCGCGACCAGTACACAACAATCGACAACGGGAGAAAAAACGAATTTAATTTATACTGTAGGAGTTGTAAGGTCGTACAGAATCCTTAGTATGATACGTGTTCGAAAAAAATGAATCGCCACAAACAGCCACAAAATTTTACGAAGAATACTGCTTACGCCTAAATTATAGGCTCCTGAAATAAAAGGATAGAAATTTATTTTTTTCTGTTCTGATGTTTACCGATAGAGAAGGTTTTCGCTCATTATTCACTCACAATGATCAATAATGAATTCCTTCTATTCGCCCATTATTCACTCATTATTCACTTTACTCTGTCATTAGTTACTGTTTTTTCGTTGAATATTCACTAACCGTTCTCTGATATTATTCACTCGTTAATCAATAGTTATTCACCTACTATTTGCCATTATTGATTTAATATTCATTCATTACTCACCGAGTATTCTTTCATTATTCACTTATAACTTATTATTATTCTCTCATCTTGTTATATTACTTACTTTAATGCTACTCGCATTATGCGTATATAATGTTTGAGTATTCAGTTCTTGAATCTTCGTTGTTATTGTAAGCGTTCAGCTAACGTTAGACTTTTTACATGTATAATTAAGCATTGCTGAAATATTGAGTAAAAACGAAATTCATTTTTAACAATATTTTTCAGCTTCGGTTAGGCGAATTAAACAATATTTTAAAGTTCGGACAACTCAAATTAATGCATGCGAGACGGGCCAAAATCACTCAAAATGGTAGCCGTTCTACATGCTCACTGCGTTATCGGAGAACCTTGAAATTATAAATTGTAGACATTTCATCATTCAGCTATCCAAACCATTTGTTACAGAGCTACCCATTAGGCCAAAACTAAAGAGGTATTCTACATCAAAAATCTGTGAATTTTGACACCTTAAAATTCGGTGACAGTGTGATTTATCTTATGAAAGGCTTAAAGGTGATTTAAGAGGTTGATTAATTAATAGGTTTATTGAGTGCATTGTGCCGGGAAGTAAATGCAATTATGAGAAATATGTGTAATCTGTAAATTCCGATTCCGAGTTGGTTTTCCACCAGGCCACTTTTAAATTTAGCATTTTTTCACAACAGTTCAGGCAGAAACTGTTTGTGACCACCTTCTTCGACAACATTACCTAATTAGACGATACAGTTGCTTGCTACCTCAACCACACCAGTCAGCCACTCTAAGCCTTCCCCGAGAATAGTGCGACTTTCAAAATTAGATAAATATGGCTTGCTGACTAACTTTCTAATATTGATGATCATTACCTCCTGTGAATTTAGTAAAAATGAAATAAATCAAATAAAATCTATTGGGTGGGTCTTCTCCATCACTGCTGCATAATCTTCTTTTGACAAGAACATTTAATGGGATCAAAACGTTAAGTTCTTGTCTAAAGAAGATTATAGAGTAGTGATGGAGAAGAAGCACCCATTAGTTATTATTTATGTGTAAACTGAAAATTTCGAATATTCCATAACTTTATCCCAGGCAATTAAAAATCACCTCTGACAATACGCCCGTAAAAGCTCATTCCAGGTAATTTTTACAGCTGATTCAAAATCAAATGATTCATAAAATTTTCCTGAGATGATATTATGGTGTAATTCCAAGCCAGTTCCGAATTAATCACAATTATGTAAAAGCAATGCATGCACTTAACTGTCCATCTCAAGGAAAGGATAATATGCTGTGACTGCGAATAAAACAACGGGGAAAGTGTTATGGAGTATTATAACCATACCTTGATGTAAAGGACCGCTCATTATTTATATAGCAAATATTTTTTAATAGTACTTTTCCAACTCTTGTTATATTACCAAAAACAAAACCGATATAAGTTTATCTGACGTACTAATTCAGGGAGCTAATTAAAAAGCGGTTAATTTTTGACAGGTTCCGTGAATGAAACTGTCATACAAGGCCCAGGAGTTAAAATCCACAAAGTGGAAAAGTAGAAAGAAAAATATGTCGGGCGGTCGTATGATGAATATTGGCTCTCTGTCGTATACTCTTGTTTGAAATTGAGCTCAGTGATTTTTAATAGAAGGAGGGGGGGAAGGGGGTTCCCACTACTGTGTTACTCTATTGTAATAAATTAACATCGTGTTCAAACACGGTCTATATATAGGTTTTCGAGATCACTGATTACGAATCTGCTATTAGATTTTGCAAATACAAAATGGCGGAACTAGTATGGCGCATACAATTGACGAAACATTTTTTGAATTTTATTTAAAATTGTATCCTGAGGTTTTTGCGGTCCCTGGTAAACAATCTTTTATTGGATTTTGAGAATTAAAAATGGACGGAAATTTTTTAATTTGCTTGAAAACTTAAGCGATACATTTAGTTGATTTATTTTAGTTCTCAAATTCACCGTTATGGCTCTGCTGGCAAATTAAGGTACAGTCGCTTGTTACAATTTTTCATCACGGTGAGGTGAAACTCAATGTTCTCCACTGGATTATGACCATTCAGTATATCGTTGTGAAGGTCTTGAAGAATGCAAAAATTTTCGTTATCTAGCGTTGGTGGCAGATATACCGGTTTGAAAATCGTACTGTTGGAAAGGTTTTCAACTAGGGACGCAGCAAATTCCAATATTTTTAACACTCCAGTAAGGCCGGCCATAATGAGGTGAAACGTACATTTTTCAGTAGACGTGTAACAGGAGAAACAAATAAAACTCAAATATGCTCAGTATATACCGAGAATCATAGGCTATTTGAGTGTAGCAAATTCAAGGAAATGTCAATAGCAGAACGGAAATCTTTCCTAATTCAAGAAAACCGGTGTTTCAATTGCCTGAATAACAACCATAGTGTCTACAATTGCAAGTCTAAGTTTCGTTGCAAACTATGCAATAGAAGACATCACAGTTTGCTGCATGAAAATAACCCGATAGCAATGCAAGCAAACTCTGTCCATCAACACCAATATAGGAAGCTCCATATTACCAACTGCTTTGATCCGTATAACTGATGCGCAAAACCAAACACATTTATACAGAGCCCTACTGGATTTCGGATCACAAGTATTGTTTATCAGCGAAAATTGTGCACAACAACTACAATTGCCAAGAAATAATGCCAGAATTGCCATTACAGGGATCGGAGCCATTGCAAGTGGACATCCCAAGGGATCAGTATCGCTGAAGAAAACACCATGGAATAAAGTTGAACCAAACATGGAAATCAACGCATTAGTATTCCCAAAAATTAACCGCAAGACAACCACCAATCTCCCGAAGCATTGACATCGAGTTTTTCAAAAATATGAATTAGCAGATCCTTAATTTTATAAAGGCAAAGCGATCGACGTCATAATTGGAGCGGACATATTTTTTGATCTGTTATGTGAAGAAAATTTGATTACTCCCAACCAACTTACAATGCAAAAACCGTTCTTGGATGAATTGTTGCGGGCGGGTCAAATGAAATGCACTCGACTCATGCATTCATGATAGATTAGATCACCTATTATAGTGATTCTGGGAAATTGAAGCAATACAAAACTAAAGCCACGAGCTTTCACCTGAGGAAAGATTATGCGAGAGTAATTTTAAAAATACCACAACTACAAACTGCGACGGCCGATTCAAAGTGCAGCTTCCTTTCAAACGTGACCCACCGATCTTAGGAGACTCCTTTCGTACAGCGGCTTAACTTAATAGAGAAAACGAATTTGCTGTAACATATAAGGACTTCATGACAGAATATATCAATATGGGACACATGAAGATTATCAATGATACTGGAAGAAACTGCAATGGCTATTATCTACCACATCACGGTGTCATCAAAGATTCCAGCACTACAACAAAACTCCGGGTTGTCTTTGGTGGCTCCGCTAAAACTACCACGGGAATCTCATTAAACGAATGTCTTGCAGTTGGACCAATAGTACAACCAACTTTGTACGAAATTTTATATTGTTGTCATTAGGATGCTCAAAATAGTAGTTACAGTTAATGTGGAAAAAATGTTCCAACAAGTCCTAGTTGTGGAGGAAGACACCAAATTTCAACGGGTATTGTGGCGATATTCTCCAGACAAAGCATTTAGCATGAATTACAGACCGTAACCTACGGTGCCGCAAGCCAAAAAACCCTGAAGTTCACATAAACACAATCGAAGAATTACGTATCCATTCACTACAATCTCAACTTCATCAGCCAAACATTATAGATGATTTGGTGAAAAGAATTTCAAGCTTTGAAAAAATTACCCGATTTTTGGCTTATGTCCTCCGATTTATCGACATAAGGCTAATGAGAACTTCAAACAATTTTTCTTCGAACACCACTTACGCTACCTTCATGCTGGGCAGAGTCTGATGATCGCCATACTGCGTCGAAAATATTGGGTCTTAGACTGCAGTAAGAAAAGTCGTCCATAAGTACCTGAAATGATTGAGATATAAAGCAGAAAATATATCATAAAACAAATAATGGGAAACCTCCCGAATCCTAGAGAATAACTAGTGAGATCTTTCTATAAGGTCGGAGTGGACTATGCAGGCCTCCTTCAAACCCATCTAGTTAGGGGAGAAGGCAATAAGACAACATACAAAAGCTTTATTTGTATCTTCGTGTGTTTAGCAACCAAAGCTTTGCACATTGAATTAGTCTCCGAACTTACCACTGAATCGTATATCGCAGCTCTTAGAAGATTCATAGCCTGCAGGGGCATATGTAAAGAAATCCATAGCGACAATGGAACGAACTTTATCGGAGCTCGCAATCACCTATATGAACTATACAAATTCTTGAAAGAAAACATAACACCTAGATGAGATATCGTTTAAATTTGTCCCACCAAGCGCACCTCATTTCGGCGCGGCGGTCTATGGGAAGCGGCCGTAGAACAAGTGAAATATCATCTCAGAAGAGTAACCGATTGTCACACCCTCAAAACAGAAGAAATGACGACATTGCTTGTTGATATTGAGACAATTCTGAATTCACGGCCAATTTACGTATTATCAAGTGAGGATTTAGAGTATTTAACACCAGCGCATTTCCTGATCGGTCGTCCAACAACACAACTTCCAAATGCTAATCTACAAGATGTCAAGTTGTCGAAGTTATCCAAATGGCAATTGGTGCAAAAGATAAATTAGGATATCTGGAAGAAGTGACATCTTGAATACCTAATCGATGGGTGATTAACCAAACCGAGCTAGATATACCGTTTTTGAAGGTTGGAGTTGACAACAATGCCGGTATTTTCTAAACACATTTAATCAGTGGAAGAGGACAGAAACCACACGAAAGCTCCACCTACAGCAATTCATAGTGACAATGGAATCAACTTTATTTAAATTGCAGGCCGATAAATCTATTATCGAGTGATGTCGGACATTACTTGATACCAGCAGGTCTTATTATTGAGAACAATCTACTCCCATCACAGTGAATAATGTGAAAGTTATAGAAGTATCCAGAGCCAGATAATAACATCACAAATGTTACCCTAAAACACCAATAGAATTATCAAGCGTATGTATCCAAGACAGCAAAAAATCTCTGCTTACTGGCATCGTATCACGATTTTACAAATGAAAGTGGAAAAATTATATAACATTGTTGAAAATTTCAAACTGTTAAAAACCTAAAACATACCTCTTATTACCCACACCTTAGTTTTTTTATGACCGACCACCTCCCGATATGTTTCCCTTTAAATATGAAACGCTTTGTATATAAAGCTACAAGCAATATGCCTTGCAAAATGATCACCTAATAAAAATGTTAGTTTTGCGGAAGGGTCTGAAATGTCAAAAAATGCATTTGTCACAGTTACTTGAAATAGGTGTAGTCGGTTTAATCAGTCAATTGTTACCATGTCGTATTGTGAAGGTCTTCAATTTTAGTTTTAACATGTTAGTTATAAAATTTACCGGTTGTGTCGCTGGTGACCGAGTTACATGTACAAATTTACCTTGAAAGTAGTATTTTTCTAAACATTTTGATCAATAAAAAAAATAAAGGTTTTTCAGTTGAATATGGGCGTATTGCATGTCGCTGTAAATGTCTTGAAGAATAGAACAATTTTAGTTGTGTTACTTTAAAATTCGCTATTTTAGCACTGGTGGCAGATTCAACAGTTTCACTTTTTGAACGTATAGACCTGGAAATGGCAGTGTTGGAAAAATTTTGATCTAGGGACGCAGAATTTTTTTTTGTACCACTTACTCCAGTAAGGTCCACCATGATGAGGTTAAACGTAAATTTTTCAGTAGAATATAACCGTGCAGCAATTGAATCACCAGACCAAACTGAATAGGTCGAGGAACTGTCGCTCAAAAGGCATTATTTCGTTTTAAAATTTAAACCGCAGATTTACAATTTTTATTTTTTGTTCAAGCTTTTTTTAAGTTGCAATGTATGACTTGACTTTGGTTAAAATTCCATAAAATAATTTTTTGTAAATTTTTATTGCGTAATAGATAGACTAAAATTATCAACAAATACTTAAGACAAACAATTTCCTTTGTGGGAGTAGATTTAAATGTCTTAGAGCCCATTTTGGGTGCGCCAAATTTTGTAGCATGTGAATTTCAAAAGAAAGAAAAAATTACCGATCAAAAATCAAACTAGAAAAATACATAAATTCAACCCGTTAGGAGTTTAACCGAGCCAAGATATCGATTTTGGAAACCATCATCAAAAGCTCGTTCTCCCAATTTTTCTGTACTGGGTAATGTGTCAGCATATTTTTTAATTCGTTATTTATTAGGGTCATTTAAGAACGTTTTTTTACAAGACAGTTGACATTTAATGTGAACGCTTTCACATTTCACATTACGCATAAAGACATTCTACATATATTTTGAAAATAACCTTCTTTTGAAGAGTTCAAGAATTTTTTTTTGTGTACCTTTTGTGTTGTGTGTTTTCTCAAATTTGTATTAAACAGAAAGCTTTTAATTTGTTAACAAAAAAAAAAAAAGTTCTTTGGAATTAAGCCATTGAAATTTGAATGTTTTTTTTTACTACAAATGACATAGTATACAGACATACTCTAATTTTATGGCAGCACCGATAAATTCAGTAAGCTGGAAAATTAAAATGACACAAACAACAACAACAAAAAGAAGAACAGAACAACTCTAACCTCAATTTCATAATGAATGCATTTTTATACCTTTTTTACGAACTTTTTTTTTCTATTGTTATCTCTCTGCGGTGCTCTAAATATATTGTATAGGAGCCATAAAAAAGTTATGGAATTCTATTTGCACACTAAAAACTTATCTCAATTCGAATTCGAGAGATAAAAATTCTGGAATATATCTACATTTTAATTTGTTTCTGCTGTAAACAAATTGCATTAAACATATAATAGTGTAGAGCTTTTAATTTAAATTAAATTTTAGATCGTATACACATACTCTCGAAATCAATTTATGTAACTTAGTTTACAATTTTTTGCGTATTCAAATATGTATGTAAAACATAAATTTGAATGGTTTATGAAGCAGTTTGTTTTGTATAACAAACGTATATCTATAAATACACCCGCCCTCACAAATCATAAACCAAAAACCCAATATGTACTTATAGTACGGTATAAAAAATGTTTTTTCACGTCAAACATATTTATTTATGTATTTCGATTTATGTTGCCTGTACAAAATATAATTTACATAAAAAGAAAATTGTTTTGAAAAAAAAAAAAAAAATTATATTTACATTACTACGCATATATAGTATAGAGCTTTTTTTGTTTGCAACATAGATAAAATAACGAGCTTTCGAATTTTTATGGCCCTAAACCATGAAATATGTACACCAAATAATCCCATTAACGATGTGGTGAATAAATAACGAAACGAGTTTACCTTCATCTTATCCAAACTATATACATTAAAAAAAACTTTAAGTTCATTAAACCAGTAAATAGCTTGAACATAATACCACTTTATGTATAATAATTAAAAAAAGCTCAATTTATTTATATGTACATAGTGTCACCATAAAACAATAAAAACTTTGTTTCGCTTTCGCAACATACATATAAAATCGAGCGAAATTAGTTTCATGTGTGCGGCTGTCACTCTATTTATTTATATACCGAAACATAAAAAGCTAACAAAAAAAAAAGCACAAAACAAAATAATAAAAGAATTAAACGAAACTATATTTAGATAAAGTTTTTTTTTTTTGTTTGTTTTTGGCAAACTGCCATAAAAAAGCTCTGTCTCATATACTATATATCGAAATAAGTTTACTTTGTATTTTATATGTTCGATGGGGGGGCACAATGCAACTTTGGTTAGAGCTTTTAACCATAACGTATATGGATCAATATTATTTTATGTACTAATGCTCTTTGCGTAAAAAGGATCACGATTCTGAATATAATGATCCACCGACATAATCATCATCATTACTATACTAAAGACAGTACAAATCATAAACACACACACACACATTCAAACAGCATAACCAAAATTATTTTTCTTCCTCTTGTTTACGTTTATTTTAGTTTGTGCTGTTCTTACCAAAATGGATATAAGGTAATAAATATAAATTACCAAATATAAATCAACCCGTAAATAACAACAACAAAACAACAATACTGGGGGGTGGTTAGGGGAGGGGGGGAAACATAGATAAATTTTCTTGTTTTATTTTATTCTGGTTTTCATTTGTTATCATTCCATGGGTGGTGATGCTCGTGTTGATGATACTCATGGTTATTGATGTTGATAATAATCATATAAGGATCTCAGTCACATTCAGCTTAGGTATAATGAAAGCTCTTTTTGTTATGTAACATACAATTTTTTTTAGTTACAAAAGCGAAAGTTTTCTTTTTTGTTTTGTATTTCACTGTTTCGCCTGATGGATATGTAATTAATCATATCACAATTTTCTTTGGTAAAAAATTAAATTGTGTGTGTGTGATTTACCGTGTCTGTGCGAGAAACTTTTCAACATGACGTCTTAAATAAATTTAAATAAAATTAACATTGTTGATGGATTGTAAAACAATTACTTGATTGAAATTATTTAGATGTGAAATTAAAAACGGAACAGATTTTCATCATGATTTGTCGCGCCGCGCTCATCATTACGAAGCTCGTGTCGTGATATTGGTATATAGAGAGCGGATTATTTTTATTACAACAATTTGGGAGATTGTAAAAATGTCAATTGGTCCCATTGCGCGCCCTATATACATAAATACTGTTCGCGAAAAATAAGACCAAAATATGGAAAATGAGGGAAAAATCCATTTCCGTTAATATTAATTTTGTGCGCTTTTTTTTCGTGTACGACTCAGCAGGTAAATAAATAACCGATTTTTTTTTTGTGTAATTGCGCCTTTTGTTTGCCGAAAAAATATTTTTTTTTGGAGTCGCTTTTTTTTGTTTTCCCGCGCAAAAAAATTGTTTTTGTCGCGATTGAGTTAATGGTATTGCTTTAATATTAAATGTATGTATACGATGGAGAGATTTAGATGTGTTGTGTTGATAGGGAATATTTATTGGAAATACATTAAAATGGTAATGAACTACTAGTTTGACCTAGTTTTTGTTTGGTATCAGCATTATTTGGATTATTTATGTGTGGTTGAATCCGGAAACAAAAACATATTAGGCGACAACCTTTCGGAAGGTATTTTTATTGATTGAAGTAATAAATAACAGGGGGAAGCTTAATCCGCGTCGTCCCTGGCAACATATTATTTCACCTCGAAGCCATTTATCACCTTGAGAAAAAATTTTAACTCAAATACTTCATGCATCTTTGGTAGCATTTGCAGCCGTTAGATGTTTTGGTTGACACTCAAGAAGCGATTCGGCTGACGATTTGTTATTATTCGGCAATGGTGTAGAACAATATATGCCTAAATGAGTTAATAGAGCCGTATCCATGCACTGCCCCTTCAGCGCAATATTGGACATTTGAGCGCCTTGAAGGGAGAACGGTGCCATTAACCAAAGATTATTCGTTTGAGCTATATTGGGACACCGATGTGGCGTTCACTGGGCAAGTTAAGATTGCCCAAGTCGCTTGTCTTGTCACTTCAATTCCGCAAACAGCAATCCCCGTTTGGGGATTTGAGATTTTGGATTTGCTTGAGGGAAGAAAATAAATTGTAATACTTCCAATATCCCTTGCATCCAATTTCCAATTTCCCTTGCATCAAAATACCAAAATACTGATTAGGGAGTAGGCTAACTTTATTTTCTCAATTACATCACAAATAACCAGTTTAACCTAGCGAATTACTTTATAAATTATAAAATTACATATATTTAAATTGTGCTGTTTGTCATTTCTTTGTTAAGCGGTCATACATGCGAATATGCGTTTGTTACACTGCTCCCTTCTTACTTGCGAACGTTCCGTCGCAATTTATGAAAGTGGCCTGTCCAGTTTACCATGATAGGGTCCTAATCGATCCACCTGAACTAACTTTGCTCTCCCTGTAGGCTTCTTTCTGCGTTCAATCAGGTCGTTTACCTTCCCGATAATCTCGTATGGTCCATCCCCGTCTCATTGCAATTTTGAGCAAATTCCTATTCTTTTGCCTGGATTGTACAGCCACACCAGATCTCCGATACTGAACTGTTCTCGGTTCGCTTTAGAGTCGTATTGTTTCACCATCATTGGTTCATGGACTAATGAACGATAAGCCAACATAAATAGTGAAAGTAACTGGTCCGAATCACGTTGATTTTCGCAAACAAACCAGGCGAAGTAATCACGCAAAGTGTAGTTATGACGCTGAATCATTCCATTCGTTTGTGAGTGTAATGGTGTTGTACTCATCTTTTTCGCCCCGAGGAGTTCCATGGTTTTCTTTTCTTGAATACTGTAGCTTCAAAATGTTGGCCTTGAGCCGAATGAATTTCGAGAGCGACACCTTAACGCAAGGCAATTTCTTGAATTCTCCAGCACAGTTTCGGCTGTCTGATTCGTTATTCCTATCGCCTATGGCCACTTAGTAAAGTAGTCCATGATAACCAGAGCGTAAGAGCATATCGGTTTCCTTTATGGGTAACTGGAAGAGGACCTTTGATGTCAATACCAATCCTTTCGAAAGAGGCACCCAGCACATAACGTCTCGAGCATCCACATGTTCGACGACGTAGGCCTGTCCGAGTGGCACAGACGTCGCATTTTCGGCACCAACGTTCGAGGTCCCGGATCCAACCCGACCAGTAAAATTTTCCTCGAATTCGTTGTTTGGTTTCCGATATCCCAAAGTGTCCAGAGGTTTTCCCATCGTGGACGTCACTCAAAACCTCTTCGATCAATGTTTTTGGCAGTAGGATCTGAAGGAGGACGGATTCCCCATCAGCTGACTCAAATTTTCGTTTGAGGAGTCCCTCTTGTAGTATTACGGAATCCCATTGTGCCCAATATTGTTTGATTGTTGTAGAGTAGTCAGTGCGGCGATTTCCTTCCAAGAGCGTTACTCCGAGCTTCCATTCATAAATTCGCCCTAGAGTGTCATTTTCTTGCTGTGCTTTGGAGAGTCATTCTTCACCCGTGTCCAATCTTGTCACAAGAACGGTGGTCTCCCCTTCTCGAGCCTCAAATCGATTACATTCTCGACATTTCGCATTTCCGTTTATTAGACCACGGCAGTACTGGATCTCGACATCATATTGCTGTAGAATTTTTATCTACCAGGTGACTTGCTCTTCCGGGTTTTTGAAGTTTAATAACCAGGTTCGTAACGCATGGGCCGTACGTACGATAAACGTTCGCCATACAACTACGAGTGAAAGTGTTGAATGGCTCTCACAACTGCTAACAGCTCTCGTCTCGTAATGCAGTAATTTATTTCGGCGTTCCGCAGAGTTCTTGAGAAATTATTTATCATTTTTTCTTTGTCCTCTATTTCTTGTGATAAAACTCCTCCTATTCCAAAAAGCTTGACATCTGTGTCAACAATGAATGGCCTGTCAAGCTTAGGATAAGTCAAAATTGGTGCTGAGGTGAATAGCTGTTTTAGCTTACGGTGTTTTTCTGTCAGCTCGAACAATGGCTTGGCAATGGAAGCAAAGTTTTCGATGAAACATCGATAGTAGGAGCAAAGCCCAAGAAAGCTACGCATTGGCGTCTTTCCATCTGGGCGTGGCCAACCCTTAATCGTCGCTACTTTAACCGGGTCAGTCGGAATTCCTTTGTCGCTCACGATGTAATGCAATTGCCGTTTGAATAGATTGCACTTTTTCGGATTCAGCTTCAAATTACCCAACCGTAGTCTCTCTAAAACTAACCTCATCTTGCTAACTAGTTCGCCAATGTCTTTTCCGTAGATAGTGATGTCATCTAAATATATTAGGCAGGTTTCCCAAGGAAGCCCAGCGAACACCATTTGCATTAATCTCGATAACGTGGCCGAGGCATTACAAAGGCCGAATGGCATGACAGTGAATTGCCAAAGACCTTCCCCCACTGAAAATGCTGTCTTTGGTCGATTTTTTGCATCGAGTTCGACCTGCCAGTAGCCCGACTCCAAGTTGGGAATGGAAAACACGCCAGTGTAACATCGATTCTAGGCAGGAAGAATGAGTCCTTTTGGATGACGTTGTTTAGTTGCCGGTAATCAACACAGAATCTCAACGATCCATCTTTCTTTCTGACGAGTAAAACTGGGGAGGACCAGGGCTAATGGCTGGTTCAGTAACACCTTTGGCTTTCATATCGGTAAATAGAATCTTCATCTCGTCTCTTTTGGCAATGGGTACTTTGCGAAGCGGGTGTTTTATTGACTTTGCATCTCCGACGTCGATTCCGTGTTTCACTAGCGTTGTTTCCCATAGTCTCCGGGAAAACGAGCAAATACATCCCGATTCTCGGTTAAAATGTTTGTAACCAAATGGTGTGACTCGTTCATGTTGTCCACCCGAGTATTCTCCGAGTGTGTCTTCTAGTGATCCATCGTATTTACTATTCGAACATGCTGTAGTTGGCGACTCGTGTCAACCAGTCCTCTCGCAATTAGTACTCCCTCTGGAAAATTTGACTCCGTTGCATGTTCGATCAGGTGAACACCTACCTGATTTGTGGCAATTTTGACGGAGACCCTCGATGAATTGGCGATGGCCAGGCTGCTTGCAATAGCGATTTGAGTTTTCTGGTTATCGAGGAACAAACATTCTTCCGCCAAATTGATCTGTCCTTGAAATTTTTTTTAGGAAGTCAGTGTGGAGTATTGTATCATTCTGTATATCGGCGATGATAAAATTTGCGGATTTAGCAAACTCCCAAAGTTTGACCATTAGCTTGGTTGCACCACTGATAGGGCAAGAGTCCTCAGTTACGGTCCTAATTCGTAAATTACATGGTCGCACGGGGTTGGGCCATGTTCTTTGGAGTTTGCTGCTAACCTGCTCACTGTTGCACCAGTGTCGATAACGAGTATGCACTTACGTTGGTTAAGTAAGCCATTAGCTGTCATAGAGGCTCCATTTGTCGCTAGAATAGTTATCTTATTGGGGACATTTGGTTCTGACTTAGTCGCTAGAAGCCCCGCAGCAACGACTAATTTGAGTTTTCTGACGGCGTGTTAGTAATCGGTTATTGCTCACAAGGACCTTCACTACCGTCGCTTCTGTCGTTTGTCTCCAACTAAGATTTCGGCTTCCCCCTGTAGCGATATCGTGAACGTTTCCTCTTGGCTTGCCTTGTGACGTTCACTCTGCTTTACCGAAGGTATCGATAGTTACTTCATCGGTTACCACTTCGGCCGTCTCCTCGAGAACTGATTCGTGGATTTTCCGCTGGTTCATTCGGTTCGCTTATCGGACGGCCGTCACTTCGACAGCTTTGGTCAGTGCATCCCGGAATGGTGCAGGGCTAGCTATTCTGATTAAATCTTGCACCTCGCTTTCATAAATGCCATCTATGAATTGCATAAGAGCGATCTTGGGCCCATTTTAGTTGATAGATATTTTAATTATCAGTTCTCAAGGACTTCCTGTGTAAGTAAATGGCCATGATATTCAGTAAAGGGCGCTTAAGTTTATGGCCTAATTTATTTGAGAAAGATCTTAATCATCCTCAATATCAATAAGTACCAGGAATAAATTCTTCGGGGATCAATCTATTATAGTGAGCACTATCTGTGGCAACAAATTTAAGAGCTCACTATAAGAGATGGTTCCCATAAGAATTAATTTCCGGTACCTAATGTTCCTCAGGACGGTTAATACATGTCTCAAATAAGTTAGGATTTACGTATTGACCTAAAATTTGTATCACAGATGCTGGACATTGTGCCAATTTAATTCCACATGAATTTAGACCACACGATCCTTGAGAAGTTAATTCAAATCACTAACTCTATCCATATAGAGCGATACAATGCCAATCATAACTTGCCGACTAACTTTGAAAATGATCAGAGGTAGCATGGTGCGGTGATTTCACCAGAATTAGTTGATGTGTGTGAATGTTCTTGAGAATAATCAACCATAATTTCTGGCTCCATTTATTTTATGTACGACAACACTTTTGTTTGTTTGCACTTTATGTGGATTTCGGATTTAACGGTGTCGGAAAATTTACCTGGGTTTGGCCAATAGCTGAACTCCTGTTTCGGATCATCGAAGTAAAGTTTACGTCAAAATAGCAAAATAACCATTGTGGCCTAAAATTAGTCCAATTTTAACTCATCTTTTAAAAAAAATTTTACTGATAGACTAGAAAAAGAAAATTCAATTTTGACTCAAAGAAAATGCAGTAGAGCCAAGAGAAGTACAAAAGAGGATATAGAAAATTATTTAGAGAAAGGTTTGAGTGGTGAAGATTGAATTTAATAGTAAATGTCGAAATAATTTCCAAAATTGTTCAAATTTCAGAGATTTCTAATAGTTCGCCTGAGGGGTCATTTATTCGAACATAACATTGCAACCCTTATGACGGAACCTGCAATCGCAATGTTTCCAAACTTTTGAAGCATTTTCACTAACACTCAAATAATTTTCCGAAATTGTTGAAATCTAAGAGGTTTCCGCCACTGTGTATTAGTGGGATAATTTTTCTAACCTAAATATGTATTCAAAACCGCTTCAACCATACCGATTCCTAACTGCAGAATTTCTCCGCTTAGATCTTTTTCACTAACACTCAGAGATTTGTGATAGTGCACATTATGCACATTATGTTGGTTTTTCTAATCTAACTGCGTCTTCGAAACTGCATTGGCCGTATCAATTCCAAACTACAATATAACCAAAACAGATGTGCTTTTATAGACTGGACTCCGGCTTCCCAAAACCAACAAAATGGGGGCATATGCTGTTACGTAATGCAATTTTATCTGATGCTATTTCAATACGGCTGATACGAATCATTTTTTGTCACAAATTGATTCAATTCGTCAAGTTTTCGTAACTTTAACATCCATAATTCCTGAAACATCAGCTTGATCTTGACAATGAAAGGGGATAACAGACCAAGTGGATCAAAGATTTGGCTAAACTCTGATAGCACTCTGCATTTGATGAAGGTTGGTTTTGAGTTAAGGTTAATCTGATAAACAAAATGGTCCGCTTCCGGTTTCTACGTCAACCTCAATATTTGTGTGCTGCATTCAGCCTGATTAAAGCTAATGGATGATCCCGACCGTACGTTCTTATTGGAATTGCTTAATAATTTTCTTCAGTTGGAGCTCCATTTCTTCAGATTCATCCCTGTTTGGGTTAATAGATCGATAATCTCTCCAAAAATTCGTATCGCCTCATCGTCTACGTTAACCGCACCACTCAACAAGTCATCTACGTACATAACCTCGTTGGTGGTTCGTGCTGCCTCCGGGTACGTTACTTCATTGGAATCGGTTATCAACTGGAGGGTGCAAGTAATCAAATACGCTGACGGAGCCATCCATATGACACGCATTTAACTCGTAAATATTTATTAGATCATCCTCGGCCCCTCACCACAGGATATAAGCAATATATAGCAAATACCGCGCTGTGCTTCCAAAACTTTATTAAGATATGACACAAGGTGTTTTGTATGGCCCGACTCTTAATGTATTATTCAACGATACTTTAGAGGATGTTCAAGCCAACGCATCGAAAACAACTCTTAGCTTGGTTGGTTTGCTAGCTTCTTTAACTATGCTGTAATGCAGGAGGTAGACTGCAAATTCTGACACAGGATTTTTGACTTATGAACCTCGCTTGAATTTTCATTCAATTACCAGGAGCCTAACCTTGACCATTGAGAATGAATCTCCCGACGTTTCATAAGCTTCAACAAATGGCAATTTTTCCAAAGAACGGTTATTGTTGCTTCGAGCATATAATTGGTTAAATAATCTGGTTTACAAATATGATGCTCGGTATTTCCTCGTCTTAGCCATCTGGGAATATTTCTTTGGTTTCCTAGAAACTTGATAGTGTTTTGTCTATACTGACTTTAATCGTGTTTAACATTACTGAAGCCACTTGATTGTTGTTTCCTTCGTCCGTCACAATCCAGCCTAACTTGCTGTTTTGTTCACTTATTTTCTTCTCTGTACATATTTGTCCTTCCACTAACAATAACTAAAAGTGATCAATCGCAATCAACATATCTACCCTTTTGCTATTGCTTGAACTCGGATATGCGCGCATTTCGTTCCTAAATTTCTCTAGCACTTCATGATTCAACGAGAGCGGTGGTCTAATATTGGTGACCGTTGGTGCTATGCACCCGTGAATGGACAGCGTAAATTCTGATGGAAAGTGTTGCTTTAATTGGAATTGCGTACTCCCTCTTACTCCACTCATTGATTACCCAAACCTCTTACTGCCAAAGATGCTTCTGTTCGAGTTTAACCTAATCTTTGGATACAATGTTCTGAGATGGAAGAAGATTATATTGTCCAGTATAATCCTGTATTTTTACCAAGGCATTAGTTAACACTGCCATGGTTGATGATGTTTCGGAGCACCTCACAGCCATTACTAATTTTGATGATGTAGTTCGCGTATCTTTTTTGGGTGATTTGACCTGTACTTGCTTGTTTCCGTCGGTTTTATCTTCGTATCGTTGATTATGCTTGATTGGCCCGTTTGTTGCGATTGGTTCAGCCGGATGAATAAATGAATGGAGCCGACGTTGGCAAATCTAACAACTTTGATCGACACTCTCGTACTGTATGAACGGCATCCAATCAATTGGAGCACTAGTTTGAGGTTCTGGTTACGTCTTTGCACTTTGGAAGCTCCATTCTTCGAAAGAGCTGGCGCTGGTGACATTTTATAGCTATTTGTGTTACTTAGAAGACAGCTAATTGACCCCGTTAGCAACGATTTAAGTTGTGTGATTTAGAACCCGTGGAGACCCTTGGCTACTCTTCGTTGGTTATTTTTTGTGGTTATTTAACCATTTTTATTTAAATAAAAACAATTGGTTCTGAAAGCTTAACATGTCTACTCGTTTCTGAAAGCTTAACATGAAGAGATTCCGTTTTTATTTTAATTCAAAAATTGTTTCGGAATGCTTTACCAGTCCACTTTATGGAAATATAGGCCCACATCTGGTAACATCTCTGAGATTTTGAAAATGGCGATAGGGTAGCAGCAATTTCAACAGGTTTAGACTTTTCCGCAATATTCGAAAATGCAACGCACATGCCCAACCCTTTTGATTTTACTAACAAAAATCGTTTCGGAAAGCTTGACATGCCTGCTTTATGGAAATGTAGGCCAAGACGAGGTAACATTCTAAATTTTGGAACATGGCCACAGTGTAGCAACAATTTAACAGGCATCCTTTTTAACAATTTTCATAAATTTGTCGAACATGCCCAAACCTTTTTTGCCCCATATCTGTTTCTACTGGTTGTTTACACTTTTTTATGTAGGCTGTATGCCTTTCCACTACAGGTACACTTTTCATTAATTTCGACCATATCGATTCTAAACTACAATATTTCAATTCTTCAACCACACCGACGCGATTCGTACTGACCAATCTGTAGTACATATTTCAAACTTGTAGAATATGCACTATCACTCAAAAACATATTCCGAAATTGTGAAAATTTTGGAGCTTTCAGGTAGTACGCATTACGTTTTCCTAATCTAGAAACGTATTTAAAAACGCTTTACCCATATCGATGCGATCCGTATGAGCCAAATTGCAATATTTCTGCATTTTCACTAACACTCAAATAATTTCACAGTCACAGAAAAAAAAATTGTTTTTGGCCTGGAGGTCTGACTATGTATTATATGTGTTTTTGGGGTCGCTGAATCCGAATCCAAGGTCGGTTTAATCCTAACACGTCAGAGTTTGGTCATAACCTCAAAAAACCTAGTAAATAAGGATTTGCAGCACTATTAAATGTATATAACTCTATAACTTGAACAGTTAATTCCTAAAACCTGTAAACCCATAATCTCATTACCCCATAACACCATAACCTCAAAAGATCTAGCAAATGAAGATTTTCAGCACTAAATGCATATAACTGTAGCGAATTCGAACGGTCAAGCCCTAAAACCTATAAACCTATGACCCCATAACCCCATAACCTCATGTCCCCATGACCCTAACCACATAATCCCATAACCACATAACACCATCACCCCATAACCACATAACAATATAACTCCAACTACACAGCCAGACGAAAAATTCGGCCTTGGAGTCTGACTATGTTTACTGTATGTTTTGGGGTCGCTGAATCCGAATCCGAAGTCGGTTTAATCCCACTACGTCAGGGTTTGTACATAACCTCAAAAGACACTTTAAAATCCACTAAAACCGTTAAACCCGATAATCCTAAACGATGTTAAACCTAAGACTCGCTCGCCCATCGAATCTTCGATTAACTCTATAACCCCGACATCAAAATACTAAAACAGTATCGCTCAATCATCCACGGCGTAGATTTCATATAATTAAAGTTACATGCATCATATTCCCTACGTTTCCCGTGTCTACATCCAGGGCACCTCCTCGCGGTGACGGCGGGCAACGAAGCGGGCCCGTTATCCGGCTGAGTCCCTGGATCACGGCTGTTATGCCGTCAAGGCAGGCACACGGAGAAAGTGTGTTAAGATGCAGGGAGTCGGATACCCAGTATCGGCGGCTGGTCAGGGTGGGAAAGCGGGCCCGCAGGTGTCGTCATCAAGCGACTGTAGCTAAACATTGCGGTTGGTGACTTGGCCAATGTAGAGTTTAGGACTACAAGAAAAAAGAGCAAAGTTATTTTGCCAGAACACAATTGTGAATCGGAGCACAATGTGTTCTGTCATGTATGCTCAAAGTTTGAAGTGAGTTCTCTACGAAAATTAATCTATGATGATATTCGAGAGACTTGATGATGCCAAAGAGTGGAGACTTTTCATGGACTCATCAAAGAGGAGTATAAAGGCAGTTTTGCTACACAATACAAACATTTATGCTCCAGTTCCCATTGGCCGCTCCATTGTTATGCAGGAAAAATATGAGAACATGGATATTCTACTGCAAAAAATTGATTACGAGACTCATAGATGGCAATTTTGCGATTATCTTAAGATTATATCGATTTTACTTGGACAACAGTCAGGATTCACAAAATTTCCATGTTATTTATGCTTATGGGACAGTCGTGATTGTGAAAATCATTATGTGGAAAAAAATTGGCCTACCAGAACATCATTCACCCCTGGTTCACGGAATGTCATCCAGAAATTACTAGTTGATCCAAGCAAAATTCTTATCCCTCCCCTTCACATCAAGCTTGGTCTAATGAAGCAATACGTTAAAGCGCTCGATAAATCTGGAGCCTGCTTCAAATATCTAGTTGATAAATGTTCGAAGTTGTCTGAGGCAAAATTGAAAGAAGGGGTTTTCGATGGCCCTCAGATCAGAATGATGTTCCGAGATACTGCCTTCACTAGTACAATGAATCAGAAAGAAAAAAACGCCTGGCAAAGTTTCAAAGCAGTTGCTCAAAATTTCCTTGGCAATAAAAAAAGCCCTCATTACAAACAATTAGTTGAAAAAATGATTTCTTATGATACTTTCAGAAGCTTCAATGTAATATGAATTTGAAACTTCATTTTCTTCATTCCCACCTCGATAAATTTCCCGAGAACCTTGGGGACTGTAGTGAAGAACAGGGAGAACGATTCCACCGAGTTATTAAGGTCCTTGAAACTCGGTATCAGGGACGATGGGATGTAAACATGATGGCTGATTTTTGTTGGACGCTAGAGAGAGAATCGAAGGATGACGATATTCTGTTTTAATTTCATGAAATCTACGCCACGAATAGTTTCGCGGTGGAAGATTAAACGATACTTGATTAAATAAGGTGAGGGCTTATTTGATGTTGCTGGAAGTACCCTACGATTAAAAATTCCGAAATTAGTTCTGGTAACGTATACTTTAAGTGTGTTGTCAAATTTGAAGCGATAATATTAAATTTTCTTTCAGAGCCAGTCATCTCAAAAAATGTGCGTAACTCGTAAAATGTACAAACAAGTTTCTTGGGTGGATCGTAGTAGATAAAAAATCAAATACCAACACCAGCGTTCAAAAGGACTGAAATTTTGAAATACCTCCTACCTGAAACAACAAAATTAAAAAATAAAATCCAAATCAAATATACCAAACATTAAAACTGTTTAAACATTTACCTATCTTTAAAAAAATTTAAACAAGTTTAATTTATCGTACACCCTTCTTTGAATCAAACGTCCATTCGCATTTCTATTGCAATCAATTCGACCCGAAAAAAAAAATTCTATCTAAAAATTCACCCCATAGACGTAAATCTTCAAGGAAGATTTACAATTATTTAGTACCTGGGCTTGGCTGTGTGTATCCTTTGCATAAAAAAAGGTTAAAACGTAAACAGATTCTGTTTGTTAATTTTGCTGTTATCATTTTTATTTATCTCTTTGTGTTTGGTATTATGACAGAGAATTTTTAATCGTAGTCTTCCTCTATTTGTTTGGAATGGTATACACCACTAAAATCCACCCCCCACCAAAAAACATATAAAATGAGCTTTCATTAAAAAATTCAGATTACATTACGTTGAAAGCAAAAGAACATAAATTTGTATATTGTATCCTTAATATACGAACGCTTCAAGGTAGGATCCTCTCAACATTAAAACTAATTTATCATAATTAGGAAAAATTTTTTTTGCTACGACCTAAGTTTTGAGTAACTAACTAACTACTAATTCGTTAGTTACATTTTTTAATTGGAAAAGTTCGCCTGATTATATACAAATATGTATGCACAAAACAATAATTAAATGTATTCCCAATGGATGAGTTCAAATTAGTATTGATTTTACCGTTTTGTTTTTTACTCAATAATAATTCCGTAATCCCCATTTTACCACCCTTTACAGCAAAAAAAAAAATAAAAAAAATATTTTGTTAATCTAACAGACCAAAACTAAATTTTCACATCGACAACAACAACAACAAAACTATGTAAATAAAATGTTTTTTCTCCTCTGTCGCACCCACCCCCATCCATTCTGATTTTTTGTACACTTCTCGAAAGGTAATTTCACAAATATAAAAATCATAAATTAAACACAAAAACAAATTCAAACATGTGGTAAACATTTTAATGAATGAATATTTACAGTAACAACACAAAAAGCTCCCCTCGTTTTACCGTGAACATTTTTAGATAGGTACCTACATTTATAAAATTAACCTCCCCAGCAATTTATTTTGCCCATTTTAATAGAAAACCCACATGATTTATAGTGAAAATTGCGTATACTAATAACCCTTTGGATACGATATAGTAAGGGATATTTTTTTTTTTTTGAGTTTATGACATGATAAGCAAAGTACACCCTCTTTGATGTTTGTGTACAACTTTTGAATATAAATATATTTTCCATTAGCTAAAACTTTATTACAAAGCACGCTTTATAATGTGTATGCATAATTTACACAAAGCTTATCGTGTTTGTGGTTTGATCTTGAAAAATAAAAACCCAAACAATTTCTACAAAATATTTTCTTTAGTTAATGTTTTAAAAAATATTCCCCAAAGAAATTTTTGGTGGTAGTAGTGTAGTATAGTGAAAGCCCATCTAAAAAAAATGAATATTTTCCGTAATATTTTATCCATTTTATGTTTGGATGCAGGATTCAGAAGCTTAATGTTTGTATGTATGTATGTATGTTTGTTAGACTGTTAGAGTATATAATGTAAAATGTACATAGAAAATTCAGCTTAAGGGAATTATGTTTATTCCAATTGTACTTTTCTGCATTTAAGTCTAAAGAAAAATTTTGTAAAAAGCTTTTTTTTCCTCTACACAGTTGGATGGCACATTATGTTATAACATTAAAATATTTCATGCATAAATTTAATTGGAAATGTAGACATCACTTTTAATATTCCGTAAAAAGCTTTATAAACAAATTATTATTTTTGTTTAGTTGCTGAAGCGCACTTTATTTAATAAAACCGAAACACTTAGTTAAAATCCCTAAAATATTAAAAAAAACAATTTACACAAATCAAATATTTCGAAGAGCTTTTAAAAAAATTTAGCCACAGGGTTGACAAATAAATCGAGTAACATTTTAACCATCCAAATTTCGAGAAATTTCGTTAAACTTGTGAAATTTTTTGTTGAATTTTTCTTAAGGTTGTTTAATATAAAAGAGGATTAATCAATTCTGATAATTTCTAAACATAATTCTTTTCTAATCCTCGAATATGATTATATAAAAATTTGAGGGATCCATAATCCATGAAAAATTTTGAAATATTTAAAAAATCGGAAAAATGTTCAAAATTTTCTTCGTTGAATTTCGTTGAAGATTCATTGAATTTTCTTCAATCCGCAAGAATTTTTGTAGATTATGTAACTCATTTTATACTGGACGTATTTGCTAAATCCTATAATATAATTGAAAATATGTATTTTAAATTGGTTGTGAATTTACAAATTTGATAAAATTTCAAATTTCCTGAAATATTCTGAAATCCTCAAAAAATTTTAGATTCGTAGGCTAATCAAATTTCTACGATAAAACCCACTAAAATCCAAAACCTTGTAAATTTCAAAGAAAATTTAAAAATTCATATTCTGAAATTAGAGAAATTTTTAAAATTTGTGAATTTAGGAAAACAATTTGTGGATTTAGGAAATTCTGTAAAATTTTTTAAAATACAACATTACAGATTTCTTCTGTAAAATTGAATAACAATGGATGTTTCCGATCAACAACTTTTTAGAAATTTTAGAAATTTCCAGTTTGTTGGAAAATAATCTGATTATTTTAGTTTTATTGTCTTAATTTTCATAATTTTGAATAATTTTCATAAACATAGTAAAATCTCGTATAATTTACATAAATATTGAATTTCAATTTGGATCAATGTACCTCAATTCAAGCAATCGATAACCCTAGTTGAATAAATTCTATAATAAAATTGAAAATATTTTCATAATTTTGCAAACTCCAAAACAATCTGAAAATTTTTGAAAATTGGTTACACATGCTTCAAAACTCTATTAAAATTGTCTAAAGTATCCTATGGCTCAATTTCTTATTTATAATGAATCTTCTGCAACTAACGAATGTCGTAAAGATTTTAATGTCAATGAAATTTCTAAATTTTCTAGAAAGAGCAGATCGATCATTTTCATGAAACATCTGCTATATCTAACTTATTGCTTCTTCTAAATTTTCATAAACCATAAATTTTAAAGATTTTGAAAATTTAGTTACGGAATGGTGATGGGTGGCTCTCCGATGCTAAAGTGACCGGGAGTGAGAGTGGTGTAGTCCTCGGGATCATCCGACAAGGGGCACTATGGCCTCGAATTTAGGCAAGCTTTTATCTGGCACAGAAGTGTCGTCATCTCTTCGAAAGTGAGTAATGTATTGCCGATGATTCTTCGAAGATGTTGTTTGATTGACTTCACTCCTGCCTCCCATAAGCCTCCGAAGTGTGGTGGAGCTGCCGGGTTGAAGCACCAATTCGTTTGTCTTGAGCCAGCATTGTGGCGACTTCAGGGTTCATATTCCCTGTGCTGCGGTGATGAAGCGACGTTAGTTGACGATTGGATCTAATGAAGTTGGTGCCACGGTTGCTGTACAACGCTTGAACCTTGCCTGTTCGAGCGGTGAATCGTCTAAATGAAGCGATGAACGCATCTGCGGTGAGATCTGCTACCATCTTCAGATGAAGCGTCTTTGTTGATAGGCATACGAATAGACACACGTACCCCTTCGTTGATTTTACGCGGCGGCCTTTGTTTTGTTTGATCGAGAACGGCCCGGCGTAATCCACTCCACTGTGTAGAAAAGCTCTCGATGGGGTAACGCGTGGTATTGTAAGATTGGCCATTAGTTGCTGACCGATGGTTGATTGGCATCTTTCAGCGACTGATTTTGGTACTGCCTCGTCCCACGATAATCCGAGTACTCGTAACTCTTGAAAAATAATTTTTGCAATGATAACACTAGCCGAGTGGGTCGAAGATCCTTGAAGCCTCTGCAGAGGATGATTCATATGGTTGTTACTGGCAATTCTGGAAAGTCTTCGATTTTAAATGCAAAATAATCTCCCGATGGAGCCCAATGTAACTCCAGTGCCTTGACCTCTTCTTTCCTTTTCAAGTCCGGCAATGGCCGATGTTCGTGATATTCTGATGACACTGGATCGAGTAGAGTTTGGCAATTTGACGACCATTTTCGAAGCTCAAAGCCGCCACGTTTGAGTATGCTACCATCTGTTGCTGGACTCGTTTTGGAAGCAATTCCTTGACTTCGTTCGTGCTCTTTATCAAGTCATCTACATAGAAGTCGGCAAGAGCGACCTTCATAGCGATGGGAAATGCCAACTGATGGAGCGTGCGTATTGTCATATACGGAGCACAGTTGGAACCGTAGGTTACTGTGCGCAGACTTTAATCTTGAATTGGGTCCTCAGGCGTTGTTCTCCAAACTATCCGTTGATAATTTTGGTGCTCAGGGGCCACCAGAATCTGTCGATACATCTGTCGGATATCTGCGATGAACACGAATTTGTGTTGTCGAAATCGAATGAGAATCGTGAATAGATTCTGTTGAAGCTTGGGACCGATACGAAGGGTTTGATTAAGCGAAACTCCGGAAGTCGTCTTGTGTGAGGCGTCGAAGACCACACGTAATTTTGGCTTTGAGCTAGACCCCTGCATCACACCATGGTGTGGGACGTAGCACGTTTGATTTGTAATTTTTTCATCGTCGGCTGGCACTACTTCCATGTGATGCTGCTCGAGATAGGCTTGCATGAAATCTCGGTATTCGATGCGTAACTGCGGATTCTTCGAGAATCGGCGTTCTATATGCTTCAGTTTCTCGATTGCACCTTCACGAGATGTTCCAAGTGGCAATGGCTGATCAACGAATGGGAGTTGCACGATATATATTCCTTCCTTGTTTCTAGAGTGTGTTGATTGAAAGTGCGTTTCGCATTGAATTTCATCTTCCGTGAGTTCTCGGGCTGCTGGTACATTTTTAATCTCCCAAAATGACTTCAAAATGTTGTCAACATTGGTATAATTCTCGATGATTGACTTAACACGCACTCCCAAACAAGATGTGTCCCAGTTTGGTTTCTTGTGCGAATGGCGAACCGTTGAAAGATTTTATGCATCCACCCATATGAAGCATTCCAAGGACATCTGCCCCAAGCAGCACGTCGATTTTGTGAGGACGATCGAAATGAGGATCGCCCAATGGTAGCTCGTCTAGATGTTTCCACTGTTACGATTCGATGTATTGCGATGGCAAGATGTCAGTTATCTTTTGACGACTACTGCTGTGATGGAAATCGAGAATTTCAAATCAACACGTGATTTAAGAACAAATTCGACGATCGATTGTGATTTGGACTCTTTTTTGCCATTCTATGGAATACATCCAGGATCGAGTATCTTCGAAAATGTTATATTTGGTTATGAGTTTTATGAGTTTCTGTTTGAAAACTCTGGCGGTAAGATCATGCCGATGGGACGATGATTGCCCAATTAGAATTAAATCTATAATTTCCATCCATGATCATTTTTCCAATATCACAGCCACGTTGCCATCGTTTGCAACTGCATCGCGTAAGTGAATGTAATCTTCAGAGCGAAGTTTCTTTTGATTCAAACGATTGTAAAGGAGTCGCCACTTTCTATTTTAGCATACATATCAACTTGAATTGATGGAAAAGTTGACGGCACATCAAGATGTGGTTTGATTGTTTGGCTCTAATCATGATACTAAGGAAACTTTTTTTATTGTTGCAGCGCCTGTGACTGGATTAGATTGCATTACTTTAAAATGATATCCGTCTTCTCCTTGCCAAAACATTATTGGGTATTAAAGAGCATCATACGATTTGTGCGTTTCGGTGACACGTTGTAAACAATCATTCCGTTTGTGGATAATAATCATATCCCTTCGATCAATATCCGTTCCAATCATCACTATTGCAACTTCATTGATTGTTGGAGCATTAAAACGGCTTTCATTTTCACCGGGTGGTGTTTTGTCTGGTCTGATGACAACTCTGTGATCAACCGATGGCATTTGGTTCAATGCGGTTTTGAATAAATTCACCAGATGATTACGATCGTGGAATAAATTCTATAATCCAAAAATGATTTCACGGTTGGTTTCAGAACTAATACCATAACGTTGATTAGTTTTCATCTCCTCATTGTGCAGGAAGTAAATTTGTAAAAACTTGGAGTCTTTGTTAGGAAATGGAAGAAGTGAACCGATTTTATGGTAAATGTGTCCTTGTACTTTAAATGTGGGCATATAACCTCTATCGCTATCAACATGTGTTGCTCCAACAGATGTCATTTGAATTTTGAAAGTTTGAGTTGTACTTTCTAATGTTTCGTAGAGCATTTCTAATGTTTTGTTCAGCATTTATAATTTAAGATTCGTTGAATTTTTTTAAATCTGGATGACACTGAAAGAATTATTTTTGTTAAAGTATTTGCTAAAAATTATAAAATTGTTGAAAACATTTTAAGTTGGCTGTGACTTTGGAAATTTTATAGAATTTCAAATTTCCTTAATCATTTTGAAGTTTTGTTGAAAAGTTTATTAAAATCAAGAAATCTTAGTCTGGAAATAAATTCTTTATAATTTATACCTTATAGTTTTACATTTTTATTTCATCTGTTTGTTCGGTTTAAATTTTAATTTCACGTAGATTTAAAAACTTGAAATTGGTTGAATTTATACTGTTCTAAAATTAAAAATTTCCCTAAATTTCGAAGTACGTAATTATAAATTAACATTAAAAATATTCAACAATCCAATCTTTCAAGTATTTTTTCGAATATTCATGAAATTTCACTAAATTTTTAAAATTGGAGGGATTTATTAAAATAATGTTAAAAAATCAAAGGTTGTTAAAAAATTTCAAAATTGATGCAAAAAATAAAAATTTTTAAAATTCGTGAAATTTTGATTTAATTTTAGTATTTTTTTAAAGTTCCAAATTTCCTAAAATTTATAAAATCGTCTAAATTTTAGAAATGAAAAGAATAAAGTATTAACATCCTACAACTTTTATTAGAGTTAACGTGATTCTAATTACAACGGTCAAAACATTACAAATTTTTTGTTTTATAGACTAGAAATTTTTAATCGAACAGAGCTTTAAGATTTAAAAATCATTGAACTTTTTGAATTTGTATGAGTTTGATAAAGTTCTTTATATTTTCTAAATTTTATCTATATTTTAACACAACGATTGTTTTTATTATGAGGTGCTCTTCAGAAATCTTGTACTTTTAAAAATTACTTGAATTTTCTTAAATTTCGGCCATATTGAAAGAATTGTTGTTGATAAAGTAACTCGAGGTATTTCCTAAAGAAATTAGCTTAATCCTATAAAACGGTTAAAAATTGATTCTAAGCATTTTGAATAGTGAAAAATTTCTAGTTCGTAATGTTCAGCATTAAATTAGTTCTAGAAATTTAACTTGAATTAAAGAATTTTCTAAACTTTGATATGCCTACTATTAAAATTACAAAATTGTATAAATTTCGAAGAAAATTTAAAAATTGAAATTATACAATAAAAGAATTGGGAAATTTTTAAAATTCGTGAAAATTTGGATAATTTGACAAGATATAATACGATACATTTAAAAACAATACACATTATATAATATTTAAAGTTTCTAATAAAATTCTTAAAATAAAGGAGTTAGTAGAATTAGTAGTTGGTAAATCCCATCCAATAAGAGTCTGTTCAAAAAAAAATATTCTAATTGTGTCAGTTTCGTTTTGAAATTTTCAATAATTTTCATAAATATTTTTTTAACGTTAAAATATCTCATAACACTTGATTGCATCTAACAAAATTCAACAAACATTTTTAAATTTAGCTCAACATTTCAAGTTGGATTTATATTCCACAATTCAAGAAATCGATAAAGTTAGTTGAATAAATTCTATAAAAAAAATTCAAAATATTTTGATTCTTTCAAAATTTTGCGAATTTCAAAAAAATCTGAAAATTTTGGAAATGTTGAAAATTTGTAAATTGCCTGAGGATCTTTCATAACTAATATAAAATTGTATAAAATTTCATTTGACTGGATTTATTGTTCATTACAAATCTTTTAAAACTAAAGAATTTCCTAAAGATGTCTTAGAAAAATTTCTAAATTTCCTGGAAAAAGAAGAGGAGATCTCGTGTTTTGGTCTTAATAATTTATGTCTCTGTTAGAATAATTTGGAAATTTTACAAAATTTTTAAATGTATGGCTTTCGAAAATTGTCTAATTCGCTGTTCGCCAAAGAAAAAATAAAATTCGTAAAATTGTTAGATTCGTGAGAATTTTGGTTTAATTTCCAAATTAGTGTGTTACAAATTTTAAAAATGGAAACATAACGGTTCCCTCAAATTTTAATCAATTTTCTAAACTTATTACAAAAACTTTAAAAAAGCTTTAAGATTAAAATAACATTGAATTTATAAAGTTTGAATAAATTTCATACAAAGATATACTGATATTAGCAAAAACTAGTTTAAGCCATCTAATTTCGGAAGTGTTTAAAGTTACTGTGATTTTGGGCGTGTTGTATAAGCAAAAAGGTCGATGGTTCGATGCTTGTCGTAGCCAATGTTTTTATTACAGTTATTTATTATGGACATCGAAACATGTTTGTACACCGACGTACGTACAAATTCATTGATTCCCAGATCTATTGGTTGAATAATGGAGATGGTATTTGGCGGCAAAAAAAGTATTTTGACATTGGGATGATTCAATTTTTTTGAATGTTCTGGCGCATTTTCCAAAATTAGCAACACCTTAAAATTCAGATTTTTTCATCCATATAACTTTCTACCTGTAGCACAAAACAATTTGAAAACCAATCCATAAACAAACTAGCAGTAACCCACACATTTTGGTTTACCCGCCAAAATGCGGTTAAGTTTGCTTTATTGATGTTTTTCATTGCTCGACGATTTAGCGATCGATAAATGACTATGGGTTTTATCAGAATATCTGCGGATGCATAAAAACAAAGTTAGATATCGTTTTGGGCTTTAATATAGATCCGGTTTTGCATCTTTTTCCATTGTACGCCGGTCTCATCCGCCTTTAACACCTGATCGGCTGTATAACCAACAGAATTCCTACATTTTATGTCCTTTCTCGAATATTCCTGAAATTTCACTAAATTTTTAAAATTCGAGGAATTTGTAAAATTATGTTATAAAATCGATTGCAGCTACAAATTTTCAAAATTGTTTAAAATTTTTAAAATTGTGCCGTGCAAATGGTGTAATCCCATTTTTCATCGTTTTCTGCGGCTTATATAACGTTAATGTTACTTTTATTTTAAAAATTTTTATTATTATTATTTATAACTATTTATTTACATACAGTCGTTGTCAAAATTATTTGTGTCACGCAAAAATTGTACGTATTTCGAAAAAGTTATAACTTGGGCTAAAGACCTTATAAAATAACTAAATTTTTTGTTTGTATATTTATTGTTAATTATTGATATTTCATTTAGTAAAAAAAAAAAATTAAAAATCTTTATAATTCATTAAAATAAAATTAAAAAACAAATGGACAACACTTTTGTGCCTCATATTTAAGGGACAAAATTATTTGTGCAGTATGAAAAAAATCAAAATAAAATAGTAAATCAATTAAATTTAAGATTATTTTTGGGTAATTACATAATGATAAAGTCACTAATGTTGTGTATGAAAATGGTCGGTTTTTGTTTAGTCTCTATATGATTGCGCATCTGGTTCAACAATTTGTTCTTAACATTACGTAGAATCTTATACCCCTCGGTTTTCTTGGCACCCTGCTACAAATTTTTGGTCTTGTTAGATCATGAATATCTTCCACTTTATCTTAATACCTGCATGCGTAAATCGAAACCCTACACTGGCCGAGTCAAATAATTATGTTCAAGATGTTTGTATAATTTCGTGGTAATGACTCTTCTTAAGTAAGGGGGCAAAACTATGCTGAAAGAAATATTGAGGACCGACTGGCTTATTATCAACCAGGGATGTTGCCTCATAAATTAAACCGAAATTGAACATTCTCCTTGAATACTTCTGTTTATAGAGGCGTCTAACCTTTTATGTGTTGCCCAATGGAATCTATCCGAGGCAGTATCCACACTAATTAATGCTCGGTGTTTATGTAATAATAAAAATGTTTCCGATATTATCAAATTAAGACCAAAACGCACTAATTTGGGTATAAACCAGTTCTCCATATTGCAATGGGCTTATCTTATGGAGTCGTCCACGTTTTGTTTCTTGACGGTAGATCATATTCCGTTTGTGTGTAAGCCCTATAAACTACAACTGTTCAAGGCCATAGTTCAATTTCCGTTTATTGAATTAGGTAACATTCCTAGTTGACGATAAATTAGTTGGTCCTTAATTTGCTCTTCAGCGCAATGATGCTACCATACATAAGAAGCATCATTACCACGAAATTATACAAAAATCTTCAACATAATTATTTGACTCGGCCAGTGAAGGGTTTCGATTTACGCCTGCAGGTATTTAAGTTAAAGTGGAAGATATTCATGATCTAACAAGACCAAAAATTTGTAACAGGGTGCCAAGAAAACCGAGGGGTATAAGATTCTACGTAATGTTAAGAACAAATTGTTGAACCAGATGCGCAATCATATAGAGACTAAACAAAAACCGACCATTTTCATACACAACATTAGTGACTTTATCTTTATGTAATTACCCAAAAATAATCTTA
This sequence comes from Tipula helvola, assembly GCA_963556165.1. Lineage (NCBI taxonomy): Eukaryota > Metazoa > Arthropoda > Insecta > Diptera > Tipulidae > Tipula > Tipula helvola. The sequence goes on along the minus strand of OY744482.1, from coordinate 36,701,230 downwards.
AATTTAATTGATTTACTATTTTATTTTGATTTTTTTCATACTGCACAAATAATTTTGTCCCTTAAATATGAGGCACAAAAGTGTTGTCCATTTGTTTTTTAATTTTATTTTAATGAATTATAAAGATTTTTAATTTTTTTTTTTTACTAAATGAAATATCAATAATTAACAATAAATATACAAACAAAAAATTTAGTTATTTTATAAGGTCTTTAGCCCAAGTTATAACTTTTTCGAAATACGTACAATTTTTGCGTGACACAAATAATTTTGACAACGACTGTACATTAAATAAACAAATTAAAAAACACAATTAAAATTTTTAAGTAGACATTCTTATTGTGATATATTTAAATTTAATAATTATAAATTATAATTATTTAGTTTTCGCTACCGGTTTAGAGAGTAGAAGTTTAAAACCTGATGAAGGATGCAATATCCGAAACCGGTAGCGAAAACTAAATAATTACAATTTATAATTATTAAATTTAAATATATCACAATAAGAATGTCTATTTAAAAATTTTAATTGTGTTTTTTAATTTGTTTATTTAATGTATGTAAATAAATAGTTATAAATAATAATAATAAAATTTTTTAAAATAAAAGTAATAATTTTTAAAATTCGTGAAATATTTGTGATTTAATTTTTAAATTTGCAAAATATTCTTACAGCTTTTATAATGGTTAAACAGTTTCTCTAATTCCTACAATCAAATTTGAAAAAAAAAATTTAAACTTAAAAAAAATTACAAACTTTTTGTTTTAAAAATTTGAATTTTTAAAGCATCGCTAATGCTTACAAAGAAGGTTTAAAATGTTTAATTATTTAAAAATTCCATCCCAAGATAGTAAATCTGAAAGAGAGTCGATAAGTTATTGGCTGTTTGTTTGGCTTAGATTTTAATTTCACATTTCACTAAATGTTTAAAATTAGGGTCTGCTCGAATACTGTAGTAATTATTCTCCTTGTTGTTTTTGATATTTTAATGATAAAACATGCTCCTTCTTTTTTTCCGCTACCCGAAATATATTTTTGTTTGACGTTTATTTTGTAAGTGTTAACTAATAATTTAGTTTTTTTTAAAGTACACTTTTGTAATAAATCTAGTATGTATAATGTTGGGCCAATCTTATGTAACATTAATTGCCATGACGAGCAAAATCGCTGGATTGACACATGACATTGGGCTAATACATAATATGTTGGCTAGACTGTAGTAGTGCTACTAATAGTTAAAGAATGCGAAAGGCCAGAACAATTGTCCCCAAACGACTTATTAAATAAAATACATTTAATTAGTTTGGATTTTTATTATCTATGTATGTAATATTAATTAATTTAAATTAAATTTTTTAAAATCTAAATTATATAATTTTATGTTTAAATTCAAACAAACGTTAATTCTTTCCTTACCGTTAAATTCTACTATGGTGTGTAAAACTGTCGTAAGTTAGATGAGTGCATTTTATGTTGCATTGAATCTCAAAAACTACAACGAGAAAATTATTACCACAGTCTCCAAGCTAGCCCGGAGAAGAATTTGTTAAAATAATGTTAAAAAATCAGAGGTTTTTAAAAATTTTCAAAATCACTAAAAATAAAATAATTTTTTTAAAATTCGTGAAATTTAAATTTAATTTCTAAAATTAATATTTATTTAAAATTTCGAAATATTTTAAAATTCGTAAAATCGACCAAATTTTACAAATGAAAAGAAGAAAACATCAAAATCCTACAATTTGCCTATGGGTCAAAGTCTTAATAATTGCAATGGTACAAATTTTAATTAATTATTTAAACTTCAACAAAAATTTCAAAATTGTTGGTTTATAAACTCCAATTTTGTAGTTTAACAGAGCTAATGACTTACTTTTTAGGATTACACAAATCATTGAATATTTAAAATTTACAAGATTTTCCGTAAAGTTGATTTTCGAATTTTTTCGATATCGAATAAAATCGATAAGTCGCGTGTTTACCGTAACAGAAAGGTTTTGACATTGATTTTGTTTTATTTCGGTTTTGTATGTAACTTATAGCGTGTGATTAATAAAATTAATTAAAAATAGTAATTACCTAAAACAAAAAAAAGATTCTCATTGATTTGTGTGGAACATTTGTACATTTCATGAAATATTGAAGATGGACAGTATCGGTTTTTTGTTCATTCAAGTGATGAGGATTCTATAATCGACATGAGTTTGTAACAGTCACAGACTCAAGTTTTATTAAACAGAGAATATCACTGTTGCAGACTTCCCCTCAGTGGTTCCAGAGCAGCTTTTTCAGCCGGCTAGCGTGCAGTGGCTGGGAAGGTTCTTTGCTGGACCAAGAGGAAGCTAGTAATTGCTGCTTCTACAGGGTTACGCTTAACTGAGGATCAGATGAGACCATGAACATGTTGCTTACGGACTTACAACAAACTACTTAGCCAGACATACTGTGTATCTGCCAACCGAAATTAAAACCAAATATTTTTGAGAACAATATGATTAAATATAAAAAAAAATAAATTATTTCCCCAAAATGACGGTAGCGGATGTTACTTAAATAACATTCCCAAAATTAGCGGTTAGAGAAAAATTGTAGTATAAAAAAAATATGTACAATAAAAAAGAAAAATGAAATATAAAGAATCAAATATAGAAAAATGAAAACAAAAAAAAATTCAATATGAGAAAACGAAATTATAAAGATAATGAGGAAAAATTATAAAAAAAATAACATAATTGTAATTGGTATACTTGCATAAGATGCTTAATTAACACCCTGATATACAGCAATCAAAAATTGTTGTTTATAGAAACGCACCAATCTTCCGCTTAACTGTCCTGGTAATTATCGTATCCGTTATGTATTCCAAAGATACCATGTCCCAGCGTCCTTCGATGCAATCCGTATTAACCTAGTTGATAAATATTGGATGAAGATAATTCAGCTTGTAACTCAGTGCATAAAAGTCACCCAAAACATAAAGAGATAATTATCCGGTCAGTATCCAGTGATAATAATGGATAGGAAGTTAATAATTAAGGGGACGTACCACCTTCAAAATTGAAAAACAAAAAGTTTTTCAAAGATTTTTTTTTAATGGAATAAAAAGAGATATCTTAATGAAATTTTCCAATGACATTTTTGAATACTGAAAGTATAAAAAAAAAATTTTTTTAGATTTTTTTTAGCCCACTGTCGTCCGCTATAACGGTTTTCCAAAAACACTGAAAATTCGCGGCGTGCATCATAACTGCTCTCAGAAACGTCAAAAAAAAAAAAAAACGGGGTTTTATTCAGCATTAAATCGCCCTTGGAATGAACTAAAAAAAAAAAATTGGTTGAAAAATAAAAAAATGGCGGGATTTTTTCGAAAATGCAGCTTTTTTGTCCCCCCCCCCCCCCCCCCTCAATTAGTTGTAACTCAAAAAATTGAAAGCCGATTATACCTTCCGTAGTTCATTCTGAGCAGAAATATATGTAGATCAACGTGTTAAAATTTTAGAACGATTGGATAAGTAGTTTTTTCTCAATCTTGCACGCCAACTTGAAAAACGTCATTTCGAGATAATCGCGTTTCAAGTTAAATTTTTTTTTTTTTGTAATAAACCTTACCAAAATTTAATCTGCGATGCCTGCACCGTACAATATACCTTCCTCTCAAAAATTTCCCCTCTACATTTACAGCTGTTATGTGAGAGAATAACGTATTATATTATATATATGCATGTATATATAAGCAGGTGTTACTAAGAGAAAGTCGGTGTAGCGATAAAAACGTAAAAAATACGACTTTGGCGCCCTTCGCAATAAATAAAATAAAAATATAAATAAATTTTGTTTTTGAGATTTTCATGTTAAAATCATGTTCTTAAACGTTCATTCTAACATATTCTATCATAAAAAAAATTTCGATTTTTTGAAAATTTGAAGGTGGTACGTCCCCTTAAGGTTTTGTTACGTACCTTGTAACTTGGTGCCTATACGTTAGCACCAAGTTGTCCCAATTATAGCAGCACACAAAAAAAATGTTGATAATCACTGTTCAAATATCACGCTCGTACCACAAAATTTGACTTGTATGAAATATTTGAGTATTGACAATATGTACTGCACTTATTAACTACCAGTACAAACAAATTTTAATTCATTGGTATTTTATTAGCATTACCATTCAAGAATTGTTCACAAGAAAAAAAATGATCACACCTCAGTTCACCGCAACGCAATGTTTCAACAAAAAAAACTGCTAACGGTCACACAATGAATCAAATCACAAAATTAATTAACTAAATCACAAATTAATTTATTTATTAAGTTTTTTTTTTCTTGGATATTTTAGGATTTAAACACTTGATCATACAATTTAATTACATGCCAATAATGTAGTTTTTTTTTCCATTGTTCAAAATTCCATGTAACAATTATAATTAGGTTCTTAAAAATTATCAGTTTTATTTTGTTTATAAGAGAAAGAAAATTGTCCCATCACGAAACCAAATCATGTCATTAAAAAAACATGGAATTCCGTTAAATAAATTTTTTATTGATGCACATGTTTCTATTTAGCACTAATAACTATAAATCTTAGTTTATTTTCACAATATTTTAATTTAGAATAATATTAAATCTTCAAAATTTCAACCAAACAAAATTTTAATTTTAACAAATAAACTCAAAATATATTTTTTTTAATCACAATTTTTCTCAGCTTGTTCTATCTATCAATTCCAAAAAGCCAATCCCATATCATTCCGCTATCTCTACCATTACACCTCCCATTCCCCTTCAATCAAAGAGATCCCAATCATCGCGCGTGGTGAATAAAAATAATCAAAACTTCCGGTTTACCGGTTACAAGTTTTTAAACCATACTTTTTTCCAACCAATTACTGTTTTTATTGGATTGCCTTCATCATTTAATTTTTTTGTCAAACCTTCCCATAATTTGTTGCAAGTCTCTTTAAATAGAGGGGCATTCATATAATTGTTTGCTATCCCCTCATTTATCTCCATGAAGGAAACCAGCAATAAACAAAGTTGCATTAAATAAAATTTAGTAATTGTATTATGTATATGTTTCTTAACCAATTTTAACATAAATAATTTAGAATAAAACTTACATCGAAATTTTTATTATAACGTCAATATCGAATTTCTGTGTTTCATAAAAACTCAATAAATTGTTTGAAAAAATTTTGAACACCTACTTATTATTTTTAAAAATAATTCAAAATATAGTTTTTACAGAAAAACTAATAATTATTAACACAGTTAGATAAATGCGATCAGTCATATATAAAATTCGTTAACTAAATAGTAGTAGAATTTTGTCGGTACATTCGTAAAAATTCGCTACCAGTTTTTCCTTTTAGTTTCATAATAGGGCGAATTTTTTTGATATCGAAAAAAATCGAATTCGAAAATTTTCATAATAGGCCCCCAGAAAAAGTATTGTTATTTAAAGGGGTACTAAGTTCCGATCAATATTCCAAAATTCAATAAATGTAACTTTATTAAAATTTTCTAAAATTTCTCAAAATATTTGTTGAATTTGAGAATATTTAGAAATTGCCTAACTTTCCTTAATTCAATTCTAGCATTTTATAAAACTGAATAGCAACATCGATGGGGATTTATCAAAACTCAAGGCTTAAAACCTCAACGAGTCTTCCAAAATATTATATTTTCAAGATTTGTTTAAATTTCAAGCACACTTAATATTTATTTTTCAAGGTTATTAAATTTTGGAAATTGTTGGAAATCTTCACAAATATTTTTTTAAAACTGAGAATTTTTGAAAACAAAAGTTTCTAAATTTAACTGATTGTTTCAATTTAACCTTAAAAAATTAAATTTATTTAGTTGAAATTAATTCATTCCATTTTCATTAAAATTAGGAATTCGAAAATTTGAAATATTTTAAATCTGAGGAAATTTTGCAAATTACCAACAAATAAAAATTTTGTGACCTAATTTAAAAATTTTACAAAATTGTATATAAGCATTAGCAAAATTTAGCATTCTTCCAAATTCCATTAAATGTCTTTTTCCATTAAATTCCATTTAATTTCCCTAATTTTTGAAAAAAATCTGCTAGAATTCGAAACCCAGTATAGTTAAATTTGTTTCAAATTTTTTTTTGTATTCTCAAAATTTCTAACTTTACTGGAAATAACAAAACGATCAAAATAAGTATCTCTTCTTACTCTACATTATTTACCTTTCTTCATAAACTTTCTAGAATTCCTTCCTGCCGGCTTTCGAATATTCTCTCAATTTTAAAAACAAATTAATTTTCAAAATTAATATTTTATATAATTTTGTTATCCAAATGAAAACTATGTACATATTTATTAAATTTTACGAAATTTCTTAAAATTCGTAAAATTTTTAAAATTTAAAAAATGAAAATATTTCGAAATTTAATAAACCTCCTACAATTTTATAAAAAGTCTTCTAAATCTTAAGAGAATTTTATTAATTTTCTAAATTTCAAAAAAATTAGAAAATTTATATTAAAAATGTACAGTGTTTTAGGTTTCAAATTAAAAAGCAATCATTTTTAAAATTTGATTTGAATTTCGCAAATTTTTCAAAATTTCTTTTGTTTTTCAAGAAATCTTTAGTAAAGAACCAAAATTTCATAATTATTAGTGACATTTAAGATTTAAAAATTCGTTTATTGAATTTTGTAACTTTTTTTCGACATTCTACACAAAAGATGAAATTTATACAAAAAACATTAAATCTTTAAAAAAAAATTTTAAATGTAATACAATTTATTGAATGAGACCACTTGTTTATCTTCAATTCCAGAACAATGTAGTTTCAAAATTCTTCCTTCCTCTTAATTCCAAATTTTTAAAATGTTTTAACATAATTTAACAAATTTTATAAAAGTCTGTCAGTTTGGGATTTGGGTTTATAAAGCCTGACTGAAAAATTGTTCGTAAACTCTTGATAATTTCACTGTTCGTAAAAAATAATTACTGTGTATGGTACTGTTATTTGAAGTCTGAAGAAGGTTTTTCGTAAATATGAGTTACAATTAAAATAACTTCTTGAAATTACTTTCAACGATTCATTTAAACTTTCCGGTTGTTTTGAAATTTAAAAAATTTTGGAAACTAAGAAGAAATATCTTATGCCTAATCTAAAAAAAAACCTCTAATTTTAAATTAAATCAAAATAAAGACACGAAATTTTTCTAATCTTCAAAACTCGAGAATTTTTTGTTTTTCCAAATCGACTGAATATTAAAATTTTTTATTAAAATATTTTCCTCCCACTATTTATCCTACTATAATGATTCTATAAAATTTTAGGTAACGTCGATGTGTAAAGGTGCAAACTTATTAGAAGTAAACATTTGAATATTTTAAACCATATGAAAGTTTCAAATTCAGAAATATTCCAAATCAAAATTCTAAATTCAGAAGATCTTCAGAAAGTTGAGAGGCATATCTTTAAAAAAAAAATCAAAGCTTTTTCTCGGAGCCTCAATGAGAACTTTTCAAGTAGCTGGTTTATTTGACCAATCAAATTACATTTTGCTTCCTTCTTTTTTTGTTCATATTTCAAACAGCCACATATTTTCAGGTAAACAGTCATTATATTGTCATCCCCATCTCCTATATTCTCATTCACGTTTTCTTGACATACAAAAAAAAAAACGAAAACCATTTCTTTCAAATCTACAATTAATTTAAATTTCTAAACAAGTAAAAGTCCATTTTATTTTTTATATTTGCCTTTCTAAAGTTTGGTTGTATAAAAACGAAGACAGCGCAAAGTTTAGCAAAAAAAAAAAAAGCAACAGAAAATCGATAAAAAGGAAATATACATAATCCTCGAGGGGACATACCGATATCTTTAGTTTTGTGTTTAGAAATAAGACAACACCAGTGTATATGTATACATATACCTCTGTATATACAAGGTAGCCATATGCACGCGAATTTAATTCATACTGTGACGAAAGCATGTTTTCCGTTTTTTTTATGTTATGTTGTATGATCCCAAACATAATAAAAATTTAATGCACTTTAGTTGCTTGTATACACGTACAAACACACACACACACACAGAAACATGCAAGAAACTATTGCGAGCAGTTATTATGATGATTTTTAAGCTTTTAAAAGTCAAACATATTCACATACATAATAATAAAATAAAAATATAAAATTTATGTATTGGCTGAAAGATTTAAAATTATGTATATTGAACAATAAAAGCAAACGTAAATTTTATTACTCAACATATCTCCAGAGGGGGCACACATATTGTGTTTTATGTAAAATATGATGTAAGCGCTAATTAGCTATTAAGCAGATTTGGCGTACATTAAATAAGCGTTTGAAATAATTTATAATTTAATTGGCATCAAACTGGGATTTGTGAAGAATTACCTAATTTTGTAATAAAATTTGATCTTTACTAGTTACGTAAATGAGCTTTCAAGTTATAAAACTATATTCTTATTTCTCAACCACATATTCATTACCAAAATTAATTAAAAAGTATAATTTTACTGTCTAAAAATAACGGATAATAAATCGAAAATAAAATAGAAAATTAATACATTTACCCTTTTCGGGACTGATTATGTAATCTATAACATACAAACATACGGACGTATACGAAAGAATAATGATGACATTTTAGTCCATTGAAGGATTATATCAATGAAAATTAAAAATATTATTTTGCTTTACTTGTATGCTTGGGTTTGATAATAATAATTTTCCTAAAGCAAAAAACCCACTATTGTCTCGTACTCAACAAAAATCTTTTCTTGTTGAGGTGATGGGGTAGGCGGATGTATAGGTAACTAATAAACTTATTTTGACTTTAATTTTAGTTTGGTTTATTTTGCTCTGCTTTACAAAAGGGGTATTATCGATTATGAAGTTAATAAGGGATTTAGTTTGGGTATAAAAATACCGTTATAAAATATTTCTTTTATGGTAATGGACATAAACGTTTTTTATGTTGTCCTTCTTTTATATACGTACTGTTTATATGTGTTAGTGTAAAAGTTTCGTTATTGCGCACTTATTAAATTCATCCGATTATTAAATTCTTTCAACCGATTTACCGGATTTACCGAATAAAATCTATTAGCGAATTATCGGTAATTTTCATACAAATTTACCGACATGTTCGACAAGCCTAAAAGTTATTTAGGCTGCTATTTTCTGTTCGAATTACAGTCAAAGTTTGAGTTAATTGATATTGTTTTCAGTTAGAGAATTAATTACTGCATAAAGTATTGCTATACAAGGTACGTTCCAAAGTAAACAGGACCATTTCAAAATAGAGCATTCTAGTAGCGCCATCTATTGATAGGTGTCTGCGTTGGAATCGTACATCCTGATATTCTGTCAACATTGCATGACAATCGAATTAGTAGAGGCCAAAAAGTTTGCATTGACATTCTTAAAAATATTTCTCCAGACGACCTAAAGTACTCGTGCGACATGCTTCTTGACCGTGCAAATCACTGTGATAGATTCTCAAGGAGACTATTTTGAATAAAATAAATATATTTGGCCAAAATAATTAGTTTTTGTTTTATTTTTGAAAAAGTCCTGTTTACTTTGAAACCCACCTTGTATATTTAAAAGATTGTGGGTGGCTACCTTATCGAGAAAAAATGTCCTGGAAAACTCTGAAAAACATCAGCTTGCAAAGTGCTTTACTTTCCAAACCAATTCTAAGAATCTTTTCTGGTAATTTCGTAATTAATATCAGTTAGTTACATGAATGGTCCACCATGATTAACAGACAATATTCTAAAGTAAAAATAATTGATGCGGGGCTGGTGCCCTTGAACGTTTTTTCTCCTGAAATTGTAGATATTCCAGAATTTATACAATCAAATTTTTTACATTTTATTGAGACAGATTTTTTATAACCTACTAAAATAGAAACATTTTCGTACTTAGCCACTTATCCCTTTGGCCAAAAATGGCAAGGAATCATACAGCATTTTATATTGTATTTAATAAAAATTAATTGTTTTTGGCAACTGCCCGAAATTCTGGAGATCTAAAATTTCGAAATTATTTTTCAATTGTGGGTTTTCTGGGCTTTTATTTGGTGGGCTTAAATCAGTAAATTGGCCAATGAAAATAATTATTTAAGTCCCTAAATATTTCCTTTGGCCGATTTACCCATTTAAGCCACCCAAACAAATATTTTTCAATTAAACTCAAGAAAAAGTTGCTTTAGGCTGAAATTCTGGATTTAAATAGATATTTGGTCATATCATTAAAAAAGAATGTATGGCGCGGCGCGGGTTCTAACGCCTGAGGGGCGGAAGTCGGAGAAAGTTTGACATTTAGGTGCAAAAATGTAGTTTTTCACTGATATCTCGAAAAGTACAAATTAGTAAAAAAGACAGATGTATTCAAATGAAAGGGGGAAAAATTGTTAAAAATAAAATTTGCATGCCATATGATGTAAAACCTTCCGCCTACCAGCCGGCGACGTCTCACAAACTAGCGAGGTTTGGACTGATTTTGGTCGCCGTACTTGGTTTTAATTGAATCTCGGATAAACGAATTTTAATGCAATTCAAACTGTTAGATGCAGCTTGGCATATTCTTTAGAAACATTTGTTTTATTTTATTTAAATCTCGATAAGGGATGAATGACCTCATTAAGGTAAAATCATTATACGCGGCTTTATGCCCAAAAATCCACTGCAATCCAGAATTTTTGCCTAAAGCAAACTTTTCCTGAGTTTTGCCTTTTTTCGACTAGGCGTCAGCACTACCAACAGAATACCCTTGCCTCAAGTGTAAAACCTTATTTTTACAAACCTGAATAGGCATGGCTTTTCTGCCAGTTCCCCAGATTTTAGATAATCTTCAGAATATACCCAAAATAAATCATCAGAATAGATTCGGACCCGTCAAAGGAAAAATCTAAATTTTTTTTTGTAAGAACGTTATTTTTATGGTTACTATCATAACCTCGAAAATAAAAATCCCCAATAAATACAAAGTTGTCCGATTAACATTTTTAACAACAATAAGAACAAGAGAGGATGCTAGTTACATAATTTCTCCCACATTCTTGCTTAAAGGGTTCAACATTTTTTTTTCATATTTAAGAAATTTACTTTTTTAAATTGCGATAACGATGCCAACTAAACCGATTTTTATTATTTCAATATGAAATAAATTCATAATAACGAGACTTTTACACTAACACATATACAAAAAATTCAAGGCATACCTAGTACAAATTATCACAACTTAAGACAACTTAGGGCAAATTGCGCAAAGTTTATAGTGTTTTTGTTCTAGCGAATTTTATGCAAACAACAAAATTATGTGATAAAGACATCAACTTAAAATATCAGTGTACCCTCAGCCTCTTCTGAATTGCTACTGTAATCATAATTAACATACTTTTATTATTATGTACGCTTCTACTTGTGAATGCTGAAATTTTATCAATTAATTCCTGTAACTATTAGGGTTGCTTTGTCTCCAGCGGTTATTCTGATGCAAATAATAGCTTCCGCGATGTCCGAGAAATAGTTGGTTCCATTCACTATAACAAGGCGTGTGGCGTTCAAAGTAGATACTGATGAGACTATTGTTGCTAAATCAGTTGAGTTTTTATCTATTGGTGCCTAATTCCACTGTAGCTGAGTTACATTATCTCTAATCTGAGATACTCGATTAGCTACAAAGGCTTCTAACTTTGTAATGCCAGCTCTTATGAGTTCGTCCAAGCGAATATCTCTACAACTTGGAAGTTCATGGTATACTTGACATACACTAGAAGTCTGGATGATTTGTTTTGCAACTATCAATTTTCTTATGATTGGGGTAATCCAGGTTATTCTAACAAGCTCGATTTAATTTGCTCGAATGCATTCGTAGATCTTAAATAAATCACTGCAGCATAAGCTTGTTCCAAAGCATCAGCAAATCATCAGCAATATTCTGCTTAACTCGCCTAATTCGGTCTTATGTTTTTTCCATTTTTGTTATAAGCTTCTGGGAGCTCATCGTGATACATACCGTACATCAGCTCACCAGGTCTCTTGAATTAACATCTTTCCTGCTATCATTATTGGCAATAGCCCGAGCCAACAGAATCAAATAATTTTTAAAAATCGGATAATACCTTTGAAAGGTTTAGCCTGGTCGTGCTAAATTCAAACGTATACTCCTCGAGATTATAGAGAATCTCTAAAGAGTTTATTATGTGGGTGTTCAGGATCGTTAGTTATGATTTCAGCTGAATTTGACGCCCGCACTTTCCATGATCGCGTTTTCATCCGGTTCCAATTGCTTTAATCTTTAATTTGAATTTTTTCGTCACAATATTCGTTCTGATGACTATGATGTATCCAGATTTGTCGGACCTATGTTGGCACGAATTTGTGTGTTTGCCGCATAAATATCAATTAAGACAGTTGTGACGTGATTCTGGGACCAATTGACTGCTCTGAGCTTTTAAAGCTTTATTTGTTTTATGTACCGTCGTGCATTTTTGCAGTTACCTAATAGAAGTACAAATTACGGGAAGAATGAATTGATCTACAAATCGACACTTCTGTTGAACTCGGTTGAAAATTTGTTTGATTTTGAGATATCGAGAAACATGTTTCAGAGAAACATTCTTCATTATTTTAAATTTTAATTTTTGTTTTTTTCTGTTCTGACTTTTATTAGATTTTATGTTGACGTATGTCGATCAGTAGGTATCATTTTATACTGTCATCCCTATGTGGCTTCGTTGGTGGCATCAAATACTACTCTGATCTGCCTTACCTCTCACTAGCTGCATATGGGCCTTGCCCTAAATAATCTTCCATAAATTTGTGACAGAGTTTGGCGAACGTTTTATGCTTCAGAAATTTTAATTGCTACTGCCTACTTCCTAGATTCTCCCAGTAAAGATGGTCCTGCCTTTAAAGATAATTGGATCATCTGGTAGTTGCACTATTATTTCTATAAATAGTTTTTCTGCGCTTGCTTTCTCCTGATTATGTTATTTTTCTAGCGGAATGGCTTCAATTTATTTGAATAAATCTAATTGTTGCCGAATCTTTTGACCTCCTGGCTGTAGCTTCCGATTATGCAGCTTAGTTTCTGAACAATTGGATCTACTCTAATTATATTAACGCCGATTTTGAATCGATGCCATTGGACTTGCTGTACTGTCGATTTGAATGTGCCAATTTGTTGGTGTCAAAGTCGACGTCTGGAATATTGTCGGTTAATTTCTTAAATACCATTGTCTCAAACTTAGTTTCAAAGGAACTATGAAACCTTGAGGATAAAGCTTGACTTTGTGATTGCAGACTTTAGCTTCCTTTTCTCCCTTCTTAAGTTTTTAGTGTTGGCTTTTGACTTGTGCCAATTAATGCTCTAAAAAGCATGCGTGTCCTCTCGCTTGTTAATGCAATTATAACTGTGGATATTTTCACAGAACCTGATTACATTACCTTACAACCGATGTACATCCCTGTGTCATGCCTTCTGTTACATTCTATATCGTCCATTGGTTCTGCTGCAGAATTCTGCTCATTCGTTATTCTTATATCCATTTCTCCAATAGACATTGATGCTTGTTGTTGATAAATAGGTTCGTTTAGCTATTTCCTCTTAGTTTTCTCGTATCTGTGTAGACAGGTTGTTGTTGTCATTATTTCTTTCATTGGTATGTAATGATTTAAATTTTCCTTCCAAGAATTTTAAAAACGTCGTCTGGAATTCTCTTGGATTTGCTAAGGGGATCTCATTGGGTCGTCGTGACTCGTTGTCCAGTTTTTTTAGTCGCTGTAAAGATTATTATTGAGTTACAAAACTCAATATTTACCCTTGCAGTAATTCTCAACAAATATTGGGATTTAAATTCGAATTTCCGTTATTTAGATTGTTGATTTAATTTTTCAGTCTTTCAATGTTCTCGGAATCCGAATTTTTTTCTTTTAAAATCCTTCAAAGCCGAAATAGCTGTGAAATCGAACCCGAAATATTTTAAACCGTGCAACATATCCGAACGGCAAAATATGGATTTGGGTGGTTACTGTAAACCTGATTGAGGTTGATTGCTATGCGATACTGAGAATCGAAGATCTTTTTCACAAATTTCAAATTTTCAAATTTAACTGGAATGAACGTCGAGAGTCGTTTCACTGATGGGAATTGGAGGCTTGGAGAAACCAATTATATTCGTGTCTGAAACAATCGATGCCAATCAACGACACATTTTAATCTGAACAAAACGTCACTTCCTTAAGACGCCTCATGATTACGAATCAACATTACTTAACATTTGTCAATTCAATCAGGAAATCATACAAAATTTTTCGTTAAACGCAAAATTAATCGAAAGACACTGCGGAGTCGCAAAAATAAAACAACTTGCTCGATGAAGCCTTGGGAGAGGATACAAGTAGATTTTAAAACCATTATATTGCATAACGGACCAAACCTCATACCTGATGAGTTCGAACAAATTTGCATAACTCAATCACTTATTTGACGATCGTATCGTTCGTTCCTGTGTAAAAAACAGTCAGTTTGCAAGAAATGTTTTCCTTGCTGTAATCTTTATCAACTTATTCATAAACATGTACTTCTTGGGAGAAAATCTTGAAAAGTACTCTCCGTTCTCGACCGGAATGCGTAACATCAATTCAGTGAAGTTCATGAAACCAAGTTTCAATTGAGTCAATTCGTCTATGTGCAAAAAAACTTTTTAAGAGATGTCAAGTGATTGAATGATGATTATAGAAAATAAGGGACGCAAAATGTTTCTGATCGAGACCGAAACCAGTCACTTCATTTTGCTATCAAATTTTTCGCCAAAGTAGAGAAGACCTTGTTTAGTTAACCAGTCAGCTATTTTTTACTTTAAGATATCACATCTTACACTTATCTTTATCTCTAACAATGAAACCAATCTGTTGCTTTGGAGGATTCGAGTTATGACTGTTGGCCCATTACTATACGAACAATCGAACATGATAACGAACGTAAATGAAAATGTACCTACTTTGGTGTCGGGGCCAGGAACTACTTTCATCCATCTTTTGTAACGTCCATATGAATTACGTCGAGCCTGATTTCAAAATTTTCCAATGGTTTCAGAGTATGACCGAATACTTTTGCTTGGACAGGCAATCGTACAACGACAAATATCTATCTAGGTCTTAATTGGTCGGTCGACATAGGGTCCACAATTTTATAATGAAGAAAACAACTGAAATGATACAATTCTCCTAGTTCATCCTTGCTAGGAAAACCTCACTGCAGAAAATTCGCATTTTTCTTCCCCTTGTGCACTAACATGTTCCACAAATCAACTTAGGTTCCACAAGTTTTTCATGCCTAAAATTGTCAAAATTGTTTACAAATCACAAAAATATTTTGTTTTATTATGAAGCACATACATTGTACATACGTTCCACAACTCACAACCTAATATTACCAAACTGTATGATTAAGAATTAGAAATTAAATTAAAAACTAAAGTAATATGTATAAATTAAAATCGTATAAATCATTTATTTGTCATATTAAATCAATATAAATTGATTGAGTTGAGAAATGAAAATTTTTAATTTAATTTTGATTGATACGAGAGAAAGAGTGAGACCAAATGAAAATAAAACGAAAATCTATAATTTTGTAATAAAAAACAAATGCCTAAAGAAAATTTATGATTATTCGTTATTTGATTTATTTTTTTATTTTATTACATTGTCTTAAGTTATATTTATGATTTGTGAAATCTTGTGAATGGGAAGAAAAAAAAGATTTGAGTTGTTTGTGTACTTCATGATGATAAATGATGAAATTGATGATTCTTGAAAGATAAATTGAATTGTTTTTTTTTCTCTTGTTCGCGTCCATTGTGCGATGATTTTTTTTTTTCATCGGCGGCCGCGCGATTAGGAAATTTTCATTTCCCGTAAAATATTTATTATTATTAATAGTCAAAAAAAAAAAAAATAAGTAAGGGGCGCGTGCATGTTAACAATAACAATACTTATAGTTGTACTCGAGATTAAACCATATGGTTTAAATTTAAACAAAATAAATAAATTTATCTGAAATTAAACTATCGGAACAAAAAAAATGTTAACATAAATTTTAATACATGGTACATACATTTTATGTTGTATTTGGGTGTATTTTTGGATGCAAATAAATCTCATAATTCCTGAATGAATTGGAAAATTTATATACAAATTTGGGTGATTTATACGTGAGGATTTTCAATATTTTTGTGTGTTTACACAAAAAATTGAAGTTACACATTACAAATTTTTTTTTTTTTTTGTTGTGTTGGTTATTTTATTTTAAATGAAATGAAACCACAAAATTTAATTTTGATATTGAAATGATGTCAATTTTTTTTTGTATCGTATATTGTTCCTGGATTTGGTGTACTATCTATACTCTGACACTTTGAATATTTAAATTTATAAAATTTGGAATTTTTTATTAATAAAATAATTTTTTTTTTCATTTCAGGTAAGAGATGATTTTCTGTTTTGAGCTTGATGCGACTTGAATATTGGTAAGTGATTGGCAACTGGTGTGCTTTTGAATATAATTTTGTTGTTTATAAAGGAAGGCGCCAAACGATTTCGAAACCAGTTTAATTTGTTTTTGGACAGTATTTGAACTGGAAAATGACAGGTTGAATTTGTGGGACACCGTTGGCAACTGGAAACGAATAAGCAACAATATATTGAATTACTTGAATATTAGTTAAGGGTCATATGTACTGGTTCCGACGCCCGGTTGTTTTTTCATTAACGTTAATGGTATTGCCCCCAATAAAATATACTCCAATATATGCCCTCAATAAGATGAATCACTTCTTCTTCTGAAAGAGGGGCCGAAGGTTATAATCCCTGAACAGGCCAGGGTTTAGTTCAACTCGATTAATGAATTTTCCCAGTTTAGCTGTAGTGTGTCAAGCCCAATGTTCCCAACTTCTAACTCACATTCAGAGAAAGAGATGACGTTCTCACCACTATGCCGCCCCAGTTCTAGTTCCAGATGACCGTTACCATTTAAATATATGCATATTAAATATTTCTATAGAATTTCCCGAATTTGTATAATATACAAAATTTTAATGAATTTTCGAAATTTATGAAATTTTCAGAATTTAAAAAATTTACAAAGTATAAAATTTATTGAATTTTTTATCAAAAATCTCCTAGAATTTAAAGTTAAAAAAATCCAAAACATTTTAAAATGTACAGAAATTATAGAAATCAGTTCAAAATAAAGCTTGTAAAGTTTTAATTTGAATATAAAGAACATCCACTAAGTCGACTACTTATAGATTTTCAGAATTTATAGAATCACCAAAAGTAGTTCCAAAATTATAGATTTTAAGAATTAAGAAAATTGGAGTAGCTACAGAATTAACAAGAATTATAGAACCGAAAACGTTTTATAATTGCTCGAATTTATAGAATTTTTAAAATCTCCAATATTATATCGAATTGGAAAAATTTATAAAATTCAAAGGGCTTAGGGAGTTCCCAGAATCAAAAATTAAGGATTCCACTAATTTATAGAATTTATCAAATTTGCTTAATTTTATAAAATTTTAAAAATTTGAAGAATTTTTTTTAGAGAATTTTTAAAATTTATAAAATTTAGTTATCTAAAAAAATTTGTTATACCTTAACTAGTTGGAATTTATTCAGTTAAAGGAAGTTTCATAATGAAACTTATAAAATTTAAATGGTTAGAGAATTTAGAAAATTTCTAGAATCCAAAATCTTTCAAGAGAAAATTTAGAGGATTTCTAAAATTTAGAAAACTTATTGAATAAATAGTTATTTAGAAATTTTTAGAATTTTAAAATTAAAATTTTACAGGATTTATCTAAAATATAAAGTTTTAGATTTTATGAAAATTTTAAAAGTCAAATTTTTAAAATTAGTGGAATTGATCGAGTGTAAAGATTTAATAAAATCAATGAATCAAGAATTTAGAGTTAAAGAGTTCACAGAATTTTTAAAATCTACAGAATATATAGGATTTAGTAATTGTAAGAATTAAATTAAATTTACTGAAACTATAGATTTTTAAGAATTAAGAAAGTTGGTATAGCATTCAGAATTTATGAAAATTGTCGTATTTATAGTGTTGGAAAAATTACAAAAAATATAGAACTCAAATTTTTTTTATTGTATAATTGATAGAATTTAAAGTATTTATAGGTTTTAAAAAATTAATCATTAAAAGAATTTATAAAAATTACAGAATTTATGAAATTAACAGAATTTATAGAATTCCCAAAATCTAAAGTAATAAAAATTCTATGTTTTATAAATTTGTTTAATTTTATAAAATTTAAAGAAGTTAAAAAATTTTCGGATTTTTATAAATTTTTAAAATTTATAAAATTTAGTGGAGTTCAGAGAATTTACAAAACTTATAGAATTTTTAATCATTCAAGAAAAAAATTTTAGAATTTACAGAATTTGTAAAATATATAAAATTTATACGATAGACACTAATTTCAAAATTTATTGAATATTTAATATTCACAAAATTCTAATAATTTCAAAATTTTACAGGGTAAAAATATGAAATTTATAGATTTTTAGAAAATTTTAAAAGTCAAATTAATAAAATTTTTAGATTAATGAGAATTTAAAGATTTTATAAAATCAACAGAATTTATAGAATTCCTAGAATTTAAAGTTAAAGAATTTAAAACATAATTTACAGAATTTATTGAAGAATAAAAAATTTTCAGTATACAATTTTTAAAATTTAAATGGTTTAGAATTAATTGAGCTGCATTGAGTCAGCTACTAATAGATTTTCAGAATTTATAGAATTAAAATTTTTAGAATTTAAATAAGTAGAATTTATAAAATTCACAGGATTTATAGTACATATTTCGAAAATTTAAAGTAATAAAGATTATACGGAATTATTAAAATTAACTCCTTATAATCCGTTCAGTTGACGTTTGTTGATATTGATTTGATAGTTTGATACAAATGTTTTTTGGAAATTATCAAAGCAACCGTTACGTTTTGTTGCTGTAAAACTTAGTGGTGCACTCTTTATTCTATTAAAATCATATTTAAAACCATTCGGAAATGTAATTTTAAATCATAGAATCCGAATATTCAAGAGCATATTGTAAGGGCTAACACTAATCGGTTTGCTCGACCCAACACTTGACCCAAATTAAAAATTTTGGAGTATACTGAAAGAAGCAGTGGAGCACCATTGTGTTTGCGCCTTTAGAATCAACAAGAAATTCACAATCGATCCGTTCAATTTCACATCTAATCACGAAATAATGTCGATTTGTAGAAATTATTCAAGTTTTTGAAATGTTGACGCTAATATTTCGAGGTTATTCAAGATTTTCGTTAATATTCGAGTTTACTATGCATTGAAAAGCTATGCGTTAACTAAAATTCTCAAAATTCGAGATTTTTGGACTAAACTAGATTTCTGGGTTTGAATAACCTGTATTTAGTTGTTTGGCATAAAATTATCAAATGTTCAATGTTATTTGACATCCACAAGTAATTTTTTCTTTTAAAGATTTTTATTTGGGAAAATTCAAAATTTCCCGGAAAATCCCGATTTTATTCGGGAAAATTAGAAATTTCCAAATTATTCAACTTTTTCAGGGTATTCCAAATTTTTAGAGAATCGGACTTCTCTAGAATTCTAACATTATTCGTGTTTCTATTATTGAAGTTTTTTTTCGGCAATTCTTCGAATTGTTACAAATTTTCCAGAGAGCACGAGTTTAAGGTAATAGAACCGCATTATTGTCCTCTGTGCATTTTTGTTTGTAAATCATTTGATGATATATCTTCAAAATAATGTTACTTTTTTAAATAATATGAATGTCTTTTAAAACTGTGATGATCGTGTGTCAATTTGGACGCAAAAGAGAGCTTAAATATTGCTGCAACTAAGCTTAGATATTTTATTTTCAAGAACTACTACTAACAAAACAACTGTTAATGCAGATCAAGACTTGAAACGGTCTTGATGATTGATTTGAGTGTAGCTTGATACAAATTGCTTTAAATAAATAATAAATAATAACTGTGCAAATGACACAGTTTAATTTACTCGCCCAATTGGGTTAAGCATATCTTAAGTTTAGTTTAATCATTCATAATCAATTTATTAATCAACAATAGCTTAATAGTCATATTCTCTTTATTCATTTAATCTTTTAATTTGATAATGTGATAAAGTTTCTTTTTGTTATCTGCTGATCAAACGACCACGATTAATCAAATATAAAATTTAAAAATTTGTAACCAGATTTGTTGCTTAGCAAAGGTAAAAATGATCGATTACCCATAGTACAAAACAATATAAACATAACATTAAGTCGCAAAATTTTCACCAATATGGAATATGGAAATACCATATTCACATCATTGCCTTTCATTTCAATATCCTTGATTGAAGTTCAATTTTGGCTTAATCTTTGATGTTATTTTTTATTTTTCTGGAACCATTTTAACATAAAACGTATTCATCGCTACTACCCATGATAATCACATATACATGAATTGTAAGAGAACTTCTGTTGGAGTGCAGAATTCATAGGGCTGCCTACATAATAGGCTAGCAAGGAGTATTTCTCATTGTCTGTTCTCTATCCTATTACGTTTGCCAATACAAACAACTTAATAGAGCACAATCGTTTGCTTCAATTTCATCTAATCGAGGAAATATTGGCGAAGCAATTAATTTCGATAAAGTCGTTAATTAGTTTCAATTATCGCAAGCAATTTGTTGACATTTAGCTCTAAGATTTATACTGTAAAACTACGTTGTGAAAAAATTGAATGAATTCAAAAAAAGTTGAATTTGAAGCTGGCCATCCAGCCATAATCCTTCGCTTCAATGATATATTTCAATTAATTATTTTAACTTTAGCATTTGCTAGCATTACAACAAAAATATTTTGAAAAAGGAACTCATGTTTAAATTGAACGATTAACATTCAATATTTTAATTTACTAAACCAGCTTCGGTTAAAATTATATTTGTGGTTTTCTTTTTGCCAAAAAAATCAAAAACTCATCAAAAAAATGTCAAAAGCTCATCAAAAAGCAAACTATTTGCCACAAAAAATCACCACTTTTTTGCCGTTTTTTTGATCAACATCAAAACAGAAAAATCATGATTTTTTCTTCAATTTGCACTAATACCAATAAGGAAAAGAAATGTCAATTTTTGTAGAAACGTCAATTTGGTAGTGTCTTAAAATTTTTAATATCAAAAAAATATAAATAAAATATAAATTAATATAATTATAATTATAATAAAATTATAATATAATTAAATCATTGAGTGCGTGAATTTAGACGATTATTATATTTTATCGGATGAAGAGTGTCATGACTCATGATATTTCTATACGTCAAAACCAGTATATTATACACACCAATGCAAAAATAAAAGTCGTCAATTTTGGTTGAAACGTCATGTTGTTCTTTTTGGTACATAAAATTCAAGTTAATTTGAAATGGCAAAAAGAAATCGACAATTGTATTCAATTACACCCAAATAATTTTTTACACGGTTCTTTTTACACGGTTTTTGATTTAACACGGTTTTTTGCTCTGATTATTTGACATGCGGTTATACGAATTATACGGATATATGTACCTCTTTTTAAACTTAGATATTACTTCTATATGGATCTTATATTTTTTTTACTCGGTTTTCTTTTAACGCTTTGTATCTCGAAACCGGGTAAAAAAGAGTTAAGTGATAGATACATTTTAAAGATATCTAATGACTAAAATAACTCAAACATGTTGTTTGGAATACTCCATTTCCTAAGAGCATAATCCATTATTAATAGAGTATGTATTCTAAAATAAGTTGAAATCTTCATAATACTAATAAAACGGCTCAACGATTCAAATTCATCCAGCTCTTCACTTGAATCTTTGCTAGAGGCATGTGGCAACATTTTCATAGTTTTAGTTTCGTCCTTACCACAGTATTAGGAATGTTTGATTCCATTGGCCGGATGATGCCAGATGATTTAAATTTTTTTTTTATTTAATATTTTTAAATTGGCGTACTCAAATAATTTGTAGTTCTTGCTGGCTCTTTTTATTCGTTTTCACGGTTAGGCCATTTTATACCGTGACCAATTTTTCTTTTAATTATTACTAAAAGAAATCAAATTTATTTAGGAAACAACATTTTACAGAGTAAAAGACACGTCCAACTTTGACAAGTCCATTGTGGAAGAGAAAAATTGGTCTTTATTAAGATCTTACGAGTAGCGACTTTTACACACATTTTTCTGTCCGTGAATGCTTTGAGAATAAACCTAGTACCATTCAATTAGTAGTTGGTGGAAAAGTATTTTGTCACAAATTACTGTTATGCCGATTGAATTTGCTTAAACCGTGTAAACCTTGCGCTAACATTGCCCAATCTTTCGACTCTTTGGATATTTATTGATGTAAATATTTGGTGTATGCCACCTGCCGCCGAATTATTGCATTCAAAAATTACCTACCAAAATAAAGCGCATTTGGCTCTGAGACAATAGAATATAGATGTATAGCACGATATACTTATTAAGGTAATATATTACGCATATGTCAAATTTTTTTACAACAACAAATTTCAACATTTGCGATGTCAATGGACTAAACAAATTACTGCTTAAGTTGCTCACCACATCCAAATCTGGAGTGTCGTCTATCATAGTGTTCCCACTTAGTGATAAACTTTCTTCATTTTTCCCGAGTATGCACGATCTTAGTCTATACATAAACTCCAGGCGGTCTGGACGATCGTGTAAGTCTGTAACTCAACAAATATGAAATGCCATATTGCGATTTCAAATCGTCGTATAACAGTTTAAGGGAGTTGTTCGCCATCATTACTAGATACAGTGTGGAAAAATAGTTTCGTTGCCAATTTAACTTTTTGCCATTCTGCGCCTCTTACGTTTAAGTTTGATGCCGATATTTTATAGGTTATGCTCAAATCCGATTTTTTATGGGTTAGCCCCTTAATCTTGCATTACAAAATGTTGCATTACAAAATCTTGCATAACAAATCGCATTGACAAAATTCTACTGTATAATGATAATTATACAGTAGAATTTTGCTTGGGATATCAAAAATCAAATGTCCAGAATTAAATATTCTTAACCAGAATATTATGTTGAGATATTCTGGAAAATGGAGATTTCCATTTTAATTTTAATATTAAATCTTCATTAATCAGAAACGAAAATTTAAATTCTGGAAAATGAAGATTAAATCTTCCTTATCCAGAATATTTTGTTGACATATTTTGAAAAATGGAGATTTTCATTCTAATTTTAATATTAGCCGTATTTCTTGACGCATAGTTATCCGGATCGCTATCTGCACAATTTTTTTTATTTTATTTTTTTTAATTTTATTGAACTTTTATGAATACGCAATAAATATTATGTTAGATACTAAAGACAGGTACAGATACTAAAACTGCAAAATTTTTTAAATGCAAGATATTGTATTTGCAAGATTTTGTACTTGCAAGATTTTGTAATGCAAGATTTCGGGGCGCTCCCTTCACTGTGATATTCAGGTCAAGTAATAAACCTTGGTTTGATCCACCTAAGTCGCATACTATAGCTGCTACATGGAAACCGCATGCATGTATGGCTTTTATAATATTAAACAGAATATTTTCTGTCATATTTTGATTAAACTCATAGTATATCGGCTGTTTCCAGTTACCAACTAATCCCCGAACCATTGCCACTTGCACGTATTTTGCAGCCCTCAAAGTTGTATCTTTCGATTTATCGTATACTATCTTTTCTTTGACTTTCATTTCGTCAAAGGAGACTACGCAAATTTTGTCATTAGTCTTCATGTCAACTTTTTCCATAATGTTTAAAACATATCGTAATATTCCGGGATTTACTTCGATTTTTTGACACCATTTTTTAAGAGTAATTACAGCAGGAAACGGATACTTTCTTTTCAAAAGCAATCGATATGCTCGAGGCCCCGCTGCATGTACTGCAATGGCGCTGGTAATATCATCCACTGTCCATTTGCTACGTTTTTCAGGACATGCTAATTTGTTGATCTGCCCTTTGGTGAATATATGACCGGTGGATTCCATGACTTTATTTTGTTTAAAACATTGTTGTTTTAAAGAAACTATCTCTGAATTAGAAGGGATAATTTCTACGGTTTGTGTACTGATAAACTGGATAATTGATGAACAATGGCACGAATTAGAAACGTTTTAGGCATAGATTGTTTCAGCCTCCATATTATTAATTACCACAGATTGGGTAGATAAGCTGTTTGATACATCAGTAAGTTCCTGTGTTGTTTTGGTTACAGGTGCACTGTTTAAGGAAATGCACAAATAAAATATTTCTTGGCGATGATTGAGTTCTATTTAAACTTACCTTGGCTGCAAAGTTCGCTTCAGCATCCTTGCATTTCGTCTTGTTTGTCTAAGTTTATTAAACGCGATGGAACGGCATCTCGTTTGAGCTGTGCTTTTAATTTTAGCCCGAACTGCTCATATAATGGATTCAGCGAAAAATCCTCAGGTCCAAAATGTTTTAAACAAACTAGAGACGTTTTAACGTTAAATTTATCGCTTCTTAAGGCAAGGCTCCATGCTACGACAAAACGTACGATTCGAATCGGTTTTTCGTCCGTGATCCTGGCTATATGGACGAAAAAGTCGTTTCGAAATTCTACGCGTATACGCGACCAACAAAAATAAAATTTTTCAAATGAGGTTTTGACTTTTGTGGCTATGTATACTACGAAAAAAAAAATCGTCGTACTGGAACATGAGTTCGTTTTCCGGTTGAACGATTTTTTTTTAATTTTTTTTCTCGAAGTCGCCAAATCGTACGACGAAATGGAAAAATTACTTGTTTCAATTAAAATAAAATAACTTGCTACGAACTGTAGTTCGAAAATTAAAATTTACATGTTCCGTTAAAATTTTTAATTAACCACAACTTAAAAAATATAACAATAGAAGTAAAAATTGTAAAAACGTTCTAACAAAATCGTTCGTGTTAGCTTTCATGGAGCCTTGCCTTTAAGGCACGGCTCCATGAAAACTAACACGAACGATTTCGTTAAAACGTTTTTACAATTTTTACTTCTATTGTTATATTTTTTTAAATTGAGGTTAATTAAAAATTGTAACGGAATATGTAAATTTTAATTTTCGAACTACAGTTCGTAGCAAATTAATTTAATATTTTAAAAAAGAAACACAAAAAAACACTTCTTTAGTGGTCACAAAGTTCCGCCATATTGGTAATTTTTGACACATGCGCGAGAATGAACGAAAATGAAACCTCTCTGTATATTACCTTAGTAAGTATATCGTGGATGTATAGTACAGAATTGTCGTCATCTTTCTTGTCAGAAGTTGTCAAATTTTTTATGTATCTCCCTCCTTCTTAGCTTAACATATAGCAAAAGTAGACACAATAAGTGTTAAACTCTCATATTCCGGGCGAACAAAAAGAATTCAAGTTAAACGTTTTATAATATCACTTAATCTAAAATTATTTTTTTCATTGGGTGGTAATTTGGCTAATTTGGAAAGTAGTATTGATTTTCGGAAAATGCCACTTTGCTCAACAGTCACAAAGCCCGAAGAAGTGATCCCTACTAAGAAGATCCTAAAATACACGCTCAAACCCGAAGTCTCCCAAGTAAAAAGCCAAATTTCGAGTTGGTTAACCACCTTATGGAGGGAGACCTCATCGCTCCAAGACCGAAACACGATTTTATTGACAATATCAACAATATTCAATACTTTCAATATTACTACCACATTGCTTTTTTATTGAAACTACAGAACACGAATAAATATATTGTATACAATCAGCACTAAACATAATCATATATCAAATTTTGAAAAAGGGACAATATTCAAACATTAGTGAAAATTAGTGACTTTATTAAAAATAGACAACTACGCGTAGTAGCAGAGCCTTCTATAGTATAGAGCCATAATCATTATGACGTATTTTTTGGAAGCTTTTTTAGTGGTATAACTTTTCACTGATTTCCATAGGAATCCATAGTAAAAACGGTGTTTTTTAGCTTGAAGTTTTTCGATGAAAATAGCAAAAATGTTACAAAATGTTTATACAAAAGTGTTCTACATATCTTTAGCAGCAATATACAAGAAGGGTATATGGGTATTAAGTAAATATTAATTGCAGAAATTTTAAAATTAAATTATTTCTAAAATATATTTTTCGAACTTTCATTTTGAAAAATACATCAAAGTTGGCTCTGACGAATTAAAATAATACTTGCTAAATTTATCTTTAGTTTTACTAGTGTGCGTTAGATGTCTCAGATTTATACAGAAAAATACGAAAAAGATTGTTTAATCACAAAAGTATGACACGTTCTTAAATATTTGGTGAATTTGTTTTGCTTTTCCTACAACTTTTGAACTCAAATTTCCCCAGGTGGGAATTTTTCGTACGATTTTTCAAAATGTTTACTGCCCACTGCCATCTATGTATATTGACTTAATGCACACGATTTGTAGTAAGCTTTTCTACCAGAATGCTGTTGTTATGAACTTTTTTTTTATATTTTGGTTTAAATAAATCAATTATTACAAGAAAATGAAAACGATTTACTTAAACGATATTCATATATGTTGAAATTCAAACATTTATGAAAATATTTCAGAAATCATAAAGAGAATTTGTAACGTTTTCATTTATAAATTTGTCTTAGGAGATAAAGTGATTTCCCATATATTTTATGTGTTTTGCTATGGAAATTTTGGTTTTTCCCTCTTTTCTAATTCCCTTTTAAAAGCTTCGTTTTTTAGATTATGGCTTGTATAATCAAGGTTGCTTTGGTAGTAGACAACGCGATAGCTAGCCGTTTTCAGAATTTGGCCAAAAACAAAAAAATCGTGGGCAATTAGTTGACTCCGAAGCATTTCATGATTTATAACGATAATAACGTTACGAAATCTACCACTTTAAGAATTCCACCCCTAAATTGTAACGATTTAATAATATATATTTTGATTACGGCAATTACCGGTTATATAAAATTAAAATTTCTTCGAAACGAACCCACTCCCCGGTTAAATCATCGCACAAATATTTCACCTTTACTTGAATCATTAATATCTCAGGTATCCAAGTATCGCAGCAGTACAAAACAAAAGCCCCAAATTTAATTATTGATTTAAAATCTTTCCTGTCATTAACCTCCAAATCAAAGTATCACCGAGATTAAAAAGCTCGTAAATTTTACTTTTTTGTTTTATTACACAGTTTTATTTTAAATACTTAAGAGAGAAATCTTCTGCTTTAATTTTTTGTTTTTGTTGTTTTACAGCAACACAGTTAAGATATATTTAGAATTATTTACAAGCCCTTTGATGTTTATTTAAATTTATGTGTATAATAAAATAAATAAAGAAATCATTTGTGTATAGCAAAAGATAACAATAATTCCATTTCTTATTAGAAATAATAAAAAATTGTTCGGTATTTATTTACCTTAGAAATTCATCATCCCTAACTCTTTTGTTTTTTTTGGAGTTTTTATTTTTATTATTGTTTTGTAGCAATCATCTTAATGTTGATTCTTCTCGTACTGATATTTAAGAGTTTTTTTTCACCCACCCAGACTACTATTGTGTTTGAAGAATATACCCACAATATTGGTTATAATCGATGGAGGAGGAGGAGCAGAATTTATGTACAGTAAAATAGTATTAAGATCGATTTAAATCTTAAAGAGATGCAAACAATAAATAAATGTAATATTTTATTTTAAATAAAACCGATTTATTATTTTATTGTTATTTATACATTTTTTTAGTTTATTTTTTTAAATAGATGAAAAGCTTCTAGAATTTCGTAAACTGTGTGCTTTGAGACGGAATGACAGCATGATTTTATTTGTTTGCTTTAACATTTTGAAATTTTTATTTTACGATTATATATTTGATTTGGTTTCCCGGTAATATTATTTTTATTATCCTACTGGCTGCATCCCCCCGTCTCTCATCCCGGTGGTCGATCTCTTATTGTATAGAAGTACAATATTCAATTTTTATTATTGATACGAATTGAGATGAAAATAAAATTTGTTATTGATTTTAAATTTTAATAGAAATATTTTTTTATGTTTTGTTTAACGATTTTATGCAAATGTAATTTTGTTTTTATTTGTTTTATGCGAAAATAATATTTTTGGATTTGTGTTGAAGAGGGTTGGTTGATTTTGTATTAAGCATAAAATTCAAACTCTTGCAAAGATAGTCTTAAAAGTATTTTTTCAATTACTTTATGGATATTGTTGTTAAATCGAGAACTTCCCGTGATTAAATAGTCTTTACATTAGTTGTTGGCAAATAAGTAAATCAACGAGTATAAGCTGTCTCCCCAACAAAATTTAACAATGTTGACAGGGTAGTGTGCCAAATCATTTTCGTACAAAAAACCGAAACTCAACGTCTGGAGAGAAAGAGGTATCTTTGCAACCTAAAAGCCTAAATTTATTAAAAAACAACAGGTATGCAGAAAAGAGAGCTTCAACCCAACAAGCAGCAAGCTGATCTATTTCTAAAATATAATTTGAGATCATTTCGTTTGGTTCGGGTCTGCTTATAGCTTCAAATGTTTTAAATTACTTAAAGCAGACAACATCTTATTCCGAATATTTTCATCATTGCATTGCTCCGTCTCTGGGTGAGATGCAAAATTTTGGTTCTCTATATTATCTTATCGGGAAGTGGATCAAAAATAGATTGAGCAATTTTACCGCCACAAACACGCAACAATGCAAACTACATAAATCTTGTAAAAAAATTTTAAATTGAAAAAACCGGTTAATCGATACAGAAGGCTAACTTTTCAAATAGTCCAAAATTTGCAGAATTGACCGGTTACACGGTTTTGGTTTTTACCGGGTTCGGTAGCCTATTCGCAGATTCCATTTCGTGTTTGTTTTTGAACATTCAAAAAAAAATGTGTCATTGTTTGGGATGCTGCTTCCACAGTGGACATCGCTTGGACAAAAAATCGCGTTTGTTTTATGTTAAATCTCTGTCTCATCAGAATCGAAAGGAAGACCAAGCGCTCAGTGGTTTGTATAACCAGAACGGTAATACAATGGAAATCTACTTGTCGGAAATCCTAAACTTTACCTATAGAAGATTTTAAAAATAAAATATATACCGTGTCCTATAAGATTTCCAATTTTCACTCAAATTATGGAGTAGAAAATGAAACCTTTTCAATTTCGACTCAAACCAAATAAAGTAAAGCTAAAAGAAACTTCGGTCGAAGTGGTTTGTAATACGTATTTAGATTAGAAAATTACTCAAAAATCACTAAATTTTTGTAATTGTGGACATTTCAGATCCTTTTTCCAGCCTAAATGCATGTTCAAACATTTACTATTCCACTCAAACCTTTTTCAAATAATTTTCCATTTTTTTTTTTAACATTACTACATCTATTTTGAATCGAAATTGAAAAGCTTTATTAGTCTATCAACAAAAAATTATTGTGTGAAAATTAAAAAAATTTTAGATCACAGTTTGTTATTTTGGCATAAACTTCACTCCGATTTATTTACTGATTTACACCAATTTCTAACAGTAGTTTAGCAAAATTTTTGTTGGTTTTATACGATATTCCACTCATAATTCGTACAGGATAAAAATTGTTAATTCGAATTAAGTAAAAAATTTGAGTAGAATTTAATGATTTTATTTTATTAATTTCTCAATTTTACGATGAAACTTTAAGTTAATACTCAGATACACTCAATTTCCGAATTAAGTTTAAGAGTGATTTATACTGGCGAATTCCAACAAAACAAAAAAAAATTTATTCTAGTGGGGCTTTGCTGTACCTACTTCGTAGTATTATTTTCCTTTCTTTAGTGACTTTAGTCGATTACCACAGGTTATTAAAAATTCAAAAATTTACTCAAAATAAAATAAAATTCCACTCAAATGCTGAAACTATAAAGAAAGATAATTTTGATTATTACAAAAATTTAAGAATTAGTAAAGTTCTAGTTTGATCACTATTTCATGGTTGTATTAACTCTGATTACACATATTATTCGAATTAAACTTCCAACACAATCTCTTACAACAAAAATATTCAAACTCGAAAAACTTGAAACAGGTAAAATTAACTTGATTTTAGGCGATTTCGATTTGGCGAAAATGTCTCTCGAATAAAAGCGTAGGAGAATAAATTAGATATCAGCTTCGATGTTCAATTTGAGCAGACAAATTTTAACGACGCTCAATATTAAAAATTTATCAAACCTTTCCAAAATATTGAATTACCAGTAAGCCTGTACTACTATTTAACATCACGATAATCATAATATTGCAACAAATTAGTTTACAAAATTTTGTTTGCAATTCGAGATTCGAGATAGTTTAGAGATTTTCAATTCAAAATTTCAATATCGAGATTTTGTATTTGAACATTGAGATTTCGTACCCAATCCAATACAGACCAAGAGATTCTCTATAAAAATTCGAATATTCCCAAAAAAATCTTCAAAATCTACAAAATTCATAAAAATAACAACCTCGATATTCTACTAAACTTCGAATAATCTTCAAAATCTAAAACATTTACGAAAATAATAACAAAACCGAATAATCTGGAAAATTCCAAGTTTTAAAATCTCGAAAAAACTCGAAAATGTTGAAAAACTCGGCAAATTTAGACTAAATTCGAATAATTTTAATTAACCACTTTTCACTCTCGATATTAGAACGAGGTTACCTTTATCATTTGAGATGTTCGGCCTAGGAAATTTCGCGTAAAGTCGACTAATTTCCTGTCCTCGAATAAAGTTCGTAACATCTGGTTCTAGTGCCATCAAAAATTCGAATATCCAGAAATTTTGAATACCCACGAAAACCCTGAAAATCTTGAAAATTTGATCACAGAAAATTCGAAGTCTATGAAATATTGTGAAATTCAGGAAATTTCGAATTAACTCGAATAAGTTTGATCTTCTCAATCAACGCTTCAATATGCTAACATCATGCAAAATTCGAGTAACCTGGATATTCTCGAAAGTTTCAAAAATTCTCGATAAATCTTCAA
The DNA here is from genome assembly GCA_963556165.1 of Tipula helvola. Classification (NCBI taxonomy): domain Eukaryota; kingdom Metazoa; phylum Arthropoda; class Insecta; order Diptera; family Tipulidae; genus Tipula; species Tipula helvola. Next base: position 36,670,064 of record OY744482.1, on the reverse strand, counting down.
TATCTACGAAAACCACGAAAATAATGCGAAAACCGTAACATCTTCAAAATTCGATCGAAGAAAATTCGAAGTAAGAAATTTCAAGAAAACTAAAATAATTTCGATTAACCACTAGAAGCTTAAATTTAGATTCGCCACTAATAATCTCGAAAAATTCGAATTACCTCTAAAAACTCGAATAATCTCGAAATTTCGTAAAAATTCGAATAATTTTGCGTCCTCGTTTACAATTTGTAATACGGTTGTACGAAATACGGTCTAGTGGAAGTTAATGTTACGCGAGTTTGGTCTTAAAAACTCGAATTAGGCCTTCGAAATTCGAATTAGAAAACCTTTACATTCACTAAAATAATTGAAATTCTTCTTAATTGTAAAATCTCAAATAGAGACGAAATTATTATAAAATCTAGGAAATTTCGAGAAAACTCAAATAAATATGAATAACTCCAGAAACTCGAATATCTCTATTTAACTCGAATGATCTCGAATAATAGAAAATTTGTAATTTCGAATAAAGCCGAGTAATTTTGATTAATCTTCGAAATTTCTTTAAGAAACTCGAATAATCTCCAAAATTTAGAAAAATCTAGAAAAGATTCGCATAATTTTGTACCCTCGAATATAATTTGTAATACATACGTCGTACGGACCAATAGAACTCAATGCTACGCGATAACTACTGCCATGTGTTACCTGGATATTCGCCAAAATGTCTAATAATCTCTAAAATTCTTCAAAATCTACATTTATGTAGGTTGTAATTCCTGCTCTGAAAAAATCGAATAACCTCGAAAATTTCGAAAGACCTAGAAAATGAATAATTTCTTGTCTTCGAATAAAATCTCTAACATCATGTTTGTACAGTTCAGACCACATGAAATCAGCGCTTCACAAAATAATGACAAAACCGAAAAATCTTGAAAATTTCATCGTTAAAATTTCGAAATTTAGACTTCACAAATTTCGAAATTTTAACGATCAAATTTTAAAGATTTTTCGATTTTATCATTATTTTCGTTAAAATTTGGAAAATTGTGAAATCTCGAATGAACTTCTAATTATTGTGAAACCTAGAAAATTTCGAGGAAAATCAAATGATTTTATTTAACCTATAACTCGAATGATGAAAAATTTTGTAATTTCGAATAAAGGTATCTCTAAGAATGCGAATAATTTCGAAAAACTCGGATTATTTGAATTAACCGTAAGAAACTCGTATAATCTTTCAGCTCCATTAAAATCGAAAATTTGAAAAAACCTGAATATTTCATAAAAATTCCAAAAATTATGTGTCTTTGAATAAAATTTGTAATACAGATGTATATAATACGGCCTAATGGAACTCATTGCTACGTGATAAAAACCGTTATGTAAAACACGAGTAACCAGGAAATTCGAAGTTTTTCAAAAACCTAAAAAATTCGCGAATATAGTTACGTCAGAAAAATTTCGAAAATATTATGAAACCCAGAAAAGTTCGAATATTTTCAAAGAACTCAATAAACTCGAATCATTTCTAAAAAACTCGAACGGCTTCAAAAATGAGAAATTTCTTATCCTCAAATAAAACCTCTAATGTCATGCATATAGTTCAAACCAAATTAAATCAATGGTTCACGGTAACTACCGCCATGTAAAACTCGAGTAAACTGAATATTCGCCAAAATTTCGTATAATCTCAAAAAATCTTTAAAATTTACAAAACTCACGAAAGTAGATTTCGTAAGTCAAATTTCGAAAATTTTCTGAAATCTAGAAACTTTCGAATAATCTCGAAAAATTCAGATAATTTATTAGCCCAAAAATGTGGAAAACCTAGACAATTTCGTACAATGTTGAATAATTTTGTGTCATCAAATTAAATTTGTAATCCGGATGTACATACATACGAAATATGGAATAATGGAACGCAATTTTATGTAAAAACAACCGAGATGTGAAACACGAGTAACCTGGATATTTTTTTTAAAATTCTGTATAATCTCGAAAAATCTTCAAAATCTACAAAATTCATGAAAGTGAAAGCTGAAGAAACTCGAATCATTTCTAAAAAAGTCGAATAACCTCGAATTATCTCAAAAATTTCGAAAGATCTAGGAATGAATAATTTATTATCCTCTATTAAAATCTCTAACATCATGTAAACAGTTTAGACTACATATAACAAATTAACGCTTCTCGATAGTTATCGCTATGTGAAACTCAGTAATCTAACTAGTCGCCAAAAGTTGAAATAATCTCGACAAATTTACAAAATTCACGGAAATCATGACAAAACTGAAAAATTTTGTAAATTCGATCGGTGAAAATTTGAAGTCTGTAAACCTCGAATAAACTCGAAATTATTGTGAAACTGGAAATTTTGGGCAAAATCCAAATAATTTCGATTAACCTCTAGAAACTCGAATAGTCTCGGAAATTTGTAAAACCTTGAAAAAGTTCTTAAAAAATCGAATAATTTTCTTTCCTTGAATAAAGCTTGTAATACGGTTTTGTATACGGGCCAAAAGTACTCAATGCTAAGCGATAATTACAGCCAACTATCAACACGTGTTATAAAATTTTGAGTAATCTCGAAACCGTTAAAATCCACAAAATCACGGAAATATTAGGTAGACCTACGTCTATAAAACCTCAAATAATCTCGAATGATGCAAAACCTAGAAAAACTCGCATAATTTCGATTAACCTCAAAAATATCGAACAATCTGAAAAAATTCGAAAAAAAATACGAAATTTCATGTAAACTCGAATAATTTCTAGTCCTCGAATAAAATCCGTAACATAATGTACATATATACCAACAGACCAAATTTAAATAATCAAATTCAAATTGAATTAAAATAAATTCGATTAAACTCTAGCAACTTGAATAATCTCTATTAAACTCGAATGATCTTGAATAATCGTAAATTTTGTAATTCGAATAAAGTTGAATATTTTCGAATAATCTCGAATCATCCTTAAAAACTCGAATAATCTAGAAAATTTCGTAAATCCTAGGAAATAAGCTCGGCAGCCTCGGCTAATTTATTAGTTGGAAAGATCTCGAATAAACTCGAAAATTAGGAATACCTAGGAAAATCAGTAAATATTCAAATAATTTTCTGTTCTCGAATAAAATTTGTAATATGGATGTACGTCACCTATGGAACTCAATGCTATGCAGTAATTACCGCCATGTGTAGATATATTTTTCAAAATTTCGAATAATCTCGCAAATTCTTCAAAATCTAATTACTTTAATAGGTTGTGAAACCTAAAAAATTTTGATTAATATAAAGACACTCGAATAATTTCTAAAAAACTCGAATGACCTCGAATAATCTCTAAAATTTCAAAAGTCCTAGGAGCTTGAAATGAATAATTTGTGGTAATCTAATAAATTATTTAACGACATGTACATTTTAGACCATAGAAAATACCGTCACTAAAACTGCCGCCATGTGAAACTCGAGTAACTTAAATATTCGTCAAAATTTCGGATGATCTCGAAAAATCTTTAAAATCTACAAAAAAAATTCCAAAAAAAAAAACGGTAGAACCGGAAAACTTTGAAAATTTGATCACTGAAAAACCCGAAATAATTTCAATTAACCTATAGAAACTCAGATAATCTCTATTAAACTCGAATGATCTCGAATAATCCAAAATTTTGTAGTTTCGAATAAAATTGAATCCTTTCGATTAATCGCGGAAACTTCAAATATTGTAGGAAATTTTATATAAACTCGGATTATTTCGATTAACCTCGAAAATCTTGTAAGTTCTCGAATCATTTCTAAAATTTGTAAAGCCCAAAAAAGTCATGTCATATTCTTTCGATTCCAAAAAAAAATCAATTTTTATTTACCAAAGAATATGAAAAAAAAAAAAAATTGATCCATTTATAGTTGTATTAAAGTAATACGGATTACCGTCATATGAAACATGATTAACCGGAATATTCTCCAAAATTTCGAATGACCTCCAACATTCTTCAAAATCTACAAAATTCACGAAAATAATTACCTTCGTCTGTAAAATCCCGAATAATCTCGAATATGTTGTAACATCTCGATTAATCTAAAGAATGTGAATAATTTCTAAATCACACGAATAATCACGGAAATTTCGAAATAATCACGAAAATTTTGTAATAAATTGGAATGATCTCGAAAATGGCGCAAAAACCTGAGGAATTTTGAATTAATCTCGAAAAATTTTGATTCACCTCGAAGAGCTTACCTAAACATCTTCAGTAAAATAAATATTTTCGAAAAGTTTGGGAACTATCGAATAACAATTAATCTAGAGAACCCACCCCAAAATTCGAAAAGTGACGAAATAAAAATAAAAATGTCCATTTACATACTTAATGGGCTCTAAGATTCTCTTCAATAACTTCGAAAATCCCTTAGCAAATCTCACAGCAAACATTAAATTTGAGATATGAAATCTAGGCGCGATAAACCTGACACCCGTAAACTTATCTTAACTTTTCTATTTTTTTGGCAATCATCTCTGACCTAATGATTTCTTTAAAATGTATTTCAAAAAAAAAAAAACATTGATTTTAAATGGGAATGGCCAGCTTCCAGAATCTCTAGGACTTTGATTTTTTTTTTATTTATCAAGACTCAGGAAATTCGAATATATTCTTAATTGTGATTTTGCCAATATGGTTTTTATTGAATATTTTTTTAAGTCATGCATTTTGCACTTCAAATTTGACCCGGGAAACTCGATTACCGGTTTCCAAAAGATTTAAATCTGAGACCGTTATAATCAACTTTTCTCGAATAGTTTTGCAGAAGAAATTTAGTGTTAACGTATATTTAGGCTAGCTATTAAAAATTGCAATCCAATAATGTAACTTTTGATAAGGCAAATTTGATGGTCAGACTCTATTAATTCAGACTCTATTGTATCTCAGCCAAATTTATTCATCATCTATTCACAAACCAAAACAATGGTTTTGGCTATTTTTAGTAAATAAATTTCATAAGACATAACTACATAAAAATCTAGTTTGAGGAATACAGGTCTACCATAACGGGAAATTTAAATTTCCTTAAAATGTCAAAATGAAAGAGATACAGATCTCTCTCGGTCATAAATAAAATAACCATGTCTAAAAGTCACCCAGAAAATTTGATTAAACGAAGAAAAACCATTTTCCGGTGATTTGAGATTATCGTATATATGTATACAATATACGGACAACTTTTGTCGACCAAACAAACACACACACAGACACAGAAGAAAAACACTTAATACATAGTTGGTTTTTCTTGTTGTAATATTTCAATTTCCTTTTCTTTTTTTTTGCTCGTAACTTCCTTTCATATCCTTCCTTCAAAATTTGTATTGATAAAAATGTAGTTTTGTAATCCTCATTTTAGAAATTCTCTACCACCACTATAAATCTCTGATAATAAACGATTTGTATCTTTAGTGTACCTGTGTACATTGACATAACATAAAAATTAATTTCCAATCAATCGATCAAACAATATTTTCACATGAGGAAATTCTCTAAAAAGCTAAATTATAGCTTTACGTTATTTATGGTCATCGAAAGTCCATTTTAATACGAATGTCAAATCAATATTTTCGAAAATTTCATAGTTATGTATGTATGTGTATTTGATTTGTGTTCAATTTGATTCAATTCGCTATCCAAAAACGGTCGCCTCTATATACCCAAATGTAGAAACGTGGTTGTTGTTATGCGTTCAACTATAAAATCTTTTTTTTGATGTATAACGATAACAATAAAACATCATCACTATCACAGTAATCAACACACCATCATCATCAAATCATTAAAATTTACCAAACAAAAAAGGACATCGAAGTGCGTAAGATGAGACATGCAAAAAGATTCAATTTTGTTGTTATATTTATAAAAGAAAAAAAAAGCGTCTATCACTTTTGTTTAGTGTGTTGTTTAAATGATTCTGTCATCATCATTTCGGGTCGATTAAACATCAAACATCCCGAGTACACAAACACATACAAATAGATACAAAATTAAATTTAATAATGGATTTTTCCTTTAAAATGTTTGGAAAATGTTTGTCGCTCCTGGTCTGTACCACCAGAGTGGTAGTTTTTGTCTAAATATTCAATGGGAAATCTCAATTTAATCCTTTTTGTTATATAAATGAAAAACCTTTTTTTTTTGTTTGTTGGGCTGTTTGCTTGATTTCTTCAATTTTATGTGCGTAACACAAAATAATATTTCCTTATCTAACACTTAATGGGCGACAATATTTGGAAACGAGGCAAAATATTTTACGCACAGAGTTGTGTAAAGGAAATTCTTTGTTGGTTCAGTTTTTATCAGGAAATTTATTACAAATTAATGATGGAACCCGTCAGAATTTTTTTTTGGGGGGGAAATTTTACTTCATGGTATGCAGTCACATCAGCAGTTGTGTCGTAAAAGCTACAGTCACGTTTTCAACCGTAAAAAGCACAATAATCACTTCATGTAAAACTAAAAGCATTTTTTATGCATTTTGCTGTTATGTCCGTTTTATTTTATAGTCGCTTAGAAGTTGTTGTTTGTTAAAAGCTTTATATAATTTGAGGGATATGATGATGCAACATAGAAAAAATCAAAATCGATTTTTGGTTAAGGCTTTAAACAAAACCAAAAAAAAAAAAAAATGTGAACAACTTTTTCTTTATTTAAATTTGAAAAACGTGATTTGAAAATTTATCGAGTACCGATATAACCCCTCATATAGTATAATATGGATACATATAAATTTGAGATTGAAAATGAGAAAACGTTAAATACGTGCTCTGAAGCCTGTATGCATGATTTCTAATTTTGTTTATGTGTGTAGCACAAAATAACTTTTTCACCTGGTATGTGTTTAAATATATATTCAACAAATTTTTAAAGTATTTTCCAAGATAAAAAAGGCGTTTTCCACAATAAATTTCGTTGACTAGATAAGCGCAACAAAACCAAATCCAAACATTTAAATTGACATAAATTTGATAAGGAAAACCGTAAAAAATTATTAAATTTAATAAAAATGCATTTCGTCAGCACAAATAAAACATTTTTCAGAATCCCATGATCATATAAGACGAAAAAAAAATTGGAAAACGAAAATTCGATTATTTTAGTTGTGAGACTTGTCAGACGGTATAGGGTGCATTTATGAATAAATTTGTAGGAAAATAGGAATGGAAATTGGCTAAATATAACTTTGCTATTTTACCATTTATTAAACATTTTCACGATTTTCTTTGTGTAATGACTCTTTTCACACCGCAAGGAAACCAAAGAAAAATTTTGCGTCGTATATCCGCGTATTTGAATAAATTTTGACGGTTTCGTTTTGATGCCATAATTTATTGTGACATTTTTGATGTGGTGGATCAAAAATTGTATATCATATGTGCTAATGCGTTATTTATGATGGTATAGCTTGCAATGAAACCGTGAATATATTCTGATATTAAAGCATCTAATCCATCACGTTTTTTCTCTCTTTAACAATAGAGTTATCAATTCTAAGTTAATCTAAATCATTAATCTTGACATGTTCGGAAATTTTTTCTATGCCTATCTTGAAGATTTGTCATTCAAAAATGAGAACCAAATGAATTGGGGCCATATTTTCGTCCGATGGAAGTATCTTGGGTATTTAAAAATAAGTTCCAAAATATTAATTTCCATTTCTGAGAACCGTAACCTATGGTACGTCCTCGGCACCTTACCTAGCGACAAAAACAATTCAAGTAACAGGGAATGAATTACTAAAAACCGATCCAGCTGCAGCTCAGGTAATCCTAGGTAATTTCTATGTTGAAGATCTAATGCCTGGAGCACATACTGTCGAAGAAGCTCTTCGCTTGCAAGAGAAGGTGTCAACAACTCTTAATTCTTATGGTCTTCAATTGCAGAAGTGGGCATCAAATTCATTGGAATTACTAAACCATATTAACGAGGAAGACAAAGAAAAGATTCTCATAAACATTAAAGACGGTTTCACCTATCTACAATTATTGGGGCTTCAACGGCATCAAGTAAGGGATGAATTCTGTTTTAACGTTTGTTGTGCTGATGATGTTAAGCCAACTAAGCGAAATATTTCATAGTTCTCAGTCCGTATATTTGATCCATTGGGATGGCTTGTGCCTATTATCATAAATTTTAAAATCATATTTCAAAGGCTATGGCTCTTAAATTTGGGTTGGTATGATGAAATTCCGTCAGCATGGTTGAATACTACAAACACTAAAATGGAATTACATGGATTTGCGGATGCATCGGAAATTGCAGTTCTGTTGAAGAACTTACTAATGATGATCAAGGAAACATTATAGGCTGCGATATTGAAATGACGGCTTGGACAGAATCAAAGATTGTCCTTTCATTGGTAGCATCCACGGAGATAGAAAATCTTCATTGCTAACTTGCACCTATGGTGGTATGGAACGATTAGACTCATCTCGCTGACCTAATCAACAGCAGCAAATAATAGAAGCAACCGATGAAAAACCGTGTGCAAATGTACTGGTAACAACAACCGAGTTTATATTACAATAGATATACTCGCTATATTATGTCGAAGATGTTCCTCATTTCCAAAGATCACAAATATTTGTACGGTGGATCAAGCGTTATCAACATAATCTCCGAGGTTCGTCAAAAAGGGTGACTGCGAATGTATTAGCTGTCGAGGAAATTATTGCCAGTCAATTACACAAATTAAAATTTCTTCAATTGGAATCCTTCAGCAGTGAGTTAAGATGTTTTATCAAACGCTTAAGGTTTTATCGAAGAAGAATAAACTGTACCAATTAACTCCATTTATTGTTAACGACCGTATTATGCGAGTAGGTAGTCGCATTCAACATTCATCAGCAAGTTGTAATACGCGCCATTCAATAATTCTGCCTAGGTGTTACACTACAATGCTATTGGTGACGAAGTTACATAATAAATTTGCTTAAGTACCGATTAATGGTACTACTTATCCCGGTGTGGTTCTTTACGAAAGTTGAATCTTCTATATCTTTAAATTATAAGCCTTGGCTGGATGCCGCCGATATCTTGAATTTGTTGGAGTAATTAAGTAGCTATTTCACTATACCTACCTACGACAACACTTACCATGTTTCCATGAGCGAGGTTGAGTTAGATTGGTTTGAAATTATGTTTTCGTTAAATTTCAAAATGGCGTCGATCGTTTCCATGAAATTGAGTTAGGTTAAGTTGAAAGTTATTGTTTCTGTTAACAGCCCGTTATATTATATACATTTAGAGCTTTTTTATTGCATTTTTTGTCATATTTTTTTGTTTTATTTAGGTATTGTAATATTTTTTTATGGTGTTAATAATAAAAATCCTTAATATTTATTTACCGCGCCATTTTAAATTTCAACTCTACTCAACTCAGGTATTTTCGTTGAGTTCAAATTAACTCAACGAAAATCCAACTCAACCCCGTTTCCATGAACGCTAACCTAGGTTCAACCTGGGTTGAACTCTGCATGGAAACAAAGTAACTATTATTGAATTATTGTTTTTGACCGTTTAGATCAAATTTTCATTAAAACCTGTGTAATATTTTGTTGTTGTCAAAATTCGCAATGAAACGTTGTTGTTGTCAAATTTATTAAAATTGTAAATATTTCTGAGTTTAGAGGTGAAGCTTAAGTTTTTTGGCGTATTTGTTATTAGTAATAATATAATTTTAGTTGTAGACCATTTTATAGCGCTTTGTGAGCTTTTAAGTTTTGTAAAGGGTAAAACCAACTAACGATTGATAATTCATCGTTTATTGAAATTACGTGACCAAGAAATGTGGTGTTCCATAAAGCAATTGTTTGAAATGCCTTATGGCAATTTGCATTTTCCTGCTGAAAGCACACCCACATATTGTCCAGGTCAATATCACGCATTTCCCGTTCAAAAATCCGTACCATCGGTCATTCACAGTAACGATCCAATGGCACCTCCTGACCAAATTGCTTACCAAACAGTCACTTTTTGTGGAGGCATTATCTTCAGAACAGTTGTCCTTGGCCTTTCACTGCTCTAAATTCACCAGTTTTGCTTATTAAAAAAGGAATGGGGACGAAGGGCCGAATTTCAAAGAGCCGAATGTCGAAGGGCCGAATGGGTCGAAGGGCCGAATTTTTTTTTTTTTTATTTCTAGAAATATAATTTTTTAAATTTGTGGTTTTAAGGAATAGTTTGTAAATTTTTGTATCAAATATGTATAAATACATTTCTTATGAATTTATGTATTTGATTATGTTTAATCCTTGGATATTCAATCGACAAAACTGGGGTTGTAACGATATCCCGCATTTCACAATCCCGCTTTATCAAAATTCCGCTCAAGAAAAAAATCCCGCTTTTCAAAATCACGATTCTCCAAAAATTAAAATCCCGGTTTTCAGAAAATCCCGATTTTTATTTTTATTTTACTTTATAAAATTTTCCTTCACCAAAAAGCGCGGCTCGAATTAAAAGAAATACGTCTTGCGGGATTTTGAAAAGCGGGATTTTCAAAATTGGGATTTTGATTTCGGGATTTTGAAGGTGGGATTTTGAAAAGCGGGCAAACTTACCTTCCCCGACAAAACTATTGCATTAATTTTGGTTGTTTATAATTTGTGGTTCAGTGGTGCATTTTGGTGACCTGAAACATTCGGCTCTATAGCAGCCTTTTGATAATAGGCTTATGTATATAGATAGGTGCATGGTACATTCATTTTGTTTTTCTTAGATATCTTAATCTTATTATTCCTTTTGTTATTATATACCAGCGCAGTACTTTTTTGTCGGTAGACTTTCCAAAGATTAAACATAATAAAATACATAAATTCTTAAGAAGTTTATTTTTTTATACATATTTGATAAAAAAATTTACAAAATATTCCTTAAAACAAGAAATTTAAAAAATTATATTTCTAAAAACGAAAAACAAATAAACAAACAATTTCGGCCCTTCGACCCATTCGGCCCTTTGGCCCATTCGGCCCTTCGACCCATTCGGCCCTTCGACCCATTCGGCCCTTCGACCCATTCGGCCCTTCGACCCATTCGGCCCTTCGACCCATTTGGCCCTTCGACATTCGGCCCTTCGACCCATTCGGCCCATCGACCCATTCGGCCCTTCGACATTCGGCTTTCGACATTCGGCCCTTCGACCCATTCGGCCCATCGACATTCGGCCCTTCGACATTCGGCCCTTTGATATCATACCATTAAAAAGACCATTGAGGTGGATGTCCTCCTCAATGGTTTTTTAATACGCAAAACTGTTGAATTTAGGGCAGTGAAAGTCCAATCAATGGGAAGCACATGTTGCTTCATCTTTAAAGATGATTTTTTCCTAAATATGGCCGGTATTCATACTAGCCATAGCGTCAATTGTTGGATTACCTAAACATTATAAGCAAGCAAATGCAAATCCTTCTTTAAAAATGCACGACATTTAGAATTGAACGCTCAGTCGGTTGATTATTTGTACCTAAAAAGACACGCAATTCACGATATGTGTATTTAGTTTCCATATGCATAATACACTTGAATGATTGTAATTCCTTGTTCAACCAAATACCTTTTCATGACTAATTTTCGATGACGAAAACATTTAGACGATAAAAAAAGTGATACTCTAATTTGATCACCTTCTAGTTGCTGTATCTGAAGTACAAATTTGTTCATAATCTCCAATTCCAGCTGCCTAGAAATTTGTTTTTCAATTTTTTTAATTTTTTACATCAGCTTTACTTACTTTCACTTCCTTGATAAAACCTCAAGTTATGCTATTGTAAGAATCTTATTAGCATTCTAAATCACTCTAAACCTTGATTTATCAGACTCTCGAAAACTACTGGTAACTTACAGATTGTATTGCTCTCCTTTGGAAGGTTTTGGGACCAACCTCTGCATTATAGCTATTAATTATTATTATTAAAATTGGTTGGAACCAACCGAAGTTCCACACTCAATGCCACGAAGGGCTCATGGTGCAAACGGAGCATTCTGCATTATAGCCAAAATCCCATACTTTTCAAAGTTTCTTACCAGTTGATGTAAGCGAATTATTGTAACTACCTGTCCACATCAGTTAGATCATATTTTAGATCTCTGTTAATGGAATAAAGCTTTTAATGAAGTTTGGCCTTTTTTGTTTATATTTGCTTCACTAGTTGTTTCGGCCTTACTAGTCTGCCAGAAGTTTTATTTTTTTTGCCTTCTGTTCCTATCCTGATATTGATTTAATTTCTTTTTGTACTGCTGCATAATTGTGTCGAACACTCCTTTTGTCGTGTAAGAGTCGAGTCTCTTTTGTCGGTTTTCAACTAAATTTAAATTTGTCGAAATGTACCACCACGCTGATTCATTTTCCATAATTTCGCGATCCAAAAAGCCACAAACTGTTGAAATTGTCGATTACCCGAATTTATTGTGGTACAATGATATTTTGTTATATTCTTGTTCCTAAAACGTCATCTTATAATGGAGGGTTCAATGGCGACACTGGATGCCTTTTTTCATATTTGGTTCATCGGCAAAATTGTTGGCCGAAATAATAGGAGCAACTTTGCTAAAATGGGGCCTAACTTTGAAATTGGACTAGCACCGTTGGATTCAGCGTACTCGAATTATGTGTACCTCCTGGGTACCTGGCCCAGCTTGTCACTTTTTCCAACTAGCAGAGTGAATATTAATATACCATTCCTAAAAAATGTGGCAGATCGTTTTATATTTTTTTGATGTTTTCTATTTTCGGGAGATGATGGTATCCCCAATCGGCCCTTTCATACCATTCGGCCATTTGACTCATGCGGCCTTAAGACATTCGGCTTCACAACGCATTCGGTCTTTTGACCCATTCGGCCATTAGAAAATCGCCCTTCGGCGTTACGCCTTCCGCCCCATTCCGACTTTCGACGTTCGGCCTTTCGACATTCAGCCTTTCGACATTCTAAAAAAAACCCAAAAAATCAAGTTTTTTTAAATATAACAAATTTTTGAAATATTATTTTTATTCGTTTTATACCTTACAGGCTGCCGCCCCAAACCCCCGCTTTGACGATTTATTAAAATTCTAATATTAGTATAAATTAGAAGGTTTCTCAAAATTTTGTGTTGTTTAATAACTATTCAAATACTAAAATAGAGAACTCCCCAAAGCCACTTAGCGTTGGACTCTTTGGGCAAGGATGCAGGGAAACGTGTCACATACTAAAATAAAAAACTTGATAAAGCCGCTTAGCATTGGTCCTTTCCGTCCCAAGGATGACATGAAATTATGTAGATTTCTTTTGTTTTCGTATTGTCATTAACAAAAATTTAATGGCCCTTTCAATGAGATACTTTACTTTGTATTTTTTGGTATTTTTTTGGGGGAGTTTTCGTTCGGGAATATGATGGTATCCCATAACAACATTATATTTTCATTCTACGAACAGTGAAATCAATGCCTCCTAGATTTATTTTGAGATAATAGCAGAGTTTTTCCTTCAACTTTTTGAACCTGAAGTTTCCCCAGTTGGTAGTGTTTGTTTCGATTTTATCAAATTTGTGCTGCCAGCTATGTAATGTGTATTGGCTTAGTGACCACACGATTTATAGTAATGTTTTTGTTTTTATTGCTCAAAATTGCTTATGACCTGGCGTCCTCTTCTAACAAAATCATTTCTTTTGGTGTACTTGTGGTGGCATGACTTTACCGTGAACGGTTATTCTTATTTTGCTTTCCTGAATGGGAATAGCACAAATGAAAAACCAAAAAGTATTTTTACAAAAAAATTCTAAATTTCATAAATTCTTAGAATTGCTAAAAATTAAAACGGCAAAAGACCTACCTAAACACAAAATTTCTATAATTTTGAATATATTCAATTTATTTGTGTTGTACTTCACTTGGAAATATTTTCAACAAGATGATTGATATCCAATTATTAATCTTCGTACAGTAAATTCCAAAGTAATTTACTGATATTAATGAATACAAACACAAATTAATGAATGAATAATTATGTAAGTTCCGTATTAAGAATTGAGATGGGGGCAAAAACTATTTGTATCTCGATTATTGGCATATTATGAATAGTGTTTGATGTAAGATTGATTACGTTGAAATTTTTATCGTATTTATAAAATACACAAAAAGCAAAACAACAAGCGCTATAGGTACCTATACAAAAGCAGGAGCAGCACACAGATCTATTCAACTAAATTAATCATTTTTATTTTATCAATTCATCTTAATATTATTATGTATTATAAAAGAAAAGACGAGACGAGAAAAACTCTACTCTGCCATTTTCGTATTTCTGTATCCATGTAGTACACATACATACCTACATAAATATTCGAGTAATGAAAAGAATTTGTTATACATTACAAAAAATTACAAGTCAAACACAAAAGATTTCCTATTTCGTTCTTTACATTTCGAAGGCTTTCACAAACTATATAGCTGCATATTTTGTATGGTGCCTCTGTGTACGATGATGGTTAAATAGCAAACCCTTTTACTTTTTTTTTTTCGTCTTGCTTACATAAACGAGTACGGTACTAATGTTGTTGCTATTTTTAGGAATCTCGATAAATAAATAAATAAAATAATTTATATTTTATTTGCTTGGAAATAAGGAATACATCTAAATGTATATAAGACGAAGACGAGAAAGGATTCCTTCTTTCGAGAATTTTTTTTTTTTTTGGTTGCTGTTATTGTGTTATTTATTCAAAGTTCGAAAAAAATAATTCACCCACACATATGTACACGCTCATAAAATATCAAGTGAAAATTTATTTAAAAAAAAAGTCGAATAAAATTAAATATTTACTTTGGCAAGGAATGTATGTTATCCTGAATGTAAATAAGGATGATAAATTTATTATTTATATTGGGAAAATTTATAGTCTATTTGTTGATGAAATTAGGGTAATTTTGAATGAAAGCACAGCATATTATACACCCTGTACACATAAACTAATCATTTTTATTTTTTTCTTATTTTTTGGGTTTGGCAAATATTTGTGTGTGAAATTTTAATAAAAGCGAGCTTTCAAATAAAAAAAAGTTTTCTTTGTACCACAAAAACGTTCCTATTCAAATACATGACTCAGATCGTGTGATGTGTAGTTTGGTTGCTTTCATTTTTCGAGTTTACAATTAATAAAACGATGATGATTTTTTTTTTTTGTGGTTTTATAATAGAGTCTATACGACGAATTGTTTTTTTTTTATTGTAAATTTAATTTTATTGTTCATGTTCATATTCTGCTGCTGTCTAGACACAGACAATAATATTATTATTATTATTATTGTAGAATCATAAAATGGAAATACTCATTTTGTATGAAATTTTATAAAACTTGTCAGTTTTCTTTATTACTAGTTATTAATCCACCAATATCTAAGAATACAATATGTTTAATGAACGAGGAAATATGGAAGTAATATTTATTGCGGCTTTTTGTTGTTGTGCTATTTTGTGTGCTACTTAATAGCGCGATAAATATCGCGTTAAGAGAGGTTAAACGAACTTTGAGATTAAAGGTGGATTCACGAGGTCGGTTTTTTACCCTAGGGTATTTTTGTCCGAGCTCCTCTACCAATCAAACAGATTCACGAGGCTGGTTTTTTACGTTTGGTAGTTATTTATTTCCGTTCTGCTCCATCTAGTGATTGAAATAACCAAAAAAAATGTGTTTTGATTGATTTAGGAGCTCGGACAAAAATACCCTAGGGTAAAAAACCGACCTCGTGAATCCACCTTGAAAGTTAAAAAATCGAATTTAATCGACCCAAATCCAATTGTTTTAATTCTGAAAACAATGACGCCATATTATAAAAAAAACAACCTGCAAATCGTCCCTAAACACAACCTTCAAGTCAATCCCAATCTGAAAATCCAAATCAATTTTCACCAAACAAGCATAATGGTCAACGTGGATAATGTGTGAATAACCATGTGGTTTGAGTAAATTTATTTAGCAGGTAACCGACCCTACTGAGGTACAGTTTTCAAAAGCTTTTCAATTTTCAAAAATTCCAAATCGGGCACACTGTTTTCAAAATTTCGTGGGGTTCAATCAGACACCCAGATATTCACAAAGTCGAACGGGCATTTTTGTTTTTACTTTTTCGAACTCTTCGATAAAGGGACCTTCAAAACCTTCCTTTTTTCGTTTCGAATGTGGTTGTATTTGTTTATGTATGAATTAGTGCATTGTGCAACTGCGAGGCAAAACAAGAACATTTTTTTCCTCACATAATAGTTATGTATAGAGGGTGATTTGTACTTGAGGGTAAACATTTTCAGGGATGATTCCTTGATTAATTTCAATCAAAAAATCGTTCCTGGAGGAGGGGCCCAATTCCAATATTTACTGAGATACAGTGCGTTAAAGAAAATTAGTTTGGGGTGGTATTTGTTATGTGGTTTTCATGTTGACACGAAAAAAAAATCGGAGCGAAAACCAAATGACAGCAGCTACCATTCGTCGTTCGGTCAAATTTTTCGGAGCGATTACTAGCACGATTACATTTATTTAATAGAAAAAAGACATTTATATGTCATTCAAATGTCAATTAAACGTCAAGACAAATATGAGCAAAAATACAGTTTTATAAAACAGTAAAATAGTTAATAAATAATAAATTATTTAACGAAAAATTGTTTTGTTAATAAATTAAAATTGTTTATGCATTTACATATCGCTCATGACATAGAAAAGTGGCACAACTCAAAAATTTCAGTTTTTGAGATATTTCGTCAAAAAGATGCGCAATGATCGATTTCATAACCTGACATAGTGGCATTTTTATATTTATTTTACAAAACGAGGGACAGTTTAATTTTCCGATCATAGTGAAGTAAAATCAAAATTAGCATTTTTTCTTTTGCTCTCCTAAAAATTTGAAATTTCGAGTTGTGTCACTATTCTTTGTCACGTGCGATATATCATGGTATCATATAAATACATTATGTATAGTACCATCATACGAAAAAAATATTTAATCGGTGAAGTTCCAGATGTCGCATCGATTGCATTTAAATATAAGGGCAAAACTTCGGTAATCGCCTAAATGAATGCAGGGTTAGTTAAACATCTCCTGGCCTACTCGTCTCTAACAATTTTTATTATCATATTTTAAATTCTAAAAGGTCTTTCCTGAAATGTTTTTAAAATATTCACAAAACTAGATTTGTTAAATTTTTTTATTAATAAAACTTCTCTTTGAACCATACAAAGTAGAATTAAACAATGAAGATTTGTACTGTTTGTGATTTTTAACAGAAATCTAGTTTCTTGAAATGTCCTTATCGATTGTGTGGGGGTTTAGGCTCCGGTATGCAAGCCTGTTAGAACATTTTCTTTTTTTTCATTCCAAAGGAGGAATGCAGGATATAAAATTTTGGTCTCGCGACTTTGCGCAATATTCTGCACGTACTCGTAATACAGTAAAAGTATACGAATTGGACTAAGTGGAATACATTTTCGATAGCATTCTTGGTCCTAATACGCGATTGAATTATTTCACTTTTTAAATGTTTGACGTAAAAAGACACTCCAAATGAGGCAGCAACACCAACATTTAATGTATGAGGCAAGATAGCCACGCCATCCACCATGCCACTTGGAAGATGTGGCAAAAAAAAAAAGAATCTAAGAAACCAACCTACAAGGAAGTCCAATTGCTCTTAACTTGTACTTTAAGCCTTTGTGCCATGCTGATGGCAAGGTTAGTTAAATCACCGATCGATTCATCTCGAAACCCGTCGAAATCACCGATGAATTCACATCTAAACGGTTGGGGTTCTTCCAGCTATTTCATCAGAATTTTTTTTATTATTATTTGTAGCACTTTTTAACAGAATAACTAAACGTTTAGTCAAAGATTTGTAGTAGTTTTTGGATTAATACCATCGGAGCTCAGGGCAGTCTTAGCAAATTTGAGCTCCTTGGGCTAATAAAAAATTGCCTCTTTTCATGATCAATATTTTCCAAGAAACCGGACTCTATGGATAATATACTTATATTATTATTAAATTTACTTTCTCTTAAAGATGGTGACCTGAGATAATTCTCTTAAGAGTGAAAAATACTTAAGCAAACCCGTAAAGCCGCAGCTCTACTGGGAAAAGTCAAAAGTCGAATTGATTTGTCAGATAATACCAACCTTCCGCTGTACTCTCTGAATTCAGAAACGTTGAAATTTTAAAAATCCTCAAGGTAATTTTCTTATTTGAACAAAAATCTTATAGTAACTTGACAATTTTGTAATTTAATAATTTCTAATAACTAATTACAATGTTGGCAAGTTTACAATTATGGTTTTGGTTCCTGCAAGAAAACTAGCCGGATAATTTATTAAATCAATACGAATTTAAATTCAGAGAGCATAGCGGAAAGCGGCTGGCTATAAACCGCTTGTCCGTAGGTTGTGCAACACCCTGTATATGAACAAGTTTAAAATGCAAACATTATTCAATTAAACCTTATTCTAGATCATCTTGGTGTTCAGAATATAATATTGTCGCCTGAAGACAATTATAAGTTTGCAATTGAAAATCGGCGCCTCCAAAAGGGGTGGCGCCCTAGCGCTTAGTTCTTTTAACTCAACGGTTAGGTTCTGTCGAGACTAGTTGATTTGTTGGCATCAATGTCTACAATTACTTAGCAATTGCTCTAGAATTTAATCTTATGCGAAGCATCGATGAGCTAGCTTGCCAAATATTACGTGGCATAAGAGAAGGGTAATTTACGGGTAAGATCGCGGCAAATAATTATAGGAATTATTTATTTTTGATTTTTATTAGAAATTTTAAGGGAAAAGTTCACTCAATTTTTCGCCCTATGCCTCCAAAATTGTTTCGATGTGATTTTGTCGACACATAAATAACAGTTTTAATGGTAGAAATATAAACGTAAATCGTGTTTCGATGTTTATTCACGAAATGTGTACTGTCCACAGATAATACAAATTTTATTCGTTTTACGGTACATAAAACTGTGTTTCTGCATGGAAAAAGGTAGATGGATTTTAGGGGTCAGTGTCATGTAATCGTACTGGTGTCTAGGAAATGCTAATTTTGGAGTTATTCAAAATATTATTTCCGAATTATTTTCATATTTTGGAAATTTCTCGGTATTTAGATTTTTTTTTTAGAATCCTCTATTTTACGGCCAGCCAATAAAGGTTGAACATTTTTTAATATTGCTTTGGGTTGCTTGACTTTGGTTTTGGTTAGGGCGAAATTTTCCAGAACTTTCAAGACGTTTTAAGGTTACCAGATTATTTGAGTCATATCGAAATTTTTGGGAGTGACGGTTTTATTTGTTGATACCCTTAGAGCACACAAGTGATATGTCCATAGCAAGAATGTCTATAAATTTGGAAAAATATTTGGAATTTTCATTCAATGCCTTGGAAATAGTATAGTATAATAATATTTATAATTGTAGTACCAAATAACAGAACCATAAAAGATAAAGAATGCCTATTAAAAAATCAAATTTGTATTTGCCACAAATTGTAAAAATGAACATAACACTTGTGTGCTCTCCTCAGGTATCGATATATTGCTTGGCTTCTCCACGGTTCAATATATTCCAGTTTTAAAGTGGATGTGCTTGGTTGAGTAATGACGTTACATACATTAAGTAACTTTCAAAATTATTAGAGAATTGAGTTTGTGTTGCATACTTATAATATTCCGTGGTGATTAGTGCTTGACGCTGAGTTATATATTGTTATTCAGGCTTTCCGAGAAGAGTATCATTATATACGCCAAAAATATTTGCAAGACCTTCAGAGAATGGGTTCTTGATTTTACGAAATTCCTCTAACAAAAACAAAATTAGGTGGTGTTTTGAAGGACAATCACAAGTAAAAGTTGAAAACTTTTTGTGGGGATTCAGATGCCATATAATATTTTTGCACGCAAGGAATGAATTCTTGATTTATAAATCGGTTACACCCTAAAAATTCACCTTTAGTGGGGTTATTTACAGATAATCACAGAGGTATTAAGAACTAGAGCATATCTTCATGTTGTACGGGTGGCGATTTATGAGCAAAATGAAACATTCAGGAAGCACTCTGCATCGAAAAAATAATTTAGGAGTGATTTTGAAATCCATTATTGGAATCTGTAATAAAAAATACATTTTGTAGGACAGCAATAAAATTTATTGATGTATCTACTACGCAAACGAAAAATTGAAAAAATTTGATTTCAAGAATATTTTTAAAAATCGAATTGTCTTAGTGTTGCTTGAACTAAAACGTAACTACATATATGTATTTATACTATGATATACCAGGTGATTTTTTTAACCTGATACACTCAAAAAAATGGTGCAGATCAAAATTTATTTATTCCGCGGGGGAAATATTGTAGTGTTACAATTAGTACACCCGCCCCTCCTTGTAGGTGGGGCGGGGGGGGTAACTTTGAAATAGGAACCCCTATTTTTTATTGCAGATTCGGATTCTACGGCTAAAAATACGTAGGATTTGACTAAAACATTTTTTTTCGATTCAAGATAGATGGCGCTGTAATTGACGATATTGAATTTTTTTCAATTTCTCCTACTGAAAACCTAAGCAAACGGTTCTGCAATATGTCTGCAATAAAAATACCAAGGTTTCATTGTAACTGCATGAAGTTAGTCTTAAACAATTTATTCATTTTGCAAATTTCGAATAACTGGGAAAAGGGTGCTTGATTTACATGAGTCTCCTCGCCTCATCATCTTTCAAATGACTGTATACAACTGAAAAGTGTGTCTGCTTGAATTTCAGCACAAGCATTTCTGATTCGCTCAATCATATTCTCACGTGTTGTTGGTTTTTGTTTGTAAACTTGGTCTTTGAGATAGCCCCACAAAGAGAAATCTGGCGAAGTAAGATTTGGTGATCTGGCAGACCAAATTACCGGACCAGCTCTCCCGATCCAGCGACCATTGAAATCACGATCAAGTACTGCACGTGCTGCCAACGAATGGTGTGCGGGGCAAACATCATGTTGAGACCACAGGTTCCGTCGCACTTCTAAGCTCAAGTTTTCAAATAATGTTCATTTTCCAAAATATCTCGGTACATTTTACGATTCAAGTTACCTTCAATAATACATTCAATAATACACATTAACAGTCCAAGGACGCTGATGTTCAACTTAGCGAAGCCAGTGCGGATTTTCAACACTCCAGTAATGCATGTTGTGGTGATTCACCGTTCAATGATTTGTAAAATGCGACTCGTCGGAGAACAATACGTAACGAAAAAATATTGGATTTTGCTGTATTTGTTCCCATGCCCACTGACGAAAAGTTACCCGCGTTAGGAAATCAACGCCATGAAGATCTTGGTGTAACGACACATGATACGGAAGATACTTATGACGTTTTAAAATTTTCCAAATGTCTGGAACCATCCGAAATCGCTATCTATTTCTCGTGTACTAATATGAGGATTATGAGCTACTGCAGCCGCGAAGCGTAGAGAGTGACAGCGTTATCAAGACTCCGGCCAGCTTCTCCATAAACCAGAATCATTTTAATTTTCTCTTGTACAGTTAAATACACCAATCTGCAGTAGTATTGATAGCTTTACACAGGTATTGTTGCTTTCGAAATAATCTTCGGACTGAATCGATATTTATTAAATAAAATACAAACAATTTCATTAATTTGAAAACTGATTTAATCGCATGTTCCTGGGTTACGATAATGACAAGCCACTTTTCAGTAATTGAAAATTTAACAAATACAAATTGTTTAAGACTAACTTCGTGTATTTACAACGAAACCATGGTATTTTTATTGCAGACGTATTGCAGAATCGTTTTCGTAGGTTCTCAGGAGGAGAAATAAAAAAAAATTTAATATCGTCAATTACAGCGCCATCTATCATGAATGGAAAAAAAATGTTTCATTCAAATCCTACGTATTTTTAGCCAAAGAATCCGAATCTGCAATAAAAAATAGGGGTTCCTATTTTAGTTTCAAAGTTACCCTCCACCCCACCTACAAGGAGGAGGCGGGGGTACTAATTTTAACACTAATGTATTTCCCCCTGCAGAATAATTAAATTTTGATCTGCACCATTTTTTTCGTAGAGTGCTTATTTTCCGAAATATTTTGGTGTATCAGGTTAAAAAAATCACCCGGTATACGTGTTTTGTAGTATACCTAAAATGCAATGTGAATCATAATGTGAAGCTTCATCAAATATACTCAAAAATCCTGAAGCATTAACTCCTCATTTCTTTACTATAATTAGGCCAATCCCTTTACGGATTTAGTTTGTTTGATAGTATAAACCTTATTAAGGTTTCTGTAAAGCATTAAGGATTAGTTTACTTTAGTACGTCATACACTCGGGCTTTAAGTATTAATCAAGTTTTTGGATAAACTGTGGAGTGTATTTAATTCCAAATTGATTAGATTCTGTAAACTACGGACTCGCCGACATTTTTGTTAATCTTCTGGTTTCTGTTAGTCTTCTTTTCATACTTTACACTTCAGTACAAAATTTGACTACACTTTCACATATTTGCCACAGTCGATAGTGTTTTAGTTTATCAAATAGTGTTTATTAAATAAATTGAATTCCCCCTTTTCAAGAATTTGTTTACTTCAATTTTGGCCATTACACAAGCTTTTTTTCACCTTTTCCAAAATTTATTAAATAAAACAGCCCTTTTTGAAAGTGTGGCTAACCTGCGAAAGATATTCCTAAAATTTATTTTCATATGTAACACTTAAAAAAAAATCCATCAGCTTTGCAAAATAGAAATTTGACAATTAATACATACATATATTCACACATACACACCCATACAAAAAACAAAAATGAATGAAATGTATTTTTATCTGTTTCAGTTAAAACGTTAATAAACTGCCATTTCTCAACTCGGACTCAACTCGGACTCGACTCGGATTTTGTTTTTTTGTTGCAATAGGAAAGCCAAATTGTTTCGATGAGAATTCGGCTTTGTGGGGATTCGTATTTGATTTGAATGAGAATCGAATGGGTCTGTTTCGATTCTGGTACGATTCAAGTAGGAGTTTAACGTGTTGACTGCCATGTGATTCGCCCGAGGGTCACACGTATATGATTTTTATTGGGATATTCTAACTATAAGGCTCGGATTGCCCTTACATGGACTGCATTATGTTGAACTACTACTTTCTGGAAAGACTTCCATTTTTTTAGTTCTTTAGACAATTTTTAATATGGTGGCAGTCAACGTGTTGACTTTAAATTTTATTTTATTTTTTTTATTCGAAGTAATAAATAGTTTTATTTACTATTTTAAGGCTTTAGTGATTAATTTTCCGTCCTTGCAATTACGATGCCTAATTTAATTTATTTTTACTAGTTAGGGTCTGATTTTTAAATTAATAATTAATTTTTAAGTAAATTGGGATTTGGGTTTTATAGCATGGCAAACGATGCGGTTAGTTATTAAATAGGATGTCATAATAAAATAATCGATTAATTGGTTTTAGTTTGGAAACACCTGAGAAACCTGAGCGGATTCGCGGAAACATCAAGCATCCAACAACGCGTAGTTGAGAAATCGGGTTGGTTTATGTTAACTATTTTATCGAATATTAATAACAAAAGATCTACTGAAATTTAAGTTAAAGTTGTAATCGGATGCTGTGGTTTTAATTTATAAAAGTTAAATCCTATTACTTAAGTACTAAATATTTGGTAATAATGGGATAGTTTTGATTTTGTTTTTAGAGATTCCCTAGAAATTTGATTTAGCTTTCAGAAATTTCAAATATACAACGGATTTGTAGTTTAGAAATTGTGTTGTCTAGGTTTTTGTCTTCTAATTTACATGCATTTTAGTTCGGACTTCTTATTTTAGGAAATAATTAGCGTCTTATCATTTTAATTTTGATTACTGGTGTCAGTATAGAGCTGGTTCGCGGAAATGCTTCATTTAAAATAGTAGTTGAGCTAACCTGTAGTTTTAAGTAGCGGCAGCGACCGGTATGGCGAAAATTATTTCAATCAGTATTTTATACTAATTATATTTATTATGTTACGTCGTCTCTGAGCTACTGTTTTATAAGTTTAAGTGAAATTTAAATTAATGATGATTTCTATTTTGAGAACGGCCCAGAAATTTGGCCCAGCAAACTAATAAATGTTATTTCAGAATGCCGTTTTAATTTTAATAAACCACAAAATTACAAAAGAAATATGTTGTCTTTCTGTTAGTAACTATTGGCTATACTCAGGTATCTGTAACCGGATCAATTTATATCATTACTAACTAAACCTACCCAACTCCTCTTTAGGTTTGAAAAAAATAGTTGTCGGTGAGGCCATCTCCAGGAAGGCATTGCTTAAAGCTTACTCCAATCCAATCAATACTTTATAGGATGCCACGGATAGATATTAAATTTAATTTGTTTTAGAGACTGGAGAAGGGGATTTGCAGAGTGCGATTTATTAACTAAGCGATCAAAAAAGAAAGGAGAAAGTAAGATAAAGGAATAATTGATAACGAAATAAGATCGATGGTGGGTGCAGAAACAGTAGTCCAAAGGAAATTAAAGATATCCAGATTTAATAGCTCTGAGTTAAGTAACGTATCAAGCAGTTCGGAAGAAGAACAAATTATTTAAAAATTATTAACTTACTTTAGGATGCCAAGGAGCGAAAAGCAGGAATCAAAAACAAAAGTATTTATTGTGTGTTGTAGTTAGCTAGTCTACTAACTATTGACCACCAAGATTGGCCATCCTATCCAATCCTTCCAAGTTTAAGTAAATAAGGGTGGACAATGGGCGCGGCATCAAAAATTCTTAGAATTACCGGGAGATCCTGCTAAATGCTTGGTCGTTCATTCAAGATCAATCAATCGAACAAAATCGTCATTTTGCAGATTGTTTCAAATCAATTGGTGTGTTCGCATCATGTTTTTTATGACAGGAATATGAATGAATAATGGACCGGATATTCATCGTTTGATGAACAATGATGCATTTGAAAATACTCCCAGTGAGCGAGAGATTGTGGCATGGAAATTTGTAAAAGAAGTTATTAAGACTGTTCTCAGAATTAATCATCCGATGATTGGGGCAAACATATTGAAAACATGCTGACCGCTTTTGATAAATGTTCGAATGTCATTGAACATACATTTTTTGCATTGCTATGTGGAAAAATTTGCCAAACAATCACCAGCCGAATCCGATGAGCACGGCGAGCGTTTTCACCAAGTGATGGCAAGGCTCGAACATTGGGACAGCGGTAAAAAGCTACATTCACTCTTGGGTGACATTTGTTGGAATTTACAAGAGGAAGAAGATCCCTAAAACGTTACAAAAGAATCAGAAAATTAAAATAGAAAAATTTAGAAAAGCCGTATTGTCTATCCTTTCACGAAAGTCGTATTGTCCATCCGAAATTAGTTTGCTAATTTCAAGATATTTAACTATATGTTGATTGACGCATTTCTCAAAGACCTTAGCGACGGCTGACACAATTGATATTGGTCGGTAGCTTGAAGGGTCAGTTTTGCCACAACCCTGTTTCAGCACGGGTTGCACCTTGCTTATATGAAAGTAGGAAAATTTTAGATAATATTGGAGCCAATTCACTGGCAAACTCCTTCAATATTCGAACTGGAATTCCATCAGGTCCGGTGGCCTTGTTTGCATTCATTGACTTTAGATTAGTAAAGACAATTTCCTCCGAGATGACGACGGGGCTCATTTTAGAACCACAATATGGAATTAATGGAGGTCCAATTCCCATCTGGGACAACTAATGTCGAGTTCGATTTGAAGACGCTCGCCAATAAGTCGGTTTGTAAATATGGATCTACCACCAAGGCGCCGTCAGTACGTTTCAATGCTGAAACAGAGATTTTCAACTCGGAAGCCACATTGGCTTTCTTGCTGTCGGCTCTTTTTGCTTCTCTACCACAGGTTTTTTTGCAGGTGTTCCGTATCGTTTTGTATTCCTCATAAGAAATTTCGTTGCGCTTCTTTTGAAAATATTTTAAAATTTTGATTGGGATTGGAAAATGATGAGGGTATAAATTTATTCATTCCATGTAAGACGGTGTCAGTAAAACTGGAAACGGCGTCGTTGCTGTTGTTGTTATGTAGGCAATGGCGTTCCCAAGGGAAATGTTGAAAAAATGACCGTAAACCATCAAAATCAGCTTTATTAAAATGCCAAAGACGCTTTGGCTGCTGTCTAGATTCTAGTGGTGTTTCAACAGATATTTTTGTGGTTATTAAGTTATGGTTAGAATTTCCAATTCCAGTTTCGACATGGGCCTCCATGGAATGAGGGATTGATGTCAGACAGAGTTCCAGAATATGAACTCCTCTAGAATTTTGGCATTCAAATGTGGACTCACTAACAATCTGTGTGAGGTCATGCGAAACGGCAAGCCATTCCGCATGGTGCCCAGCGACATTTGTATCTTTGTGATTCAACCATTATTTATGGTGGGCATTAAAGTCACCGACCATAATTAATTCGCATTCGGGATGTTGATTGCGAATATCGTCACATTTGTCTGATAAGCCCTCTAAGAAGCTAATCGTTTCTGAATCCGTCTGATTAGGAGATAAATGTTTATTTCATATAAAATAATTGAGTCGGTCAATTTTCTAAAAATTAAGAAACAAAAGTTTGTGCATCAAGTTACTAAAACAAATTATGGAAAAAAATTTCCGAAAACCAGTAATTCAAAAGTTCGGCAATTTTCGAATGCCTAAGTAGTTCTTTGGAACCAAAAAAAACTGAACTACTATCATCTACTGAGAAGAAGCTCGGCATAAATAAAATTTCAAATTTTGAATATAAAATTGCTAACTCTGAATTTTGTAATGTTTCAAGTATTTCCAGAATTTTCATATTTTGATAATTAGTAGAATTAAATCCAAATTTGTTGTTAAATACCTAAGTAAAAAACATTTAAGGCTCAAATTAAAAACGAAGCAAATTCGGGTCGGGGTGTATCCTGAATAGTCAGCACAAAAATGTTTAACTTAGTTGGTCATTTCGTTTTCTGTTCTGCTCCACTCAAATGTCTAGTTAAAATATTTAGTACCGAAGTTTTTACAAAACCATTCAATTTTTAATAGTTCCTTATGCCGAATATTTTCAAGCTTTCCAAAATGTTTAATATTTTTTTGGAATTCTATACAATGTTTGCGTAAATAAATTTTTTAATCCTACAAATCGGAAGAAGCTGAAAGAAAAAGTGAGTTTGGGTTGGCAGACACTTCCTTTTAAATTGCGGAATACGGATATAGATTCCAATTGATAAGCTGCGCGGGACATCTAAGATCCTTGTACAAGAATACCCAAAATGTTTAGCTGTAAATTCGGTATTATTGAATAAAATTTTTGGGGGCCCTGGATTTTATTTTTCCGATTTCTGGGGCCACAGTATGAAAAAGTTTAAGAAGCAATAGACAAATCTAAAAATGTAATGACACGTGATCAGTCTAACCATTGGTTGTCGAAGATATCGGTTTTTGCATTTCATTTTATTACTAAGGATTTTGCATTTAATCGTAAACTTTGAATTCAAATAACATGGGAAAAATCGCCTTTTGCATTTTTGTTTTGCTTTTAAGTCTTATTCAACTGGAAGAGATGAGTTCAGTGATATGCAAAACTCATTTTTGAACATTTTAAATTTATCGGTTTTTGTAGACTCTTCATTTGTCGATGTTGATATTTATTCGGTAGATTTAAATTCAATAAATGCTCAAAAAATGATAAAAGGTGTTTCTCGCGAAATCAAAACGAAAATTTGAATGGTACAAGAGCTATCAACGTCAAAATGAGTGTCAAATTTTGACAAATTTCTGACTCTGTGCCAATACGTGTCGAAAACGATACCTCAAAAATCCGGTCTAACTTTGAAATGAGACTAGTACCATTGCATTCAGCGTACTTGAGCTATAGGTGTACCTCCTGGGTGCCCAGCTTATCACTTTTTCTAACTAGGAGAGTGTAATTAACTACACTAACACTTCTGACGTTCGAACTAGATAAATACAATTTTTTTTATTTCTTTAAGAAACTAAAAAATTTTTAATTAATTTATAAACTAAAATTTTAAAGCAATTAGTGTACACAATAAAAGTCTAGTACTTAAGAAAAAAAAATAAACACCTAACCGTGTTAACAAAGAAAGTTGACAATATAAACGGTATATAAAAAACGAAGCCTTTCACATTTTTGTGTCGTATTTTAATGGAAATGAGCTTTTATTTGCGTTTAATATTTTTCCAAACAATGTTCTAAGTGAAAAAAACAATAACATGACAAAATTATATTTGTTCAAGTTACACACAGACATTTACAAAAAAAAAATACGAGAAGCTATAAAAAGTAAAAGAATAGCTTCGATTTTTTTTTTTTTTTGGTTTAAACAAAGAATAGAAAATTTCATTAAAGAATGGGAGACAAAAAATTTATGAATATTCATAGAATTATCATTTAAAATCAGAAAGAGCTTTTTTTTCTAATTTACAGAGTTTATACGCAAAAGGATATAAAGATGCGCGGGGAGGGAGAGGGGTGATACAAACCATAACGTTAGATACTAACAACAATTAAAATATGTATATTATGTTTAAAGAAAATTTCACAGTTTAAACTTTAAAGTTATTTAGTTATATACCCATCCAGTAATTCCAACCACCATCACCACCACCACCGCCGACATTTACCAGGCGAATATATAAATAAATACATAAAATACAAAAAAGCTTAAAACAATTTAAGCTTTTGTCTTTCTTTGCCGTTGTAAAACGTATAATGAGTTTTTCTTTGTTGTTGTTGTTGTTGAAAAACAATAATTAGATAGCTTTTTGTGTGTCAAAGTGTTTTATTTTTTAATCTTCTTTTGTGAGATGTATATGGTTTTAGTCTTAACAATTTATGAAGTTAAATTAAACAATAAAAAAAAAGCTCGTTTTGGAAATGTAATTATACATTTTTATTATTGTTGTGTGTGGTGGCAATTGAACTTTATTGTTCTATAAATTTATCGTAATCATAAAACCATTAAGATGCAGTTGTGATTTAAAATTGTGATATAATTCGAAATCTTTTGCTGATTTGTCTTTATAAAGTCAAAAATACATACATATGTCATATACATATACAGTCAAACTATTTATATCAATTGTAAATTGAATTTTCCCATTATTCTCATGACTTTGAATTTGACATATGTTTTCATTTTCTTGTTGTTGTTGTTATTATTTTCCGAGACAGAGAGATGATGAAAGATGAAAATTTATATTTATGTATGTAAGTGATTTTTGTCGGTTGTTTGGAAAAATGGTAACTTGGTACATTTACGAAGACAAACAAAAAACGGAAATTGTTTCAAATTAGAAATGTCGTTTATTTATGCTATTTATATATATTATGTATGGAAATATGTTTTTTTATGTTCTTTGAACCTGTAAAAAATTTTCTTTACGGTTAAAATATTTGCAACTCCATTATATGTATGCACTGAGCATAAATTTGAATATGCATAGATGTTTGTGTACGTACATTTGTATATGTAAATAAATGTGACTCGTATTATGTTGTGACTGTTAAATGAGTCAAAAATTTGCATATTATGTGTATGTCCATATTTTTATGAGGCGAGACGACATAATCAATTATGTGGATTGTAATGTTCTTTAGTTTGTTTTTGTTTTTTATTAGTCTTTTGTTGAAACATTGTCATAAAAATGTTGAAGGAAATGTTGCCATTAATAAATTTGTTGCAGACGTTTGTTGTTGTTTTACTTTTACCTAGAAGTCATATCATTAAACAGTTTGAACAATATTTTGAAAGAATCCTCGAGGTTTAAACGGCTATTCATAAAATATTTTTATAATACAGTTTTTGAACGAGAAGTGAAGTATTCGGATTCGGAGATATTTTTCAATGTCGAAATACCAGAATTGGTGAAAATAAAACGCTGGTATTTTTATTTATCATTGTCCCTTAGAATAAATATAAGATAATGCGTTGTTTTAAGAAATTCAAAATTTTCAAAATTTTCACAAATGTTAAAATATTTAACCCTTTAATGCATGATTTTTTCTTTTTAATTGAAATATGTTTTTTCTTATAAAGATGTATTTGGTTGAAACGAATTTCAAAGTAAAAATGGTTGGAAGCAGCTAGTTTTCCGAGAAAATTGATTTTATGACATTATGCCTATTTGCATCCTTATGCATTTGTGGTATAAAATTTAAATATTTTTTCATTTATAACGCTTCTTAATAAAAAGGCAATTCGTTCAAAATTAAAATAAATATTCAGAAACAATATTCTTATTTATAAAAAATTACATATGTAAATGTATGTTTACTACTAATTAACTGTATGCAAAATATCGACTAACTTATTTTAAATGCCGATTTTATTTTCAAAACGCAGAAAAAAACAAAAAAATGTGTGAAACGAGATAGAAAAACAATTGAACAACAGATATACGAAACAAAACGGAAAAAATATGCTCAAATGTAGATGCAGTCCAAATTAGAATAACATGATGCAGATATGCTACAGTATGCATTAAAGGGTTAATAACTTTAACATAAGAAGAATTTTTGAGTTTTAAATTATCGAAGAAATTTAAAAATTTTCGACCAATTTTGAGATGTCTTAAAAAAAATAATTTTAATTTACAGCTTATAGACTGCGCTGAGAATATAAATTTTAGGCCGAGTTTTTTGGATGACAAACTCAGACTATAAGGAACAATTCAATTATGTGTCGATAATGCAGAAATCCCATTTTCAAAAACCCAAGTGTTCGATATACATATATGTATATTGTATATTTCGCACCTTTGCGATTATGCAAATTTGTGGCTGTAATTAGAAAATTTCTGCACGGGGTACTTTAGAAGTCAGGATAGGATTTCTCAAGTAATTATCACACCAGAAATCCCATTTATTCCGATTACGCAATAAAACAGATTTTTCGGTTTATGATGATTGTGCAACATTATGCATTACTAAACTGACCGTAAAAATGGTTTAATCTGGCCAGAATCGGCCACATAACCCCCACAATTTACCAAAATTATTGTTATTCGAAGAAGGTTAGTGGACAATTTCTAGAAATCGCAATTTTTACTCATTCCAATATAACAAACTGCAGTTAGTATACCGGTTAAAATTCATGTTTGGGCATATCACACTCTATTCAGAATGAAAATCATCAACCAATGAGCAATTTAAACTATTTTTACGGCCAGGCTAGTAATGCAAAATGTTGCACAATCATCAAGAACTATATGTACGTGTTGTGTGTCTATGCGTTGCGAAAATAAATATTGTAAAAACAACGATTTAATACCGAAGTAAGTAACTTTTACGAGCGAAGTAAGCGTGACACATGAGCAAACGGTTATACATGAATACAAAATACCATCGTTCATTCGACCCCACTAACTCATCCCTATTCCGTCAGTCCTACGATGAAAACTTTCCATCTCTTCCACTCGCTACAGGTATCGTTCTGACAGCAACATCATCAGGACCGAAGGCAGTAAATCGACGTTGCATCAACAGCTCGAGTTCCGATGACACAACACCAACAACAACTACATAACGAGGACGAGTACATGAACGACCTTCAAGTCGAGGACGTGGCAGACCATCAAAACGAGCAGTTGCATCGACAAGCAACCGAATGGTGATTTCGACAATTCGAAAATGTCGACAAAATATTTGCCACTGCTTCACGTCCACCTCAATCAGCAGGAGCATTGATAATGGGCAACTCACTACCACGGCCGTTACCATCAACATCTTTAACGTCTGCAGAGAGTCACGATTTCTGGCGACGTATGGAAGCAAGAGAGCCAGATCAGCTTAGACAGTAAAATACCGAACAACTGACAATTCCAAAAGTAAAGGCGATGACTCCAGCAGAGCGAATGAGAAATTATCGCGCACGACAAACAGCAATGCGAGCAGAAGAGATCAGACTGCAGAATACCGAACAAATGCGACAAAAACGTTCACAACCATCACCTGAACGTGCTGCTGAGATCAGACTGCAAGATGCCGAACAACATCATACTCAACGTTCGCAACAAACATCTGAAAGTGCTGTTGAGATCAGATAGCAAAATGCCTAAAAAATGCGACAAAACCGACAGCAGTAAGCCATCACCAATGTTGAGAATTTGCAACAACATTATGCAAATGTCATCGCACCGAACGCCAACATCAACTTCGTCGGGCCACCAACATTCAACGAGGCTTTGGTACAAGAACACGCGACTGGTGATTTAAACGTCATTTTTAAACATTGTGGGCTTTACACTTCGTGGCTGAGCGACCATTCGATGGACAATTCACCAGCTGTTGCCGCAAATGACGTCTTCGCTTGCCGGATCCGATTCGTGCATATCCGATGTGGCTAAGAAATGCATTGTCAGATTGAAATGATCATTATACACACCGCTGCGATCAAAAATCCGAAACTACAACAACGGATTGTCTTTTGTGTCACTGGGAGCCAACATCGCAATGCCACCAGGTCGAGGTTCTTACTGCTTCCGAGTCAATGGCATGACTTATCACAACATGAGCAGCCTCGACGTTCCCAATCAAGACCAACCCGGAACACACGACAAGGTCCACAAGAACTACGACACTTCTCAATGCTCCAGTACAAATCAGCATTGAGCATTGCTTCAAGTTCGTGAGGATCTATGGCGACTGGTTCTCGACGCTACGAACCTCACACAGCAATTCATCATGGATTCGTATCTTCAAATCGAATCGAACAATCTGAACTGGATCAGAATGAATCAAGGCCACAGGATCAAATCGCCAACTTTGTCAAGACGCCATGGCAATTTGCGGTCGCTTTGGAAAACCCGACATCAACGTCGAAGTAGTCACAGAAATGAGATCAGCAATCAAGTAAATTTACAAATACGTCTTTAAAGGTTTCCACGTGGCTTCATTCAAATTCACCGCTGATGAACAAATGATTTGTGATGAACTCAAGAACTACATCAGTTGCAGATATATCAGCGCACCAGAAGCCATTTGGCGAATCTGTGAATTCGGAATGCACGACCAATCACATGCCGTCACAAGACTTCCAATCCATCTCGAGAATACCACCGAACTATAGTTCGATGGAGGATTGGAGATCGCACCAGAACGCGAAGCGTACTTCGAACTCAATACTGAGCCCATCTTTGCGCCGAAATTCTTGGCATGATTGGCAAAATGATGGAATGATTGGCAGAATTTATGATGTCAGCATTAACAGTCAACGGCGATTCGCACTTCGAATGCTCCTTTTGAACGCCCGAGGAGCACGAAGCTTTGTCGAAATTTGCAACGTCAACGGTCAACAGCACGACACTTTCCAGGCAGCAGCTCACGCATTGAATTTCGTCGGCAACGATGACGTTTTCCTCCAGCCGTTCGACAACTTGGTGACAATGAGAATGCCACAACAACGCCATGAGGCATTTGAAAACATGCTTCTCACGTTCACCATCAGCGCCGGACTCGACTTCTGGAAACGATACAAAGATGAAATGATCGAAGATTTCCGAAAAATGTCACAATTTGCAAACAACACCCTTGCAGAGCTCCATAACTTGGCATTACATGCATTCAACCAGCGTTATGCAACTTCGGGAAAGAGCAACCGAACGACGCCTACAGGAACAGCACCAATCCTGACAACACAATTGGACCAGGCAACTCAACTACTGCAAGACATCATTTTGAATCCGGCACAACAACACGGATTCAACCGAATGATGAGTGCATTGATAGCATCGAAGCAGAAGCAACAACATCAGCGAACATTCGTGATCATTGGACCGGGTGGATCAGGCAAGACAACGCTTTACCGACACATCATCGATGCGAGTCAGCAACAGAACCTGAAAGCAAAGGTCTTTGCAACAACTGGTATCGCAGAAACTCTCATGCTCGGAGGATTAACAGCTCATCGAGGTTTCGGAGTGCCACTCAACATGAACGCGCAGTCACAATCGAACTTCGCGTGAAACCTAGCATCAGCTGCGTGCCAAAATCTCAGAGAAGCCGACATCTTTCTCATCGACGAAATCACGATGATGGTTAAACATGGCATCAACATCATCGATCGTCTCTTGCGAAGCATCATGGGCAACAACGAATCTTTTGGATGCACAGTGATCGTTTTCGGTGGAGATTTCCGTCAACTTTTACCTGTTGTGCCCGGCAGATCAAGACCACAGCTCATCGCCGAAAGAGTTCTTGGTAGCAATCTCTGGAGACACTTCGAAGTCATCAGCCTGTCCCAGAATATGCGTGCCCAAGGCAATCCAACATTTGTCGAATGGCTTCGGCAACTCGGAAGCGGATCTCTTCCTCCTGTGATGCCAGGAGATCGAAACATCGTAGAGATTCCACAAGAAATGCTTCTTCAAGTTCCTCCCCTAACACCAGGAGCAACCAATAACAACAACAATGACAACATGCCTATCGAGCTGAAGGCAATGATTCGGCGTGTGTTTCCAGATGACATCAACACTCTGACACGTGAAAAACTGACGTCGAGAAACGAGAACGATCCTCACAACAAATCTGAAGGAAGTGATGAAAGTCAACAATCACATGATTGCCACACTCAACGGTAACGCAGTTCGTTACCTGAGTGCTGCTGAAATCATTTCTGATGATGCAAACAACCGACTCAACTTCCCCGTGGAATATCTCAACAACCAGATTCCATCGGGAATTCCACCACATGAGCTGAATTTGAAAGTAGGCGCTGTGGTGATGCTTCCCCGCAATCTGGATCTAGAGAGAGGCCTCAGCAATGGTACATGTCGCATCATTACTGACCTCTTGCCACATGCCATTGTCGGTCAAATCATCAGCGAATCACATCGAGGAGAAACAGCCTTCATCTTCAGAATGGGTCTTGTGAGCGAAGATTCCGATATACCGGTGAAGCTGAAACGTTTAACAGTTTCCTCTGATTCTGGCTTTCGCGATGACCATCAACAAATCGCAAGGCCAATCCATCGAGAATCTCGGTATTTATATCGACGAGGTCGTATTCTCGCATGGTCAATTGTATGTTGCATTATCAAGAAGCTTATAGAACTTATAGAAGAAGATGCAGATGAATATTCTTGATCCAAATTAATATTTTGTGAACCAAAGGGTTCATTATTATCACCACTTGGTTTACTTTTATAAATCGCAAGATGCTCGGCGCAGTAACTATTATTAGAGGGGACTCAAATTTTAAAAAAATTAATTGTCAATAATCGTCCCATAACAGTTTCATTGAGCCCAATTTCATTAAAATTGAAAAATGTTAATAAACTGGACTTAAGCTCTTGTTTTTGCCTGGTTGTATCGCAATTAATCTTTGGATCATTGTGATATAAATATAACAGGATGGCTTCAATACAGAGCATAGTTATTTTCATTAAAATGCCAATCTGGGGTGACTGACCATTGTGTTGCTCAATGAGAAATCCGGAATGATTCCTCTAATTTCATAAAATCTTTACAAAAGAGCCGTTTTGAGTCAGGTTCAATTCTGGCAAGATCTATTATGTAGCCCATGTATGTATTGGACCTTTGGTTAGATTTTTGAACTCAGCAATAAAAAATCTGTTCAAAGTTCTTCATGTACTTGCTCTCTTTTATTCCCTTTACTAAGAAGGCATCCAGGTAGCTCGGTACACTTATACAATGTTGCATCTACAGTGTTCTATTTATTTTTGAAAAATAGTCGGCTATTTTAGTCTCACTTTGAACCCCCCGAACAGGGTTGTACAGTGAATTAGAAAGCAAACAAAAACCCACGATCGTTATTACCTTTTCGGATTGACACTAAGGCCCAAATGTGGTGTGGAAAAGGAATATTTATTTTAAAAATATTCTGAAATTTGGGGATTTCCGTTCATGAAATCTTCCTTTTTCAGAATTAAACTCACAATCAATTAAATACATTCGCCAGTTATATTTTCTACCATAACGGGTTTAGCCAACCACCAGTTGAAGTGAAACGAGTGCTTTGTGTCTGCAGGGTTGACGAACTATTATGAATTTAACTTAAATTCGCCTATAATTATACGTAACAAACACCGCAATCGGAGCAGAATTGCAGGTTTTTGATTTTTGTGGTTCAAAATTTGCTGATCTAAAGTAAGGTCATTTTCACAAATCGATTTTGCTATTAAATGTATTAAAGGGAATTTAAGGCTAGAAGCACAAACATTTAAAGCAATTTTTAATACACACCCGCCTCCCACCACCATTCTATTTGCAATCATATTACATTAATTTGTTCAATATAAAAACGAAATAAAAATAAAATTCGATATTTTATTTTTGAGGTTTTCCAAGAAATAAAATGCTCAGCCACACAATACTATAAATATTTAGAACTGGACTGGTTTGTTAATATACAAAGAATAAACAAACCCAAAACATCACAAACATAAACAAAACAGAGAGGATACAGAAATAGCCGGAAAACAAAATTAAAATGGATCAATTTCGTATCAATATACTTTCTCTGAAAATGTCCTTTCTTATTAAAGCAAAATAAATAAACGGAATAAAAACAATTACGATCCTTCTTAGTGTATCAATTTCAAATTTTGCAATTTAATCCCCGAGAGTTGTTATTGTACATATGTTTGGGTATATAGGAGACAGAATTCATTCCTGTACTTAAGTACATAATATACGAGTATCTGTTGGTTTTAATAAATAAATGGATGGAGTATCACCTTTGTACTTGTACCTAGATATATTATGTACATAATTTTTTACCACAACATTTAGCATTTTTTGAAGGGTTAATATAACGCTTTTGTGCCCCCTCCAAAAATAGTCGAAACATTTTTTTTAATTATTCATTCCAATCGTGATGTATCCACACCATCACCCTATCGAACCAAAATAACATGAATATAAATTAGGAAATGTACAAAACATATTTTAAATTACGTCCAAAATCCAATTCAATGATGAAAATCTGTATTAGACACTATTGATCGTGTAGACGTTAGATTTTCCCTTTGCGCACAACCGAAAGGATTTGTACAAAAAATAATTTTATTTCGCGCCTTTTATTTATACCACCAGCACGTTTTGGATTTTTAACTGACTGGTATTATTGGAAAAATGAAAATATTTAATTAAAACGCGCGTAAATTATCAAGACACTGTAGGCAGTATAATGTGGCATGATGATATTTAATATATTTAAAAACAAAATATATTTTGATAAGGTAATGCTAGAGCATTTTTCGAAAAATATTTTGTTTAGAAGAGGAACTTCTCTAGAAAAACGAAAATATGTATTCCCTTTGTGATACCTATATAGTATACAAAGCAGGAATTTTACGAAATATCCAATTTTTTTTTTTTTTTTTGTAAATATTTTATTTTGAACAACAACACAGTTTGCAAAAATAGAAAAATTCTTTCAAACATTTTCAAAAATCTAAAATTCTATCTACAAAAAAATTAGGAAAATTTCTCTAGAAATTAATGAAATTATATCCATCTTCTTGATGATGGAAAGTGAAAACTAACTAGTAATAAAAAGTCCATCCTTTTTTTTTTTTTTGTTAGCATTTTGTATTTTTGAGATGACACAACAAAATTGCTTTTTTGTAGAAAATGGGAAAATTGAATTATATGAAAATGTTGTTTTTACTTTCTAGATCTAGATGGACGTGTACACACTGAACAGTATTACTTTCAGTTTTCTTCTTTGGGAAAGTGGAATATTAAATGAAATTAAATTTCATTTTTTTATTTGCTATTTGGAAATTGAAACTTTAAAAAGTTTTCCAAATTTAATTTTAAAGTGTTTGTTTACCCGTCCCTGATGTCGTAAGTAGTTGCAAGAAAGTTATTTTGTTATCTGTAGTTACGAGAAATTTTTCGTCGTACTTCTTGTAGTTGTTTGATTTTTTTTCTAATATTTTTAATTTCAAATTACCTTAAACTAAATTTTCAAAATTTTTGAAATTTTGAAATATTTCATAATTTTTATAAATTTTAGTCTACCCCAAAAATCACAATAAGCCAAATTCAGAATTCTGCAAGCTGAGAGTAAATTTTGAAATTGCTTAATAATTGTATTTTATTTAGGAACTATTGAATTTTAAAATTTTTGCATTTATTGAACAATACAACCTTGAAAAAATTTCGTGTAGGAAGGTAAATTCCGAGATGTTATTTTTTAGCTTTCTGCAATAATTTTAAAAAACCTCAGATTATAATAAAAATAATAAATCTGAGACAAAATTGTGAAAAGTGCTAGTATTTTGAAATTGCTTTTATTTTATCTGATACAATAATTCTGAAATTGACTGAAAATTTGACAGAACTTTAAAAATAATTTCGTCATAAATCTCTTTTGAATTGAAAACCTCAAATAGCCAAAAATGTGGCATATTTTTTAAAACTGAAATAAAAATTTTAAAAATTGGTCGATTACCCAAATAAATACGATCGTTTTGAGTTGATTGCGGCCAATTGCCAATTGACTAGAATTCAGAAACTTGGACGAAGTTTCCTTGAACATAATTGAACCTGCATTATAATATATATGTAGGAAAGAAATTTGAAGCAAAGTTTTCCAAAATTTTCGGCATTTATTATTCGGTCATCTAAACATTTCTAGGATTATTCGAGATTTTTAAAAATTTTCGAATTTATTCTAATTTTGTAAGGCAATGTGCTATGCTTAGCTTTAAGTTGTAAGAAGTTGCAGAGTTACACATATAAATCTGAATGGTGATATTTAAAAGATTTTTTGAGATTATGCCAAAATTTCGATATTTCTCCAATTTCCTGCACGTTATTCGAAATTATTCAAGAACATACAGATTATTTACGTCGTACATGGCGGTGATTAGCAAGTATAGGATTCCTTTTGTTTTACATAACTACGGATAATTTGATATTTGAGAACTTCCAAGAATACTCAAGATACTTTGAAAATCCGACGTTTTTGAGATTATTTCAGAATTCTTTGTGATGCTTAATCGATATATTCGGAACTCGTCATAGCCTAGAGTTGCAAGATGTGTCGTTTTATTTGGGACCATTCAAATGAATCATGTTCTGTTTCATATACTTTTGAACGATGGCCCGCATATGTCCACAAAATTAAATCTGAGTAAACCAATTGGTTTTCTTACATGTCCCATATGTAAAATGGAAACCTATTTTGGATACATTGAGAACAAATATTCTGAATTTTTTCCAAAATATACCCTTTGTAATATCAAATTCCTAAGTAAAATGATTTGAGTTGAAAAGCTTCGATAAGTGAAAGCTCTTAAAACATTTTAACGAAAGACAGAAATTATGGAATAATAAATTATCAAGCTTAAAGTTAAAGCTCATTGAAAACAAAAGGTCTAAATTAATCCCAAAATACAACCTTCCTTATGAAATTTAAAAATCGAATGGTTTAGTTTGAAAAGCTCTTAAAACTTAAAGCTCTTAATAATTTACATTGAGCATAAAGATATTAAATCCTAACCAAAATTCTGTCATCATTTGTTTTAGAAATTTAGAAGTAAAGAGGTTTGTTTAAAAAATTCAATAAGTGAAAGCTCCTAAAATTAAAGCTCTTGACAATTTTTTCAAATACAATTCTTGCTTGACATTCTCCAAAATGTTAAGTTCAAACCCAAGAGGTATAAATTAATTATCAAGGTTAAAGCTCATTAAAAACAAATATTCTACATTTATCTGAAAATACTGAAAATATCTGAAAATATTCTAAATTTATCTGAAGTTTCGTACTAAAATGATTTGGTTTAAAAACCTTTTAAAACTAAAAGCTTTTGATGATTCTTGATTAACTTTAAGATCAAATATTCTAAATCTTAGCCAGAATTCTGCTACTAAAATCATATTTCTGAGTAAAATGGTTTGGTTAAAAAAGCTTTGATATTTGAAAGCTTCAAAAATTAAAAGTTCTTAATTGTTTGCATATACATAAAACATTTTAGCAAAAACCTAAAAATATGAAAAAGGCTCAACGTTAAAAGTTAAGCTAAAACCCGAACTTATTTTAAATTAACTACCAAACTTAAAACTAATTGACAATTTTTGCAGATACATATTTTATGCTTATACTACTTTTTAACAAAGCTTGCGGATAATTCAATGTTTGAGAACTTTCAAGAATATTCAAGATACTTTGAAAATTCGATATTTTTGAGATTATTTCGAAATTCTTGATATTTTTCAAATGATATTCAGAAGCATTGAGTTGCAAGATGTTTCGTGTCATCTACTCTCGAAATCAGATACTTTTAATGAATGCTAGACTAAACGCAATAGGAAGAAATAAGGTTTCACTTAAAGCTTTACTTGTTCATAGGTACAATAAGCATTTTTAGAAGACCAAAAAAACTTTGCGGGGGGCCCATGAGGCCTATCTGTGAACTAAGTTTTCATGGTAGGTCCAGTCCGGAAACATCTATTTTTCTGACCGCCGATATTGCCAAAATGTATAGGCAAATTCCACTACAGGAATAGGTGATTCCCCTAAGTAAGAAGATTCAGATTTATCCATTGAATACGTCGGCGTATGGGACTGCCAGCACCCCATTTCTCGCAATGAAAATCCTGCATAAATTGGCGAACAATGAAATGGGTAAATACCCAGTTGCTTCAAAAATTCTCATCACCGACTTCTAACAACCGAGTATGCCAAGTATATTCAATCGCAATTGAATCACCTTATGCTAAAGTGAGGATTTAAATTACGAAAATGGTGCTCAAACTAGAAAATATTAGTTCCAAACAACCATTCATCCAAGAGAAAATTTCAACCTTCATGGGACCCGTTTGGTCTGTCTTCACCAGTAATTTTTACCGGCCAAAAATATAACGCAAGAATTATGATCGATATCTGAATTGTCATGGAATGATTACGTTTTAGAGATAATTTTGCCCAGTTTGGTTAAAATTCTACGTACTAAGAGATTGCTTCTTGGAAAATTGTTAGCGCAGTTGTAAAATAAAATCAAAAACGCAATAGGATGTTCTAACAGGATTTAATCCCAGCGAAATAGTGTTTCGAGGCATGACGCCTCTTTTGAAACCATCGGCACTGTAGTGGAACGGCCCAATTTTTCTCGCATTAGACTCTGATCAGTGGCCAAAACAAATAAAGTTAGTTTCTTTATCAGACGATATTGATAATCGAAAATCTGAAAAATCACTGTCACCATTCGAGAAAATTATTTAATTCAAAAATTATAAAATTAATAAATAATCAATAATTTAAAAATTATTTTATTTAAATATCAATTTAAAAATAAAAGTTAAAATCTTTCTTTTAGTGATATTCGACTTTTCCACTGGGTAGAAGACCGGTTTCGGAATTATTATTCCTTTTTCAATTCTTTGTACAGTTCTAATTTTTTCTCAATAAACAAATTATTTTTTAATATATATTTACGACGATGGCATTATTGTCTATCGTTACTATTTTTTAAAATTAAATCATATACTCGATTTGTCCTAGTGTTTATTTTGTCATTTAGTAATAACGGGCAATTCTTGTTCTTATAAATTTCTAGTTCCTCCAATCTATCCATTAACGGCCCCTTGCTTAATCTGTGTAACACTTTCAAATTTTTATCCATATCAGTGTATGTATGCTTCATATTGACCAAGTGTTGAGCAAAATTAGATGTTATGTGAGTTTTGTTGACTTCTTTAATATGTTCTATGAACCTCTGAACGAACATATCCAGTCTTATAACATAATTCAAAAATATTCCGATTGCTCGAAATGGATATTAGTGCTCTTTGCTTACTTCCTAAAATTAAGCGTATTAAAGTTCCAATTACTAGACGTGAAATCGAGCACATAACTCAAATTTAGAATATCACAACAAACATCCGATTCTTTTGCCTGGTAGCGATGTATTAGCAGAACGCACTGTTCATATTGAACATATTCGTAAACTGCATGCTCATCCTCAGACATTGTTAAATATAATCAGACAATGATTCTGGGTGAGTAATGGCAGGAATTTATATCACAGTATTATGTTCCAGAGTATGCTATGTTTTCGAGCAAAGACAACCAAGTCGACCGTCTACACACGTTGGTGCTGCTATGATGGCCTCAAGTAGCATATAAATTTCGGTTTACTACGACAACGAAGGCATGCCATTCTAAATAGTAGTGCAAAATCTGTCAAATTCTTCATATATATCTCCGCTACCCCGTTTTGCCTCCAGAATGGGTCGATGCGAACTTTTACAATAATAATGCGATCAATTTTATCGGCGCGGAATTAGAATTGAATGATTTAAAGCAACTCTTCAATAATGCATTGCACCAACATCAAGTTTTAAAATTTTGTACAGCCAACGGTATTCATTGGAAGATAATTCGGTGGATTTTGGGAAGCTGCAATAAACCGGTGAAATACCCTTTGAAGCGGATAATTGGCAATTAACCATTGACTCTTAAAGATCTAAATAATTTTATCGTACAAGTTGAGGCCTGCCTAAGCTCTAAGCCACTGCTACAGATGTGAGAAGATTCTTTCTACTCATTAATCACTCACTATATTCACTCTTTCGTTTGATGAAGCATTAAAACTTGATGAGGGTTTTTAATTTATAAATTATGAAAGGTAATTTGATTCAAGAGACATTTCAAAATTTAATTATTTAGTAAATGCACTCTTATTACAATTCTTTATTGGAATTTTGAGTGAAATATTTATTATTGGTTAATTCTTGGGACAATTTCAGTTACATATATCGATTTTATTTGTTTGACTAGTTTTTTAACTTGGTGAATAACAATAAATCTTAAAACTCCTAGAAATTGTTGTGTTTAGTGTATCAAATTGGCCATGTGCCATTTTTAAAGGGAGGGCGTGAATAAAATTGT
The DNA here is from genome assembly GCA_963556165.1 of Tipula helvola. Lineage (NCBI taxonomy): Eukaryota > Metazoa > Arthropoda > Insecta > Diptera > Tipulidae > Tipula > Tipula helvola. The sequence goes on along the minus strand of OY744482.1, from coordinate 36,627,089 downwards.
GATGTCTTCTATGTTATATTCGTTAAACTCTTTGATTTTTAAATTTCTGCTTATTCACCCAGAATAAAACTATTCCAAAAATTAGAAACTGTAATAATGAACAAAACAAATTTAATAATCACTCTAATTGACCTTTTTTAGCCGATTCAGAAATATTTCCCTAAACCATGTTTTGTTGGCAATTTAGCATAAAATTAAAAAAACACGAAAAAGATCGTATCGGTAGCTTTTGTTAATTTCTGAATTATTTTGTCCACTTTTTTTAATGTGAACATTTCTTCAGCTAACGAAATTTTGATACGATTTAATCGAGTAGGGCAAAGAATATTTCAGACCTTGTTAATAATATTTAAGAATTTTCTAGATAAATTCTTAAATTCTCAATCTCCAGATATTGCAAAAAAATAGAAACAAAAAATTGAATTTTTATGTCAAAATTTCGTGTTATCAGGTTGTTCCTAAATTTTAAAAATATGGTGAAAAAAAACTAGCCCGGACGAAAAATTGGCTAAAAACTTATTCAAGTATTTTGCAATACGAATTTTAACAAATAAAATATGCCATTGGAATGAATTTCTGAAAAACAAATTTATTAATTTTTTTAATTAAAAAGATGACTAAATAATCAAATATTTTTTGGCGATTTCAAATTTTAAAATTAGTTTTTAAAATATAAAGAAATTCCGGACCGTTAGTTGTGGACAACTTGGTTATTATTCCTTTAAAAAAAAAATACAAATTTGACAAATTTAAAATTTGTGCTGAACTTATACTTTTAAAATTTGGAGATTTTTCGACTTGAATTTTCAAATTTCAGAACATTATTTCAAAGAATAATATTGCTCTTGATTTCAGCAAATTTTACAATTCTATAATAACTTCGGTTGTGAAATTAGTACTGTCCTCAAATTCTTCAAATTTTTAAAATTTTAAAAATTTTGTAATATTTCTACAATATTTCAAAATTTAAATAAAAAATTGTTTAATTTTAAATGGCTCTTGTTTTCAGCAAATTTTACAAATTTAAAATATTTTATAATTTAGACACAACTCTCAAAAATTTTCAAATTTCTAAAATTTTGAGAATTTTTTTAACATTTGTACAATATTTAAAAATTTAAGCAGGAATTTCGTTAATTTTAAATAACCCTTGGTTTCAGCTAGTTATACAATTTAAAAAAAAAAATCGATTTCAACTCTAAAAATGTGTATTCTATAAATTTCTAAAATTTGTATACTCTGAAATATCAAGGTAGATTCCATTGAATCTCGAAATAATGTTAAATAATTGTACTTAAAAACATTTTTGGAAAAAAAAGTCAAATTCAAATTCTTCAAACGTTTTACAAAATATTTTTAATTAGTTTACAAACTCTTATTATATTAAATGAAATTTCACCGCAATTTTTACCGAATTTACGGTGAAAACAAGTGTACGAGGCAAAATTCCTATTTGTTTACCGCACACCTAAATTTATACTATACGAAATTATGGTTTTAAAACTGTTTTTTCACGTTCAAGTAAATTTAAAAAAAAAAAATTCTAGAAAAACAATTTTTTTAACACGGAATTGATTTCACACGTTCTAAAAATTTTCTTAATTAAAAATACGACCAGTACAATCGGAGTCTTGCATTGATGGCAACAATTAATTTCTGGGTTTTTAACTTCAAATTTGATTTGGTTGTTGAATCAAATTTTGAAAATGTTTAGTTTGGAAATTTGCCTTGATTTATTGAACTTGTAAATTTAGTTTGGCTGGAAAATCATAAATAGCAAATTTTCAGATTTTTTTTTAGTTTCTTGAAATAATGCAATAATTTTATACTGACTTTAACAGACTTACTAAGTTTATAAAATAAAATCTTGGGGACAAATCGTCATATCAGTGCTATCTTGGTGTAAGTCCCAATTTCCACTTTACGGGAAAACTGATTTGAAAATTAAATTTTGTTTATACTGTACCTATAAAATAAATCATTGATATAGAAATTTATTTTTCTAAACAAAATCCTACAGCATCGATTTACATTAAAATTTTCCTTAAATTGTTTTTCTTTAATTTGGAAAATTGGAAAATGTATTTTTATTTCAGTGCATTTATAGGGTATCTCCACTAAGTCACAGAAATGGTGGAGATACACTAAAATGCTGCGACTTACACTAAAACATAATTTAGAACTTAATACGCTAGTTTGTACTAATTTGCTGGAGATATAATAAACGTACAATTAAATTAGAGATTATGATATCATTTCATCGTTTTGCGAAATGCAGGAGTCCGACCACAAAATTGATTTGGTAATCGTACAATTGTCTGTTAAGGCCCTCTCGATGATCTTTACTAGAGCTGACGCTATTTCGTTTCAGGTTCTTCCGCTTAAACCTTCATGCTATATCGCGCAGTATGTGACCCTATTTTTACTACAGTGACTAGTCAGATTGTAAAACGTTGAATTTTCTTTTAAAGAAGTAACTAGAAACATTTGCTATTGGAAGAGCAAAAACATTCTGAAGATCGTAACAAAGTATCGCAGTGCTGTCCACTACAATGTTTTGGTCGTTATCCCTCTCCCGTTTTACCTGTTGATTAGCTATTCGATGCTTTTGAAACAATTTTATGTGTTTATTTATCTGTTGGAGTTTTTAAAAGATTAAATGTGCGCATCGATCACACTGATCTTTTTTTGGATGATGAAATGCGTAATTAAATTCCTCGTTACAAATTTTCGAATATACATATGTTCAATTTGACCGGGTTTTCAACATACACCTTATACATATTGTACATTTTAGTCAAATTAAGCCCTGGACTCAAATATTTTTTCAACGTATTTGCCCGACAGTAATGTACGTGATTCCATTACAGGAAATTGCTGGATGTGTTCTCGTATACTCTGCTTAATTGGTTTCTGGTGTTTTACATTTTATATGTTTCCCATGTGTTACATGACTTTGTTCACGTGATTTTTTTTCTAAGATATTTGAACTGCAGCTAAACGTTGTTTTTTCTCCAAATCTTTTAATTGAATGATCAAGTAAATCGAGATTCTCTCTCTTATACCACTGACAGACTAGGGATTAGCTAAGCGCGATTAGTGAAACGAGATTAGCTAATCCACCACAAATCCATATGCGTTGACAGACTAGGGACTAGTTTCTTGCAGAGAAATAAAATATTATTATGGTGATTCGCTGAAATATAGCTAGTAAATCAGCTGGACTCATTTTTTAATTCAATATTTCTAAGATTTATACATTAAAACACACTAGATTTTCTTTTTCCTGAAAATTTATTCAGCACAAATTGTTTAAGATGTCATTGATTTTATAACTTCTATCGTAAATTCACGCCACTTGCATTTTCAGAAATGTTTAAATAATTATTTCACATTGTAGTGCCACTTGTATCATCACTAAACCCAATACAACGAGATAACCTCGAAAATTTTCAAGGATTAGTGCACTAATCTCGTTTAGTCACTAATCCTCAAATAAAACGAGATTAGCTAATCTTCAACTTGACACACTACAGCTAATCTCGAAAAAATCACTAATCGCGCTTAGCTAATCCCTAGTCTGTCAAGAGTATTATATTTATATAATTTAGTCACGTGGATAAAATCGTGCATTCTCATTTGTCGATATGTGGAGATAAACTAACACGATTTATTTATTTTGATATCATTTAAAGTAGGGGATACACCAAAATATAAAACAATTTTGTAGGAGATTGAACAAATTGGGCAATATAATTTAAATGCTACGAATTCATGATATTTTGTTCAATCACGTACATAAAGTAAATATCTTGACAGTTACACCAAAATATTTATTGTTTTTTGGTTGATACACCAAAATCACCACTCAGTATTCTCAAAACGAATAGAGATACACCAATTTTGATGACATATTCGGAAAGAGCAGACTTTGTTTAGTAATAATCAATGTATGTATAACTCAAAAGCGACGATTTTGGAGATACAACAAGATAGCACTGGCATGACGAAATTTAGAATATTAAAATAATTATTTTCGCATTTTAAAACTGAAATTAGGAAAAAGTTTAAAGAAATTTTGAAATATTTTATTTGCAACTATACCATCATTCATTTTTTAAGCAATTTTCGGGTCTAAAATCTGAAACTTTCAAAAAATTGAAAAAATTAAAACTTTGATTGTATTCACAAAAAAACATTGAGCACATTTAAATCCCGCTTAACGTATTATACAATAAGGAATTTTTGCAAGTTCAGAAACACTACATTTTAAAACTATAAATTCAGATTTTATATTTGAAATTTTGAAGATCTGAAATTGTATTTTTAAAATTTGAGGACTTTTTCGTTTTGTGTTTTTGAAATTTGAAAGTCGACCTACAAATATTTAAAAATGTACATGTACTACAAAATTTTACAAAATTTGAAATTTTACAACTTTGAAAAAATTCATAAAAATTTGAAAAATTCTAGAATTTTGTAAAATTTGTCTTACTCTGAAATGGCAAAATTTGGCCTTAAATAGGCCGCAATTTTGAAAAATTGTTGGAAATTGCAAAATTATAATGCTAAAATTGGAATTTCTAAAATAAACTAATTTTATGAATTTTACAGTATTAAGGAGTTCAAGAGCGTAATTTTAGCCAATTCTACAGCTCCCGTCAAATAAATTTTAGAATTTAAAAAAAAAACCGAAAGTATTTTTTTGTTGATATATTTACTATTTCTGGAAAATCAATTTCTACCAAAGTTGAAATTTACAAAATTTAACGTTTACAAATTCATGTAGTTCAGAGCTGCCGTGGTTTCCATATTAAATTCGATAATTCTTCAGTTTCACAATCACCTTCTTGAAACCACAAAACCGAAAACTTTTACCGAAAACCAAAAAATATACCGTGTACTTGAAATAATACAATATTTATTTTTTAAATTTTCAAAAAAGTTCAATTTTATTTACAAAAATATATGAACGTTTTCGATCACTTGGTGATCATCATTGGACATTTCATTTGCAACTAAGCCAAAAGTGCTAAAATCACCCGTACATAATTGCTATTTGTTTTATATGTAAATGTACAACGTCAAAAAGAAAAAAAAAAATTTAAATTTGTTGAATAAAAAACCAGATGACTAGGTATCTACTTAATTTTACAAAAAAGTTGAATGACCAAGCAAAAATCTAAACATAGTGTAAAAAAAAATATTACATTAAATATTAAATTTAACACAAAAATTTTCAAACTCATTTAAGAGATAGAATTTGCCAAATTGAATAGATTTGAGCAGATTGGACTATCTTCCAAATTCATACGTGAAGTTTTATTTTTATCCATCTCCAAAGATTCATACGCATCCAATTTCCATTTCTCTTGAACTACTTTAATTATTTTGGAATTGCCAAATCAACTTGGTGGCCTCTGTTGTTATTCATATGATCGGCTATGCTGGATCTGTGTTTGTCTTGGTTTCTGATGGCTACGATGTGTTCTTTTAAACGTTTATCGAAAGATCTTGCAGTCTGTCCAATATATACAGCATCACAATCTGTACAAGTTATTTGATAAATGCCAGATTTTAAATTTACCGGTGTAACGTCCTTGTACCTACTAATTTCAGCTCCCAGATTACCACTTTTTGTGACCAGCTCTACGTCATATCTTTTTAATAAATTTGTCAATTTATTAATGATAGCTGGATAGAAGGGCAAGCAAATGCGTTTCAATGTGGTAACCTCCGTTGCATTGATCAGAGTAGTGTGTGTCGTTAATGTTTGTTTCCTTCTATGTTTATTTAAGATTAATTCAATGAAAGGTAAATCATAACCATTTATCAGAGCCGTGTTCCTAATGTACTTTTCTTCTTTTGTAAATTCATCCGTTGATAATGGAAAGGTGAAAAGACGATGAGCCAGCGAGTGGAAAGCTGCTTTTTTATGCGATCCGTTATGATATGAATCCGCAGTGATGAACCTCTGAGTGTTAGTAGGGTTTCGGTAAATACCAAATTTCAAAATTCGACCTTTTCGTATCACCTTAACGTCAAGAAAAGGTAAATTTCCATTCACCTCTTCTTCATGTATGAATTTAATAGTTGGGAACTGATTATTAAGCAAATCCAAGGTCTTGTTTAAATCCACCCTTTTTACAATTGCAAAGACATCATCCACATATCTGAGCCAAATTCGTGGGAAGAAAGGTGAACCACTGATTGAATTTTCCAAATAACACATGAAAATATTGCTCAAATACGGTGCGATCTTATCTTATAAAGTTTGTTTATAAATTTTACCTCTGAATTGGAATAAACTTTGTTCCATACAAGTTTCAGCTACTTTCTGTCTTTCTGATAAAGTAATATTGTATTGGCATCTATGTTCGCTTCTTTTGTATGGTCTATTAGGCACTTTATCGCAACCTCCACTGGTACATTCGGATACAGGGCTGTGACATCAAAAGGCACCATAATTTCATCCTCATTTAGATCTACATCTTTAATCTTGGTCAAAAATTCAAAGGAGTTTTTGACAAACATTCCTGTTGGCTCTCTTATTTTTCCAAGCTCATTGATTAGCCATGTTGAAAGTTTCTTCGTAGGAGTGCAAATATTAGAGACAATTGGTCTCATTTTGTCACCCGTTTTGTGGATTTTGGGTAGCGCGTAAAGAAACGGCACCCTTGCGTTCGGCATGTTCATTTTGTAATGCAAATAGGATATTTCTAAAACATCTTCTATAGATTTTGCTACTTTTTTGGCCGACTCTATCATTTTAGGTAATGGATTTTTAGTGTTTCCGTTTCTATATTTCTGTTCCCCGTATGGTCCCTCTGCAATCATTTTAGACACTCTATCCTTGTACTCAGTTTCGTCCAAAATTACCAAAGTGTTTCCTTTGTCAGCCTTGATATAAGTCACGTTTTTGGATTTTAACAGATTAATGCAACGCCTGAATTTATTTTTGTTTTTAGAGTGTTTCTGTAACTGTGCATTTTTTTGAAGAATGATTTTCTGTGTATGGAATCTGATGGAATGTTTTTGCTGTGAACTCATTTTGGATATACCGCTCTCCAAGCTAGCTACAATGTTACTAATTGGGGCGTTGGATGGCCTCGGAGCAAATTTGAGATCTCTGTTTAAAAGATTTAATTCGTCCTGTGAGAAAACTGCTGACGAATAATTTTGAACAAAATGAGGAACCATGTGAATAACTCTATTCTGTTCCGGTCTTATGTTGAGTTTCGATTTCAAATTTCTCAATTTCCTATTGTGTATTTTTCTAATTCGATTGTATTCATTATTGCATCGTTTAATGATGTATTTCTCAAATTCTACCCAAAAAATTTGATAAATTAAATCCTCACTATAATGAGTGCGTAAGACCTTGAAATGTTGATATGTAGTATGATTTTAGCTCTGTCTGTTCAAATAGCGTATACTTGGTTTTCAATTCTTCATATATTTTTGTAAATAAAATTGAACTTTTTTGAAAATTTAAAAAAATAAATATTGTATGATATTATTTCAAGTACATACACTGTACATATATTTTTTGGTTTTCGGTAAAAGTTTTCGGTTTTGTGGTTTCAAGAAGGTGATTGTGAAACTGAAGAATTATCGATTTTAACGTTTAGCCTAAACATTTAGTTTTCTCGGAAACATTAAATAAAATTAGCAAATACTAAAATTTTAAGTCTTCTCAGTTCCTTTGCTTTTAAATACTAAAATTTGCAATTTTGCACTTAATTTGATTCGAAATCCTTTTAAATTTCTAACTCGTTTCAATTTTTAAAAATTTGCCTAATTCGGATTGTTTCGAACAATTTGCTAATATTCTCCAATTTCTTGTGTCTGTCCAAATATTTGTGAAACTTTTATTTTTTTGTGTTTGAATTTTATCCATTTTTAATTAATTTTTTTAATCCAGGTTAATTAACGGCGATTTCGTTATTGAAATTATTTAAATTTTGAAAAATTTGCTAAACTGAACGTGTTTTGTGGTTTTCGTTCACTTTCTACAGAAAATCCCCCAACAATTTTTGAGTATCATCAAATTTAATTTTATTTTAAATTTTATTATTTAAATTATGTTGCATCTTTAAATGTTGGCGACTGTTAATTAAGAAAATATAAATTTCCATATATTTGTCCAATTTTTATGGATTTTCTGAGATTTAGTAAATTTGCAAAATTTTAGTAAACTTGGATTATTCAGTTGGCCGATTTCATTCTCGAAAATCTAACTGGAAATGTATTTCTCCAAATTGACGAATTTAACTCTAACACGGTACCTGAAACATTTGTACCAACAATAAAATAAAAATGTGACAATGAACTTTGCGTGCCTGGCACATTTTACAAAGAAATCCATAATCTATTGTGCACACATGCATAATGCATTCATTCAATAAAAATACAAAAAAAAAATAGTCTACGACCTTTTGCATCTGTCATTCGTATGCACAAAACGAAAAAAAAAATTCGAAATTATTATTTTTATTCAAACTAGTTTCAGTTTTCTTTCAAATTTTATGAATATAAATTTATGAAATTTTCTTATCATTTTCTTCAAATCGCGTACATTTCAAATGCAAATAATATAATGTATGTACAAAAAAAAATGTGCTGAGCTATTGTTTGCTCTAACCATTGTGTGACCTTTTATTGTATTACTTCGTAAATTGTGTTTTTGTTGTATGTCTTATGAATTTTTGATCTTATTTGTATATACTCTCTATTTATATGCTAAATGTAGATTCGGGGAACATATTTATGTAAGTAAAATAGGTTTTTGTCTTGTGAATTATTAATAGCTTGTGTGACAGTAGAAAGTAATTTCTGGAAATTGAATTGTGACTGTCTATTTTACATATTATTTCGCCCAACAAAGATTTTTCTACGAGATTGTGGATATTCTAATCTTTCAATTTCGTTTTCATTCCAGCGTAGCAACATAAATCCCGTATTTTAGAATTTAATACCATTCCATAATAATTTCTAAAATGCTTTCCATTTCAGAAACCTACAAAAGCTTCATAAAGATTTATTCTATATTTGTATTCTTCGTAAGAACTCCGAAAGCTTTCATTTTCCATTTACCCCATCCATACATACGTATGTATATTGAAACATCGATTATGTGATCCTATTTGGTATTCATAACAAATAATTTTATCGAGAGTAGAAAGCACGAATACGTTATTTTCGTTTCTAAATTTCGATTTCACAAAACCATATCATATCCATACATATTGAAAGATATGGGTATGTGTGTGTGTGTGTGTACCGTAAACCCCAGTAAATTTAATTTATGTCAAACACAAAATTTTCATATCTCACAGAATAAATAAAGCTTTTTGCCAGAAAGCTTCAGATTTTTTTTTACTTTTACAGTTCAATTAACATTTTATGTATTTTATCTAAAACACCTGCTTTGAAATTGAATCAATATAATAAGACCAAAAAAATGAAGCTTACAGCTTTCATATGTGTGTGTATGTATATAAGGGTTCTCTAGAATTATATTAAATCGATTCATCAATAATGTACGAGGTAAGTTAAAGAAAGAACGATGGTTCCTCAATTTTTTTGATCCACACCACACAGCCAGAAAATTTTAATCCATAAAAAACAAATTTTATTACTTTACTGTGCTTGTATCGTACGAATCGGCCCCCTAGGGAATGGTTTCTATATATACTCGTATTTCTCTTTAAGATAAAATTAAGATAACATAAAATTTATTTGAGTGGAAATTTTAAATTTAACACACACACACACACACACAGGCAGACATAATATTTATGTGTACACATCACGAAAAAGTCGAATTTTGCAATATTTTCCGCATTTTTGATTTATTTTTCAACTCAACATAATTCAATAATAACATTATTATTATCACACTAAATATATCTACGGGGTCATTTATAGTTTTGAATTAAAATTCCATACGCAAAAGTCACTATCAAATAGTCATTCGTATAACAAAACAGATTTATGTGCCGAGAATATCAAATTTTTTATTTGTTTGGGGTATTTTGATAAGAATTGATTTTTTTTTTCTGTAGTACCCCCAAAATAGTGGATGGATTATTATTATTTGGAAAAGTGTATATGTAGTTTAAGAATATGTGTATTTACATTCAATGTTAACAGGCAACATGTCTTTAACATGTGGAGGAAATGCGGAAACAATTTTACCCAACACGTATATGACCTAGCGCTAGCCTATTCCAAAAATGGGGGGAGAAAAAACCATCGATGTTTTATAGTTATCTACAAGTTTGATTTAATTTATGGGATCAAAAGTTACACGCATTTGAATTTATACTTGTACTCGTACACATATGGAAGATGAGAGGAAGTTATGCTGAATTATAGTTGAAAACCATTTTGAATTTATACCAGGCGATTATATGAAAAGGCTGACTATGAAATTAAATTTTAAACTTGTATTCGAAATTTTAAAAACTTTGCCAAATTTTAAAATCAATATTTATTCTATTTCCTTCGGGGAGACTGTCTAAGCCTCTGTTTAACGTCATAATCGTCCAGTAATATTTTCTGTTCAAGTAAAAAATGAAATAAAATATTTGTGAATGAAATTTGGGGTTCATACATGCAGGTGGCCTTAATTAACCCTCTCAAACGCCTTGTACAATATATTGTACATCAACTTTCATCGCTTCGACCAACCGTAATTTTTAATTTTTGTCTCATTTCTCTTGTGCGATCGTTCTCTTATGTATTTATGTTCACACTACAGTTTTATGAGCAATCCCATATCATAGCAGTGCATAATTGTGCTACGTATTTTCTTTTTGGAAGAAAGTCAATTTTAAATGGCGTTTGAAAGGGTTAATGGCTACTTAGAACAATCCTTACGATCTTCTTTTTATTGGACCAACCAAAATAATTACTCAAAGAAGTAAAATCCGCCCCGGTGGCACAGTTGTTAGCATGCTTGCTTTAAGCTCCGGAGGTCCCGCGTTCGATTCCCGGCGGGTGATGAAAAAATCACGGCTGGTTTAATGTAAGGATCAATGAACTAATCACTCATTATCCATTGTAAAAATGATTACGAAACTTCAAAAATGAAGCGGCCAAATCCTCCATGGGATGTAGCGCCAGCGAAAAAAAAAAACTAAAATCAGCTTGACGCTTTGTAAGATTGGATTTTCGTCACACCGATGGGATATAATTGACCATGGCTTAATATAGGTTCTGGCAATTAAACTCAAATCTTTTCTAATGTCTGGCCTTGCGTCTTGCTTATGGTGTAAATTCTTTGACTAAAGATTGTATCAGTTTTTACAGAGAGAAATTTGACCAATTTCTCAATAGCATGCTTGCACTTCAGATTTTAAGATTTCTTTTTCTTTTTCTTATATAATTAAGGTGTTTGGCCTCCGTTATTTCAACAATTTTACACATCTGAATGCCGTTGCTATAGCATTTTGCAAAATGCGGAGACATACAATTGAGCATTTTCTCTAATTTTCATTCGGTGATCTGGGTCCTTTCTCTATAATTTCGGTGGTATCACAGCCCGCGCTCGCTGGTAGATTTGCCCGTTGATTCTGAAACAATAAAGGGCGTACTCTGGAGGCGCAGCACTATTTATTGATCTTCCAAGAAATGTTTAGAATGTTCATTGTGACACCAACAAGCGGTAAATCTTACAGCATCCAATTTTACTTTGCTTTTGTGGCAGTATTGCGTAAACATTTTGAACAGCTGGCAGTTCTGTTGCAGCTTCTGCGAAATATACCTTTAAAATTACACCTTCGACCGTGGCGCAATATTTGCGAACGTTGTTTTGGAACGTCTGAATTGATTTAACGTTCGTCTTCTTAGTACATCCCTAGAGCTGGATACCATACGTCTATATAGGATTCAAAATTTGCCGCTAAAGGAGTAATTTATTGTGGTTAGTTAGCTCTCAGTTTCGGCCAATAAGCCAATATATCTTTATGAATCTAATGTTAAGTTCTTCCTATTACTTTTCCATGTATTCTTTTCACTTCAACTTAGCATCCTAATCTAAATATTTGGCTTTGTTGACATTTGTTGAATTAATGTAGCTGCACAGGCTTTATATTTAGCTCATATATCTGATATTTGTATGAGCAGTTTTCAAGATCAGCCTTTTCTTTAGCACTACGGATCTAAATTCCATCAGGTTTCTTAACTGGAAGTATTTGAATCTTACGCCTTTTCAGTCACTTAACTTCTTTAATAATTTGATTTTAGTTTATTACATAAGTTGTTAAATTTTGTCTTGTTTTCTGCAGATTTATTAATTTTTAAGGTTTTACGTACCTTACGTTTTTCTTTGATCAACTCTCTTACTTCCACTGGATAAGTTTTTTTCGAATTTCTTATTACTTTGACTAATCGGCGAACTCTCATGGGATGAAGATTTTGTTTATATTCTATCTTAGATATTCATTCTCTTACTTAAGAGTTTCCGTGTCATTACAATAATTGTTGCCTTCTGCCAGGTGATATAACTGCTGCCCTTTTGGTGTCAGATGCAAACCAAAAAGCTGGTGGTCAATTAGAGGCAGACGCTTCTGAATTGTTGTGCCCAATAATGACAGAATTCACTCAACGAAGTTGTAGGTCTATAGATTTTTAGGTACCACCCCTTCTCCTTTCGCAGCCGAGCTTAGTACTGGCTATGGCGGAGTTTCAGGATATTTGATTGTGTTGTATTGCTACGGGTATCTTTATATCCAATGCATTAAGTATTTTTTGCTAACTTTTCTGTGAAGACGGATTCATGGTGTTGTTCTTTCTTTCGGTCATTCGTTCCAAAAATGTTTTTCACCAATCGAAGGAAACGAAACGAACGATAACTAACGTCATCTTTGAGAAAGATAGAAAAATTAGCAGAACGAATGAACGAACGAACGAAGGCCCATGAATTCGCCTTTAAAATGTATTTTGCTTCCATAATTCGCCTAACAAAAATGCCCGCAGAAATTTTTTACTTCTTTACTTTTGAAGGACCTTAGGCGATAAGCAATTGATGAGTTTTAACTTGGATCGTTTCGAGAAATATATTAAAGACCAATTTGTTAGTGAAATCGGTTTCGGGTGTAATGATTCTCACCAAACTGTTCTTTATTTAATATATTACTGAATCACGCTATCGAGTTATCTGCGTCTTCAGTAAACTGTAACTGATCTATAAATTCAATTTGAAGATGTTTTTGTTTTAGTATAGCACTTCGATTATGTATACTGTATGCTAAAGGAGTGAAGCAAAATTGCTTACCAGCTTTAATGGATTTTCCAAATGCTCCTTCGTTTTAATTAAGCGAACAAACTAAAATTTGTATGATAAGGTTAACCCAAAATTTGTTGTTTCTTTTTATCAAATTTATCGGGGAAAATACTACAGAGGACCCGGAAACGAAACGTTACATAGGGCCCGGATTTTCCTTAATCTGCCACTGGTCACAGGCTAGGTCGCTTGGTAGTTCTACCAGTCATTCATTGGTGACTGTTCTTGCGGAAGATGGTGCTGTTCCGTTCTGCTAGCCAGATTAATGTCTATTATGGAGAAAGTCTCCAATAATGATCTTGATGTTCTACTACTCCACATCTCGGCCCGCGCATTGTGGTGCTGCACAATGTTGATGCCATGTCGTTGGCTGACATCTGCTACAATGTTAGTGAGCATTGCTTTGACAGTGACTGGTGCAGACTTGGAGGGTGTAGCAGCTATAACTATAAAACACATTTCGAAATTAAAATCCTGAATTATCTCGAATCCTGAATAATTAATATAATTTGGTAAAATTGTTTGCAGGTTGGGCATAGATGACCGAAAGACCGAAAATAATCTCGACGTGAAAAAGGGTTGACTACGGGATACAATCATATTTCCGAACGAAAAAAACCCCAAAAAATACCAAATTAACTGCACTATCGAAAAGGAAGACCCCATTAAATTTTTGTTAACTACAATATAAAAACAAAAGGAATCTACAGAATTTCATGACGTCCTTGCGCGGAAAGGACCATTGCTCATTAGCTTTCTGTAGTTTTTAATTTGAGTATGTGAAATACAAACGTTACAAATGTAAATATTTTTGAAATTTTTCTGACGTTTTCCCATCAACCTTGCGCAAAAGGTCCAATGCTAAGCGGCTTTGGGAAATTCTCTATTTTAGTATGTGAAATATAACATTAAAAAACGTGAATTTTTCAATAATGCTCCAATTTCTATGAATGTCGTAAGGTATAAAACAAATTAAAATAATATTTCAAAACATTTATTATATTTAAAAAACTTGATTTTTCGGGATTTCATAATACGGAATTTTGTCACCAACCCATTAATTATTCGAGATCTGAGGTCACAATTGTTTCTTGTTTAATTGTTTATTAATTAGTACGATTATTAAATATTAATACAAATAATTTTATAATTTTTTATAATTCTATTTACGTGGGTTTATGCAAAATCATAACTGTTTATACAGAAATTGAAAATCCCGAAAAAACACAAACAAAAAAATCAGAAACATAAAATTCAGAAAAAAAAATCCGAAAAACGAAAATACAAGAACACGATTGTCAAAGTGCGTGCGGACCCAAATTAAAATTAAAATTTATTAACTTTCTGAAAAAAAATCGATTTTTCCTTTTTTATGATCCTGAAAATCGGTTAATCAACCTCGTATACACAGATCAAAGGAATTTTATTGTTCGTGTCACTTCTACAGGTACATATGTATACCACAAACGCTTCAAGTTACTATTTTGGTTGGCAAAATTTGTTCAATATATTGGAGCGGATTGCGATTTTTTGTTAAACTGTTACTTGCTTCGTCTACCTCATGGACACAGATTAAAGGAATTGTATCATTCGTACCGCTTCTACTGAAAGACGGTATCACAAATGTTTCAAGTTAGACTAAGTCTAAAAATGCTAAAAATTAAATTTTTTTCATTTATATTCAACAAAATATTTTTCTGAAATTTTTACGTGCTAATGTAGATTGTAGTTAGTCATCCCAAAAAATTATTTTCTACTAAATTAAAAAAAATTAACTTCGAGACATTTTTCAGTTCAGAGAAATTTAAAACCATTTAGTGTGCCGAGATTTTGTGACATTCAAGCTTTTTTTGTTTCAGGGCTTTTAAAACAGTTTTTTTGAGATTTTGTCCAATTTTATCATTTCTAGAAAACGGGGTGATCTCGAACTACAAGTATATAAAAATTATTCATAATCTAGATTTTTACTTTTCCCATTATCACGAAGATATTGGGTAGGTGTAGTAATTCCGAAAAAAAATATTATTCCTGGTTTTCACTTTTCTCGACGAATTAGGCTACAAAAACTCAAAACCATCGATTAGAAAAATATCGTATGCGTCCTTCCAGTCACACATTTTTGTTATTGATTGATTGATTTGTGATCGATACCATCGTCAACCTCGGTTGTGTTAACATCGTTTACTAAATACTACTAAGTTGTAGTAAACATTTTTTGTTCCCATACTTATTGTTATTAATAATTAGTGAAAGTTAACTAATATAAACTAATGTCGTGCTTCATATGCTCTTCTAAAATAGTTCATAACACTAATAGTTACAATATATTGTTTTCTTTTATTAAGTTTTTATTTTAATTATTAAAACGATTTATTTGTTTTTTAACTTATTTTTATTTTGTATATGCCCCTACGTTTCGACGGTATATTCCGTCATCTTCAGGGGGGAAAATTAATTATAAACAAAATTTTTTCCATTCCGATTTTTTTTCAAATTTTACAGTAATGTCTAAAGTGTCTACGTTTATGGCCAAAAATAAATTTTATATAATACAAAGTTTAAATTTAGAAATAAGATTACATGAAAATTCAATTTAAAATAATATTATCATAATAATTTAACAAAAATTTGGAAACTTCTTGTATATTTAATAAATTTTGCGAATTTTGAATTTTTTTTATATGTATACTTTCCAAAATGAGTCTTTTAGTAAGATTCTCCTCCTTATCCAAAATTGTCGCATCCTCTATAGATAAAGAGTGGCCAGTTTGTCGTAAATGATTTGAGATTGCGCTGTGCGATTGGCTAAAGGTTTTTGTGGAATCATAAATATGTTGGTATAACCTCTTTTTTAAATATTGTTTGGTTTGACCAACATATTCTCTTCCACAAGAACACTTCAACTTATATACCAAGTTAGATTGCGACTCTAAGGGAATTTTGTCTTTTAATTTTGTAAATAAAATTGTATCTAAACTATTAAACGGTCTACCAACAAGTCTTATATCATAATTATTTAATAAAAATTTAATTTTTTCGTATAAATTTTTTATGTAAGGGATCGAAATAAAAAGTTGACGATTATTTTCAACGTGTAAATTTTGATTTCCGTGCGAATTTTGTGAGTTATTTGTCGAAATGGTATTTTTATCGATAGCCTTTCTAATATTTCTGGCAATAACGTTCTTTGGGTAGCCATTTGAAACCAATACGTTCGTTAAAATTTTGAAATTCTCAGAATGAAATTCTCCATCCGATAATCTCAAAACTTTTTCCGCCAATAAAAACACCGTATTGTTTTTGTATGAAGATGGAAGCCACGATTCGTAATTTAGGTATCGACCCGACCAACTTTTCTTATGATACCAGTTCGTTTTTAAACTTCCATCTTCATTACGTATTACCAAAACATCAAGAAAGGCTAAACGACCTTCATCTTCAATTTCACAAGTAAATTTGATTCGCGGAGTAAAAGTATTGAATAATTCGAGAAAATAATCAACCTCTGAATTTGGAATGGCCGTAAAAATATCATCCACATACCTAAAGAAGAAAATAGGTTTAACGGAAGATGTTTTCAACACTTCAGTCTCAATATACTCCATCAACAAGTTAGCCACTGTTGGACTGACTGGTGATCCCATTGGAGAGCCAAAAACTTGTTTAAAACATCTTCCGTTAAAACTAAATTCTGTGTGATTCAAAACAAATTTTAATCCTTCCAAAAAGTTATTCAAATCTAAATTAGTATTGCTTTTCAATTTTATGTCATTCCAAAATGTTTTTACCAAATTTAATACCAACACCGAGTCTACGTTGGTAAACAAAGATTCAACGTCCAAAGATATTAAGATATAATTTTGAGGTAGAACTATATTTTGAATTTTATGTCTAAAATCTTCCGCGTTTTTTATACGAAAAAATTAAATTTTTATTAAATAATTATGATATAAGACTTGTTGGTAGACCGTTTAATAGTTTAGATACAATTTTATTTACAAAATTAAAAGACAAAATTCCCTTAGAGTCGCAATCTAACTTGGTATATAAGTTGAAGTGTTCTTGTGGAAGAGAATATGTTGGTCAAACCAAACAATATTTAAAAAAGAGGTTATACCAACATATTTATGATTCCACAAAAACCTTTAGCCAATCGCACAGCGCAATCTCAAATCATTTACGACAAACTGGCCACTCTTTATCTATAGAGGATGCGACAATTTTGGATAAGGAGGAGAATCTTACTAAAAGACTCATTTTGGAAAGTATACATATAAAAAAAATTCAAAATTCGCAAAATTTATTAAATATACAAGAAGTTTCCAAATTTTTGTTAAATTATTATGATAATATTATTTTAAATTGAATTTTCATGTAATCTTATTTCTAAATTTAAACTTTGTATTATATAAAATTTATTTTTGGCCATAAACGTAGACACTTTAGACATTACTGTAAAATTTGAAAAAAAATCGGAATGGAAAAAAAAAAATTTTGTTTATAATTAATTTTCCCCCTGAAGATGACGGAATATACCGTCGAAACGTAGGGGCATATACAAAATAAAAATAAGTTAAAAAACAAATAAATCGTTTTAATAACTAATAGTTACATTAGCTGCTCATCATGTTTGACCATATACCGTACAAATTTGTGTCCTTGACCAGTACTCACATGAATTATTACAAACAACATAAAATAAATTGGTGCTATGAAACTTGTGATAACAAAATACGGGCAAATAGAAATGCTGATTCTCCTTTACTCAGAAAAAAACTAATTTTCATTCACCTAATTTGGATGATGGAGGTGATAAACGTATGATGAAAATTTACTGCATTTACAATGTAACAAAAACTGGTAAACAATATATCGCTGTGGAGTTCCCAAGAATAATTTTGACAATAATGAATTCTTCAACAATGAGTGTGAATGGATTTCTTTAAATTCGGCGGACATAATTAAATTGTCGCTACGTATTTACAAAGTGAGCTAATTTTTATTTGTGTATATCGTTTGCAATTCGTTCCGGTTTCAATTTTTGTTGGTGAATTTTCTGATTTTATTAAGAATATTAGAAACAAGAATGTTATTGGGTGATTTTAATATAGATATCCTAAATTTCCCTCCTTCGAGTGATGAATATGTATTTTTAATGTCACCAAAATAGCCTTCTACCGTTAACTAATAAACCTACTAGGATAAAAAATCATTCTTAGACATGTATTGA
Organism: Tipula helvola; assembly: GCA_963556165.1. Classification (NCBI taxonomy): domain Eukaryota; kingdom Metazoa; phylum Arthropoda; class Insecta; order Diptera; family Tipulidae; genus Tipula; species Tipula helvola. The sequence goes on along the minus strand of OY744482.1, from coordinate 36,608,568 downwards.
TCATTGTTTTGTTCGTTCTGATTATTCTTGTAGGGTTTCTGTGTTGTTATATAATTTATTGCTATCGGATCATTATTTAATCAGTGTAGTTTTAGAAGTAAATGGTACTGCTAATGTCTTAAAGAAAAATGATGTGACTTCTAATGCTCGTAGGCTTGATAATTTTGTGTTTTCTACTAAGATCTCTACATTTATTTTTCTAGATTACTCGATGAAAGTGATCCGGTTATCATTTGGTCACGATTTCTTTTTATGGTATTCATGTATTTCTAATGCCATTCAAACCCTGGATTTCGTTCCATTTAATAAATTTAATGGCTAAGAAAAAGAAAATTAGTAAAAAGTGTAAGAAGCATCCTGCAAATAAAGGGCTTCAGAAATATTTACTTAAACTATGCCAAAAAGTTGATGATAAAATACTTTCTGACAAATTCACATACTATCACAATAAATTCCAACACTGTGGTAAAGGCAGTAAGAAGACATGATCGGTCATCATTAATCAAATTTTAGGTGATAGTGTTGGTAATTCTATTGATAAAATTGTGTCAAGTGATTCAGTGATTCTTATTTAAGAACAACCAATTGTTTCTTTAATAATATGGCATGTCCAAATCATAGCGAAGTCATTATCTCAGAAATTTTGTTTATTATTCCTGTAGATGTTACTGAAATTGTTGATATAATTAATGGTTTAAAATCCAGTAATGGTAGAGATATTCTCGCTCGGCATTAGCCTCAATATGTTAAAATATAACACAGAAATTATGTCTCATGTTTTGGTGCTTTTTACCAATCAAAGATTTTTTAATGGTTGTATTCCCGATTCTTTGAAAACTGCAGTTTTTGTAAAAGAATACTGAGTCACCTCTAATTTATTTTTTGAATGTGGTTCATAATAATTTAAACGGGAAAAAGTGTGTTGGAGCTGTTTTTATTGATAATAAGAGGGCATTTGACATGGTTGATCACAAATTATTTTTACTAAAGCTATACAGGTGTGGTTTTAGAGGTGTATGGTGGGTTTAAATCATATCTTGGTAACAGGTTTTTTAAAGTAAAGATTGATAATTCGTTTAGCATGCAATTTAAGGATGATTTTGGAGTTCCGCAACGTTCGGTCGCCGGTCCTGTGTTATTCCTAGTTTATATTAATTCTGTATTTAATTTAGATTTAAAGGGCAAAATTATTTCTTTTGCTGATGATATGGCATTAAGCTATTATGGTTCAAGTGCTTTGGAATTATCCAGCCATATTAATTCTGATATGAAAACAGTGCGATCTTGGTTTGATGATCATTCCATGATTTTAAGCGATAAAACTAAAATTATGTTTTAGAGACTGTATGCTAACTTAAATTGGAAAATTAATTTTCAAAAGATCAAAGAGCAACTAAATTTTTCTTTACATGCCATATACATACTCGTATATGCTGCGCCAGTTTTATTAAATTTTTATTATGCTTGTGTTGATTCTAGGCTTTCCTATGTATTACCGTGTTATGTTCGTGTTGTGTTTTTTAAGAGTCATCGTTATCGTTCTTGGCCAATTTGTTTGGCTTGTAAAATTTTAAAATTGCAACATCTATATGTCTTTAAAGTCTTAAAATTATTCTTCCCTAGAAGTGGGCACCGAATTGTTAGATTAAGTACAGTTTGCGACATTCGTAATAATTACAGATACTTCCTTTTAGTCCCGACTTCCTTTCGGCACCCACATTTTTTAATCGTTTGCCACTTCTATTGCGTGCGCAGTTTAATAATAGATTAGTTATGAATTTGATTAAGGTTTGGTTGTTTGAAAATAGTGATATTGGCTTTATATTTATAAAATAAAATAAAATTATATTTTATTTAAAAAATAATGCATTCCCAATTAGTAGCCGCAGGTTTTCTGAATAACTGTGACGGTTTTTTTTATTGATCCACAATTTTTTCCATCGGCGGTTGTGCGGAGGGCGAATTTCGTTGCATCATCATATTCCCATGCGGTCACCAAATTTATACTAACCGTAGCAAGTGCTGCTTTACGTTGTTGCGTCTCTGCTGTCTCTCCCTGCTCGCCCCCTTTTTTTTTAAGTAAGATTCCGGGCTAAGACTATGCTGAATGGTTCTCAATATTTACAGTAATGTTATCTTACATCACTGTAAATTTCTTAGCTGTATATCTGTAGATGTGGTTTCAGCTGCTAAATACACTTATTGATTAAGACATTGGTGTACAAAGATCTTCAAACATAACAAAGCATTTCAATTGAGTTTTTTTCATTGCATTTAGTGAAATATCTCGCTTGCTAACGGAATAGATAAACTTTCGAGCCTTAGTTTAATTTTAAGCCCTTTTTAATCCCTCCTGAAAGTACATTTCTTGCATTTTTCTATGGGCAAGGTCAAAAGTTTACTGAATTGAAAATTAGAAAGAGTTGGTTCTAAAAACGATCCTTGCGGAACTCCTCTATTCACTGTATGCAATGTACTATAAATTTCACCAATTTTTACAATCTGGCTACTATATTTGAGAGATAGGATTTAAATAATTCCAATTGAACATTTGACAAAAGAAGTTTTGCAATTTAATCATCATAATATCTGGATGTACAGAATCAAAAGCCTTACGCATATCTAGAAACAGACATCCGAAATACTGTTTCCTATAAATCTGCTTACTCAGGTAATCTGTTAGGTTGAGTTATTTGAAAGCCAAATTGAAAGCTTGATATGATTTTGTTAAATTCAAGAAAACTGTTAAGCCTTTTCAACAACACTTTCTTCAATTTTTGAGATGATGGCAGTATTGATATTGGACGATAGTTGCATAAGTCCATCTCATTGCCGGATTTATATACGGGAACCAGTCTTGCTAATTTCAGAGATCTGGGACCAATACCAGTGGTAAAAGATTCATTAATGAACTTTGAAATTATTGGGAGGACAACATTTGCAGTATATTTTAAGAATAGTAGATATTTTATCTACCCCAATGGGCAAATTTTCTTTTAAGTCAAGCAATACCTTTTTTATTTCATCATCATCAGTGGGATTTAGTAAGAGTGGATCTGTAACATTGCAATATCAGCAGTAACAATAATGGCAAATCACCTATTAAATTCATTTATCACTTCTTGTTGACTCGTCAATAATCTTGAGCCATTGAATATGTATATAGATTTTTGTAGTACTAGCACAGAAAAGAATGAACTATTTCTGAATACGATATGAATACGAAAGTATAACATTCTTATTTGAATTGAATCAGATTAGTTAGTTTCTTATTTAAATCAAATAAGAATCTTATACATTCAAATTCGTATCGTTTTCAGAAACAGCCCCCAGATATGGAAGTTCCATGTTAAGTATTTAAATTGAAATATTCAATCTAAGAAATTTATTCCTGCTCTAATCTAACCAGTTAAAACAGGGACAATATAATACAATAATATGATTCGCTTCTCTTCTTTTTTGTTTTTTGTACACAATTTTTGTAAAAACAAAAAGAAGAGAAGTGTAAGATGTAATATTGTATTATATTCTCTCTGTCTTAACTGGTTAGATTAGAGCAGGGTAAATACTTGACATGCAACTTTTATATCTGTTCATTCTTTTCTGTGGCACTAGACTGAGGCTGATTATTAATAATTTGCTTGAGATAATTCCACAGCAATCTGGGTTTATCAATATTTACAGTGATATTGTCATGACATATTTTCCTCTTAATTGATTTAATTTTCCTCGCTATAGTGAAACTCATCAATTTATATTTTTCAGCTATATAAATATCACAAGGATATCTTCGCTTAAATTTAAATAATCTGTTACGCTCTTTTAATAATAATTTAATTTTATTTGTTAACCAAAATCCATTGCAATTTTTAGAAGTGTATCTCTTGAAAACTTCAGTGTTTCGTTCCACAACACTAGAGAGATTCGAAATGGCAGTTCCGCCATAGCCACCAGAGTGGTTGGAAAAGAATGAGTTAAAACCTGCTATGTTAAAATTTTTATTTTCCTCCTCAGATATCCAAATTACTGTTAAGACCAATACGTCAATCTCACACGTAAATCCAGTAACAAAGAGCTCAATGTCGTATAACTTGTTTCTAATACTTCAAGCATTTAAATATAATACTCTTAAGTCAGAATTACTGACAACAACATTTAAATTATCCAGCCCTCTAGTATGATTTACCAATTGAAAGCAAAAACCGAATTCAGCACTATCTTGTTCATTAAGATCTGCGTTACCGAGAGAGGAGTTTCTCTCAATTTCATAGACATCCCACAATTTTATAACATAATCAATTCCATTATAGGGAATTAGTTCTATATAAATTAAAATCTGTAATACTGACTAGCAAATTACTTTTATGAGGTTTCTCCTTGGGTGTTTTTGATTTTATTGAATATAATTCGCTAAGTCAGTACGTTCTGCTTGATACTAAAGGTATTAAGCGAGAATTGTATTTTCTAGTTTGGTCGTAGCTACCTGATGAGTAGACCTTACTTTTCAGTACGAAACCGAACTACCAATATAATTGAACTCAAGGAGGGTTCTCATTTTTGTAAAGTAAAGAGGGGTGGACGTTGGTTTGAAATGAGGGAATTGACCCCTAATTCAACCTTCAACACAACTCCAAACTCAATGCCCACCTCTAAATTCATATATAAAAATTGGTAAATATTTATATAACCAGGTATTTCGGACCAATAAGTATGGCAGGTATCCGATTATCTTGACGTACATGTTCGAAAAACTTTCCAAATCTCCGCCTTGATGATAGAAACTGATTGGCGATAAAAAAAATCGAAATCGGACGATCCGTTCTCGAGATACCATGGGTACACATATTCAGACATTCAGACATCCAGACGTCTAGACAGACGGACGGTCATTTTTCTTTTCACCACTGTGCCACCGGGACACGGCTTATCAGATTGTCAGAGCAATAAAAATTAAAGTTCCATTCTATCGAACTGAAATATATTTCCAAAGCTCCGGCAGCTTGAGGAGAATCTCTACCAGCTAATTATTTTTTTGAACATTTCTCAACCTTAAATAAAAAACGAAAATTTTCACAAATTTTAAACTTTTCACATCAATTTAGTTTGTATAATAGGAAAAATGTTGAAATCATCAAAAATAAATTTTCATATAATATTTTACTATTTCAACAATATTTTAGTATCTATCTGAAACAACAACAACAAAAACAAATAATATGTTCCTTAGTCATCATCATCAACTCATCATAAATTTCAACAACTTTTTCTATAACATGTTCGGTATACACTATACATACATAACATACCATTTATTTGGTATGTTTAAAAAAACATCAGCAGCCAACCAAAAGCAACATTGTATAATACAACATAAAAACTACTTTAACTTTTAAACCAACTTCAAGAAACTGATACAAAATAATTCCGTTTAATTTATTGTTGTCCGAACTATATTTTTATCGTCATATACACTGTGTGTATAGTTCATATACTGTACTGTCGGCAACAACAATCTACCAGTTTTCCCTATTTTATGGGAAAATTTATATTTTTCACAGCACATAACGAATATGAAGAAAACTAAAAATCCGGAAGTAATATTAACTTAAAGATATTTTATTTTGTTGTACATTATATTTTATCTGCATTGCCTTCTAGTTGTTGCCCTCCCCCATAAGCGCTAGAATTAACTTTATCGACACATTCGCTGTAATACCATACGCAGATATAAAATCTCATATACATAATTTCTAAATTAAATAAAACTGAAAAAATTGCCAATAATTAAATATTCACAAATTTTCTATTATTTATTTATTTATTTAAATTAAACAAAAACAAAAAACTTAAAAATTCCTAAATTATTATTATTTATTTATATATATTTGAATACACCTTGTGGAATAAATAATATTTTCTATTAAAAATTGATAATAAAATTTTCCCCAATCTACATGATAAATAACAACAATGTACCATGGAAAATGATGATTACTAATTGTTTTGTTTATTTATGGAAATTACCATTTTTATGGTTATATGCGTGTTTGTGTGTGTTTGTATTTATAATTAAAAATAAAATAATTTGATTTAAAATTATTCGTAACTGAAAATTTTTTTTTTTTGTTTTTATTTCCACAGACGGAATTATCACATAATTTACAACAGTTATCAGAAAAAGCTAGATCAACCACAGAATTTATACAGAGGCTAAAGGGGATGAGTGATAAAGTAACGGTAAGTGTTTTGGTATTTTAAAAAATTTTATTGCATGCATAATGAAAATTCTAATAAATTTTTGATATGTTTGAGTGCTTATATCGCTTTTAAAAGCTTTTTAGTGATGAAAACATAAAAAATTTGCAACTATAAACAGCATTTTTGATTTTATGTGAATATTAAATTTTTTTGTATACAAAATGGTCAAGGTATTGAGCAGCAGAATACACAAAGCATTTACTCTTAAATTCATAGTTTTGTAATTTGAATTTTCTAAATTCCACTTGTCAAAATAAATGTCTGGAAAATGTTACTTTTCCGAACTAGTGTTGAATTGCATTGCCTCACGATTTTACAATACCTACGGACATTCTTTAATTTTACTTTTAATTTTAAGTAAGTTTAAGAATTGTTCCTTTCCTACAGATAAAACTCCTGTAGATCTGTAAACTATTCCCATATTGTTCATTTCTGCCCTCTCTATCGACTCGTAAGATGTATTGTCAAAAGCCCCTCTCAATGTCCACAAAGGCACAGAGGTCGATTTCTTTTTCAGCATTCGCTCTTTCAATCGTTGTGACTGGGCCGCTAAGATCTATCACTGTAGATTTACCAACTTGATATGCAAATTGGTTCTGATGAAGCGGGTGTCCTATTCGAGTCTCACTTCTTATTTGGCGATCGGGTTTGACTTTCACGTCGGTTGGATATTTTTGACAAAATGACACGCTTTATAAACTACTACATTGCGAGGATAGCTACTACAAGGTGGTCGTAGGATTAAACATAGGACTTAGAAACAAGGTTAGTGGAAACGTTAAACTAAGCGATTCAATATACACATAGTGCAAGTAGTCGAACTGAGGTGATACTACCAAAAATTACCATTTATTTGGTGATTATACTGAGCGGCAGTCGTTTTACGATCTATTCTATTCCACTATTCACGACAACGGTAATTTAACACCGTCACCTGAAGGGCGCATTAAAGGATGAAGCTGCAGGGTTATTAACACATCTCAGCATCACGGATGCCAACTATATAAAGGCTCTAACAAAGTTAAAAGAGCGATACGACCGAAAAAGGCATACCGTATATGCATTTATTAAAACCTTTATGAGTCAGCCCAGTGTATCAACAGCAACCAGCCAAAATATTAGGAAGTTATTAGATACTTCTGATGAAGTTATCCGAGGGTTGAAGGTACTTGGCGAAAAGGCGGAATAACGTGACCATTGGGTAATCGATTTATTAACCTGCAAATTGCGATGACAAAACGAATACTCTATGGGCACAGACATCAAGTGAATTTGAGTTCCCTACTTTGCAACAATTTTTTGAATTCTTAGGTAAGAGAATCGGTGCCTTAGAATCATTAAGAACGACGGTTAAACGACCGAATCCACAACCTTGTACATACAAATTTAATTCAGTGAAAAGTCATGTTACTTCCTCACCTACCTATCTACTATGTCCTGAAGATTGTCATCGATTAGTTGAGTGCAGCAAACTGAAACAAATGCCAGTGAACCAAGGAAAGAATTTTATGAAACAATCTAATAGGTGATTCAATTGATTTAACGACAATCATAACGTTTATCAGTATCAATCGAAGTTTAGATGCAGATTATGTAGCAGGAAGCATCATAGCCTGCTGCATGAGGACACTCCAGATAGTAAGTGTCAGACCAGTTCATTTTTGCCAGTCTCACAATTGGATGATGCGAATGTTACGTCAGCATGCACACATTGTTGCAACGCATCGCGGGAATGGGAGCAACGGTGTTACCTACGGCCTTAGTGAACGTTTTACAGGATACAACACCAAACAACAATGCCGTATTTTGCTGGACTCTGGATCACAGAGATCATTTGGATCATCTGGAATTGGAGATTCCAAATCAGGATATACAAGAGGAATCGTTGTCTTAACCGTCACTCCTACAATAAACCAAACACCGTGTCTTCAAATTGAGGCATTAATATTACCGATGCTGACGAGTAAACAACCACCAACTACATTTGCACCGTTAGATATGTCTCTAGTCCATAAATTTGAACTAGCTGATCCAAATTTCTACCAAATAACAGAAATTGATATTCTGATTGGATCAGATTATTTCTTTGAGTTGTTTGAGAATAATATTAGGAAATAAGACAAGACCCACCATGCAGGAAACCGCCTTCGGTTGGGTAATTGCCGGTAAATTGGAAAACAATAATCCAATTCATTCGTTTACCACTACCATCAGTCCAGAGGAAGCTAATTTAAATAAATATTCCAACAATTTTGGTATATTGAAGAAATCAGAACGAAAACCAAAACCATTTATTCTAAGGAGAAATAATTTTTTGAGTCTCACTTCAAAGAGACTAAGCAGGAGAATCAAATAGGCCGCATAATAGTACGACTGCCGTTCAAAAACTCACCTATGAGTTTAGGAGGCTCGCTTGGTGTGGCAATACAAATAATGCGTTCGGTGATAAGAAAATTCGTCAAAATTTATTTGACAGAAGAATCATTTTCAAAATGGATTTATATAGTTAGTTTGCTCAATTTATAAAATTATCTTCTACACATGTGAAAGCTCACGACAAGCTTAGTTTAGCTAGACAATAAGAGATGTCACTTATTATTTAATTAAATTTAAAGAAATAATGTAATTTGTTAGCATGTTTAAATCAAGATGTCAATATGTAAAAACCATCAAATTGTTTGGCTTTTTTTAATTAAGCTGAAAAATAAAATAAAAAAAGTCTTCATCAAGATAACATCATTATAACATCATTCGAAAATAAAATCAAGTGTTAATAAAATTAAATAAAGATTTGTTTAAACGGTTTACAATTTATTTTAATAAATATTAAATCCATACTAAAATTGAAACAAAGTTACAATAAAATTGGAGTGTGATAATCTTAGCGGATTATCAAGCAGCATCATCCTGGATTCACGAGGATTATCAACCTCTATAGCAACAATTGGCGCCGAAACAGGGACCGAATATTGCATATTTGCGAAAATCAAGCGTCATCACAATCAGTCGCAATATTTTTGATCGTCCCAATATCAAGCCCCACCTTGAAATAGCGGAGAACGGTGAAGAAGTTCCAGAAAACACGTCATACCGGTCAGTAAGTATAACCGCATTAATTTATTCAGTGCAATTTAACTGTGTAAGCGCGTTAAAAATCAAAGTGCTAAGTGGTCTGTCCAATACGGCAAAGCTCAAAGCGTAACATTAAACGTGCTCAAACAAAGCGATATTTCGGTCGATCCATTTAACGTTGTCTTTATCACGGATTCAAGTGCGTTTAGTGAATCTAAAAATAAAGTTCAAATATCCACATTAATTCAAATAATAAAATATGGAGAGCTCAAGAAGCAAATAGCAGTGGTAAAGGGATCCATGACGAAATTGCAAACATTTCTAAAGGGCAGCATGGACAATATGTGCTTAGGCGATGTTTCGGTGAGACAGGAAAGAGCAGCAACATTGTTAAGCGGATTCCAAGCTATTCAATGTGATATGTTCGATTTGGATAGCGAAGTAGAATCAGATCTGTCCGAATTCGAGGACAATTACTATACCGTTGTCGCAAAGCTGAATGCTACCATTTGTAAGGAAAGTCTTAACGAGCAGCCAACAGGGGCACAACTGGACAACACCATGAAACTTCTTATACTTTCTGCCGTAGGCACTTGGCGAAACACACTTAATACACACATTTTTAAAATTTTTTAAAAACACTTGTTAAATATTTCGCAAAATTACAAAAGGTTTAAAAAATCACTCGATCGATTTCGGCTTATTAGGCCATCATCAGGAGTATCTACTAAACTGTAAAAATAAAAATGTAGTTAGATATATATATATAGTTGGAAAAAGCAAAAAGTGAAACCAAAATATACCAATAAAAAAATGTGGGAGTGGTAAAAAATAAAAATTAAAAATTAAAAAAGGGGTGAGTTAAACACAGGTAAAATTGGTGAGAGCAATAAACATTAAAAAATAAAAATTAAAAGAGGGTGAGTTAAACACAGGTATATGATTATTGATTAGTCAACGGTCGAATAACAAAATTCCAGATGTTGATTTTTTTATATTTTTTATTTTTTTTATTTTTTATAACCCGACGAATTAGTAATTTTATGGTATGGAATGAGTGTGTGAATAAAACAATGCGGGGTCGGTAATTGGTGAGAAACGGATTTCTCTCTGTTCGTTGAGGATATTTTGGTTAAGAAATATAGCTTTTCGGATTTCGTAAGATTCTAAGTTGTCTAAACGTCTGCTTTTTGGTTGTACATGCAATATTTCTAAATTGTTTAAACTGGATGTGTGATTTTCTAACGTTAAATGATTATAAAGGGATGATTCATGGCTACCAGATAAATGTTCTTTAACTCTAACTTAGTAATTTTGAAGTTAGAGTTAAAGAACATTTATCTGGTAGCCATGAATCATCCCTTTATAATCATTTAACGTTAGAAAATCACACATCCAGTTTAAACAATTTAGAAATATTGCATGTACAACCAAAAAGCAGACGTTTAGACAACTTAGAATCTTACGAAATCCGAAAAGCTATATTTCTTAACCAAAATATCCTCAACGAACAGAGAGAAATCCGTTTCTCACCAATTACCGACCCCGCATTGTTTTATTCACACACTCATTCCATACCATAAAATTACTAATTCGTCGGGTTATAAAAAATAAAAAAAATAAAAAATATAAAAAAATCAACATCTGGAATTTTGTTATTCGACCGTTGACTAATCAATAATCATATACCTGTGTTTAACTCACCCTCTTTTAATTTTTATTTTTTAATGTTTATTGCTCTCACCAATTTTACCTGTGTTTAACTCACCCCTTTTTTAATTTTTAATTTTTATTTTTTACCACTCCCACATTTTTTTATTGGTATATTTTGGTTTCACTTTTTGCTTTTTCCAACTATATATATATATCTAACTACATTTTTATTTTTACAGTTTAGTAGATACTCCTGATGATGGCCTAATAAGCCGAAATCGATCGAGTGATTTTTTAAACCTTTTGTAATTTTGCGAAATATTTAACAAGTGTTTTTAAAAAATTTTAAAAATGTGTGTAACACCATGAATGTATCGCAACACCATTCCATAGAATCACGATTACCGAAGCTCAACATTCCTATATTCGATGGCAATTATATGGAGTGGCAGTCCTTTATTGACATTTATACGTTCACTATTCACGACCGAGGCAAATTAACAGGAGCACAAAAGTTCTAGTACCTAAAGGGACTATTGAAAAGAGAACCTGCAGCACTCATTCGGCACTTACCAGTAACGGATGCCAGTTACATTCAGGCATTTCAAAAGCTGATTCAAAGGTACGATCGAAAGCGACACACGGTCAACGCCTTTATCAAAGCGTACATGGAAAAGCAAAGCATCTCGCAGCCAAACGCCTTTCTAATATTAGAAAGTTTGCTAATGAAACCAGATCTCTTTGGGCACAAGAAATGGCCGAAAACGATTTTCCCACATTAGATGATCTACTTAAATTCCTTGGACGGAGAATAGATATGGTGGAGTCAATGAAGTGCTACTATAAGAAAAGCGGTCCGGTTCATTCAACTACAAGAGCATACGCAGTATCTACAGCACCAGGAATGATGTGTCCAATATGTAACGAAGTCGGACATAGAATTTTCGAATGCAACGTTTATGAAGCCATGACACCAAAACATAAAGCAGAAATCATTCAAAGGGGTAACAGGTGTTTTAATTGCTTAAATGGCAACCATCGAGTACGAGATTGCAGATCCAGGGCACGGTGTCAACGTTGCCATGCAAAGCATCACACATCCCTACATGCAGCGGATGAGAAGCGGTTAGATAACGAGCAGCAACCGAATACGACCGCTCATAAGGTTGATTTATCACCAGCAAAAGAAGCAGAGGAACCAAACATACAATCGCACAACACAGTATATACAGCTGCACAAGGTATACTTCCAACAGCATTAATTAAAATCGAAGATGGCAGTGGTCAATATCAGACTTTTCGAGCATTGCTGGATTCCGCGTCACAAACGTCTTTTATTTCTTTTATTTAATGAAGTGGGAATCAGCCCAACACGAGGATCAACCGAGTTGGTAATTGCAGCGCAAAATAATTCGAAGATATTAACAACACAGGCGTTCATAGTTCCTAAGGTGTCCGGCGTGCACAACGAATTGAAACTGTCCGAGCAAGACGTTCAAACATTAAGTGGATTAATACTAGCAGATCCAGCATTCAATAAGCATGGTCGCATTGATGTATTATTAGGAGTCGATATTCAGAGCCTTACTATCTGAGCAGCATGAATTATCAAGTGGGCTGACAGGTGTTCATGCCATCTTTGGTTGGGTAGTTGCTTGCCGAATCGCGGAGGAAGGACATTTCGGAACAAATGAAAACTTTAACATTTTATTGGACATCGATAAGTCTCTCCGCAGGTTCTGGGAGGTAGAAAAGTTGCCGAAAAGTATAACGAGATCGCCAGAAGAACAGAAATGTAAAGAGCTATTTCAAACAACGACCAGACAAACCGCTAACAACAAATTTATTGTTAAATTGCCATTCAAGCAGCCTGGTACAATACTTGGAACGTCATACAATGCCACACTCAACCGATTGAAATCAATGGAGAGGAGGTTCGATCGTGATGAAGACTTTGGGAAGTTATATCGAGCATTTATAACAGCGTACGAAGAGTTAGGACACATGCAGCGGGTAGAAGGAAATGGCAAAACAAATAAGTATTATCTTCCGCACCACGGGGTACTAAAAGCCAGTAGCACAACCACGAAGCTCCGAGTTGTCTTCGACACGTATATAAAATCGTCAACCGGGATATCATTGAATGATATTTTGTTAGTTGGAACAACCGTGCAACCACCACTAATCAATATTCTATTGAAATTTCGGCAACATGAGTTCGTCATATGTGGGGACGTGGAGAAAATGTACAGGCAGGTCTGGGTGAGCGAAGAGTATCAAATATGTACATCAGAATATTTTATGGAGAAACAACTCAAACGTACAACCAAGCACATACCAGTTGAAAACATTAACGTATGGTACGGCATCAACAGCATTTTTGGCAACCCGTAATCTCAAATAAATTGGTATGAAGCTACAGGCGAGTCAACCAGAAGCAGCACAAGCCATACAACAAGACATGTATGTAGACGATTTGATGACGGGGTCTAATTCAAGGGTACAAACTGAAACATTAATAACGCAAATAATAACTACACTAAAGGACCATGGATTTAAACTGTCCACGAAAAACATTTATCGGCAGAACTGCAACAACTTTCGTTAAACAAAAAAGTGCATAAGTCCAGTAATCTCAAATTTCTTCAACCGTTCATCGATAAATTTGTACTTTTGTGAGTAGGAGGACGATTATCAAATGCGTCAATAAATTATAAAGTGAAACTCCTTATAATATTACCTGCCAAAGTCATCATCAAGGAAAACCACATTCGACTTCTGCATTCGGGACAAACCTTCATGATGGCCACCTCAGGCAAATATATTGGATATTGGGATGCAGAAATTTAGTAAAACGATATGTTCATGATTGTATTCAATGTATCAAATATAAAGCCAAACCAATGAATCAAATTATGGGTGATCTGCCTGAGGCTCGAATCAATCTAATACGACCATTTCTCAAAGTAGGAGTCGACTACGCAGGACCATTTTTAACTCGCCTAACCAAGAGGACGAGGACAAAAAACATACAAATTTTAGTGCATCTAGAGTTAGTTAGTGATCTCACAACCGATGCATACATTGCCGCCCTTAGAAGATTTGTAGCGCGTAGAGGTATCTGTAAAGATATTCACAGCGATAACGAATCCAACTTTGTTGGAACAAAAAACCAATGTTATCAATTAACAATAAAAAATACTAATTATATTTCTGATTTCTTTACTAGAGACCGCATAAGTTTTTAATTCATACCTCCAAGGTCATCACATCTTGGCGGTCTGTGGGAAGCCACGATTAATCAAATTTTACCTGAAAAAATCAATAGGTGGCCATATACTCACTGTTTAAAATCTAAAAGAAAATTTATATTAGCTAGCAATCATCAATTCACGATTTACATACATTATAAACACAATACTCATCCTTTTATCTATAGAGCTGATAAATAAAACATAACCTTATTTATCTATTCCAAAATAAACAAGAAATGTCAAATAATTTAGGTGGCGGATTTACAATGCAAAATCATTTCTTGTCATGCAGTTGGTACTAAAACCAATTAAAGTATTCATTTAGGCGAATGTTATAAATGTAAGCGCCAAATGTTGTACAGCGTCAAATAGATCCACTAAAATAAACTTTCGACAAAAAATCTACTAAAAAATGAGTCAATCACACACCAGCAATCGCAGAATAATGATCAATCATTTTAGCGTAGTGAAGCCATTTGTAAAAATAATATTGTGAAGTGTAAAAGCCATTTATAAAAATAAAACAAATCATTATTATAACGTGGTGCACTCATTGTTCTATTATTCATAAATACCGAAAGAGCTAAAGAACTTTAATCGTGTTCCCTTTCAATCATTATCTTATATCAGATTTGTGTGAGCGGATAAGAAAGCAGATAAGGATAATAAGAAGGGAATACGCAGCAAACACTCACCTTAGAAGTGATTACGATGTTGCTTGCTGACATAGAGGCAATTTTAAATTCACGTCCACTTTGTGTGCTATCTAATGAAGATTTGGATGTACTAACACCAGGTCGCTTTCTTATTGGCCGTCCAACAACACAAATCCCTGCTGAAGACTTCCACAAAACTAAAATATCAAGATTATCCAGATGGCAGATGATCCAAACAATTAATCAGCCATCCTGGAAAAGATGGAGTTTGGAATATTTAACTAACGTTCAACAAAAAAATATATGGACTCAGGATCAACCAAATATTAACATAGACAGTATAGTTGTAATCAAAGAAGACAACTTAACCCCGTCAAAATGGCTCTTGGGTAGAATCGTACAATTACGTCCAGGTTCAGACAAAAGGGTTAGAGTAGTTACATTAAACACAGTCATGGGACTTACTAAACGATCAATACACAAATTATGCCTATACTACCAACAAATTGAATCATCCGATTCAACGCGGCCGTGATGTTAAGGAGACAAATTACGAAATCAACCAACTTGTGATAAACAATTACACCTTACATACGTTGGATTATTAAAATTGTACCTAATAACTGACTTCATAAGAGATTATGTATATTCTAATTGGAATTGTTAATCATCCAATTGAAATTATTGCACATCAAGCGTGTTGTGTTAATTTTGGTTTGTGGTACCTAAATTACAGTTCACCAATAGCCCATTTTTACTGGGAGTAAAAATCCATCTAGACTAGACCAACGCTAGATCATGTTGTATGATGCATAAGCTACCTCAAATGGATATCATAGTAAATTCCTGTCACTATATTGAGTCCGGAAAGTGGCTTTCTAAGAGTACCTTAATTGTTTCTTTCTTGTTCTCAGTGAAACTCCCATCTGGCCTCCCATTGAAGTGATCCCTAGAGAGGACTTTCGGGAAACGAACTGTGAAAGGTAATTCATCGATTCCTTCACAGAAACGTCTGCAGGTTGGTCTTTTCGATCTCCTTAGTTCGATATTATATACCGGCAAGGCCAGATTGTTATCGCCCTATTCATTGGTGCGATTTAAATACCTTGTTGAATAACTTCCTCGATTTTTTTCTTAATTTGTCAAGTGCCCCATTCCACCAAGGGAGATTTAAGTACACCCTCTTTACTTCACATGACAGCTTTTCCGAAACGCTGAGAGTATGGAGTTGATTTGAACTGAACTCTAACCCCTTTTACGGCTCCATGTTTCCCATAATCGAGGACATTTTTGATACGTGAAATACATGTGGTCAGGTACAAAAACCTCTTGAGATACATGCCAGTTATTTATTAAAGGACTCAAATGCTGGTGTCAAGTCTGGGAATTCTTACCTAATCGGATTTCTGGAAGTAGATTTTCTCCTATTGATAATGTCTGTATTATTAGTAATCAAATATTCAACAAAGGGACTCATTTTTGTTGATATTTTCATTGTTGCCCACACCATATATAGTGCGTTTGCATCTCATCCAGTAAATTGGTCCAGCCTCTTCAGTTTACAATGGTCTATGAACCGCATAACTTCATTCGGAGGCGTTATATCTTGGTCACTAGGAAATTAAGCGGAGGCCGCTATAGCCTTCTATTTGCACTACTACGAAATCCCTGGAGATGAATTTTGGAATGGGAATAAAGTTTATTGCCAAAGTAGCCGCGCTCTTTGACTCTTAGTTTCGTTTTTTTTTAAAATAAAAACTTACCCACTTGGCAGTTAAACCTGCGGCTAAGGCGTCTGATGCTGAGCTAAGCTTATCTGGAAGCATGTGATTTATTTCCTCATAAATTAGGGACCTGATTTGAGATAAATAGCTGAAGTTTATCCTCCATCTTTTGTCCACTATATCCTTCGAGGCCTAATTATTACTAGGCTTCTTCGATGGCTTGTGCAAGATAGTTCTTTGTGACAAGATCAACCTTGTGTTTCATCTTATGAGCAATTCATCCTCAATCTTGCCCGTACCGAAATTCAAACTCTGCATTTCCCGATCAAATAATTCAGTTTTAGTTCGAAATTGTTTTTGATGAACTGCTTGTAAAATACTAAGGATGTAGGTTAGTTTTCTTAACTGTAAACTAGTCCGTAGCCACACCACAATTTATAATTTTCTACTTATCACTGAAACCATTTTGGGGTGTT
The DNA here is from genome assembly GCA_963556165.1 of Tipula helvola. Taxonomy (NCBI): domain Eukaryota; kingdom Metazoa; phylum Arthropoda; class Insecta; order Diptera; family Tipulidae; genus Tipula; species Tipula helvola. The sequence goes on along the minus strand of OY744482.1, from coordinate 36,591,475 downwards.
GACAAAGCACACGATACTCCTAACGTACTGAGGTGCGCTAGACCAGGAACAGGTTTAAAGGATATGGAGCACAATTTCTTCCTTCTTTCCATCGGACACCGTTGAAGTTAGAACAGCTGTCTAAACGTCTGTTAATCCATATAAAGTCTAAGTCTAGTCAAGTTACCAGATTCTTTCTGAAGCAGTATTTTACAAGACCCAAGAGGCATTTCAATACGCCCTCTGCTTTTTGTAACATGGCACATGGTGCCAAGGCGAGTCAGCTCATCGGCTATTGAAATACCCAGGCCTCCACATATTATATGGATGTTGAACTGATCTGCCATCTCCTTCAGGTAGAAGATAGAATTCTTGACTACTTTTGACTTGAGAATGTATGATTTAAGTGGTTTAGTGTCGGCCTGTCCGTAAAAATGCGAATATCACCAGCCGATATTACATTATACCTTAACCAGTCTAGAACTTTCTATATGGCAGTTAATTGAGCTTGAAAACGCCACAATAGTCGGGAAGATGAAAGGAGAGGTCTATCAAAAGTTACGCACAGAACACTCCAGCACCGACCAGGAGAGGGATCTCTTTGCTTCGCAAAATAGATGAGTGCCCTGCATTGTTACAGAGCCACATTGAGATGTATTTCAGTTGTATATGGCATTACATGCTGCCAACTGTTTTTCCAAGATGTCTATTTTGGTTATTAATTTTACCCCAGACAGAATAATCAGTCTGACTAGTAATGTGTAGAGCCAGTGTACGAAATGAGGTACCAGCTCCTTCCTTCCCCAATGGCAGTTTTGCAAGAGTACCTATAGCGCTACCGTAGCAATGTTTACTCTTTGAAAAATTTTAGGTTCTAGATACTTTGCTTCATCTATGAAGGTCAACACCGTTTAAAGTGGGAGGATCGATATGAGGAAGTTTGTATTACCTAAAAAAAACACCAAATCAGTTTTGTGTGGGTTTATATTCATCCCACAACCATTGACCATATGAGGGTACATACTGGTGGGATATTTAAAACAGGCACTAAAAACAACATCATCCGCATAGCCAACCACCTTGAAGCCACTATCCTCCAGTTTTAGCAACATTTGGGGGGACAGTCCCTAAGTAATCCATCCATTCCTAGATTCGAAAGTTTCCGAGTTGTAGGCCGCCAGTAACACGTTACTAAAGGCCTTCCAATATACAGAAAGAGCTATCTCCACAAAACCTCCTTGCAATATGCATGTTGAGATTTTGACAGTTTTCCAGCACAATCGCGCCTCTAATATGAGCTGCTTTTTGCCTTTCTAGTGTTTTTAACAGGAAAGAAGATAAGCCACTAAGTCTAAGAACTTTGGAACTGCAGTATTAGCGTTTTCCCTCTTCACGTTAAATATGACCTTCACTTCGGTCCATTTGTTAGGAATGTCGTTCTAGGCTACTTTTAAAAATGATTTCTAACCAGGAAATGGTTAAATCAATGGTCTGTTGGATATCCGCAGGGATAATACCATCAGGTCCTGGAGACTTATATGGTTTAAAAATATTTACCATCCACAAAATTTTCCTTCTACTAATAATTTGGCGTACAAGGCTACTTGCTCTGTAACCTTCTGATGTAGCAGGCACAATTTAGAACACGATTCTGCACTCATGGCGGTCCATATACATGGACGGAAACAAATGGGGCCATCTAGAGGGGGTAAATACAAATCCAAGTCTCTATTTCATTAAAACTTGACATTTGGTAATTAGACTTTTAGGAACCGATCGAACAAAATTTGTTTCTGGGCCAAGTTTCTACAAATTCCAAATGTTACGTATTTGCCACTCCTATCAATTCTCTCGAGCACCGTTTCCAAAATTTTACGATTTAATTTGATGTTTACGAAAAAAAATTCTATCGAGTGCCTGACAAAATAATGAAGCTCTAAGAATTCCTAATTTAATATCCTCAAAGTTTTATTTTTATTATCAATAACAATATCATAGTTTGGTAGACCAATTCGTAATTCTGAAAATGTTTTGAATCGAACGTTTCCATGGCCCTCAATTTAATCAAAATTCCGACCTTATAAGTGACATACAACAAAATATAACAAATATTAAAATTTTTTCATTCTGTAAATACTACAAAAACCAATTCACATACGATTATATGTATATATTCTGCCAACATTGTTTTAAAACTGAAGAGCTCCCTCAGTTAATTTTAAAAAGTCATGCTACTACATAAAAGTGTAAATTCATTAAAAATAATCAAGACGCAGAACAATAATCCTTTATGTGCTTACTACAAAGTCAAATGTAATCCTTTTGTTATAATTTATAATCTCACATCACAATACACAAAATGTCATTTTTTTAATTAAACTTTGTCAAGTAAATTTAATTTAATATAGATAAAATCTAGATCACCTCAAACCACCAGACCCGCATTTTAAGCAACAAAAGGCATCTTCCATAAATGATTTTTCTTGTGCAAAATGCAACACCCACATATCATATCATATCATACGTATGTACATACGTAAGTCAAGTTTCAATTAAAATTAAGACGTGTAATGTATGAACTTGTTGTTATTGTTGTTACTTATTATCTGTGTGCAAATTAAAATAAAACATGTTTGAAGTATGTCATATCGTAGTATCTACAATAAGATTTTGTTCTTGCTTATAAATCTACCTAATATACAGAAAGATCAAATGTAATAAGCTAAAGTTAGACACGGGGTGGGCTAGGCCCGTTGTCTTGTATGGGTGTCATGTAGACAAAGAGTTGGACTCTGCTCTGATGGACGAGTACTGTTTGATAGCAACATATCGGATAAATAAATCTCATTCCGGAGTGGCACCACCACATATATTGGTAATCGCAACCAATTTATTTGACACCAGAATGGTGTCACAAATTGGACACGAGCGATTGGTATATCAGCCATCTGTTGTTCTTCGCTTCTTGGCTTACATTTCAACATAAAACAATCCAAAATCTTTGCTTTAATGTGCTCAGCAATAGAAGAAACTAGAAATACGCTCTTCTAGTTGTACGATAACAGCGTTACGGTCTGAAATGGCAATCAGACATTTTACAGTATGCAACCACTGAGGACCATGCCACCATAAATTCAAAGAATCCACCTTGGAATTTCAATTGCGTCGATTGTTCGTAACTTGATGTTTGAACGTCATTGGTAGTTCTTCGTCCCACTCAACCTTAGCCTTCCACAACAATTTTAGTAATATTTTTACCTGCACTATACACAGCGACACCAACTCCAATGGATCAAAACCATGTCTTATTTCACTTAAAATATTTCGTTTTGTTGCTTTTCCGGACTCATCTAACCGCACCTTGAATACGAGTTTATCGTGCACATGATCCCATTGAAGCCCCAATATCTTTACATTCTCCGCAGAATCTTCAATTGATTTCTGGCAAATATCTACATCAGATTGTGATAAACCATCAAGTACAGTCGACGAATTTGAAATCCATTTCCTCAAATTCATTTTGCTTTCACTAAATATTTTCACCAGATTATAGCGTATTTCAGCTAGTTCCGATTCTGTTTTACACTCTGTCATAATGTCATCTACATATGTATGTATCTCGTTCAATGGTTTTTGCAGCTTTCAGATATTGTGTCCTGTTTATCATTATTGCAATTTGCTTTAGAGTGCGTTTAGCCAAATAAGGTGCAGACTTTGTACCATAAGTCACAGTTACTTACTGGTAATAATCTACTTGACTAGTACAATCATCACGCCATACTATCCTTTGCCATTTTGCGTCTTCATCAGCGACTTGAATCTGGCTTATAACAAATTGATGTAAACGAAACCGCAATAAAATTGAATGCAAAGTAAACTGCACTACTGGGCCCTTTCTCATGACATTATTTAGTGAATAACCTGTGCTACTCTTGGATGATGCGTCGAAAACTACTCGCAATTTCGGCCCATTATTCGATTGCCGCATAACACCATGATGTGGTATGAAATACGATCCACCACAACCAATTTCATTCGACGAATTTGTTCGCATGTGGCCTAGTTTTACGTAGTCAGCCATGAACTGCTTGTACTGCCTTTGAAATTCATAATCCTTTGCAAACCTGCGTTCAACAGATCGTAACCTTCTGATGGCTTCATACGTATTGTCACCAAGCTTCATTGAAGTAGTTTTAAAGGGAATTCTGACTATAAATCTTCCTTCATTATTTCGTGAAAAGTTAGTCCTGTAGTGTTCTTCACGGATTCCATGTTCCAATGTTAAATATGCCTTTGTTGGCACACTGTCTAGTTCCCAAAAACTTCTCAATGAACGATCAATTGACTCCAATATACTAATTCTAACGAATGCAGGCAACGATATGGATTGTGGCAACTGCCCTGATATGACCCAGTCAAATTTGGTATGTTGAGCGAACATTTGCCCATCAAGTATAAGGTTAAAAAACTGGTCGGCTCCTAGTAGTATTTCAATTGTGCCAGGAACATTGAAACTGGGATCAGCAAGATTTAAATTTATAAATTGTCTTATTTGGTTAGTAGTAAATGCTCGTTGCGGTAGTGGTACTGTTGCCTTCAGTAACTATCCCATAATTTGATTTAAAACAATTATAACACAATCTCTCCAGCTGGATCTATTTTAGCCTTTCTGCAATAAACCAACCATTAAACGTTGGACATTTATATAACACATGGTCTTGTTGAGTACATACTGGACAGCACTCAGCCTTTAATACGACGTGACCTATTATTGTTGGCTTCGAATGCTGATTTCCACGTTTCACGAATTTGAGCGACTGAAGAATATTTTCTAATTCGTTGGCCCGATTCTGCAAAAAATCAAGTAAAGTTTTAATTGTGGGAAAATCCTCATTTGCAGGCAACAAATCTCATTTGCTCTCACTCCCATATAAGATATTCTTCCAAATCCTTGGTTCCGATCCATTTTTCTCTCACCATAAGTCGCTGCAAGTTGTTAAAATTTTAACAGTGGTGTTTAATTCAACTTTATTGGTACGCCGTACGACAAATAGCCCATTTTCAATTTTTAGATATGTTGCCTTAAACTTATCATGCTCCTTCTGATATCCAAAAAAGTTTCTCGATTGCTTCTTCTTGTTTCCATAGAAGTGATGCAGGGTTTGATCTAAGCTTCATTCGTCATTGATGGCTAAAAGAAAATTATTGCGAAAGAATAATTGCCTATTGAGAACGAGTACCTTAATGTTTAAACCTTGAGACTTGTCAAATCGTGAATAAATGGTAAATTCAGTGCTTCCTATTGTTGAGACGTTTGATGTAATTCCCTCTAAGCGGAGTCGACAACTATGTATTTTAATAGAGTTTAAACTCATATGAAAATGCTTCGTGCTCCCAAATTTAAAAGTAATCTAAAGGAGCTTATGGATCCAGCTTGATTCTTCACCCGCAAAATTAATATTAAGATAATAGGTCCCAGATTACAGAATCAACTGGGTTTAACTGGTGGATTCTAGATGTACTTTGCTTTAATGAACATTGCTTTACAGATGTACATGATTCCAGCGCATCACATCTTATCGCAAGTTTCTTAACTCTGGTTGCTCAATAAATGACCTAATTAGTAAGCTTAAAACAAGTTTCCCCTTGTCGTATCTAAAACACATTTTTTCCCATACCTGGTATAATTTGCTTCCGAACAATTTTACTTTGTGGTCCTGTTATTAAGAATGAGAGGCTGTTAAAAAACGTATCCTGTAAAAATTTGACGTGGGACTGCTGTGAAGAAAAACGTGAGAACTGCAATATGCGATTGCAATATTGTCGATTGTTTCCTTAAAACAACTAAAATCTGCTGCAGAAGCTGAGGAGATGAATGATTTATAAACATACAGCTGTTGGAAGCCTGATTATAATACGTACAAATTACAATCAATTACGTCTTCAATTGATGAAATTTTGAAAATTTTGTCAAAGTACAAAGTTTAGTTTAGCAGCACTCCGTAAGCACTATTATATCACTAAAGAACAATCACGTTACCTAAAACAACATTAACAAGTGAAATGAGCATACCTTCCTATGTGTAGTAATATCGGAAAAGCGGCCACAATGATCTAGTAGCTGTATATGGATTTTATAATAAATGTTTTTTCCAAATATCTCTAACAAGGGAGGGGGGGGGGGGCGGAGTACGGAACTTGGGTCATAATAATTTCAGAATATCTCTAACAAGGGAAGGGGGGCACAGTACTTGAGTCGTAATAAATTGCCGTACCATAATAAATGTTTTTTCCGGATATCTCTAACAAGGGGGGGTACGGTACTTGGGTTATAATTAATTTCTGATTATCTCTAACAAGGAGGGGAGGGGGCACGGTACTTGAGTCGTAATAAATTTTTTCCGGGTATCTCTAGCAAGGGAGAGTACGGTACTTGAGTTGTAATACATTTCTTTTTCCGGTTATCTCTAACAAGGGGGATATGGTAATTAGGTCGTAATAATTTTCGAGCATCTTCAACAAGGCGAGGGGTATGGTACTTGGGTTGTAATACATAGTGGTCCGAGTATCTCTCTAACAGGGGGGGGGGGCACAGTATTGAGCCGTAATAAATTTGTTAACCGGGTATATCTAACAAGGAGGGCTACGTCAAGTGCCCTACCGTAATACATTTTTTTTCCGGATATCTCTAACAAGGAGGGGAGGGGGCACTGTACTTGAGTCGTATTAAATTTTTTTCGGGTATCTCTAACAAATGGGGAGTACGGAACTTGGGTCGGAATAATTTCCGAATGTCTCTAACAAGGAGGGGCACGGTACTTGAGTCGTAATAGATTTTTGTTTCCGGGTATCTATAACACGGGGGGGGGGGGTACAGTAGTTGAGTCGTAATAAATTGTTTTCTGGGTATCTCTAATAAGGGGTGCACAGTACTTGGGTCATGGGTCATAATAATTTTCGAATATCTCTAACAAGGGGGGGGGGGGGCAAGGTATTTGAGTCGTAATACATTTTTTCCGGGTATCTCTAGCAATAGGGAGTACGGTACTTGGGTCGTAATAATTTTCGGGCATCTTTAACAAAGGGAGGGGTACGGTACGTGGGTTGTAATACATTTTGGTCCGGGTATCTCTGACAAGGGGAGGAACGGTACTTGGGGGGTCATAATAATTTCCGCCGAATATCTCTAACAAGTCGGGGGCGGGGGCACAGTACTTGAGTCGTAATAAATTATTTAACCGAGTATCTCTAACAAGGGGGGGTAGGTACGTCAAGTGCCGTACCATAATAAATGTTTTTTCCGGATATCTCTAACAAGAGGGGGTACGGTACTTGGGTCATAATAATTTCCGAATATCTCTAACAAAGGGTGGGACACGGTACTTGGGTCGTAACAAATTGTTTGCCGGGTATCTCTAACCAGGTGTGGGGGAGGGAGGGGGTACGGTACTTGGGTAATAATAATTACCGAATATCTCTAACAAAGGGGTGCGGTACTTGAGTCGTGATAAATTTTTAATTTCGGGTATATCTAACAAGGGGGTGCGGTACTTGGGTCGTAATACATTTTGGTCCGGGTATCTCTAACAAGGAGGGGGAGAAGGGGCGGGTACGTCAATTGCCGTGCCGTAATAAATCTTTCTTTCCGGATATCTCTAACTAGGAGGGGGGGGGGCACAGTACTTGAGTCGTAATAATTTTTTTCCGGCTATCTCTAACAAATGGGGGTATGGTACTTGGGTCGAAATAATTTTTGAATATCTCTAACAAGGAGGGGCACGGTACTTGAGTCGTAATACAATTTTGTTTCCGGGTATCTATAACACGGGGGGGGGTACAGTAGTGGAGTCGTAATAAATTGTTTTCTGGGTATCTCTAATAAGGGAGGCACAGTACTTGGATCATAATAATTTCCGAATATCTCTAACAAGGAGGGGGGGGGAGGGCAAGGTACTTGAGTCGTAATACATTTTTTCCGGGTATCTCTAGCAAGAGGGAGTACGGTACTTGGGTCGTAATAATTTTAGGGCATCTTTAACAAAGGGAGGGGGTACGATACGTGGGTTGTAATATATTTTGCTCCAGGTATCTCTGACAAGGGGAGGACCGGTACATGGGGGGTCATAATAATTTCCGAATATCTCTAACAAGTCGGGGGGGGCACAGTACTTGAGTTACAATAAATAACCGGGTATCTCTAACAATGGGGGTAGGTACGTCAAGTGCCGTACCATAATAAAAGTTTTTTCCGGATATCTCTAACAGGAGGGGGTACAGTACTTGGGTCATAATAATTACCGAATATCTCTAAGAAGGAGGGTACGGTACTAAAGCCAGAATAAATTGTTTTTCGGGTATCTCTAACAAAGCGGTACGGTACTTGAGTCGTAATACATTTTTGTCCGGCTATCTCTAACAAGGAGGGGGGGGGGGGATACGTCAAGTGCCGTGCCGTAATATATATTTTTCCGGGTATCTCTAACAAGGGGGTGGGGGTTGAGAGGAGTGGGGTACGGTACTTGGGTTATAATAATTTCCGAATATCTCTAACAAGGGTGGGGGAGCATGGTACTTGAGGCGTCATACATTTTTTTCCGGGTACCACTAACAAGGAGGGGGTACGATAATTGGGTCGTAATAATTTCTGAAAATCTCTAACAATGGGCGAGACACGGTACTCGTAATAAATTGTTTTCCGGGTATCTCTAAAAAGAGGGGTATGGTACTAAAGTCGTAATAAACTGTTTTCCGAGTATCTCTAACAAGAGGGGGGCGATACATGGGTCGTAATAAATTGTTTCATCCCGGTATCTCTAACAAGGGGGTGGTACGTACGTGGGTCGTGATAAAGAAGGATATTTGGTTGATTATGTCACTAGAGCACTTATAGCTAAGCGTATATAATCGCGATTGTTACAAACAGTACATCCAAGACTGCTTATGACTCTCAGTTCACGTGGCAGATGAGCCCACCACGCATCTAGTGTTATTAAAACAAAATAAAAAAAGTGTCAGTCTCGTCTTAGATTTTAGTTATGTAGAACACGTGGTTCTTTATATTAACCGCCAAATTTAGTACTAATATTGAAATACATTGTTTCACACTCAGCTTAAAAGGAAGATTTTAATTTGCTAATTTAGTATCGAACTCTAAAATATTCTGAACGATTTTATCAGCAAGGTTTACTAACCGATCTATATTACTTTTCGGTAACCCTCTCTTGATAGCAAATTCCTTTATTTCCTTGTCTACTATCTCAACGAACCAATTTTACACTACACTTTTGACTGAATATTCACATGACTAATTATAACTCCCTCGAAACAATTGGAATTGAATCTTAAGTAACGTTTACAACGCGGTTTGTAGAGAAGGTTTAGAATCTTCGAGGCGTCTTGGACAATCTCTCTCTATTAGTTAATTCATTGAATGTCGTTTAATTTATGTTCTTGTATGGTTCTCTTATTGTTTAGTCCTTCAGATACAAGATTTTGTTGAATACTTCTGTTACCTTACTGTGATTTTATTGTTTTATAATTGTCTAAATGGATTGGAAAAAATCCACACACACACAGTTTACTAACAATTAACATTGCGTTTGCAAATAAATTTAATTAAAACTCATTGGAATTAGGAGGTGGATGACGGTACACAAAATGACATGATTATGACCCCTCCAATCACCTATGTATAAATATCGTGTTTGCAAATATTTGTATGTTTTCGACAGTATTTAATTCACTTTAACCCTTTTTAATAATTTACCCACACAGAATTCTAAATTGTTTTGTTTGCTGCCCCCATCTCACAAAACCCTTTTACTACAAAATGATTGTTATCACTCGAAGTTCTATTCTTATCATTGTTTCTACTTAAATCACATCATACATACACATACACAAAAGTAGTCGAGAAAATAATCGACAATAGATGATTGAGGCGGAATCTGCCCGACCCCAAATTTTTACCACTCATAAATTCATCATTATTGTTCTCTGTGGATAGTAGGTAGTAAAAAATATCAAATCAATATTGACTTTTTGTATTAAAAAAAAAAAAAACAAATCAGAAATGAATGTGATAAGGTTAAGAGATTAAAAAAAGCTCACAGCTTTTATATTTGTTGTTTTTATTCAATATTTTATGTGAGAAGAAAATTAAATAAAATTGTTTTATCAATGAACATAATACCAAAATCAATCTTTGGAAAATATAAATTTTATTCGTATAACCGAGACATATACGTTTCTTGATAATCTCTAAATCTCTATTGAATAATTTATAATAAATTGGATTAGGTTTGTTATGCAATAAATGTGTATCTAAAAATATTTTATTTATTTCTTTATTTACATATATAGGATTCATGTATCGAATTTGAACGGCTTGTAACTGCACAGTGTGAAGCACTGATACAGGCGATACGAGATAGGCGAGAATATTTATTGGACGCAATTAGACGAGATAAAGATACAAAACTTAGGATATTAAAAGTGAGTAACAAATATACAGTTTAACCATTTTAATAATATTGTATATTGCTAAATTTTGTCGTTTTTTTTTTTTGTTGCACGTATACTGCAGGAACAACAAATGAGCTGTACAGGGAAATTACAACAAACAACTGGCCTAATACAATTTTGTATTGAAGCCCTAAAAGAAACTGATAGTGCTGCATTTCTACAAGTAAGTAATATACTAGACTAACTATATGTATGTCGGTTTGAGCTACCCTTCAAAATTTGTCTGCCTCGCGGGGATATATACATACATAAACTACATAATAAAATATTTTGCCACAGTGAATCCTAACAATATAAAAATTCATAAATGATTTTTTTTTTTTTTTGTATAATTTCATAACCAAAACAACACAAAAAATTAATGATGGAACACAAATGGTGATTTTCTCACATTAGTAACGTTTCACTTAGTTATGATAGGAAAAATTAAAATGAAAATTGAAATTATAAATAATCATCATATAAACCTAAACAATAATTTTTTGTATGTGTTTCGAATTTGGTAAAATTTCAATTCTCCCCCGATCCGAACACAGATTTAAGCCGTTAGGGAGATTTTTTTTTCTGTCCATTATTTTGAATATTTTATTAAATATACGGCCGAGGGAGGTATTTTTAATGGTTGAAATGAAATGGAGAGAGTGAATTGGACTTTGGTACATGTGTTGATCAATCCGCCAATACAATCCGTGGTATTAATTTAGAGTGTAGAACAATTCTAGGCGAAAGTAAAAAGTTGATAAAGCAAAGCGAAAGCGAAAAGTCGATGTGAAAAGCTTTATCTGAAGATCCTAAAAAGAAAGGGGGGCAAAATTCCATTTCCATTATTCCAAAAATTTAAGTAACATTTATGCTAATTTTTCAAAATCGATAATTCCAAATTCCAAAACCTAAAATTCACCCGTGAGAGTTACCGAAGCCGTTAGCCTACAATTCTAAATTAAATTATGGGTTGGCCAAGTATCACTAATACGTGCCATTAATAGATTCTATATAATCCGCTTCTACGTGCGGCACGCAGTGCGATATGTTTTCTGATCCCGGCTCCTACGTCCCCCGAAGTTCAAATCTAAAGCCTCTCGGAGGGCTAAGCAGGTGGGAGCGCAGCGACTTGCCCGCGAGAGTTACTGAAGCCGTTAGCCTCTACAATTCTACTCATGCAACTCATGCAATTTATTTTCCTGAAAAATAGAGAAAATCGCGCGCTCGATTTTTTCTATTTTCAGGAAAGTGGATTGGAGTGGAATTTTAGATTTTGGAATTTTCAATTTGGAATTTTTCAATGTTGGAATTTTTGATTTGGAATTTTAAGCCTGTAATATTCGGTTCAGGAATTTAAACCCCAACCCTCCTAAAAAATATTTAAAATTAGAATCAACCTTGCATCAAGAGTCATGTTCTCTGCTCACAAAATTGGACCACCAAACAGGCCTTAGAGTTGGCACCAACGAAAGTAGGACCTCGCGGTAGACCGCCTACCCGATTGATGGACGATGTTGATAGGGAGCTTAAGACAATGGGTCTGGAGGTGGGCTGCTTCAACGTAATTGGTCAGCAGCTATTTTTCTGCTTTTCTAAATACAATATTGCTGTTCCTTCTGGCCAAACAAAAAATAAAAATAGACGCAACAAATCTTTTCTTGTCAAGAGCTGCATATATGAAATTTGTAAATTTTAATAAAGCACCCTCAGTGCCTTTAGCTTTCCTAAACCCGAACTGCATATTATGCAAAAAATTTGTTTTATTTAAAAAACTAGTTACTCTTTGTTGAGGTACCTTTTCAATTTGTTTAGAAAACACTGGTAGTAAAGTAATGGGTCTGTGTAATTTGCAACATTAGCTTTGACTCCTTTTTTAAAATAGGAAAACGAGCCCTTATTTTAGTTTAGCTGGGAAAATACCAGAACCAAAACTAATATTTATAATGTATGAAAACACATCTACAACACTATTAGATATTTTTTTAACAAGGATATTGCTGCAGTGTTATCAATGCCAGCAGAATAAGAAGATGTGAGAGTTGTTTTAACTTTAAGCAATTCATCTGGACAAGTTTCACATGAATGAACTGCAGAATTGCTCTAAATTAGGCCCAAAAAATCTTCACTAACATTACTTACAGCACGTTTTAGATTATGAACTGCATTAACAAAGTAATTTGAGCGGTTCTGCGAACCTTATTAACTAGTTTTCAGCATTCTGAAATATTTCCATTAACCGTATCAAATTTATTTTTATAAAAGTTCACCCTAGCAAGAATCACATTATGTTTAACCATTCTATTTAATTCATCGAAACGACTTTTTAAATTTAAATCATGCAAATTTCGCGCTAACCTTTTAGATAATTTGTTCTTAAGCCTAATTTTACTAAGCAATATAGGAGTAATCCATGGCTTAATAATTCTGTTCTTTAATTTAAATTCAATCACCGAGGAATTTTGGTTTATATACAAGTTTAACAGAAAGGTAAAATTCTCATACGCTATGGACACATCTGTTTGCAAATCTACTGCAGACCAATTTTCCGCAAGATAAATCATTTGTCAAATTTGAATAATTAATTGCCTTATTCTGGCATTTAGCTAACACTTTAGAAGAATATACACAATTCATGAATTTAATAGAGCACGCATACAACGATTGGTGATATTTAGATTATGAACTTCTGCAATGAAGTTAAAATCAAAATTAGATGAGTATCTAAAAAAAAAATGGTCTAGATACGATGAAGAATTATTTGTAATACGAGTTGGCGTATTAATCAACGATTTTAGCCCATGTGATGCCATCATGAACCAATATTCATCAGCAGATGAACGATCTTCAAGAATATTTATATCATATCACCACAAATAATAAGATTTTTTGATTTTATATTTACAAGAACACTATTAAATGCATTGATAAAGACTGACGTGTTGAAAGCGTGAAATCTATAAGTACACACAATGGAAAATAACACAGAATTAAATTGAAAATCCAGCCGTATAATGTCAGCACTATTAGTACCAATGAAAGAGGCAGTACTGTTCTGAATGCTATCATCAAAAAATACAATACCACCTCCCGCTCTATTCATAGAATTACACTTACCAAATACATTAAAGTCAGGAATATTGTAATTATCCATTTCATGATCTTCAATCCAGATCTTCGACAATAGGTTGATTTGTGGCATAGTCTCAAGTGCGGCAATATTTGGTAGAAATAAATTGAAGTTTTTGCGTATACTTCTGATATTTTGGTGTACAATATATAAAAACACATCCTTTGTATTATTTAATTTCTTAGAGAGTTGACCTGGGTTCCCGGTTTCCCAGTTTTCCTCCGACCCACCTCTGGAATCCGTAAAAAACAGCGCCTCTGGATTTTATTTTCGATCTCTTTGACTAGAGTTCCAACTGGCTATGCACTATGAACAGCAACTTATCAAACAATAATTCCGACAAGCTAATTTTGAACGACGAGTAGTCCAAATTGACACTAGGTAACCTGCCACCTATCAGAATTATTTTGAAAGTCTATTGTAAAAGACACAATTTTGTATCGCTGTCAAATCTTATTTAAAATAAAAGAATAAAAGAATATTTTCTTCAAACTTGATGACAATTGCACTGGAGAATTAGCTGTCACATTTTGTCTTACAAAACACGTTCGAAAATATAATCAGAGATGGCGCTGAAATCACTTTACCTAGCGTCAATTAACCGCAGTTTTATTTCTTGAGTGGCAGTGGAATATTTTAGCCGCTTGCTCATTTATATTAAATTTATCACTCAAGTATTGCAAAAGTATTGCAAACAAATGGCTGCGTCTCCCCACTATCCGTAGACCTTCACTATCCTCCCCAGTACCAATTAAAATTTTATTAGAATTAATGGTGTGATTTTTTTACAGCAGTAGTACTACAATTTTTGTCTTTGGTTATTAATACCTAGGAATAACAGACGGTACATTTATTTCACCTTTAGGTAAACTGCCACATACAATTTCTGGTTGACCTGACTCCTTAACAGGCTTAATAGTACTATTGTTTTGTCCAGTATACAGTTCACCGGTAATCATTTGCGCTTTATTTTCCTTTTCAGTCACATATGATTCAATATTTTCTTAGTATTTCACTCAGTTATATTATCTTGCCCTGATGTTTTTATAAGTTTTACCAAGAAATCTTCTCATTCTAAAAAAATTAGCTTTGTGATGTTGAGTTGAAATAATTTATTTCGAAAATTTGACATGTTTGAATTACCTGCTAAAATAACTCACACATTCCTGCAAGAAATCAATTTTATTGTTTTTCGCCGGAAAATAAACAGAAACCATTGTAAATTAGCTTTGAGAAAATGCCTTATGAAAAAGATTGCTATCTCCCAGGATACTATAATTATTGCAAGCAAAGACCAATGTGTCAAAATATTGTGTAAAAGTATAGGGAATTACAAAATGAAATAGCAGGACGATAGGAGCACGGACTAAGCGAAAGTAATACAAATACTCCAATCGTACTAACTACGACAGCACTGACCGAGAGACGTCATATAAAAGTTTCTCCAATAAATAAATTGGCACAGCTAAATATTTTTTATATCAAGTTTCACAACGTCAAATGTAAATTTAGGTTTAAAGAACTGTTCCGCATAATATCTCACCTTTAGTTCATTTTAAGTGGGTATGTATATGAAATGTCTATGTGTATAGGGTAATTGAGTTCATTGGTTTCCCGTTCATAAAGCAACATGAAAAGTTTTAAAGAATTAATAAATTTTAAGGAGAAGCGTACAACTTAAGTCGCGATAGCAATTATTCAAATTTAGCTAATTTAAAATCAAAAACTGTCAAATTTTTTAATTAAATAATGTAGAAATAAATATTTCCTAAATTAAAAAAAAATTCTAGTCGGAATGTTCATTAGTTTTGCAGCAATGAGCTAGTTCTGGATATTCACTCCAATTGAAGATTTAACAAGAAATCTAACTAAAATTTTGTGTAGATTTTGACAATATTTGATTTTAAATAAACTAAATTCAAATAAGTGCTTCGTCGATCTGGAGAATACGAATACTTAAACACGCCTATTGAAGATTTCGCGTAAGCGATGAATATGGTTACATTTAATGAAATAATGTTCAAAATAATATTTTTTCGAATATAAAAACGTAAAATAAAAATGATTTGTCATTTTTATATAATGTTCCCATTTCAAACAGAACGCTTACAGTATACAAATTATTTGTGTCACTTAAAGTCACTCGGCGAACGGCAAGAGCAACCATAAAGAAAATGCCGCTTACTACACATGATATAAAGATTCTAAATTTTGGTTGTAATCCCATATAATGCATATGTCTTAATTGGATACTCTCAATATTTCGGATATGTTTGCCGTAAAAAGGGCACCAGACCTTGGCAGCATATTCAAGTTAAGGTCTGACGTACCACTTAATGTGAAAGTAAACCCTATAGGTCTTTAATCTCAATACTGATATTGTTGTGTAACAGGGTTAACTTTCCGATGGAACGATAAACTCGTGATAATGTTGAAACTGATACGGTAAAATTCACACTATTTCGCTAGGTTATCGATGCCTTTTTGTAATTTATTGGTATCGCAGATGTTTTTGACTGTTTTGAAGGTTTTGCGAACATCTGCCAAAAATTAATACTTTAGAATGTCGTATTACTTCAGTGGTGTTGTTGATAAAAATTATAAAGATCCAAGGAGCAATCTGAGAGCCTTGTGGAACCAGCGCCGGCTTCAGACATTTGGGCGCTCTGTGCGAGAATTGTTGGAGCGCCCCTCTTATTTTTTTTTAATTGTTAAAAAAGTGAATTATGAAATTGGGAGTTTAGTATTATTACTTGAGGGCCATGTGGGCGTTCAAGCCACCTCGCACTGCAACCTAAAAGATCTTTTGTTTATCAAGTCCTACTTAATTATCCGTCCAGTCAATATTCAGGCGCCTAATGAACCTGATAATACTACCGACCGGTACGTGATACATACTATCTGGGCTCATTGCTCCCCCTCCTAGATGTTTACTGTTGGAAGTACTTCTACACGCGATACATACTATCTGGGCTCATTACTCTCCTTCCTAGATGTAATAACATTGGCTTCTGCTAGAAAAGCGGTAGCATTGGGACTCAAAGACTTCGAGAGGGCAGACCCACTCCCGTGTATTCCTACCCGTGCCTCGTCTACCGTTTTGATTTTACTCTTGCGAGTTGCTGGGAATAAAAAGTCACCTGTAGGTTACCCAGCTTTACTACAGGAAGACTTAATAAAACTGGAGGGTCCCTGGTATCCAGAGTTTCCATCTGTTAGAACTGCAGCTGATTTAGAGAGTGGCATTTCTAAATTAGACGAGGCCACAAAAAAAAAAAAAGTCGTGACCCAGAGAGTAGGCCTCACTATTCCTACGCTTCCGAGGTCGCTGAAGCCGAATAGGACCATAAGAAATGAATCCAACTGCCTATTTTCCCGTTACCCCCCCCCCCCCCTCCCCTCGTGGCGGTCGAAATTTCAATTTTCATGCAAAATTCGAATGGATGTGCATGCCTACGTTTCTTAGTTTGCTAAAACCGAAAATGATAACAAAAAATAAATGCAAACCTTCCATCATTTCCAAGCGCCCACCTTACTACCCCCCGAAAGAGGTTAACATTTTAATGTTCATGCAAAATTGAGATGGATGTACATTTCTTCGATTTTTGGGGCGCTGGAACCGAAAATGCCAACGAAAAGTTCATTTGACCCTTTCATAACCCCGTATCGCCCCTTTCTACTCCCAAACGTTGAAATGTACCCTCCGGCATGTAATAAGGGGTGCTAGGGGGTGATGGAGTGGCAAAATTTACTTTTTATTGTCATTTTCAATTCCAGCGCCCCAAAAAAAATAGAAATCTACATCCATCTCAATTTTGCATGGAAATTGAAATTTGGACCCCTAGTGGGGTTGGTAACGGGAAAATGGGCAATTGGATTCATTTCTTATGGTCATATTCGGTTTTAGCGACCTCGAAAATGTAGAAGTAGTGTAGTCTCCCTCTGGGTCACAACTTTTTTTTTGTGTGACTGTGCTCAACTGCTCATACACGCACATCAAAAGTGTACAAGGAACACATGGCTTTTAGGTTGTCATCCTCTTGAATTTGGTTCGGTTTTGGTTTTATTTTTTGTTTCTAGACGATACATCGATTGCACATTCAATGGCGGAGGAAGGTTCATCAATAACGGTAAAAACGATGAGTTTATTTTTATAATGGTAGGGAAACACCAATTTAAGAGTTTTCATTTGATTCCATTAAATTAGAACAGTTATTTTTGTTTCCTAATGGTGTCCTAATGAGCTAATCAACGTATCAATGCTGTCTTATGGAATTTGTCTCCAGTGATCTTGAACTAGACTGCATAGTTGCATCCGCGTTGTTATTGATGCTAATTGTGGCAGTATGCTTCGTTCAAGTTAAGCCCATGCGTGTTCAATCGGATTTAGGTCCGGGGATTGTGCTGGCCATGATAACATATGAATTTCCTGCGCTTCGAACCAGTCTGTTGTGATTCTTGCGGTATGTGGCTTGGCATTGTCGTGCATTAAGACGAATTCTGATCCGATTTGTGGTGATAATGGAAGCAAGACAGGTTCCAGTATCTCATTGATGTAACTGGCTGCCGATAAGTTATCTTCTGGAAAAACGATATCAGTTCTTTTTCCAGTCATAATTCCAGCCCTTATACCATAACAGTGCCTCCACTGTACCTCTGCACTTCTTGTACATTTTTAGCCTCCCGGATGTCTCCATATTCTTGTTGTCCTAGTATCTGGGTAAAATCCGAATCTTGATTCATCAGTGAACAAATTTGTGTACCATTCCCCTTCTGTCCAATTTCTATGATTTGGACACCAATCATTGTTTTCGTGTAGTCCATTCCTGATGGTTTGGTCACGAACATAAATGTTTTCATTAGTCCACACGTGTTCATTGTCGGGCAGTTAAAGTTGGCTCCCGGCGGACTTGCAGTTGAATATAACGGTCCTCTGCTGAAATTGTAATTCGAATGAGTAAAAAATAGAAATTTTTTGAGCTCAAGGTCATAGTAGATTTACAAATTGGATAAATAAACAGAGCTAATTGATGGTGCCTTTGTATGTTATGAATATAATGTTTTGTTTCTATTTACCAAGAAATTAGTTAACCCATTAATTTGATGGATTTTCGGAAAAATAGGTATTCCACATACCGATATTTGAACGTAGGAGGTCTGAAGGAATATGAATTAGAATAAATATTATATTTCTCAGTAGGTATAGGAAAAATGTCAGAAATTATAGCTAAGGCTTACATACTTCTTATTTTACATTCAGAACTCCAGTTTCTGCGGTCATATAACCTTGGTCGATAAGGAAGATGCATGAAGGTTTCGATTTTATGCAAGTGCTCGAATTTGTTTTTTGGACATACTTTTTTTATTCTGCAGGTCTAACCTAAACTTTTGGCTAAATAAAGAATTCGTAATTGTCTTGCTGTATAATTTTTATATTCAAGTCGTCTTAGTCTAAGCCTAAGGAAAGATTTGAGAGTAATGTAAATCCAGACTTCCATATATCGTTTTTGGGCGGCAAGACTAAATGACTGCATAATTTGTCTTCCGGCATAATTTTGATATTCAGGAGGTATATAAATATTTACCAAACCCGATAAAAGTGTTTTGCTAAAATCAAATAATTTCTACAAAGTTTAGACCAAAATTGTCAAGGACAATGGGGGGCATCTATCTGTATTAGTGCCCTTAACCTTCAGGCCAATTTGTATGGTAATTTGAAGGTCAAAATCTTGTTTTTAAATGGAAATCCTTTTTTTGACACCGGATTCGAAATGAGTAGGAAGTTTTACGTCCGAATAAGTACTTTCCATACCCTCCCAGTCCCAAGGTCCCTTAAAGGAATATATTTTAGTTATAATGCTTATGGGGTTAGGTTAGGTTAGGTTAGGTTTGAGTGGCTGCTATCGCACACTTAGGCTTAGGCCAGCAATGACCCGTTGTGATACCACAGGATCCCATCTCCACATTACTCCCGTTGAAACCAGCCAGAGCGACTTATATAGCGTAACAAATCGCGCACTCCACAGTCCGCGAGTTCCGAAAGGCTGTCCATACCGTACACATCCAAATACTTATGCCTTCTGAATGATAGCGCCGGACATGAGCATAGGAAGTGTTCTAAAGTCTCCTCCTCCACTTTGTCCATGCAACTTCTACAAAAGTCATTCGTCTGTATCCCCAGCCTTCTCGCATGCTCCCCAAAAAGGCAGCGACCTGTCATTATCCCTTCGACTCATCCTATTTCTTGTCTTCCCAGGGATATTAATACCTTGGAGCGCCGCAAGTCTAGTTTTGGCCATACCTGCTTTGCTACCCTGCACGTGAGGTGCAGATCTCATTTGTCAAGGCGATTGCCTTTTAACTGAGCGCCAATTTTAGCACTGCCACAGGCCTCCCCAGACCTACCATTTCCGGCTGCATCTGGAGAGTCGTACCGAACCTAGCTAGTTCGTCCGCCCTGCAGTTCCCCGTGACGTCCGAGTGACCCGGGACCCAGATTATCTGGATGCTGAAATACTCGCTCATCTCGTTAAGAGATGATCGGCAATCTAGCGCCACCCGCGACTTCAGACAAACTGCCCCAAGCGATTTGACCGCTGCCTGACTGTCCACATAAATTGGTACACGCTGCAGTAGTCAGGGAGACGAACAGAAATATTAACATTAAGTTTATCACAGAAGACTCCGGCTCCTACCTTATGGTCTAGCTTCGAGCCGTCCGTGAAAAATTGCACTGCCTCGTTTTCCAGTATTGATCCGTCTCTCCAGGATTCCCTTGAGGGAAAGTTGGTCCGGAAACCTTTATCGAAGCACAACGTTGGTATAATATAATCCAGATTCGCCAGCGAATCTACCTATCGTCGAGTGTCCCACCTGAAGACACTTCCACTGAGAGACAGCCAAGAGTCTCGTAGCCACGTTGGCTGCCATCTGTTTACCATGAAGGTCGATTGGAATAAGGTGGAACATAACCTCTAAAGCGCCCTGCTTATAAGTATACAGGCCGTTCTTTGCATCTTCTCCATCATACCTCTATATGTTACCTTATCCAGAGCTGGTCACCAAACGCCCACCCCGTACGTTAGCACAGGTCTTACCACGGCGGTATAGAGCCAGTAAACCAGCTCCGGTTTCAAGCCCCATCTCTTGCCTATAGCGTTCCTACATGAGTATAAGGCTACATTAGCCTTATGCACCCTTTCCAAAGTGTTAGGTTTCCAGCTGAGCTTACTATCAAAGATTATGCCCAGAAATCTCGCTCGGTCAGCAAAAACTAGTCCGCTGCCGTTCATGATAAGAGGGCTAACCACCGGAATTTTATATTTTCTAGTAAATAGTACCAGCTCTGGTTTGGAAGGGTTAATCCCCAGTCCACACTTGCTGGCCCATTTCGTAATGATCAGGAGTGCATTCTGCATAACATCCCTAATCGTATCTAGATATTTGCCTGAGACAGCTATCGCTACATTATCAGCATATGCTACAACCCCTATCCCCTCTCTCTCTAGTTCCAGCAGCAATCCATTAATCACTGCACTCCAGCGAATGGGGGACATTACACCTCCTTGTGGGGTTCCTCTAACCACCCGTCTTCTAATCTTGGACTCTCCCAGCTCCGAGGTAATAGTCCTGCTTACAAGCATCTGATTTATTAACCTATTTATAGAGCAATCTGCCTTCAAAAAAGACAATCCTTCCATGATCGCCTCCGTTTTTACATTATTAAAAGCACCCTCAATATCGAAAACTCTTGCAAGTAAATTGATTTCTCAATTGTGCATACTAGATCGTGCAGAGCTGTGTCCACCGACTTTCCCTTACAGTACGCATGCTGCGACATTGCCCAATTCCTGGGTTCAATTCTTGATCGAATAAATACATCTATCAACCTTTCCAGGGTTTTCAGCAGAAAGCATGATAGAGTTATAGCCCTCAGGTCCTTTGGATGAGCATGTGAGCTCTTCCCAATTTCGGGATAAAGACTACTTTGACCTCTGTCCAATTCCTAGGAATATAGACTAGTTTCAGACATCCCCTGAAGATAACCTCTAGCCAGGGGAGGATGACTGCCGAGTTCTTTTGGATCTCTGCTGGTATAATCCGATCCGGACCCGCCGATTTATAAGGCTTAAGTCCCTGCAGCGCCCACCGGATCCGTTCCCTATCCAATATGCCCTCCATATCTATTGGAGGTGTTCCTCGATGAGCTTCAGGCTCCATCGAGTCATCAAAGCTTCCCGGAAAGTGGGTATCGATGAGAAGCTCCAACGATTCCGCACTTGAAGCTGTCCATGACCCGTCTGGTCTAATTAAGTAACTAGGACTAGTTGGGTTAGTAGATAGAATCTTCCTAAGGCGGGAAGTCTCAGAGACTGCTTATGATTTGCTATAAAAATTAAACAAAAAATTGTGTTCAGGTGACTTTGGGAGGTCATGGAAAATACAGAAAATTTCCCCTCTCATTTCGAAGCCTATGCCAAAAAAAAGGGGTTTCCATTTAAAAAAATTACCTTGGCCTTCAAATGACCTTGAAAATTGACCTGAACGCATTAATGCATTTAGTTAGATAATTTTTGTCTAAACAATTTTATTGTAGCTGACGTGTTTTACTTTATGTAAAAAATGACTTTTTGTTGACTGCTATCTTAACACATAATTGCTCGATGAGGAAAAAATCTAGGAAAGATTTCGGAACTAATGATCTCTTTTTGATTGATGTTTGACAGATGATTTAAACGAGAACGAGCAGTTTTAATACAAAGTTGTGAAATTGAGTGGCTTTCAAAGACATTTTATTAACATTTTGGAAGAAAAAATGACTGGTTTCTAGTCTTTTGTGCTTTCGACATTGGTGTAGAGTTGTAATAGCTGGGTATTTTTGTGTTACGTTCTGGCTCCTAATTGATGGGTGTTCTGGATCCTGATTTCACAGTGTCTTGATGAAGGTTTTGTTGGTTTGTAGTTAAAGCAGTTCTTATTAATGAATGCGAGTGGTCCCCTTCAAGATAGGTGTCACATTCTATGTAGAGGTTAAAGTGGGGTTTTGGCCGGGCCCACATTCCGAAGATGTTGGCGAAGTGGTCTCCACTCGAATTCCTTCTCTAGATTCCAGGTGGACATATTGCTGATTGGAACGCAGTTGTAAATTGGGAATGAATGATTGCGAGAGCCTCTTTGTCAGCACGTACTACGCTACGCTCATCTATAAACAGGCAACTTAATGGCGTATATAGAATTTTTCTAATACCCTTCTATTAGAACAGTCTTGAGAGAACTTTCCATGAAATTTTAGTAATCGTGCATATGTATACAAAACATTCTCTGGTAAAACCACTGTGAGCCACTATCCGTCACTATTTTCATCTCCCTGAACAGAATTTTTTTCCAACAATAAACTATTGACAAATCGCGACAACGCAATTCATTTCCAGATTCCACACTATATTGGCTGATTTCATACAAGTTTTAAAGGTGGGTTTGACTTATCGGATTTTCGTAAATTTTCCACAACAGGTCGGACAAATTTTTCCGATGTATGACTATTAACCAAAAACTTTAATGCAAGCCATGCAACCTATTAACTTCCGCCTCAATATTATCCGCTGATATCAGTTATTGTTTTCGGCTAGGAAGTTTATAATGGATACTAATCTGCATTATCGACGTTTTACCTGCCAAGGCCAACTAACTTTTATTAAGGCGTTTGGCAAAATTAAATTTTAAAACTTTCAATTTTCAATCAAATGAAAACTAAAGGGTGTCATTGGTGTAAACTGTTACTTCAGCTTACATCTAAAATTATCCCTGCCTACGGTAAAATCGAGAAGGTGTTGCAAATTTTGCACCCTATATTAACAATTTAGTTAGTTTTATGTGTACCCGCAGGAATTAGCTTTCTAGCAACTAATTGCTCGATAAGCTTTGTAAAGCATAAGATTTAAACCCTAGGTCTTTGATTTCGGATACTTTTTGCAAAATTAAGCCATATTCTAGTAGGAAAAATTCACCTACCGAACAGGAAGTTCTACGGAGTTAGAAGGCCTTCGCCGACATGAGATGAATTCTCCACTGTTCCGTAAATTTTAATATCATTTGTGTATATTAAGACGTGAAAAGGCCATTAGAGCATGCAACTTTTTAAGCCGTTAGTAAATGTGTTACGGGTATAAGAACTGGTTTGACACTGTTCACTTTCTGGAATAGAGAATTACTAGTTATCATGATGCGAAATATAAGAACAGCTGAGAGTATGGATATGCTATAGTTGGTATACCACGTTTAATATTTATGAACACGATTTTATTACACGATTATGTAAAACTTTTCTGCTCTCTCTATGCAGTGCGGCCTTGGGCTTGTTTCAATCTTTTTAAATGCCTTTTCACGCCTTTCCTCTTTTTCAGGTTGTGTACGTGAGTAGGGAGGAGCATTTAATACTAAATTTTATTCAAATTTGATTTCAAATAATTCCCTATCTTCTTCAGTCGAAAAGGAAAAGTGTTCGTTTCCTATAGTCTATCAGTAGAAAAATCTCGATTGCGTTGCCAAAAATCTCTTTCGAGGGTTATAACCGTTCTTCTAAACGGCAAATCACAGAAGTTGAAATGGAAATTTATAGTTTCTGTTATTTCAGCAGCAATTCGAGTCCAGTGGTCTTTTATATGTGCCATTAGACACCAGGATAGACGTAATTTCGGAAGGCGTCATGGGTCCATACATTTGGCTTCTGATTTTGGTCATAAATGATAAGGTGAATGAACTTCATTGTTAAACAAATGTTTTCGCTATTTTGCTTTAGTATTCACCGTGTTGGTGATTTATATTTTCAGTATATCCAAAAATCAGAATATTTACAACATTATACTCTAAATATGGGTAGCTTTGACCTGACGTATTCTCGCAGCAGTTCTCTACCTTGGTGGATCGTCGTAGACGGTGTCTCGAGCCAAGCTTGTGGATATGTCGCTTATGAGACGCCGTCACCCATAATATAGTGCCAATAGTGAAAGTGTCACGGTCACTTCCTTCTAGTCTAGCCCCGTGGAGGCAAATTCCATAGGGTTAGACCGATCTAATTGTTGCACTATTTTCAAAGCTTAAAAGCTAACGTTTTTGTTTCATAGTTTAGTGATACGATAGCCACCGCATCACAATTAAAAAGTAGGTGCTTTACGTCTTCTTATACTTTATCGTCACAAGTACATTGGTTGTATTGTTAGAATTTGAAACTCTTCAGGTACGATTCAAACCTACCGTTTCCAGTTATAAATTGGCACATCGTGCTCGTTATTACCTTTATCTGATTAGTTCATCCGGCCACTGCATACATGAAGAGGTGACTCACAACCGTTCATCTAAGTCAACTCGCAGATACCTAATCATTTTTTGATTACGATTTTTTTGCGATATGGTTGATGGTCGACGAGAGTCAAACTGGCCTTTTAGTTGTAACATAACAACTTCTTCAATGTACGGTGACATTTTGTTCGACATGCGTCGAATCTCGAATTTCCATACACCAGGATAACTTTATCATCTGTGGAACCTATTACATCTTAACCTTCTAATATGTAAATGGCAAATGCCACATTCCAGGTTAACGGACCCTGACCATTCTATTGCTTAAGTAGGTGTGACTATAAATTTCCAAGAGCTTCCCCAACATCGCGAGTAGTATGATTGACCGATATGATTTTGCAGACATCAGAGCTCTGACCTCTCGCTTCCTGATAACAACATTTCAGTAATTTTCCATATCTTTGGGAAATAATCGAAGTCTTTGCAGCGTTTTTTTGTTACTAAGTTTGAGCGTATTATTGGTCAAACCAATTTGATTATTTTAGCCGTTACCCCTCCCACTTAGGTATAAGTGCTTCAGTTTCGTCTGGTAGATCATCTAAGAAGAGATTATTAAGTAGTTCAAAACGTGTATCGCGCCAAGATTCTGTGGGCAGTGGACACCCCGTTCGCTTTTTTCAATTCTCATAACCTCTTTTGATTTTAATTTATTACCGTTAAACTTGTACGTTGTACACCAACCGCAAGGATTAATACTTTCGTGCCCCGAAACGTACATTGAGAACTACTTTTTTTCGTCCAACATATTTCAAGGAAGTATTTATCATGAGCGGCCCTGAAGATGGATAGCTTGAACCCTTTTGCCTCTCGAATTGTTTTAAATTGATGTGATATTCTATGCCCCTGCATGGAAGATGTGACAAATTGGAATTCCACCAAATGATTAGTTTCTTTCCGGCCCTCTTACCAACCCCATATGTTTATCAATGCCTTTCAAGTATTGATCCGGTTTTTTGCAGATGATGATGAAACTCTTGGAATTTTAGTACTTTGAGAGATACTATTTTGAGTTGCGCGCTGCTGGTTGAATCGAAAGTGAGCTTTTGTTGTTAAACTTTTTGCCTGTGACATTTGGTGTTAAATGACGTAACTGTTCATCCTCCGCTGTCTCATTGCTGAATAATCGCGAGCTGTCGGTGTGGTGATTCATCTACCTTCTACGTATAGGCGCTTGCTTTATTGTAAATCAATCTGTGTTGATCTCCGAAAATCAAGGATCTTGTATAAATATTTCACAAGAACGTAAGGAATCATAAGTCGATTTTATGTATTGTAAGGAAACATGACAGAAATTTCATAATGTGCTGATCCAACTTGGAATTTCAGCCGAAATCTGAAACTAGATCGTGAATACGCTGATAAATTTGTTTTTGGTTAGCCTTGACTAAAATGCAAATCGATGAAGATTATTCGATATAGTGCCAAATATTCCTTATAGGCAGAACAGTGGGTAGATTAAGAGCTGCAAGCCATTGTTGGCATTACCCAATGTGATGATCTTGTTTAGGATCTTTTTGTGGAATTGTTCAGCGAGCTAAATCAACCCTTCTCTATTTTCCAACAACTCCACGTATTATCAAATCGGCCCTGATAAACATTTTTTTTCTCCAAAGTTTCTGCAACAACCAACAACAAACCAAAGAAAATTGCGAACAGCGAACATTTATTTTCTAAAATCTAGATTAACGTGGTCACGTTTTCTCCAATATTTAATACAAATAAAAATAAATTTAAAAAGTCATCGGATCGTGACTGCATATAATGGCAATAACTTTGTGACGCAATAATAAAATAAAACCAAAAGACAAAATTATCTTTAAGTCATCGTGAACTGAAATTTTATAACTTTCAACTTTGTACCTATATACATATTAGTTAACCACTCCTGGCAGCCCTGGGCATAAATCGTGTTTTATAGTACCAAAATCGATTTACAATTTTTTTTTTTGTGTTCTGTTTATTTCTAGGTAGGATCAATGTTAATAAATCGTGTCGCAAACACAGATATGACATGGCATCAAGAGGTAACAAATGCCGCACCAAGAGTATCACCAATAGTCGATTTAACCTTAGACGATACACCTGTATTACGTGCTGTTGATAATCTTAATTTTATTCAAATGAAACGTAAGTACCAGTTACGTGTTGTATACTATATGTGTAAAAATGTTTCTCCAGCATAATTTTTGTACTTTAACCCATTATACCCATAACACAACATATATTTGTAAAAAAAAATTTTTGTATGCATGCAGCTGCAAAAGATGGAGAAGAAAGAATACCAGCAGGTGAGAATTTTCTTTTTTTTTTTCTTTTAGGTGTGTTGAACTGTTTTGTGATATTGAACGATGACTTAGATTTAATCTCTTTGATATTCCTCAACCTCTTGAAAATATTTACGTACGTACGAATATGTATTTGCATTTTGTGCATATATGAATTGGGAAATATTTAAAATTCTAATCAATATTTCTGCATCTATAATTCTCCATTACATTATGAAAATATGTAACAACCGCTTGTGGTTGTTATGTTTTATTTAATCTAAATCTGTAATTACGGTTGGAAATCCCAACAAGGTTGCCTGTTTATCCACTGCGCTGCATAAAATCTCTTCCACTACACGTCATTCTTTCTTTGGCTTAATTTGTAATAGAAAATATTTTTTTTTTTTTGGTAGAGTGTACCATTTAGCATTTTATACTTCTCCGTATTTTGGTCGGTTACTCGATTCGTTTTATCATTTTTGTTTTGATGGTATGTAATGACGTGTAGTGGTTGGTGTGTTGCTTCATCTGTTTTGTTTTGGTTAGCGCGTGGATTTTCCATGTAAATGGAATGTTCCAGTGATTAAATTAAATAGTATTGGTGTGTGCGAGTCGATTTTTGGGTGCGGTTGTATGTATATACGCCACCCGAAATTTATCGGTCGGGTTAATGTTTTCTTTAGTAAATAATTTTTGGGTGGGGGAATAAATTTTTATTTTGTACGCGTCGGGAATTTTATTTTGTATAGTCTAGTTGTGAATATTGGAAATGACAGTCTATTTTGGAATTGAAAGAAAAAAAAAAAGTTAAGACTAAGACAAGTAGTTAAATAATAAACGGTTGATATTTCGATGTATATAAAATGAAAATAATAATTGTGAAAAAAAAAAAAAAATAATATAGAAATTTTTTTTTTATGCCGTGTGGCAATATGCTGATACTAATTTTGAATTTTAAGTTATCAATTTGAGTAAATTAATAAATTAGACAAATATAAAAAATAAAACTTTTTGATATATAGTTGAGTCAAGTTAAGTGATCTTGAGTGATTATTAATTTTTTTTGTTAATTGGATATTATTGCCGAGTGGCAGAATTAAATGAGTTAATTTTCATTCTGTGGGAAAAAAAAAAGAAATTAATTTGTTTTTATTGTTCTTGATATACTGGTAAATGCTATCTGGCTAATATGTAATAGTAACGGAACTTTTATGTTACATTGACTAAAATTGTGTAAAGAAAAAAAAAATTGTATACCTACAAAAAGTTTGTGAATAAATAAACAAAAACAAAGAAAAAAAAAATTGAGAATAAAACGAATATTTTCTTTATGCGTAATACCTGAATCCACAATTTCTGAAGATCATTGAATTTTTTTTTCCTCTTTACGGTTCGAACAGTTAATGAACCAGGGAAATATTGTGTCCAATACAACTGCCTAACTGTGGGTTATTGTGTGGTTGGAGTGAATTTTGGGTTTGTGGCAGCAACTCCGCCAAACGGAGTGGGGTTCGTGCGAGGGGGCTGCTGCAACTGTTTCCTGCGTCGGCGCTGTGTTGCGGAGAGTCGGCCGGGCTCATTTTTGGGTGTGATATTCAGGTAAGGTGGTTTTTAAGAGAAAATAAACAACTGCCTTAAAACCACCGCGTGGATTTTTTTTTCTTATTTTGTTTCCTAACTGGACTGTTGGGGTTTTGTTTTATTATTATATTTTTTTATTTAAATTTTATAAATTTTACGGTTTTACAGGTTTCGGGTGGCGTCGCATGCGACACCCCACAAATCGATTCGCACCACATTTTCTTTGATTTTTTTTTTTCTTTCCTCTCTTTGATAACGTGTTTTTTCCCTAAATTCATTATTTTTTAACGGTTGTATTTCAATTTTTTCTTTTCCAAATTTTTTTTTTCTCATTCCATTTTTCCGTTTTTTTTTCTGATTTGGGTTTTCCATCCGTAATTACAGGTTGTTTCTTTTTTATGATTTTTGGTTACATTTTGATTTAAAGTGATGTGTTACTAAATAGTTTTGTGTGATCGCGTGAGGATGGGCGGCCTTATGCTGACCTAGGCCTTGAGCAGGGTCGCCGGAGTGGCACCGGCGTCCCTGTCGAACGCAAATTTTGTTTTTATGATTATCTACCACTGTGGTCGTGGCACAGTAGAATAATTTTCTTGTCCCCTTCGTTTTATCTCTATGCGGTTTTCAAGCATAGTAATATGTCTGGTAACCCCCACGCCTAGCGGCGAGCTTCAGCCAGTGCAATACCGCAACCAGACCTCTATTGCTATGTTCTGTTTAACAAAATCCCTTTTGGGGGATTTTGTTACAGTGGCGCCCAACCATGGGGGCGTATTAGAATACCATTTTAGTATCCATTGCTTGTCGTAAGAGGCGACTAAACGGTTGGAGGTCGGACTAACAACCACCTCCGTAAAAATTAGACATGTTTTCCATAGTTTTCTTAAATCTTCTTAATTTTTTTTTTCTTTTTGCTGATGTAATTGTTTATTTTGTTAGATCCGTTTCATTTTTTTTCCCTGTTCTTGAGGTACCGATTCTGGCACTCACTTCTACATCCGCTTTTTGCGTTCGAATTAGGGTGAGAGGTCAGATCGATTCTTTCAAGTTCAGGCAGTAAAGTTCAAATATCTTGTTTTCAAATTTTTTATTTTTTTTCTCTGTCTTTGAGAGTGGTGATTCCGGGATCCACTTCTACTTCTGCCTTTGGGGTATTCGACTTTAGAGTGCGATTTCGGATCATCAATCTTGAAAATGGATTTAGAACTTGTTTGTTTTCCTTTCTTCCGTGATGAATCAGTTACACCAGCGCAAAGATTTCGTTTATTCCGAAAACTTTTATTTTTCTAAAAATTTTTTTAATTTCTTTCATTTTTTTTTTTTTTGTTTGTAAATATTCAGACTGCCAGTGGTCGGGGCAAAACCACGATTAGAATACCACCACAGTAACCATTGCTTGTCGTAAGAGGCGACTAAACGGTTGGAGGTCGGATTAACAAACCGCCTCCGTAAAATTTTGACATGTTTTCAATAGTTTATTTTCTAATTCAAAAATTTTCATTAAATCCTTTTGCTGGTTTCATTGTTCCTTTAATTAAATCAGTTTTATATTCTTTTGTTGTCTCTGGTCTTTAAGTGCCGATTCTGACATTCATTCCTACATCCGCTTGTTGCGTTGAATTAGTGTGTAAGGTCAAATAGGTTCCCTGAAGTCAGAAAGTCGAGTTCAAGTGGTTTCTTTTATTTCTCCTTCTGTTTTTGGGAGTGGTGTCCGTAATCCACTACTACTTCTGCCTTTGTGGTATTTGACTTTAGAGTGAGATTTCGGCTCATCATTCTTGAAGGCAGACGTAAAGCTCAACTTTGTTTTCTCTTTCCGTTTTGGGACAATTGCATCAGTAACTTGTCATTATTTCATTTCAAATATTTTTTTTTTTCTTCTTCTCAGTTCAATTTCATTCTTTAGTTTTATTGGTAGTTATAGTTTTAGTTTATAGTTTAGTGCAGTGTTGCCATACAATTTCTAAGAAAATTATTTTGAGTGCAGTGTTGCCATATAGTTTAAAGTTTATTTCTTTATTTTATTTTTTTTGGGATTTAGTTTTAGTTTTTTCAGTTATTTTTATTATTAATTAGTTTTCCTAGTTCAACTTAGGTATTTAAGTGAAATTTTTATGTATTTAATTTTACGTTAATGGGTAGGTTCAAATGAACTCCATTTATTACCAAATATTCCATATAAGACAAAAATTCTCTATAAAATCAAATTTTTCTATACGACACAATCCCTATAAGACAAATGATCTTTCATTTTTTTGGTACTGAAATTTGGAACGATACAGAGAAGATTAGCATGGCTCCTGTGCAAGGATGACACGCAAGGTCGTGAAGCGTTCCACATTTTTGTTCTTTAGATAATTTTTTTATTTAGTTTTAGGTGTCAGTTACTTTAGTTTGTAGGTTTATGGTTAGTACCATTTATTTAAAAATAATTTATACAACATTTTCTCTATTAGACGCAATTTCCCAATAAGACGAAATTTCCCTATATGACAAAATTTACCTATATGACATAGTCTATATAATACAAATTAAACTTGTAAATATTTTTTTCTTTTCTTTATTTTTTTTATTATTACTATTAGTTAATATTTTCTTTCATTCATAAATTTTTGGGTAATGAATTTTCTTATAATTAATTAGTAATTTAATTGGGGTTACTATTTAGATATATTTTTTATTCTCTTTCTTTTACATTAATTTTTTTGATTACTTTAATATTTGGTTTTGTTAGTTTTATATATATTTTGAAATTTAAATTTTTTTCTTCCGCCACTTAAATTTTTTCTCTTCAATTGTTAATTCTCCTGTTATACAAGAAAATGTGTCCAGTTTAAATTCTTCAAGTGACAACTCGGTTCTACATATTGATCTTAACTCTTCAGCTTTTCAGGACGATGAATATGTACAACAGATCAATCGAGTACAACTATTAAAAGATTGCGATCACAACTTCAAAATTCGTGATAATAAACTCTTGATCTTACCTTCCTACGCTTCTCGTTATACGTCCACTGATTTGTCTGAATGGAAGTTAGTAGTTCCGTTGTTCTTGACTGCAAACTTAATTGAACTGGCTCATTCTTCTCCTACTTCTGCTCATATGGGTATTAAAAAAACTGTAGAACGACTTCAACGGCAATTTTTCTGGTTTGGTATGACTAAACAAATCAAACTTTTCATCTCTAATTGTGTACAATGCAAGATGAATAAGCCTGTAAATTTTAGCACTCAACCTTTGATGGGTTCTCAAACTGAGTCTACCAGACCTTTTGAAAAATTGTTCGTTGATTTCCTTGGACCTTATCCTCGCTCCAAACGAGGTAATACCTGTATCGCTATAGTGTTGGATCATTATTCAAAGTTTGTTCTAGTCAAACCATTGCGTGAAGCTTCCGCCTCTTCTCTGTGTAACTTTTTGGAAAATGAGGTGTTTTTACTTTTCTCTGTACCTGCAGTGATTACTTCTGATAATGGCAAGCAATTTCTATCTCACTTATTTAAAGATCTTTTAAAAAAATATAATGTTGATCATATACGTACTCCTATTTACTCTCCTCAAAGCAACGCTTCTGAGAGAGTTAATCGGACGTTACTGTCTAGTATTCGGTCTTATCTTGATGATCATGCACATAATGAATGGGATTGCCATCTTTCTGAAATCACTGCAGCATTGCGAAATGTTAAACACGACGTCACGAATTTTTCTCCTCACTATTTGGTCTTCGGTCAACACATGTCATTAAACGGTTCAGATTATGCTTTACGTAAACTTTTATCTCCTCAGGATGATAACGAAATACATGTGTTGTCCAAATCTAATAGATTGAATCTTATTCGTGATCAAATAACTCATTACCTGAAAGTTGCACATGAGAAATCAGCGGTTCGATATAATTTGCGTAGTAAAACTAGGAATTTCCTGCCTGATCAACCTGTGTTTGTCCGATCCTTCGCACAAAGTAGTGCTCCTGATAGATTTTCTGCAAAGTTAGCTGCTAAGTTTATTCCTGCTTTTATCACTGATAAAATCGGAACAGTCTCTTATAATATCAGAAATCTTGATGGAAAACCTTTGGGAGTTTATCATGCCAAGGATATACGATTGTGACAAATTATTAGTGAAATTTTTTCTCCTTCCCTCTTACTTTCATGCCTGGCTTTGAGATCTTTTCTCGGGTGTGAGTCGTCCCCACGCTGTAACAACCGCTTGTGGTTGTTATGTTTTATTTAATCTAAATCTGTAATTACGGTTGGAAATCCCAACAAGGTTGCCTGTTTATCCACTGCGCTGCATAAAATCTCTTCCACTACACGTCATTCTTTCTTTGGCTTAATTTGTAATAGAAAATATTTTTTTTTTTTTGGTAGAGTGTACCATTTAGCATTTTATACTTCTCCGTATTTTGGTCGGTTACTCGATTCGTTTTATCATTTTTGTTTTGATGGTATGTAATGACGTGTAGTGGTTGGTGTGTTGCTTCATCTGTTTTGTTTTGGTTAGCGCGTGGATTTTCCATGTAAATGGAATGTTCCAGTGATTAAATTAAATAGTATTGGTGTGTGCGAGTCGATTTTTGGGTGCGGTTGTATGTATATACGCCACCCGAAATTTATCGGTCGGGTTAATGTTTTCTTTAGTAAATAATTTTTGGGTGGGGGAATAAATTTTTATTTTGTACGCGTCGGGAATTTTATTTTGTATAGTCTAGTTGTGAATATTGGAAATGACAGTCTATTTTGGAATTGAAAGAAAAAAAAAAAGTTAAGACTAAGACAAGTAGTTAAATAATAAACGGTTGATATTTCGATGTATATAAAATGAAAATAATAATTGTGAAAAAAAAAAAAAAATAATATAGAAATTTTTTTTTTATGCCGTGTGGCAATATGCTGATACTAATTTTGAATTTTAAGTTATCAATTTGAGTAAATTAATAAATTAGACAAATATAAAAAATAAAACTTTTTGATATATAGTTGAGTCAAGTTAAGTGATCTTGAGTGATTATTAATTTTTTTTGTTAATTGGATATTATTGCCGAGTGGCAGAATTAAATGAGTTAATTTTCATTCTGTGGGAAAAAAAAAAAGAAATTAATTTGTTTTTATTGTTCTTGATATACTGGTAAATGCTATCTGGCTAATATGTAATAGTAACGGAACTTTTATGTTACATTGACTAAAATTGTGTAAAGAAAAAAAAAATTGTATACCTACAAAAAGTTTGTGAATAAATAAACAAAAACAAAGAAAAAAAAAATTGAGAATAAAACGAATATTTTCTTTATGCGTAATACCTGAATCCACAATTTCTGAAGATCATTGAATTTTTTTTTCCTCTTTACGGTTCGAACAGTTAATGAACCAGGGAAATATTGTGTCCAATACAACTGCCTAACTGTGGGTTATTGTGTGGTTGGAGTGAATTTTGGGTTTGTGGCAGCAACTCCGCCAAACGGAGTGGGGTTCGTGCGAGGGGGCTGCTGCAACTGTTTCCTGCGTCGGCGCTGTGTTGCGGAGAGTCGGCCGGGCTCATTTTTGGGTGTGATATTCAGGTAAGGTGGTTTTTAAGAGAAAATAAACAACTGCCTTAAAACCACCGCGTGGATTTTTTTTTCTTATTTTGTTTCCTAACTGGACTGTTGGGGTTTTGTTTTATTATTATATTTTTTTATTTAAATTTTATAAATTTTACGGTTTTACAGGTTTCGGGTGGCGTCGCATGCGACACCCCACAAATCGATTCGCACCACATTTTCTTTGATTTTTTTTTTTCTTTCCTCTCTTTGATAACGTGTTTTTTCCCTAAATTCATTATTTTTTAACGGTTGTATTTCAATTTTTTCTTTTCCAAATTTTTTTTTTCTCATTCCATTTTTCCGTTTTTTTTTCTGATTTGGGTTTTCCATCCGTAATTACAGGTTGTTTCTTTTTTATGATTTTTGGTTACATTTTGATTTAAAGTGATGTGTTACTAAATAGTTTTGTGTGATCGCGTGAGGATGGGCGGCCTTATGCTGACCTAGGCCTTGAGCAGGGTCGCCGGAGTGGCACCGGCGTCCCTGTCGAACGCAAATTTTGTTTTTATGATTATCTACCACTGTGGTCGTGGCACAGTAGAATAATTTTCTTGTCCCCTTCGTTTTATCTCTATGCGGTTTTCAAGCATAGTAATATGTCTGGTAACCCCCACGCCTAGCGGCGAGCTTCAGCCAGTGCAATACCGCAACCAGACCTCTATTGCTATGTTCTGTTTAACAAAATCCCTTTTGGGGGATTTTGTTACAAATATCTTCAATGAACCGGAGGAGCTTTTTTTTTGTTTACCATATATATCGGTACTAGCGAATGGAAATATTCTTCTGTATGTTAATTTTTAGTCCGCATAAAGCAATTTTTTTATTACTGTAGGTACATAATTTAATGGCTTGATTAGAGTTATGATAATACACGTATTTGTATTCATTCGATTTAAAGCGAGCAGCAATTTGTACATGAAAAACGTAAATTGATTTGGGTACGTACGTATACCTAGACGTACGATTATAATGGCAAAAGTGTTATTAGGTGAATGAATTTTTATTGCGCTTCTATTGATTTTCAATCAAACAAATTATGTGGTTAGTACGTACCACCCAGTGTTTGGTCTTTAATCGGTTATACGAGCTAAGTATTTTTTTTTATGGATATCATCGATATGGTTGACTTTATTATTTCATTTTATTGATATATGTCAGCGGTTTATGAGGTGATCAATAAATATCCGTTTTTATATTGTAGTTTACGCGAGTATAAACGTAAAAGAACTTTGGAACATTAACTTTATTATATGTAAGCTTTATATTATGATGTGAGCTTTTAAGTGAATTTTTACTCGCTTAATAAAATTTCATATGTTGTTTCAGAGTTCCAATTTGTTTGTTAATAAATTAGACATTTTGCAGAAATAGATTTTCTGATAGGCAGCCGGCTCCTTGAAATGGGTTTACATATATGATATCCTGAAAATAGTTAAGACATATTTACATCGTAGATCAATTGACTACCTTAGTTATGGGATTTTTATTTACACGTTTTACTACGATTTTACATTACTCACACCTCATGAATTTGACAATACACCTCGCAGTGTAATTTCAAAGCATTTAAACGCTATTTTATTATTTGTTTTTACAATTACCTTTTAGAGTGTATGAGTAAAAAGAGTATAAAGATAAGCCCGGTGTTATCCAGGTTCCAAGCAACCAGGTTCTAATAAATCAAGATACCAACGCGTAAAAAGTACAAATTCTCATAACATTTCATGACGAAATAGTCTTTATATTAACTGCGGCGCAAACGAACTTATTTTTCCTTCACCGCCCCCGCGCTGGCTGATGCAACAACGGGTATAAAAGACGCTATTTATGACTTTCGGTTATCAAATAGTATATCCCATCAGTGTGTATGTTCCGTCGTTTAGAAGGTATTGCAATTTCAATCGTTAGATGAAAATGGAACGCTCGATTTTCTGGGCCCACTGCTGTCCTAGAAAGATAAGGCGTTTTCTAGTATGTCACATTTCGTGAATTATTGCACGATTCATCACCAAAAATTCATCATTGGTTGCGACGCTAATGCATACCAAGTAGTCTGGGGAAGCAGCAAAACCAATTTAAGAGGTGAGCAACTTTTTGGATTCTGCCTTAGTAACAACTTAGTGAATGCGGTTACGAGAGAGGTACTGGAGCTTACCCTGTCTGACATGGGGACTTCCAGTGCAATTCTCGACTGGCGTGTGTCCAAGGAAGCATCCCACTCAGATCATATGTGCATCAGGTTTGATATCAATATCCCTTCGAGACAAGAGTTGATATTAAAGATACCAAATCGCACCAACTGGCCAGTCTATAACGATAGACTTTTGGATAACTTAGCTAGTCTACATTATTATTATTATTATTACTTGAGGGCCATGTGGGGGCTCAAGCCACCCCGCACTGCGACCTAAAAGATCTTTTGTGCATTAAGCCCTACTTAATTATCCGTCCAGTCAATATTCAAGCTCTTAATGAACCTTATAATACTGCCTAACGGTACGTGATACATACTATCTGGGCTCATTGCTCTCCCTCCTAGATGTAATAACATTTACTTCTGCTAGAAGAGCGGTAGCATTGGGACTCAAGGACATCGAGAGGGCACACCCACTCCCGTATATCCCTATCCATGCCTCGTCTACCGTTTTGATTTTACTCTTGCGAGTTGCTGGGGCATACTATCTGGGCTCATTGCTCTCCCTCCTAGATGTTTACTGTTGGAAGTACTTCTACACGCGTTACATACTATCTGGGCTCATTGCTCTCCCTCCTAGATGTAATAACATTTACTTCTGCTAGAAAAGCGGTAGCATTGGGACTCAAGGACTTTGAGAGGGCAGACCCACTCCCGTGTATTCCTTCCCGTGCCTCGTCTACCGTTTTGATTTAACTCTTGCGAGTTGCTGGGAATAAAAAAGTCGCCTGTAGGTCACCCAGGTTTACTACAGGAAGGCTAAATAAATCTGGAGGGTGCCTGGTATCCAGAGTCCGCATATATAGACTGATTAACCTATCAGCCATTCATCCATCGGCATATGCTGTTCCACCTTAGATTAGGGATTTTTTGTCAAGGTTTTCTCCTTTAGCGTCGTACTTTAGCCTGTCACCAAAGGCCACATTCAGCCTAATGGTTACAGTTACCGGTGGTTGCCACGAGGAGGCAGTACGTACACCTGCGCCTACTGGAAGTTTACGGAGCCCCTTCCAATAGACGCCAAACTATCCTAGTCTACATACCTCGATAAACTTTGTCGAGGACCTCAAACTCACCCCTGGTGCGTATCAGAGGCACAAGGGATGTTCCTTGGTGGAACCAAAACATGGAAAACATGAGACAATGTCCGATGTGTAAGGAAACCAAGTGGAGGGACAACCGCAACCAGGGTCATTTCCCAGAATGTTTAGCACTGAGGGATCAGGAAGAATCCAACGCTAGTAGTGTATATCCGTATCTGGTTTCAAAGGGGGCTCAGAAGTGCTCGAGGCAGTTTTTTACTCCGGAACGGATAAGTTGGGCAGTGAAATCATTTGGCCCTTTCAAATCTCCGGGAGGGGACTGTGTTTACCCCGCCTTTTTACAACAAGGCCTGCAGGCCTTGCTGCCTTATATCAATATACTCTTCAGAGCCAGTTACAGCTTGGTATATGTTCCAAAACGCTGGAAAGAGGTTCGGGTGATTTTTATCCCAAAAGCGGGAAAAAATCCTCAGAGGAGATTATGTCTTATAGACCTATTAGCCTCTCATCATTTTTACTAAAAACTATGGAGAACATTCTGGGATTTTGTATTAGATCTAACACTCTCCAAAGATACCCTCTGGACTCTAGGCAGTACACGAGCTGACATCGGTAATCGAATATACCCTCCGGAATAAAGAATTATTACTATGCTCCTTCATTGATATCCAGGGAGCTTTTGGTAATACTAGTTTCGAGGTAATTCAGGAACAATCACTAACAAAAGGTATAGACCCCTCCACCGTAAGGTGGATAATAAACATGCTGAAAAACAGGAGAGTTTCGGCTTCCTTTGAAGACACAACCATCACCATAGCGGCCACAAGGGGTTGCCCCTAGGGGTGTATCGTCTCTCCCTTATTGTGACTGATCGTGATGAATCAATTACTTACCAGACTGAGAAATTTAGACTTCTGAAATATTACCTATGCGGACGACCTAGTCTTGGTGGTTAGGGGCAGATAAGTACAGTCCAGTTACAGTAAATTCTAACAAGGTCAAATGCACTCTCTTTACTAACCGGAGGAAAACTGTCCTCCCGCCGATAACCCTGGGGGAGAGGAGGGGGGATTACTCCCCACATTTCGATGGAGGTCAAATATCTGGGTGTCGTACTTGATCAGAAATTGACATGGAATCCCCACTTAAATCATATCGCAAACAAGGCGAATAAAGCCTACTTCACCTGCCAAAGAATGATTGGCAAAACATGGGGACTGAGCCCACAAATGTTGGTTTAGCCGTCATAAAACCTATGGTCTCTTACGCGGCGTTTGTGTGGTGGCCAAAGACGGAGCAGGCTGGTGCACGGAAAACACTAGACAAAATCCAGAGGTTAATCTGTGTGGATGCAACGGGAGCAATGAGGACTTGTCCAACAGCTGCCCTTAAGAAAATACTAGGGCTCTCGCCACTGCACCTACACATTAACAAAGTAACCGGTTCAAGAAGTCTGAGCCTAAAAATTACAGGAAAAATTAAAACCATTAGGCCAGGACACAACAGTATCCTACATAAATTAAATTTTAAGGAGGAATTGATCCAACTATCAGATTTCATAGTAAGGACAATCGACTGTCGGAAAAATTTTATCATCAGGTTGCCGGATAGGGCACTGGTAGAGAATATTATCTCCTACCTCCCCCACCATGCTTCTGTATGGTATACGGATGGGTAAAAACAGGCGGGGGTACCGATGCACGGATAGTCGGGCCCGACCTAGAACTATGCATACCACTGGGTAGCACCCCACAGTTTTCCAGGCAGAGACCCTCGCTATTGAGGTATGTGTGCTTCAATGGCTCAAAAAAAATATAAGAAGACCGAGATCTATATAACCTCGGACAGCCGAGCAGCTTTGCTAGCCTTAGGAGCTTCAGTGTTCAACTCGAAATTGATCTGGAGTTGCTACTGTAATTTATTAGAACTGGGTAAAGCAAACAAGGTCACCCTTTTGTGGTCTCCTGGCCATTCCACCATTAAAGGAAATGAGGCAGCAGACCGATGTGCAAAAATGGGAGCAAGCCGAGATTTCCTGGGTCCCAGTCCTAGTATTGCTTTTTCCAAAACCCGCTTGGCAGATGGTATAAGGGACTGGGAGCAGAATTATAAGAAATTACTCTAGGAGTCCACCATTGGGATGAGACAAAGTTGGACCGCCAATCCCTAAGATCCCATACCTGGTTTTTAAAAGGGCACGGCCCTTTTAACAGCCCTCTACAATACATAAAATGGGAAGATCCCTTTCGGACCAGTGCAGATTCTGTTACTGCAGTAAGGAGACATCGGAACACCTACTCTTCACATGCGATGATAACATAACAAGTGAATAGTTAGTAGTACAACTCGCATTTGTCAAATTCTATACAACTAAATCTTTATATTCAAAGAAATATTTTTCGCATTCACAATACAAACAACTTTCGAATTAAGTTGATCAAGAACATTTTCCCTGTTCCACCAGGAGCGTCGATGAACAATATTTTCCCTTTCTTATTTCTCACGCTGTTTGTTATTTTATCGTAGGCATGTCGCTGGTCGGGTACTAATTTTGTAACATTATTTCAGATGAAGTCACTCAAAAGCATCTGAATAATTTTCGATCTCACTGTAATTGTTTTCTACTGAAACAATGGCTTGGTCCGATCCTTTATTTGTATATTTACATACATATGTATTTTACTACCTGAACCGAATGACAACACTCCACATTGATATGAGCCTTAAAGCTCCTATACAATACCCGGATTGATGACCTCGGATAGTCAAAGTTTCAGTCACTCCACCATTACTAGGGTTTCTACGACGGTATGCTGGCTAACCATCACTTCCAGTTTGTGTTTCTGCAATTAAATTGCGAGGATACTTTTTGCAGCAAACACCGTTGACCATGCAAGGAGCAGCCATCTTATGTTTGCCACATGGACCGTGTACAATATTTTTAAGCACTATGTTATGGACAATAGGATCCAGATTCCGCTTTTGGTAGTTCAGCTGATATTAGGGAGTCTACTTCCTCTGGTTGTATTTTCATTTGCAACCATAGGAGAATATGTACATGAGGTAACCATGAGGTAACCCTCTTTTTTGCCACTCAATGTTGTATATAAAAGCCTTTGTGTCACCGAATATAGCATTTTGGGTTAACAATTTCATTTTTAAATACACTCGTGCTATGATGTCATGCCTATCAAAAGATCTTTGATGCCGTTTGGAATAATATTTTCTGATATGATTTAAGAAATGCGTTGATAGTGGTTTATTGCCTAATAACAAATCTTTAATTGATTGTGGTGGCTCACAACACATTTCGTTTGATTCATTAGCCCATTTTCTCAGTTTGTTCATTTTTCCTATTTGAACTGCAGTTGAGAGTACTCGAAGTTTGGGTTATAATGGAATGCCGGCCGGCTTCATTTATGATTTCTGGATTCCGTCGCAGAGCTCTAGACCTAATTTCTTTCAGGTGACCGTTCGGAACTCGATTCTCTAACACGAACTTGGGATGTTCGAATATTTTGAATGGCAAGTATTTCAGAACGGTCTGACCTCGATTCTCGAGATAGTCTGGAGGAATTCGCTGAAGAAATTTAAGAAAAACGTAATACCCGTTCGGCATGAGTTTCATGAAAAATCTGCAAATGACTTAAGTTAAATTTGTTGGCACCACGACCTAAGGTACCAAGATAGTATTGTGTTAGTATGTATATTCCCCATTAAAACAATTTGCAGATTATTTCATATTACATATTTAGTAATTTGTCCTTGAACTAACATCTGAAAGTCATTCAAAGGAAGAGCCTAAGGTTCCTATTTAAATGTAGAATTTTGCGTTCTTTATGAATCCGGAGTGAAAAGTAGGGATTTATATTTAATTATTCAATTTGACCTTCAAATAACCTTGAAGGTCGTAGTAAAGTCCGAATTGCAGCTCGCCATCCGATGCCCTCCTCGACCCTTAACAAATTTCATTTTAAGTAATTTTCTATCTAGCACCGTTCTCGCGAAAAAAGCCTGACATTTTTTAAAAACACCCTGTATAAAAGAAAATCTTCAAATGAAATTATGCAGGCTCGAAATTCATCGTAGCCGTATGGTGTAGTGGACTTTTTAGCTTAAAACAAAAGGAATTTTCAGAAAAATGGAGTCTCCAGACCACTTAAAAATTTAATCCGCCCTAATGTACACTGTACAGGTTTTACATTTCAAATTGAAATTTTTACATTTCAAGTTGAACCAGTAGTAAATTGTATGTATGATCATTACGATCTTATTCTTAACCGATTTTAGTGAAATTTGATATCCACGATGGAAATGAGATTATAAAATTTGATATATGCCTTGGAAATTTAATTTTAAAATGATTTTTAGATACAATTCTGGAATATGGAATTTTAGAATCACATTTCCAACGCACATGCCAAATTTCATAATAATCGGTTGATAAATAGGCAAGTTCCATCCCACTTGGCCATATTAAGTTATCCAAAAATCATTTTAGGTTCTCATTTCTATCGTGGATGTCAAAATTTACTGAAATCCGTTATGAAATGGATTAGGTTTATCCTAATTGGCCGTTGTAAAACCTGTATGTATATGTGCAAGATATTTAAACAAATCCACACGCCTTGACCAATTTCAACCAAACTTTACACAAATATTGTTTTTGGAGGTTGAGTTGAAAACTGACTTAAGAGATTTAGTTTGAGATTGATTTGGGAGTAGACTTAATTTTGAAGACCGAAGTTCTGATCACCTAATAAGTTTTCAGCCCTTTATA
Source organism: Tipula helvola (assembly GCA_963556165.1). NCBI lineage: Eukaryota > Metazoa > Arthropoda > Insecta > Diptera > Tipulidae > Tipula > Tipula helvola. Next base: position 36,549,058 of record OY744482.1, on the reverse strand, counting down.
TTTTTTGTTTTGTGGAAATAATTGAACCACGTCGAGGTGATTGAATCCATTTACAGCCATGGACGAGCAAATTAAATGAAACAAAAAAAAATTTGCCACGTTCAAAGCAAAACAAACTATTTTAAAAAAATTTATGGAACAAGCTACGGACGATACAACGTGCATCGAGTATACGGTGTGACTAGATTCTTTAAAGGAAACGTACAGTGAGTTTAAGGTGGTTGTTGGTACTCTGACCGAAATTGTGGAGGAAGAGGATTTTGCGGAGTTTATCGAGTCATGTATAAGGCCTATACTTACTTCTTCTTACAACTCTCCAAACTAAATTACAAGGTTTTGAACAAGCTCAGCGACAGGAAAATGAACTGGTACTTTCACGATGCCAGGTTCAGCCACTGAATTCCTCCGGTTCATATAGAGTCGGTGAAAGCCGAGGCGGCTAGACTTCCTCAGATTCAGGTACCAAGATTCATTGGCCATCCTGCCCAGTGGCTGACGTTTAAAGACCCTTATTTGGTTGTTATCCACAATAATAACAAAATTTCTAACATAGTAAAGTTCATTTATCTTCTTGATAAACAAAAAGGCTACGCCCGAGAGACGATTAGGCACATTACAATAACTTCTGCTGTTTACGATAGGACGTGGGCGGGTTTAACCCTAATTTATGATAATGCTAGACTCATTGTAGATGTACACATTGAAGATAATGTTCACGCCCACGACAAGATAACGCCCACGATCTGCGAATACTGTCATTCGCCTGTCAAAATCACATTTTATCTCTAGAAACTTGTAAGCTAGAGATTTCAGGGTTACGTGACCAAATTCTCATTCATATTATTTCTAAAAAAATGTAATGTGTTCAACTTCGTAAAGAATGATCACAATTAAAAGAATTTTTGCATGTAAAATGTAGGGGCTTGAAACTGTTGAACACTCTAAAAAACAAACAGATAATTTTTGTCAAGGTGTAATTAAACCGACTTCAAGACACCAAATAACTTTAACAACAATTATAAAAAGGTGAGCTCGTTCGTTTTGTCAAATGAGTCAAAAATTATAAATAATGAGACTTCTCATGGTAAGCAACATATGGTCAATCAGCGAAATTTGTGTCGTGTTTGTCAAACTACGTACCACCCATTTTTCAAATTATCATCAAACGGACGTTTAGTGAAAGCCAGGGACCTAAAGGTCCCATAGAAAATTATAAGTCAAGTGATGCAGAGTGTATACAATTCCAAAACACTCTATTGCACGATTCGTTACGAAATAATTCAGTCGAAATATGTGCCAGTGATAAACAGGTTAAACAAAATATGCATGCGTCTAAAAGTACAGAAGTTTGACTGTATACTGCACTAATTCAAATCGAAGACAAATCAGGCAAATCTCACGATTGCAGAGTGTTATTGGACTCCGGTAGCCAGTCAAATTTTATAGCTTCATCTTTGGCAAATAAAATTGGCGTTAATCCAAAACTGTAATATCACAAACCATTTCAATAAATATCAAATCAAAGTACAAGTGTAACAAACATTTTTTTTTAGTTGTTCCCCAAATTTCCGGTTCACTGCCTCCAAAGGAATTTAAATATTGTTTCGTGGTCTATACCATCAAATTTAACGCTCGCTGATACCACTTTTTATTTTTGAAGACCTGTAAAAGCACTGTTTGGAGCATTAATATTTTTTGAAATTCTCTGAATTAATCACGTTATTCTTAATAAGGATATTCCCCAAAATTCAGGAATCCTTGTTTGGCTGGATAATTTGTGGATGGCCGGTAACTCCGGTAAAAACCGGCACACCTTTCTCACACAGACTGAATCTGAACCTTCCAACGAACTAATACAATCTATTAAAATGTTCTGGGAAATTGAAAAAGTCAAGGAGATTCCTTTCGGATGAGAAGAGTCAATGTGAGGTCCGATATATATATCGTTTCATTTCTGCGTTGAAACGATTTCAGTATTTGGAAAAGACGCCCAATGTTAATCTGAAGCAAGGATACACAGAATTTATTAACGAATATGTATATTTAGGCCATATGAAAGAAACCGCTAACTTTTTAAATCTAGACTCATATTTTTTGCCACACCACACCAATTTTAAACCTTCTAGTACTAGGACAAAGTTACGAGTAGTCTTCGACGCATCTGCGAATACTTCAAATAATTATCTTGTAAATAAAATATTACTAACCGGTCCTTCAGTCCAACAGGATTTGTTGAAAATACCGTTTTGCTTTCATTGCTGACATTTCCAAAATGTACAGACAAGTGCTTATCAATCCCAACCAGACAAAACTTCAGCCAATCCTTTGGCACACCAATAGTGCCGATCCTATAAAGGCTTATGAGTTGCTCACAGTAACTTATGGTACCACTTCGGCGCCATTCTTGGCAACCCGCGTTCTATTACAATTAGCGGAAGATTAAATACATAAATTTCCCAATGCATCTAGAATCACAAAAAGAAATTTTTACGTTGACGATGTCCTGTCAGGTTCCAACACGTTGGACTATTACGACTTCAGACCGAGTTGATTGATATATTGGAATTGGGTGGTTTCGAACTAAACAAATTGTGTGCAAATAATGCCAAACTGTTAGATTGTATACCGTGTGAAAATCGTGAAAAACTAAAAAAAATTAATTTAACGGTTCCGAATCTATTAAAATGTTAGTTCTCACCTGGAGACCCGATGATGATATTTTTGTATTTCAGATTCCTTCTCTAACGCAACATTCATAAACTATATGATCCGTTAGGCCTATTGGAATCTATTATTATTGTTGCAAAACTGCAAATACAGATGTTATAGAAATCTCAAACTGGCTGGAATGAAGAGCTCTCCCCAAACGAGTGCATCGCAAGGAATCAATTTCGATCTCAACTTTTTGTGGTAAACGAAATAAAGTTAAGTCGATGTGTCACTCCATCCAGCTCTGTATGTACATAATTGCATGGGTTTCCGATGTATCGGAAAAGGCGTACGTTGCTTGTATGTATATTTAAACTATAGACGATCAAAATGACATTTCTGTCAATTTATTTTGCAGTAAGTCAAAGGTAGCTCCATACTGAAACAGTTAATACTACCAAGGTTATAACTTTGCGGATCACTCTTGCTCTCAATCCTAAAAAAAGCAATTGTCGAATCTATGTCTATACACTTCAGTGTAAACTTATGGTCAGATTCCTCCATTATATTGTGTTGGATTAATACACCACCGTACAAACTTAAAACTTTCATCGCTAACCGTGTTAACGATATGCAAAAAAGACATCTGAATATACCTGGAGACATAATTCATCTGTTTACTACCTTTCTACTGGTTCAAATTACATCATATTGATTGCGATATATTAATAATCTTAATAAAAAGAAAGTCAGAATATTGGGTCCACTTACAGTGTTGGAAACAGAACGTGCATTGATAGAATTGTGCAAAATCAGTTAATTGGAATTACAGAAATTAAATGTCTTACACTAGGGAAACCGCTTCACAGGAGTAAGTTAAATCAATTAAATCTATTTGTCGATCAGGATTTGTTGATAAGAGTAGGTGGCCAACTTTCTAAATCAGAATTTGCATATGACATTAAACATCAGATTATTTTACCGAATAAATGTAATTTCACCTTATTGGTGTTTAGACATGAGTATAAATGTAACTTTCACGCTGTAACGCAACTTTTATTGTCATGGTTGTGTGAAATGTATTAAGGCAAAACCAGTTCAATTGCAACAAATCATGAGTGACTTACCACCAGAAAAGATTACACCATCGCGGCCTTTTAACATAGCCGGCGTTGATTTTTGAGGTCCCTTCTTAATTAAAAATAAATACATGAGAAAGTTCAACGCCTCAAAGGGTTTTATAGCCGTTAACGTGTGCTTTGCAACTAAAGCTCTTCACTTGGACATTATCAGTGACCTTTTATCAGAAGCTTTTATATCATGCCCTAAACGATTCACTTCTCGTGGAGGAAAAATAAAAATTCTTAATTCCGATAACGCCAAAACATTCGTGGGTGCTGATAATGATGAATTACGGAAGTTTGAAAGATTTTAATGATCAATTACAAGGTGATTCGACTCTGACCTTTTGTAACATAGAAGGAATAGAATGAAATGTATGCCTACACTAGAACCCATTTTTGGCGGTCTTTGGGAATCCGCAGTGAGGTGCTTTAAATCTCGCTTAAAAACTAACTCGCAGTTACTTGAATTTTTTGTAGTAAACACTTTTAAGTGTTATGTAACTATCATTCCTTTCAAAATTAGTAAAATTAGAGAAAACTTTTACTTAAAAGTACATATTATGTTTTACGGAAAAGGTAACTCTTTTCAACACTCACTTTTTTTTTGTTCACTCCACCCACCCTATGGGTGAGTCAATAAAAAATGTAATTACTGATAAGAGTCACCCTTTCCATACAAGTTATTAGTAGCTGTCTTATACAGGTATTCCTCGACGTACGACCATTTGACGATCAATGTTTAATGACCTACCTAGGTCGTAAGTTGAGGAACACCTATACTTATAAATAAGTATGCAAATTGTTTAGATAATACGTTTATAGGTTTTTACTTATTCCTAATATAGTTCTTCTGTAATTTTTTTTATTTATTTATCTAAATAATTTCGTGGGTATTTTCAGTAAAGACTTGTTGTTCTCAAATTCAGCTCTTATTTGTTTGCCTCGATAGTTAACTGTCGGCCTCCGTCTGTGTTCATGCATTGTTTTCATTAAAATATCATAGTTTTAACTGACCCGTTGTTACGTTCGGTTTCACCTTCCCCCATGTGTTGAAATATGTGAATTTCAGTGATAAAATTTCAAAGAGACCGAACCCCAGGATCAAATGTCGCTCAAACAAATTTGTTGTGAAATGTCGAGAAAATGTCAAAAATAATGGTTCATACAACAAACAACCACCAAGGTGTCACGGTGGTGGTGCTGGTGATTGTGGATTTCTACGTGAAACTAATGAAACTATAATTTGAAACATAATATACACAAGATACATAATACACACAAGAAATATATAAATTTAATATAATAATTGTTTTTCACTGCCTCTTACAAAACGCAAGTGGCATTAGATTACCTGTCTAAAGATACCTGAGCAGTACCGTTATTAAATTGTTGAACAAAATTAATCCTGTATCTTACAGGAATCTTTTTAAAAATAAACACACCGATTATTTTTTCGCATGAAAACTTTAAAATTTGCACTAAATACTTTTATTGAAATAAATGATTTTTCCACCTCCTTTGATAGCAAATGAGGATGCAGCCCATTTTTAATATAATTGATGAAAATTTCTGTTTTCATCCAACCACTTTCTTTTTATTTCTCCCAGAGCAGCTAAAGTAAACATTACGGTTAAGTTTTTTTTTGCATGTCCTTTGTCAACTTCAAAACCATTTTTTGCTCCTTTTGGTGCTAAGGTCTTTCAGGTTTTCGTCCGCATTGTAAATTCTAGTTGGATCATTTAAAATTGAATCGTAGCCGTCAGATTGTAATTCCCGAAAAATATTATTAAACTAATTCTTGACAATATTCGGGCACTCGTGTAGAAGCTGCTGTCAGTACTGCTGGAACACGTTCGGTAACAATTGTATGGCGGCTTAGATATTATTTGTACCATTTTTTTTGCGGTATATTTTTTTTAAACGGATTCTATCGTTCAGCTTTGTCCAAAAATTATTTAACGGCATTTTGGATATTGACTTTGAACCGCGGAAATCCTTTCCTATGTCTTTGAATAATCCAATTCACAATTTCATCTTCTTGATAATAAAAAAATATAAAAAATGTATTACCTGTTCGATGATATCGTCGAATGGTCAGGTTTTAGTCAGACATACACAGCCTGATCACCATCTCGACTTTCGAATAAACAACAAATATACCCCAATTATCCCAAATTAAAACCAAAAGCTTTCCAACACTTTTATACATTCATCAATTAGGATGAATAAAAAAAACGCAAAATATTCCCACATTAAAATCAAATGTAACCGTCATAAGAGCTTTTACAAGAAAAACAAAATTAAATATTATTTAACCCAAAATAATGTCGGAAATCCGATTACCTTTTTCATTTTTAAAGTACATCGTTACACGCCATACATAATACAAGAACCCATTTAAAGATAACCGAATTTGCCACACTGTGCTTCTTGGTATATCGTACATACATACATACATACAAAACCCAAAAAACGAATAAAAACATTTTTGTTACACTCTTGGAACCAAACGTAAAACGAAGAAGAAAATAATAAAATTATCAACATATTTTTTTATAGTAAAGCTTATCAAGCTTTTTGTGAAGTGAGGTAAAATTGGAAAATAGACAAAATTTTCTTTGTGCCACACAGTCGTTGTCATGTTTATATATAAACTGTTATGATTATTACGGGTTTCAAGATATCTTGAAAAATAAAAAAAACGACGAAAAAAGCTCAAAAGCACATTATAACAAAAAATATAAAGAAAACGATACAAAAAATAAGTTTTACTATTATCTCTCGATTTATTTACAAACAGAAACCTATTTATTTATTTATTTATTTAAACATACTCGTATACGACAGATTATTTTGTGAAAAGTTTAAAATTTCGTTTTTTTTTGTATTTTGTATTTTTTTATTCAGCTCCGTTGGCGCCTCAAATCATACCAGAAGATTGTTCGGCTGAAAATAATTCAGTGACGGTGGCATGGCAAGCACCCAGTCATTCATTTGTCGAAGGATATGTACTCGAATTGGACGATGGCAGTGGAGGTGAATTTAGGGTATGTATATTTATATGCAGAACAACTTTTGTTTTTAATGTTTGTGTCATGTATTACTCCTCGAACAGTATGACATCTTGTATACATCAATAAATATATTTGAGCGACTAAAAATAGGCGAAACGATTGTTCTGTATGTACACATACTAAATTAATTTTCACATCTCAACTCAGTTTTTTGCTGTTTTTGGAATCATTTTCTTCTCTCTCGGATAGTCGTAGAGTATATAAAATACAATCAACTTTTTTTTATATATGTAATATAGAAAATTGCAACCATTTGAAGTTGAATTAAATTACAAAATACATAAAACAAAATGTGAAAAGCTCGAGGAATTGTAAAAAATTTATATATTCGTGTCATTCCTATTTTTAGATTATGGTTGTTCTAAAATTGTTGTTGCCATTCTTGTACTATTTAAATTACAATTAAACATAGAATCTGCGCTACTATATAGATATATGCATATACTACAATCATTCAGTCAGAGCTAAAAAAAATAAAAAATGAAAACCAGAAAATATTTTTCATTCGTCATCATGATTTATCCACTGTGCATGTTTGTTTGATATTTTGGAGGGACATTTTTATAGTTGGGGAAAGCTTTTTTTTTGGTATTTCAACGATGGTGTTGTTGCTGAAAAATATTCAAATTGTTATATGGTGAAATAATCATGTGAGGTTTGGGCGTTTATTATTAGTTTAGATAATTCCAAACGGATTTTTTTTTTGTTGGCAATGCTGCTGAATGATGATCATTTTTAGTGAGTGGTGAAATTTATAGAGACCATGATATAATAGGGTGAAATTTAATTTTTATTGTGTTTGTTGTTGAATAGATGCAAAAATGTAATTAACGAATGGTTTTTAGAGTTTTGGTCAAGTTTGAATTTTAATTCGTAATGGTTGTCAAGCATAAGTTTTAGGAAGCATATACGTTTGAATAATTCAGGATACCTACCAAACAAGAGAAACAACAAATTCTCATTTAACCTCAACTTTGTTACTTTCTTGCCGTGTGTATAGCATATAGAAATAGCGAAGGTTGGTAACTTTGCCTCTACATTTTTGATATTAAATAAAGGGTAAAAAGTAACAAAGTTCCAACAATGCTTATCAGTTGGTGAATTTCAATTTTTTTAATTTCAAAATACTGTTTGGGAATCGTAAAAGGAAAGAACACAAATTATCGGTTGATCTGAACGTGACGTTAGGTCAGTTTATTGTGCAACAGCAAAGTTTGCTGCAAGGAATGAACCATAACCAAAATGTACGATTACCTAAAATTAATATAGAACCTTTTTATGGCGATTACAAGTTGTGGCCTGCATTCCATGATTTATACATTACAACGGTTCACGAAAATACAGGTTTGAGTGCCGTTGATAAATTGCAGATTTTAAACGGGTTATTGAGTGGTGATGCTGCTCACATTAATTCGACATATAAAAGTAACGGAACAAGTTTACGAGAAACCCTGGGCTAAATTGGTTGCCAGGTACAATAAACCTAAATCAATCATCTCTTCGCTTATTCAGTTATTTTTAGAACAACAAAGTTGCAATCAAGCAAATCACAGATAATTGCGGAAATTGAGTGAGACATCAGATGAAGTGACCATAGGCCTTAGAGCATTAGGAAATCAGGCTGAAAATCATGATTCTTGGCTAATTCATATTTTGGTCAGCAAAGTAGATATGGCGAGGCAGTTATGGGCGAAAAAATCTGTCGACGCTGCATCGGTAGTACAAAACCTGAAACCAACTAGCGTGGCACAAAAACAGGTGAAATCTTATCACGCCACCCAAGCAACTAAATTCAATTGTATTGCCTGCCATAAAAATCATTTCTTATACAAATACCCTTTGTTCAAGAGCTTGAATGTTGAAAACTGCACTAAAATCATTGAAAACAACAATAGCTGACTAATTGCTTACGAACTAATTGTTTCTCTCGTTCTCTGTGCTTAATATGTCAAAAATGTCATCATTCGCTTCTACATAAGGAACTTCAATCTACAAATCTACATACAGCAAAATGAAAAATTTGAACCAGCCAACTCAGTTATGCCAGCATTAAATTCAACATTAACAAATGCACCACAATCAACAATTTCCTCACAGCAATCAACATTTAATGGAGATACATCGATGCACCAAAATCAAACGCCCCTTGATACGTTGTTGCTATCCACAGAATTGGTTTACATCCAGTCAAGTAGCGGGCAAAAAATGTTAGCTAGAGCACTGCTCGATTCCGGGTCGCACTCATCATTAATTTCCGAATCGTGCGTTCAACGCTTAGACCTACAGCGGAAATATTCTCACATTTCCATTTAGGAAAAACTGTTGTGTCAGTTAAATCACGATTAATCCAACAGTACTCTATCAACATTACAGCACACATCATAGAAAAAATCACCTCACATTTACCAGATACCAAGGTTACAATACCGGGAGGAAGGTTTATTGTAAAGTTACCATTTTTAGTGCCACGACCAGAATTAGGTGAGTCATTATACAATGCAAAATCAAGGATGATGGGAGCTAAAAAAATATTCGCAAGATCGGCAGAATACTATAAGGATTACCAGGCATTTATGAGTGAATACATCGAACTAGGTCAAATGATAAGGATACCTTGGTCTGATGTACAGCAGCAAATGAATGCTAGATATTCCATGCCACATCATGGAATTTATAAAGAAATCACGACTTCAAAAATTCGACTTGTATTCGATGCACCTTGCAAATCAACCACTGGAGTATCGCTAAATGATTCTGTGCATATTGGATCAAAACTGCAATCAGATTTAACAACCACAATAATGTGATTTCGATAAAATATTATTGCCATTAATGCAGATAAGATGTGGTATCCAGATATTCCCAAGTTAATTGAGGATGATCAAATTACTAAAAATCTCGGTATGGCATCCTCAAAGCAACACGTTTATGTTCCAGGTAAATATTCAAACTAGAGAAATAATTTGGACTAAACGAAAGATGCTCTCAGAAAGCTTCAAATTATACGATCCCTCGATTTGGTTTTATCACCAATTGTCATATATTTCAAAATGTTGCTGCAAAGATTATGGTTAACGAAAACTGAATGGGATTCCGAAGCCTCTAAGGCACTGTTAAATTTATGGAAGAAAATTTATTTTAACTTAAGCCATGTTCAAGAAATCCAAATACCCAGGTATTTGGTAGCATATACAGAGCTAACCTCAATTCAACTACATGCATTTTGTGATGCGTCCGAGTCAGCCTATGGTTGAGTTGTGTATATCAGGTCCAACAAAGATGGTGGCAACACAACATGTCGAATAGTATGCTCGAATAATAAGGTGGAGCCTATAAAGAAAATAAGTCTTTCAAGACTAGAACTTTGTGGGGTGATACTACTAGCCGATGTGATCAAATATTGCAAAACCACTTTCAACGTAGAAAATTCAAATGTGTATGCCTGGACTGATTCGATGGTGATACTGCACTGGATTTCAGATGTGCCGGGGAAATGGAAAACATGCATAGCTAATCGGACTAGCAGCATTTTAGAAATCATTCCTAGAATTAAGTGGAGTCATATTTCATCAAAGCAAAATCCGGAAAAAAATATTATGATCAGCTCGAGTGTACGAGCTGCGCGGTCGCGCAGTTCGCCAAATTTTCAAGGGCGCTAATTATTGAGCGCACATACAGATTAGTTTTTGTCTTCGTCAAGCTTATACAATTTTTTATCATTTATATTTAATTTTGAAACTAATTTAGCATTAAAACCAATATTTCACACCAAATTAGTTTAAATAAATGAGTTATAAGCCATCATCCATAGTATCAATACAAATTAGTGCTTGATCATTTCTTATAAATACAGATTATTGTACGCCCCCAATTTATCTCCTAATCGTAAATTTATGCCAAAAGGATAGAAATTCTTTAATTCATTACAAAGTCAAAATTAAGTTCAACGACATGTTATTTCATATTAGACTTATGAGCACTATAATTTGTTTGCAAATGCTATAAAGGAGAGAAATTGCAGAATAATTGGAGTATTAGGCATAAAATAGCGCCACAGGCTGATCGTGTCATACCAAAAATCGTTAAGATGAACCTTTTTACAACATCTGTTGGTGTTAAGAAAGTGTTACGTCTTGAAATTAGTATGCCGGCAATTTGTAGAAGACTGGTAGAGAGCAATTTTCATGGTAAAATGTCTCGAACAGAACATTAACAGTGGCAAAAATTACGTTAGAGCAAGGCCATCTTTACCATGGGGCTATAAGGGCTGCAGCCAAATGTCCAAGACCTAGTCAATTTTAGAGAACATCTTTTTATTTGAATTTCATTTTTCACTTCAAAGGAAATGCAAACCGTTTTATTATAATAAATTTGTTCTATTCGTCGCTTGGAATGCACGAGTCGCGATAGTTATTTTATGCATTGACGGACGAGACGTGGCTCTGAATTATAGTTAGGTTGATTTTCAAAAAAATTGAATTTTCCCTGAAACGTGTAGAAATATTCGACCGATCCAAATGATTGTTTGTAGGACAATTACAGGTCTCAACGCCTATTGATAGAGGTATCAATCATCGAAATCGGAGGACATTTGCAGATTTTCGAAGTTTGTGGCTCTGAATTTGTGGGCTATAGTTCAGTTGATTTTCAAAAACATTGAATTTTCCACGGAACTTGTAGAAATATTCGAATGATCCAAATGGCCGTTTGTATGACAATTACAGGTCTCAACGCCTATTGATAGAGGTATCAATCATCGAAATCGGAGCACATTTGCAGATTTTCGAATTTTGTGGCTCTGAATTTGTGGGCTATAGTTCAGTTGATTTTCAAAAAAACTGAATTTTCCACGGAACTTGTAGAAATATTCGACTGATCCAAATAGCCGTTTGTATGACAATTACAGGTCTCAACGCCTATTGATAGAGGTATCAATCATCGAAATCGAAGGACATTTGCAGATTTTCTAATTTTGTGGCTCTGAATTTGTGGGCTATAGTTCAGTTGATTTTCAAAAACATTGAATTTTCCCTGAAACGTGTAGAAATATTCGACCGATCCAAATGATTGTTTGTAGGACAATTACAGGTCTCAACGCCTATTGATAGAGGTATCAATCATCGAAATCGGAGCACATTTGCGATTTTCGATTTTTGTGGCTCTGAATTTGTGGGCTATAGTTCAGTTGATTTTCAAAAAAATTGAAGTTTCCCTGAAACGTGTAGAAATATTCGACCGATCCAAATGGCCGTTGGTATGACAATTATAGGGCTCAACGCCTATTGATAGAGGTATCATTCATCGAAATCGGAGCACATTTGCGATTTTCGATTTTTGTGGCTCTGAATTTGTGGGCTATAGTTCAGTTGATTTTAAAAAACATTGAATTTTCCACGGAACTTGTAGAAATGTTCGACTGATCCAAATGGCCGTTTGTATGACAATTACAGATCCCAACGCCTATTGATAGAGGTATCAATCATCGAAATCGGAGCACATTTGCAGATTTTCGAATTTTGTGGCTCTGAATTTGTGGGCTATAGTTCAGTTGATTTTCAAAAAAATTGAATTTTTCCTGAAACGTGTAGAAATATTCGACCGATCCAAATGACTGTTTGTATGACAATTACAGGTCTCAACGCCTATTGATAGAGGTATCAATCATCGAAATCGGAGGACATTTGCAGATTTTCGAATTTTGTGGCTCTGAATTTTCCACGGAACTTGTAGAAATATTCGTCCGATCCAAATGGCCGTTTGTATGACAATTACAGGTCTCAACGCCTATTGATAGAGGTATCAATCATCGAAATCGGAGGACATTTGCAGATTTTCGAATTTTGTGGTTCTGAATTTGTAGGCTATAGTTCAGTTGATTTTCAAAAACATTGAATTTTCCACGGAACTTGTAGAAATATTCGTCCGATCCAAATGGCCGTTTGTATGACAATTACAGGTCTCAACGCCTATTGATAGAGGTATCAATTCTAGTACGCATTTTCACAATCATCCGGTGTTCTCATTTTAATCATTGTATCGTACGAAAAAAAAGAATTCAAATCTAATTTTTGATTTATGGTTTGTATCGTACTTATATACCAAAGAATCATTAGTAATGTCCCCAATATTTGTTGAACTATGGCCATGTTTTATTTAAAAAATTCCACCCTGGCCCCAAATGGAACTTCTACGATTATACATCAATTCCATTGAAATTTGATATCTGACTTAACCAACATATTTGAAGATCAATGAATTAGTTGCAACTTATACAAATGATGAATCATGGCGGCAGGTTTGAAAGTTTTTTAGAAAAAATTTCACCACACATCTGTTTTGTGTACCAATGGATGATCGTCGTCACCAAACCAATTTTTAATCATAACGAGACTTAATAACTGTCCTGGTTTTTAAATCAAAATGTTTTGGGTTTTAGAGCTTTTTTATGCTTTTCACCATCCCATGTTGGTTGCAAAGGGGACAATGGCTAATAAATGGAGAAATATTTAGTGGAGCAGCGAAACAAAAATTAACATATTTAGCTCCGATGGTAGAACAGTATGTGCCTAGGTCAAAAAACAAAACATTTTATCCACAATATATACGGAGGGAATATTATGCTTTAGGCAAGCCTCTTATACAGTAGTGTAGGACGTTTATATTGGATAAAAGATTATGGACCAAAAACGTCTACGTGGATGGTATCCTCCAAAATGGATGTAACCGACCTAAATTCAATTAAGCATCTGTGGAAGGACTTAAGATAGCTGTGGTCGGCAAGGAAACCAAAAATAGGCAACAACACACTGACCCTTAAAGAAGCTTGGGAGTTTATAAGCCAATGTTTTATTCTTTGAATATTCGTCTGTCCCTAATTTTGTGACCAGCTTTTATTTGATTTTTTTAGATTTTAGAATTTATTTCTTATTTGTTTATAATCGTCTTCAAAAGGAGTACTAAATTTATTTTTTTAAATTAATACTGGAAAAAGAAGGTTACAGTATTAACATTAATGAATTTTTTCCCTATCGCTAATTTCCTTATTTTTTTTACTACGAATTTATGTAAGATACCCAGGAGTATATATTGAACAATTTTCTTTAAAATTTGTTGTTTTGGCCTTTGATCACGGAAGGTTAACTGATCATGTCACTCATTACATAAAAAATCTTGAACTCAAAAAATTGGAAGCACACAAATATTGCCAAAAAGAAAAGATTTATCAAAATTCAAATTAGGAATTGAAATTTCGATAATAATCGATAAGGCAACGATAATTTAAGGTTTTTCCGATAAACTTGATAAAAGCCAATTTTTTCAGTTGTCAATATTTTGATGTATAGAAAAGAGTCGTTATCACTAACTCAACTGAAGTAAAATTTTCAATTAACCGATAATTTTAAAATTTTGAATTTAAGCTAAAGTTCCAATCACTTTCTCAATTCTATTTTAATCTGTCCTTTAAACCAATTTGCTATAAAGTACTATTCTAACGATAATTTGAACAACTATTTCTCTGTACATTAATCCCTCAGTGTGGGACACCATGCGATACGAGAAGAACCAACTACAGTATAAACTCGATTATTGCAATTAATTAAAGCCAGACCGGAGTTGAATATTACCCAGAAATTCATATACTATCCGTCAAGATTCAGAACGAGTATTGCTAAAACGATCAGTTATAGCTACAGGTACTCGTAAAACTGAGGTTAACATGATTGCGGCCAAACACGAAAAATTTAGAAGACTCGTTTTGCTTAATCGCTGTCAATTTCATTATTTCTCTTCTTATTAAAATTAAAAAAAAGATAAGGGCGGTTGAACCAATCTCCCGCAGGGCGCTCAAAAGTCTCGAGCCGGCATTGATTATGATCCAAGTAAGTCAGAAACAAGCCTTACCCAAGTATTTTTACTTTCGACTTTTTCGTTATATTTCGAAGTATAAACTAAACTTAGTTTCGACTTTAACTAAGTTTAAGTTTCGACTTAAGCTAAGAAAGCGTATGAGTCTTGTCGCGATAAGTCGAAACTGGACGAAACTCAATATACAAAAATTGTGTGCGTGTATTTGTGAATAAAGAAAAAAAGGCGGGGCTAGTTTTGAGCATGTGTATGTATAAATGTCAAATCAGGAAAACGGCTGTAATTTTTTTTCCCTATACTGAAACAAAAGAAAATTCCAATTTGAAATTAATTTTATTTAAATACATATGTATTGTGCTTCTGCATACATAGGTACATCGTAAATAAATCTAAAAAAAATTATTTATTTAAAATAAGTCAAAATACATTTAACAAGTTAAAATAAATTGAAGCTAGAATTTTCCTAATTACTTTAAGTACGTATAGATCAAGGAAAAGGCGCAGGATCCTCCTTTGAAGATGCACAGAAAAAACATGAATCCACATAATTTTATTGACTTTTATGTTTTATCTGAAAATCAAACACAATCACAATTTATTAGTATCAACATCAAGTGTCCAATTATTTTTTAAACATAAAAAATTAAATTTATAAAAAAAATTAATTACAAACGTAAATCTTTTACTCACAACACAACATTACGACGCAGCTGAAAACACTTTACTAAAATATTTTGCGTGAAACTAAATTCACGTTAGTATATTATACACACCAATACTAATCACAAGTACAATGAAGATATCTTTCGATTATTTTCTCATAAATCGAAGGAATATACGGTAGCTCAATTTTTAGGTTCGTCTTGTTATACTTGGGTAGCTAGAATAAGTAAAAAATTTGCCGAATGTTTCCAATCGATATTGAAAAGTTGATAATGCAAACCCCTCTTAAAGTTAGCGGGAAGTTAAAGATCGATAACGAAGCTTGCGTTATTAACATCCCAGCCGAAAATAAAAAATTTGTTGAAAGTTAACAGGAAGCTTTGATTGCTTTAGCTATTTTGTAATTTGTAATTTTCAAAATTAATTAACCCCAACCACTTCTTTACGCAATAATTGACATCAAAAATGATCCGATCAGATGGGGTGTCCTCTCACCACAGGGGTCTTCAGTATTGTAAATCATTGGAATGAGAGGTTAACTAAAACTTTCGCTGACTATGTTAAAAAATTCTACGTTCGAGACCTCCACCCGGTAAACACCCTATCTGAGGAGGAGCTGGGTGTCCTCCGGATGGCTTTGAGTAAGCGAGTTATCCAGTCGGCTAAAACGTTGGGATTTGTATCGTAGATACTGGGATGCTACCTTTTATATAGCATCTTCATCTGCAAGTGCAATAACAATGATACTTCAGTGGCTTTGTGAGGAAGTCTCCAAAATTACAGGTATTTGAAGTGGTTGCCTGCTATAGTTGTTGGGGACCCTCCTAAACCCCTTCTTGTACAGACATGGTTCCCTGGTCCGCCAGAGGATTCTTGTGTTGTAATCACCAAGATTGGACTGATGAATTCAGATCTTGTGATAAATGGATGGAAGGTTGTCCGTTGCAAGCGTGAGGCGAATAACCAATCGATTGTATTCCGGATGAACCTGAAATCTTTCGAATGCATTACTGGTTCGTGTTCGTTGTTGCAATACGTTTTGAAGAGAATCTCTTTTAAGACACTCTCGGGACGATAGTCACGTTTTTGTTCTTGGTTTGATGGTGTTCATTATGACCCCCATGCTTGCAATAATACAGATCAACTTGCATCACAGTAAGTTGGCTTCATTTGAATTACGGGAGTTGCTTGCTGTACCGCACACAGATGTTTGTCTAATTGTACCTTCTTCATGGTACTATCTCTGGCTTCATTCAAGATTCCTGCCTTTTCAATTTTGTAAGATTCCTGTCATTAGGAGTCGATCGTGCATTTTTGTTGGTAATAATATTATTGCTTGTCTTATTGAGGAGTGCAGTGTGGCTGATCTGACAGCTGTGCTAATTACTCTTGATTCTGCCAGTTCTAGTACTAAATTGGTCCTTGCATCAGTTTATCTTCCCTATGACTCGCCTTTACCTCCACCTTCGGTTGAGTTTAATAACTTGTTGTTGCTAAATTCATTGAATAATCCCCTTGACTATTTCCAAACTTGTTAGGGACTGTAAGCATTTCGTCAAGGTCAACCTTCTTTGTTCTACCAATAGAGTTACTGCCTTATGGGTACCGGCTCATTATAAAATTGAAGTTTATGAAGGCTGGCTCGCGACTAACATTATTGGGTCCCGAACCAGCGGCTTCCCTATCTTTTATTAGCTGTAAGAAGGCTACAAAAAACTTCACTCTTAAAGAGCTAAGGCTGAAGTGGCGTGCTACTTCTGATTGCCGTAAGCACTTTAAACTAAGTTTGCTTTATCTTTAAAAAGAGACCAGCTCAGAATACTGATTGCAATCCTCACTGGTCATGGCCGTTTTAAGGACCATCTATATCGCTTGGGATTGGCTCAAGATTATATACATATGTGATGACTGCCTCGAAGAGATTGACTGCTGTATTCGTTTTGTATGCAGTTGTCCAGCTTCGAAAGTGTTCGTTTTCAATTTTTTAATTGCAGGACGATCGTAGGCTGCCTTCTCTCCCTTGATCAAAAATGATACAGTTTGCAAAGGTTACAGTACGCATCCGTAAATTGGGATAGAATCCTAGGTTTGCACCATGGGCCCTTATGGCATTGAGTGCGGAAACTTTATGGGTTCCAACCAATTTCAATAATAAATATTCTTGAAGAATAATTGCATGTGACCCAAGGCCAATTTTGTGTCGCTCATTTTTCCGAACAACGGAGATAACACAAGCCAGATCTGCTCAAGACCATTAAATGTTCCTCGGAAATCAAAGGAACATTTTTCTTCCGTCGCTAACCTAGAATGGAGAAACCACACAAATGGCGAGGGAGATTAAATATCTAGGAGTAATATTTGATCAAAAATTGACTTACATATTTATTCAGTAAGCGCTATACTAAACTCAATCCACAATCAAAAAATTCGGAAAACCCAACCTCACCAAAAAGCTTAAAATGTTTCGTTAGATTCGTTAGACAATTTTCATTGTTTCTGTGAAGCTTTACCATTTGTATCTTTAATTCGAATAAAGGAAAAGGGTTATTACATGTTGTAATTTATACGATTGAACAAGTAATTGAATAAATAATCAACATTTTTAATTTGGAAACCTTTAACTATCAATGCTTGACAATTAAGTTATTTAAATCAAATGACAATAATGATACAGCGAATCCAAATTAGTCATTACGCCTTGTTTAATTTAATTTCCTTATCAGTTCTATACCTAGATCAAAACCAAAACAAAATTGTTATTGTTCATCGTCATCACATTATTTAAAACCCCCCAAAAAAACACAGAATTTGTGTAGCTATTTGAGAATTCAAATCACAAACCAGCCACCAATTCCGGCCCACCAACTCAGTCTCACTCACAATGTTTATGAATAAAATGAAAAACTTAATCAATTAAATAACTTTTGAATCACAATATAATCAACATCAGTAGCAACCGGCTACAACCCAACCATACACACACACACACACACACACACACAGATTCACATACAAAAAATTGGCAACAGTACACGGACGATGACGTTACTTACCCTTGTGCAAAATACGTGACACAAATATTAAATTAAATTATAATATGAAAATTAAATTAACAAAACAAAATTGAAAATTCATTTTTCTCATTTTTCTCTCTTATTTCTCCGAAAACAGGAAGTGTACTGTGGTAAAGAGACAATATGTACAGTAGATGGTTTACATTTTAATTCAATGTACAATGCACGTGTCAAAGCATTTAATAGTACCGGTGAAGGTGAATATTCTGAATTAATTGGACTGCAAACGGCTGAAGGTAGGTTTTAAATGCATATATATGTACATTTATTTTATTGTGTGTCTGTGTGTGTGTGTGTGTGTGTGTGTTATGTAATAAAACTTAATTTCTATTCTCTATATCTATGCTCATATATCTCACAATTTTTTTGTTGTTTTATTGGCCTCCCTAATTTATATGTTCATGTGCATATTCATTTCATACAAAACATTAAATTCGATTGAATAATTAATGAAACGAGAGTACACACACCAAACCAGCAACAATAATAAAATATTTTAGGAAAATTTTTAATTTACAATATTTGTCGGCCGAGGCAAAAATGTAATAGACATCGATGATATGGAAAATTATTTATACAGTCGGCGAAATAAAAACAATTTCATACGTAAACTGTTTTCTGTGTTTCATTTTAGTTTCCAGATCATTTCGATTGAAGAATTTATAGACGTATACAGAGGCCCCTACCATTGCATTGGTGGAAATTTCAAAATTTATTGTCTATTAACAGACGGGTGAAATTTGTATCCTTTCTAGATTTGGTATATATAAGTATAGCTACGTGTTAGTTTGATGAATTTATTTCCGGGTTATATAATGCCATGTTTTTTTGGTTTTAAGATTGGTGAATTATTTAGCGGAATAATTGAATTTGTGTTTGATTGGATTTTTTGAAATACGCATAAATTTCGTAAATTAATTTTTATTCGTGGCTGATTTGTACGCTATATATGTAGTACATCAAAATTTTGAAAGTTTTCATGTTTTTGGTTCTACAGTTCTTGAAATTCTCTCAATTCATCAATTTTTTAAATTATCTAAATTCAATCTCCTAAAATTCCTAAAATATTTTTTTTTTAAATTTTAAGGTTAATAAAATTGTTGAAATTTTGGAAAATACATTGACTTAAAACTGGCTTAGGTGCATATCTATCTTTAAATTTCTTATTAAGTTTTCTTGAAATTATCAATTTTCTAAATTCTTAACATTTTGTAATCCTTCAAATAACTAAAATTTGCGAAATTAACTTCCGTTGTTAATATTGATTCAACTTATTGAAATTTATTAAAATTCCTTAATTTTTCCTCGTTATTAACAAAAAGAATTCCTAATATTCGTTTAATCCTTCAAACTCTACAAATTCTTAAGATTCTTCCATTTTCTGAAATTAAATATTTTTTCAAAAAATATTTGTTATTTTTCAAATTTTTAGAATTTTCTTAATTTTCAAAATTCGTGTAATCTTTAGAATTTACTAAAACACCTAAATGCTGAGCTTCCTTGAAAGGAATATTTTCTAAATTTTCCCAAGTTTCAAAACCTTTCAATTTTAATAATATTAATCTCTAAATTCTTAACTGTTTGTAATTATTCGCATAATTGCTATTTGTTCTAAAATTAAATTGACATGGTTTAGTTGTTCTCCAAAATATTAAAATTTTTTATAATTCCTTATTGTCATATTGATTATTGAAAATAGTACGAAAATGTCCCCAAATTTGAATTATTAAAAATTTTCAAATTTTTGAAATTCTAACAAATTTTAGGATTTATTTAATTTATTAATTTGTATTTCTATTTCTGCACAGTATACAATTTTTTAAAATTATTTATCTCAAATTCTTCAAATTTTGTAATATTTGAAATTCTTCAAATTCTATGAATATTTGAACATTTTCAAGTTATTCAAAAGGTTTCAGTTCCACAAATTTTTTTTTAAGGTACCAGATTTTTAAATTTTTAATTGTTTGAAATCCCCAAATTATCAAAATTTTTCCAAATAATAATAATCCAAATTTTTCGCGTTTTCTTTAAAATTGCTGAAGTGTAAGGTACTGTAGTACAGTGCTTCCCAAACTTTTTGAGGTCTCCCAAAAATTTTATTGAATAATAATTAACTTACAGCTAAGCATTATGGGCATTATTGTTCAAGCAAATCAAACGTCCCATATCCGTATCCTGCCAATTTAAAAAAATTTCTACCAACCCAAAATCAATTTCAGCTTCATCCGATTTACAAGTAAAAAAATTCATATTCGCGAAAATTCCAGAAAATTGTTAAGCTTGGTTTTAAAAACATTAGAAAATTCTAGACAAGGAACTATTACAAATTAGATGACGCTTTTAAATTAAATATTTTAGCTGGACATATGAGTGGAGCAGCACAGATCCGAAATGACTAAATTAAAGTGAAAGCTAAACATTTTTCAGCTTACGACTGTTCTAAATTTGTGAAAATTCAACCCGACCCGAATTTGGTTCGTTTTCAATTTTTGTGTCAAATTATTTTTACTTAGGTATTTAAAACAAAATTTGGAATTAATATATTCTTCTGAATTATCGAACTATGAAAATTCTTGAAGTACTTAAAACATTACAAAAAAGGAATTTTTCTGTATAAAATTCAAAGTTATCCAAAGTTTTTTCTAGATTTTTTCAATCATCAATTTTCAATGTAATGAAACAATTTGAAAGCTTTGACCCGCCTAGCAGTTTTATACCCAAAATTTGAAATTGTATTTATGACGAGTCTTCAAAAAAAAAAAAAAAAAGAACTCGCGCAGAACAACATGTAGAATAATAACTTGCCGACCAAAATCAATCATCTTGCTTACAAAAGCCATTAACAACAGCTCCATGGCAACAGCTCCACGGCTTCTGTAGTATAATAAAATTTAAAATTCCGGAGACCTTCATATTTTTAATAATCTTTTTGTAATTTTTGGACTAGATTGACTTGTGTTGTGTCCACATTGAATATTTTTTTTTTAGATTTTTTTATTTTTTCTTAGTTAATATTCTCAACTTCAAAATTAGCAACATTTTTAATCCTCTCTTGATAAACTTAAATACTGTGTATTAAGTTTAAATCTTAACTTGATTCGTTTAGAATTTCAAATTTGATAAATTCTCAAAATTATTGAAATCTAATTTTTATTATTCAAATTACCAATTTTCTAAATTCCTCAAATTTTAGAAACATTCAAATTTTTATTATTTTTTAAATTCTCTAAACACTTCGATTTTAACTTTTTGTAATCCTTGGAATCACTGAAATATGAGAAGTTAACTTGACATTGTTAAAGTTGAATAGATCTAAATTGTTTAATTTTATTTAATCCTCCAAATTCTTAAAATCCTCTAAATTTTTCAAGATTTTAAAATTCCTTAACCCTGCATTACTAACGCTAATTTATGTTACATGATTACTAAACATGGGTCCAATCGACCCATATCTTAAAACTCAATTTAAAGAGAAACCTTAGCGCCCAAAATATTAATTTATTAATTTTTGGTAAATTGAATAAAACTACAATTTAAAATTAAAAAAAAATCTAGTTGGTTTGTTCACAGGTAATTTTTATTCAAAAATTAATAATAGACTTCATATTATCACATAAAAATAATGAAAAGGTAACGGTTCGGGAAAATATCTCACAGTGGCTAATTTTTTCAGTCATATTTTCAGAAAGAAGATTTTGAAAATCTGAAAAGGCAACAAAAATATATCGTGTAAATTGCTTTATTCATTAGAGCATATTAACCAATTCGAGCTCTGTAAGAATCGATCGAAGTGTTCTTGTTCCCTTTCAAAACTGCACATACTATAAAAGCAACATTTAAAAAAAAAAAATTACCGGAATAATAACGTGGGTCCAAATAACCCATAAATAATACTCACTCGATACTAACGTGGGTCCAACAGACCCAGACCTTTATGTAAAAAAAATTACGTGAATAATAACGTGGGTCCAAATAACCCATAAAATAATACACACTCGATACTAACGTGGGTCCAACAGACCCAGACACATTTTGCAAGAGGTATTGTTGACACTCCGACTGACAAAACACTAATGAAATATATTTTAAAATGTGGGGAAATACCGGAATTTAAATTACATTTTGACGTGAAGTTGGTTACAATTACGAAACATTCATATTTTGAAAAGAAATCTTAAATTGGGTCCATTGGACCCATAGGTTAGTAATGCAGGGTTAAATTTGTTGAGCTTTTATGAAATCTAAATACTATGGGATATCAATGTGGAGACAGCTTTTGCCGAATTCTTGAAAAATGTGTTTCAGAATATTCGTCTTTAAATTTCTTTCTCTTAAATTCCCGAAAATCTATTTTAATTCTGGCTACACTTTTCAAATAGGTATCTAAATTCTTAATCTTTATAACTCTCCTAATTTTTTTAAATTTGTAAAATAAACAATTAGCATTGTTTAGATTTGATTGTTCCCCTTATGCGCCAAATAAAATAAAATTGAAACTATTAAGAATTTAATACGTATTGCGTACAATTCGCTAATACTTAACTACATGGTTGATTTCTATATATGTACAGTAGATTTCACTTATAGCGAATACATACGGATATAACGACATTCAGAGTAAAATTATAGCCCCGATCCGAGCATTATTTTAATATAAAATTTGCGTTTATAACGACTCAGCTATAACGACGATTCCGGATAAGGCGTCCATTTTTTTGTGGAAAAAGCCAAACTTGTAATGCGACTATAAAATCATGAATTGAATTCGAAATTAATTAAAAAAATCAATTTATCACATTCCACTTTATCTACAATGTGGAAAAACCGTTATAAAATAAAAAAAACAGTTCGAAGTGAACTCTTTAAAAACGAAAAAAGTGAGGAAACCCAACCATGTTGATATTGATAAACTTCTACTCGAATGGTTCACCAATTCATTCAAGAAATCAAATTCTCATTTCGGGGCCAATTTTATAGGCAAAAGGTAATGAATTCGCCCAAAAAATCGTGAAATCAAATTTTATATATACCGATAGTTGGATTTACCGTTTTTGTCTTCAAGACACTATATAGCGGTTGGAAAAATTTATGGAGAAGTAGCGGCTGTTTCAAAAAATAATTGCGAAATTTGGCTCAAAAATGTTTTTCCTAAACTACGTGCAGGTGACAAAGATTCCAAAATATATAGCGCCCTAGGGTCATCACAACGCTTTGTTTTAATTAGACAGTCGGATTCCTCTGGTCCGTGCCAGTTCTGAATTAATTGTTAAATGATGTTCTGATGAGGCTGGTTTATTTTTTATAGTTACTCCACAAATCATAATCTAATTTAAGGGTGAAACAAGCATTAGAGGTAAACTTTCTAAAGAAAGGATGACTCTTCTAGTTATAACCAATATGAATGGAACCGACAAAAGTAAATTACTGGTAATTGTTAAATCTAAAAAACCGAGTTGTTTTAAAAATTTAAAAGCTTTATCGGTTGGCCTTATTGAGGCCAACGCGAAAGCTTGGATGACATCCCAAGTTTTAAAAAAATATTGCTTAGGTTGGGATTTCGAACTTAAACAAGCCAATCAAAAAATTATATTGCTTGTGGACAACTGCCCGGCTCATCCGCAGATACAAAATTTGTCTTCCATCAAATTAATTTTTTTACCTCCCAACACCACATCCGTCCTTCAGTTTGTTGACCAAGGTATCTTAAAAAACATTAAAAGTCACTATAGAAAGCTATTGCTATTGAAAATGATACTTAGCTTGGAAATGAATGTCACAACATTTAACATAAATCTAATAAATGCATTGAGATGGCGGCTACAGCTTGGAGAGAATTTAAACCAATTACTATTTACTAACCAATTGCTATTCAATTTTAATCAACAATTTGCCAATTGTCTATTGAAAATATTTTTGTGATTCCAATTCCAACAAATTTTATTGTTTTTTAAAAAGGCAAAAGTTTGAAAACTCTAGTGTTTTTATGGAAATAATCAATTTTCTAAATTCCTAGAATTTTGAAAATTTTTGAATTTTTTATTAACTTTTAAGTTTTTTAAATTCGTAATTCTTGAAATAAACGAAATTTGACAAGTTAAATAAAATTAAATCAAACTTCAATCGTTTAAATAGTTGAAATTTTTTAAAATCCCTACAATTTGCCTAATTAACTATTCGTAAATTATAGAAATGTTTAAAATTTTTTAATGCTCCACAGCCTCCAAATTTTTAAAATTCGCTTTTGTTTAAAAATTTTCAAATTTTTTTGGAAGTTTAAAATTTTTATAATTAATAATAATCCAAATTGTTCCTGTGTTCTTTAAAATTTACTTTAACATATTAAATATGGCAAATTTTGGGATCCTTTTAATTTTAACAATTCTTCAAAGTTCGAATGAAATAATTTAAATTTAGACTGTTGTTTAATAAAGCCGATTTAGCGATTTTTCTAGATTAGCTATAGTGTGTCAACTTCAGGTTTAGCAAATTCCGTATTATTTTGAGTTTAGTGGCTAAACTCGTTTAATGAATTAATCTCTCAATATTAAGTCTAGTTCTAGTGAGGATGCAAGTAGTCCCTATATGCATAAAATGTGTATAACATTAAAGAAAGTCCAAGTGGCGCTGTTACATATCGTTGTCAATTTGAGAGTAGGTGCATGATTGTGTACATAAGGAATAAAAAATTTTGGAATTTTGTGCAAAATATTATTATTTTATCCACAGCAAAATGGCATTTGCTGCAATCCGAACAATAGATGTACTATCTGTATCTTAATTCTATTATAACCCCAGCATGTCAATGCAATCGGATTATTCGTAGTTTGTCTAAACTGGTTTAGCTAAGTACGTTCAGCTAAATCGCAATCTGTCAAGGCTATTAAAAGAAACACATTCAGAAAGGAATAATAAACTTAAAATTCTCTATTATCTTCAAATTCCCAGAATTCTATGTTTATGATTTTTTCAAATTGTCGGTAAATTTTTCAAATACTGCCATAAAATCCTACAAATTTTTTAGTATTTTTTAAATTTCCTTGAATATTTTCCAGTTTTTATCTGATTGTTTAAGTTTTGCCAATCTTTATTCTAAAAATATTTTCTTGAAGAAAAATTCATCTCTTTAATTTATAGCCGGATCTTGTGAAATTTCTTTGAATAGTTCTGTTTCTTTAAATCCTCTCAATCATTAAGTTTGAGAAACACTTCATAGATTCAAAATTTGTTACATTTTGAAAATCTGACAGTTTGAAATTCAAATTTTTAGTAATCTTGAAAATTTCCCAATTCTTCGAATTGTTTTGAAAAATTAAATTTAACTGACACTGCTAAATTTGATCGATTAGATAGATTGTTAAAATTATAAACAATTAAATATATTAAATACATTTTAAACATTTTTACTTTTTTAATTCATCAAGCTCTCCAAATTCTTAAAATCTCTTAAAGTTTTTGGAATTTATCGAGCTTTCTTAAAATTTAAGTACTGTGGAATTATATACCAATTTCAACTGTAATGTACTAATAACCCCTTGTAATAATAACTCCACTAAAGGTGAATTTTTAGCGTCAAACAGATTTATAAATCAAAAATGCAATCCTTGCGTGCAAAAATGTTGAATCGCATCTGAATCCATACATAAAGTTTTCAACTTTTACTTGTGATTATCCTTCAAAACCTCACTTAATTTCTTTTTGCTATGTAATTTTCTACAGTACTATGTAATTTTCTACAGTGCATAATTTCAGAATGGATCGTTTTAGTCCACGCGTCATTTTGACCTCCAAAATTCAGGAAAATTTGAGTACTACCAACAGTCAACCCTAGCAGATCCGATCACTTCTCATCTCTTGGGCAAGCTTAATTATGCTGAATCAAGCTTAAAATTGAGTATTCCATTTTCTGCGTAAAGAGACGTATGTAAGTTTAGGATTTGCGACATTTGCTTTTACATTTTTTATTTAGGTTGATTTCCAAATTTTTAAAATTTCGAATTTTTAAAATTCGATTTTTTTTTTTGTTAAGTTATCACAGTCATATTTCTGTTTCTATTTTGTTATTAAAATGCAGTGCAAGCAATTCAAAAAATTGCGGAAATGCTCTCATAGTTTACTTAACAGGGGTTTTCAGTAAGAAAGTTAATAAACAGTATAATTGTGGCAATTGTGACTTTGCGGTTAATGCAAATAATAAAGAACGAAAAACTGACGTTCTTTTAAAACTGAAGGCCTATATGTAACTGAAAATACGAAATCAGCTGCATATGGAAATTTATCAGTGCCCTCCGTCAAATTCGAAGAATTCGTCGAAATCATCTCAAATATCTCAAATATGGGTTAGGAAAAAAATGTTTTTGGCAAACTTTTTACGAAGTTTATTCATGGAAAATATCTACATCGATTATGTTATACGCACGCCACTCGCGTTACCAAATATATAATTAGTACAATTAAGAAGCTGCCAAGAATGCTGTCAAAAATTTATTCCACTTATTCCAATTCGTACTTTTACTGTATTACGTGCAGAATATTGCGAAGTCGCGAGACCAATATTTTATTCTCTGCATGACTCCTTTGGAATGAAAAAACGAAAATGTTCTAAGATACGAATTGGAATAAGTTCGAAACAGAAGAAGCCTATACCCCCCACGCAATCGATAAGAATTCAAAAAACTATGATAGATTTCTGTTAAAAACACAAACAGTACAAATCTTCATTGTTTAATTTTATTTTTATTTTACTTTTTGCGTAATTTCTACTTTGCATAGTTTAAAGGGAAGTTTTAATAATAAAATTTTTTTAGAAATTAACAAATTTGGTTTTGTGAATATTTTGAAAAATTTCAGGAATCAGAATTTAAAATAATTAAAATTGATATTTGGATTGTATGTACATATCATAAATAATGGGGTCGATTCAATGCAATTCTTCTAGTATTTCAAGGCAAACTAGATCTAATTTTCAAAAAATCCAAAAACATTTTTAGATTGTTTGAAAATCGTATCTAGTTCTCGTAAAAATACTAGAAGAATAGAAGAAAAGAAAATAGAAGATTTGCATTGAATCGACCCCAATATTATTCAAAAATACATGTACATTTTGTATATTTGCACTACAATAAAGTAGGCCAGGGGATGTCTAACTAACCTTGCGTTCATTTAGGCGATTACCAAAGTTTTGCACCATATATTTAAACGCGATCGATGCGACGTCTGGAACTTCACCGATTAAATATTTTTTTCGTATGATGGTTGTACTATATGTTCTTTAGAATTGTTGTAGTAACTCCTCAAATTGGCGAAGCACGTTTAGAATAAGACAAGCTTTTGAAAGTTTCTAAGTTTTCTTCAAATTATATATATTTTCTCGATTTTTCAAATTTTTTGGAATTCTGCAACTTTTACTAATGTTATTTAATTGTTGAAAAACCCGAAATTTGGGAAATTAATTTAGCATGATAACTAAACTGTTGAAAATTTTCAAAATTCTGTATGTTTTCGTTAGCAGTAAATTTCATTTTGAATCTTAACGCAATTCCTATACTTTTTTAACCCTTCAAATGCCCAAATTCTTAAAATTATCAACATTTTTGAAATTTCTATTCTGTTGTATTGTATATTCCATTTTTAAAATTTCTTAGTTCTAAAATTCCAAGTTATTAAAATTTCCTGTATTTTTGAGTTTTGCAAATTCTTGCAATCCTCATTCCTTAGGATTTTGACATTTCTAAATATTTTAAATTAATAATTCCTTAATTAATTTTCTAAGACTTCCAAATTTTTAAGTTTCTATTTTTTTTTAATCCTGCGTAATCTGTCTTAATAAAAAATCCGACGTCGGCTGTGTCGTCTACACGGCCATAGGTGTTTTGCGTGATAACGTTTATAAGATGTTGAGATTAATTATTTTGATTTAAAATAAATTAACCACTACTGTTTCTTTAACCTATGAAATCATACATGAGTAATTCCCCACGACCAAAGCCTAATTTCGTGTCCTTTTCTGAACATGCGGTTGTAAGACGTTATCTCGTCAATACTAAACTAGTTTTTTCATGAATAGCGCACACTAATTAGGCTAAGTTTAAAAAAAAAAACAGAAAATTGTCTAATCTCACTAATTAATTTTTAATATTCTTCAAATTCTTTTAACTTGTCGATATTCTAAAATTTCCCCAATATCTCTGATGTACCCTTGACACATCTAATTTTTCTAAATTTTCTAGATCTTGAAATTTTTTATTATCTCCAAATTCCTCAAATTTTTAACATTTTGTTCTTCGTGAAATTAACGAAATTTGAGAAATTAAATTAAATTTAGCTCACATTGTTAAAGTTGGTCCAAATATTCGTAGCTTTTTTTGATAGTCTATATCTCTAAATTTTCAAAATTCTGTAAATTTTTCAAAACTTTAAAATTTTTGAATATTTCAGATTTAACTTCAGATACGCTCATAATTTCAAATTCAAATGAAATACTCAAAATTATCTAAGTGAGAGTTTCTGTAATCTGGTTTCTAAAGTTTTGAACTAATTTCTTTCGTCTTAAATTTCGCTTCAAAATTGTATAACTCTGAAAATTCTATAAATTCGAAATAATGTATTTAATTCATATTAAAATTCCATAAAAATTTTAACTGAACATTTTTCAATTTTTTTTTTATTTTTCTGAGATTTGACAGACGTTCTTGAAGTAGCTAAATTTCGGTAATTATTAACATTATTATTGCCAAAATCAACACTAATTCTGAAATTGTGTCTATTTTTTCAAATTTCTGAATTCTTCATTTTTTTAATACTATTTACCTAACCGGTATTCCTAATATCTTCAAATTTTTATGTTTTTTTAAATTGTTGCCCTTTAGGCGGCTGGCTGGTCGTTTAATTCGAAAAAATGTTGCTTTATGCTGAAATTCTGGATTTAAGGAGATTTTTGGGCGAAAAATTCAAAAAGGGGTGACCTAAATTTATTCATTATTCTAACACCTCGACAAATTTGATTTTAAAAAAGGTAAAGTACCAAGTCCCAAAAATATCGAGATAAAAATGATTTAACAAAATAACAAATTGATTGTCTGACTAAAGGAGTTTTTCCTACATAATGAAAAAATGATAAAGTTACTTTTACAAGGAAAATCGGTTAAATTACTCTAGAAATTAATTGCTTGGACGCTTATTGAATACATTCTAGAAAAGTGGTAGATATTATAAAAAGCAGTTTGAATTCAGATAGCGATGCTCTAAGGAGAACATTATGGTGACCTCGTGTAACATGCTTAGCGTGAGCAAAAATACAGAGATTTTGATTATCTATAGACTTTACACAATTAGTTTTCGCAAGGATCTTTTATGAGACCACATTCTCGGAACTTAATATTCAATTTGCTCGTCGACGTTGACAACTTTTAAACTTGTAACACCTCTTTTATTGAGGAACCTAAACGCCAGTAGCATAATGGCAAGAGAGATACAAGGAATGATTACCTGGCCAGTATATTCTTTTAGCAGCTTAGTTTGAGCATCCTCGCAGCATCGATGGATAATAATTCTGACCTGGCTAAGCTTACTGGCACAAAAGCAGTAAATGATGAAGAAGTGACAATATTGTCAAATTCAGTTGATATACAAGTCAATCCTAATTAAATTCTACCAATTTACACTCAAATCCACATAATTACCGTATTGATTTAAAATTCTACTCACATTTAAAAAAATTGAATTTAAAATTATGACTGGTTTGTCCCATTGCTTTGAATGGTGTTAGATGCTCGACTGAAAATCCGTCCTTTACAAGATTAATGGAACCACCCAAATGTAAAATTATCTGGTATGCTAGGATTAAAAATTATTTCAATTTCTGAGTCGACATGCGGATGTTTCCAAAATAATGTAAAACAATTTAGACACAAATCACTAGTCTACATCCCTTTTACGCATGCACACCCCCATAGAATCATACACAAAATTAATTTTCAATATAAATGAAATAAAGGGATCGAAATTCTTTCAAAACAATTTTTTATTTATCTCAACACATTTTTATGATGCGACTTAACACCCAAAGTCATTGGTATAAATACAAAGTTACAGTAACGCAAAATACACAGTACTGCTTAATTTTTTGTTAATTTGAATACAATACTAAATTGTACACAGAGGATAATGATGACGAAGGATACAAACTCATTAATTGTATTCAAGGAGCAATCTCTTAAAACCAAATCTTTTTTTTTTGTGTACCAAAAGGATGTTAAAAATTAAATTAAATTTGACCCGAGGTCATCCAACTGAAATATTATCTTCAACATTTCTATATTATGGTATATGCTTTGCGCTCGGTTTTTTTGTTTATTTCCTTATTTCGAGCATAAAACACATAAAATACGAAAGTCGAAGAATGTCTTTACCGCACCATTGGGTGGCATATTTTTATTATTTTTTCTTGTTTGTTACTGTGGCCTTTAGAAAATTTATTTAAATTTTTATTTTTGGTGAATAAGTCGTAAAGTTGTAAAAATTCAAATTATCACCGCATTCAGGAATCAAATTTGTGTGTTTGTGTGAAAATTTATCATTTCTGGAAAGGTTATCAATTAAACGTGTTGGTGTTACGAAGTCATGAAATAAGCATTACAGTATTCAGACAAACAATCTAAATATTTTTTTTTGCTCTTTAATTTCACAGTTGCTTGGTTTACATTCGATCCGCAACTAAGTGGTGGCCTAGCATCCGGTATGGTTTTCTCCAATGAAAATCAAACGGTGGCAGCAGATGGATGGGAACATTGTGTTGCATTGGGTAGTGTTGGATTTTCGAGAGGTGTACACTACTGGGAATTTACGGTAGATAAATATACAGCTGATACAGATCCAGCGTTTGGTGTAGCCCGAATTGATGTTGCACGTGACAAAATGCTAGGTATTTGTACACTAAAGTACAATTGGTAAAGTATTTAATACTAAAATTGATTTTTCTCTCTTAATTTTGATATATAGGTAAAGATGACAAAGGTTTTGCAATGTATATTGACCGGCAGCGATCATGGTTTCAACATAATTCCATACATGAGCGACGTGTCGAAGGCGGTATCACAACGGGTAGTACAATTGGTGTGTTATTAGATTTAGAACGGCATACGCTTAGTTTTCTGGTGAATGAAATGCCACACGGATCGGTGGCATTTAAAGATTTGTACGGTGTTTTTTATCCGGCGGTGAGTGTAAATCGTGGTGTTACATTAACGCTGCATACGGCATTGGATGCACCCCAAATGGATTACCAGTAATGTATTGCGCGACCATATAATTTAGTTTATTAGTTTAAATTTTTTTATTTTATTTTGTTTAGTAAGTTTTTCCACCGAAACATAACAGATAGTTACATAATTGTTTACGAATAACCGTCCCAGAAGACATAAACACGTGTGTACATTAGAGTTAATTACAAGTAATCGCAAACAATATTAAATTGTAAATGTCTAGTAATAATCTCTTAATCTTTAGTCAATCGCGAAAATTCATGTTTCATGTTTTATAAACCTCCGAATTCCTAATTACTAATTAGTAGTAAAAATATTTAACTCAAATAATTGATCCTAAACTCCAAAATCATAAACTATAGCAAAGAACTATGCAAAAAAATGAAGCCATTCAGTCACTTACTGATCACAAGAGCAGCTGAACCATTTTCGGTGCAGATCGCCTGGATCATACATTTCTATTCTTGCATGTCATCACATAGCACTTCGTAAAGTGTAACTATTCCGCCGAATTCACGTGAAACCAACAAATACGTCGGCCTTAAAATTTCAATGATTACTTTGGTGATTCTCTCAACATTTTACAGGCGATATCTTGCGAAAATACATCAAAACGCATCAAACTTTATTATTCATTTGAGTGTTTTGATTATCTTACTGCTGTGCCCTAACAATAATAAAAATGAAAACAAATAAGCTCCAGCTTTTGCGCTACTTCGATAGCGGCTGTCAAATCGGTAACAAGAAAAATATTTTTTACATAATTAATTAAAAATATTTAAGTGCAGTGTCACACTTATTGGGTACTAGCCATCCACAACAAATCAGGTGAGAACTCGACAATGGTGACCCCGGCTCGATAGTGGTGACCCCGACGTCACTTTATCTACAAAGATGAACCAAAATTAAAAATTATAAAAAACAGCCGAAAAGGAAGTAGCGAAAAATCTAGAACATGAATTATCTTGTTGATCCATGTTTTAGTTTGATTTATACCGTTTAAAAAAATACTTGGTTTACTAAAGTATAGGGCGCAGCGATAAAAGATGTATAGCTGAGACACTAACCGAAAGATAAATTATGCGATCAGTGAGGACTCAAATCAATATTAAAATTTGATGTATTGTGGTCTATTACCGCGAGATGTCGCCTGTAACCCATATCAAGTGAATGAATGAACCGGCCATATTTTAAAACAATTATTAATTGGTAACTTACACGACCATATTTTCAGTGGCGTCTGGCTGTTGAATCACTGCTTCAGCCTAAAACGAATGATCGAAGTTACTCTGTTCTCTTCCTTCTAACATTCTTAGAGAAGCCTTCTATTAATAAGAGAATGTAACACACACATTTTTAAATTTTTTTAAAAACACTTGTTGAATATTTCGCAAAATTACAAAAGGTTTAAAAAATCACTCGATCGATTTCGGCTTATTAGGCCATCATCAGGAGTATCTACTAGCTATTTTGCCTGAGGGTGGTGGAATTGACTGCCGTACAGCGAATCTTCAAATCCAATCAAACAATAATGCCGCGCAACAGTATCTGCCGTAATGTCTACGATCGAAGTTTGTAACGATATCCTTTGGAAATTAATAACGGACCAACTATGTCGTTATTGATGTGTTCAAATCCATTGTTAGGCAATTGGTATAACGCAAGGGGTGCCCTGTTGTGTTTATTTACTTTAGCCTGCTTGCATGAAATGCAGCTACGGACGTTTTGGGAACTGTCCTTATTGATGACAGGCCAAACAAAACCGTCTGTGATCATCTTTTTGGTGGCTCGAACACCTGGATATGCTATCGAATGAAATGCGCCAACAGCTCCACGTGCTTCCTTGGAATGTATGGACGAATTTGCTTCTCAGAAATATCACAATAAATTTCTGAAGATGACTAAAAAAAATTGTTTTTTAAATTTCAAAGAGTGACTTGCCCCGTTCCCCAATAGTTGTTGTAATTCTGGATTTTTCGTTGCTCCTCAGCCATTTTTGAGTAATCTTATTGTGTTAATCGTATTGAGTAATCAATGTATTGGCTATTTGTGAGGAACGGTTACTGTATTCAACTGTCTGTAATCGTCATATCGACGAATCGAGCGATGTTATTTTTTGACCAAATGTAATGGCGTAGCCCAAGTTGATTTGGATGGACGGCAAATTCCCATTTTCATCAAGTAACTGAAATCTTCCCTAGCTGCATTGAGTTTTTTAGGCATAAGACGTCTAACCCTGGCTTTTATCCGGTCATTCCGACGATTGTTCCAATAATTCATAGAAATCTGATAATGTGTTTGACACGTATTTGGCGAAACCTGAACGATTGAAATGGTACCAACACTTTTCCTTAATTTAATTTTATTGTCAATCAGGTTTCTTCGTTTAGAAGCTTCGGTAGCTTTACAACTGCAATGACGAATTTCCATATTCGAAATCTCGACGCAAACCAAAATTTAGTTTAATGCGTTTTTCACCGAATCACATTTATAAGAGGGCCAAAGCTGAATTAACAGCTACAGTGTCGATCAAAAATTATGTCATCGTTGTTTTGGTCTGATACGTATAGGCGGTTTATTTTTGCGTTCCGTTCCACGCAGGATGACAGATATTTGTCATAAATTGTTGCATTCTTGAAAACCAATAATTTTTCTTAAGTGCGGTGAGAACTTTCTTGAACCTGAAATGCTCGATTTAATCAAGGTACGTGTTAACTTGACGATCCTTATGACGAAGTCCTTTAGATACAACAGACAATAGTCCGGCAACGGTTTCTTCGATATAAGCGGCCATGTTTGACTTCATAATCATTGTTGGTTTGTTGATTTGTGGAATTCGTCAATTGGTCTTTAACAGCAAGTATGTATGGAGTGGCTTCTTGTAGGGCTACTATCCAATCTTCATTGATAACATTTCCATTTAACACGTCTACCATAGCAGATTCTATCTCAGCTGGTTCATCAACTGTAAATATGTATAAATATGCCACAGTTTTTATCATTTTCCTGTTCATGACCTAAATAACATTTGCTAAACGTCACGGGGAGTAAAACTGATGAAGTTTCACCTACCTGGGAAATCGTTTCGGCAATGCGATGGCAAATTACGAAAAATTCATCTATTGGGCATTATTATTTTCATTCATATGATTTGGATCGTTTGATGTTGAAAGGCCGAATGTCGAAAGATCGAACGCCGAAAGGCCGAATGTGTCGAAAGGCCGAATGTCGAAAAGCCGAATGTGTCGAAAGGCCGAATGTATCGAAAGGCCGAATGACGAAAAGCCGAATGGGTCAAACGGCCAACACACATTTGTTGTACACCTATCAGTAGAAGCGATACGAGCGATACAATTCCTTTGACCGGTGTCGGCAAGGTTGACGAAGCATTTACGAATCATTAAATCCGCAATTTGCTCCAATACATTCGTCGATGCCGTACTAACTCAACGAATTATAAGCCAACCACAAAATAATCTGTGTCTGCAAGGTTGACGAAGTAATTTTCATCATCGTAAATATTAAGAACTTTACGGAAAAAATCAAATTCGATTGACATTTTATAAATTTTAATTTTAGTTTGGTGCACACTTTGATAATTGCGTTTCTGGATTTTAGTTTTCTAAATTTTCAGTTTCTGTATTATTTTATTCTAGATAAGGTAGCCAACCCAAATTTTGGTTTTCATAAAAATAAAAGTTTTGAAAATTTTCAATCAATAAAAAAATTAAAAATTAAAATTAAATTCGACACAAAAGGCCTTTCGACATTTGGCCTTTCGACACAATCGGCCTTTGGCATTTGGCTTTTCAATATTCGGCCTTTCGACGTTGGGTCTTTTGACCCATTCGGCTTTTCGACACTCGGCCTTTTGACATTCGGCCTTTCGGCGTTCGGCCTTTCGAATTTCGGTCTTTCGGCCATATTCCCTTAACAACACCAAGAACCTTCTTTGTAATCTGGGTGTGACGCCATCAATGTCACGCAAAATCAATGTTTCAAGTGGTTTATGATCACTCTCAAGAACAAATCTATATCTATAAACGAAGTTATGAAAACGCTTGCATGCAAAACCAACGGCAAAAAGTTCTTTTTCAATTTGTGCCCAGTGCTATTCACATTTATTGAGAGTTCTATAAGTAAATGCCACCGGGTGATGCATCTGGTTTTACAGCATTTGGCGTTTCTGGGTTGTACGGCTTAAGAATCGGTTCAGATGTTATATATAATTCTCACCCGGATAATAATATTAACTCCGCTGTTTGGACAGGTTCGGAACGAACTTTGCCAACTACTTAAATGATCCTTCATTTTTAATATTGATTCAATGTGCTTTTTTGCCGTTTTAATTTGTCCATCCGTGACCCATGAACTTGACTTCCGATTTACAATACTGAATTTTGTCCGAGTTAAACTTGACATTATTTAAGCGTGCAGATCATTAGCCAAGATTTTATCATGTTCTTCCACATCGGAGGCTGTTATTCAAATGTCATGAAAGTACATAAAAACGCTAGAAAATCTGAACCATTATCCTTTGAAAAATTTCCGGTGAAACACTCAGACCAAACGCAAGCCTCTCAAATTCATACCGAACAAACGACGCCATGAATGTTGTCAGTTCTAAGGTTTTTTCGAACCAATTCCAATTGCCAAAACCCACTTGAACAGTCAAATACCTACTGAGAATACCCCCTTTTTCGATGGTGAAATGTTTGCGCTTAATGCACTTGTGTTTTACTGGTAAGGGTATACGTGAAAGTGCATCCGCTTCATTACTGATACCCTTTACGTATATTAACTTATATTTAAAAGCAGAAAGCATTACTGCCCATATCTGAATTCTACTGGCTGCCATTTGTGGGAAACGCGACCTTCACTGAATAACCCTAAAAGTGGTTTGTGATTCGTCCTTATTGCGAAATCATTTTCAATTAAATAATTGATAAACTTCAGTACTAAGAAAATTACTGCGAATCCCTCTTTTTCCACCACACTGTAATTTTGCTCTGCTTTGGACAATGTTCTGTGCAAAAAGCCGCAGGTCTTTCTTCCCCATCAGGTAAGTAATTTTTGCGACAAAATTCCGGAAATTCCGTAATTGGATGCATCCGTTGTCAAAATTATAGGATTTTTAGAATTAGAATGTGCTAATACAACTTCTTTAACTATTTCGTCTTTATATTGGTAATTTACTAGTCCACAAAACGCTCTGGTTTCGGTAATATTTGAAGGTTCGGATGCCTTGACTACGGCTTCAATTCGCTCGTTCGTTTTAGCTAAACCATGCCTTGACACCACATGCTCTAAATAATGTATACTATCTTGAAAAAAATTACATTTATTTCGATTTAGCTTTAGCCCTGCATCTGATAATCTACATACCTCATCTAAATTTTTTAAATGATCTTCAGTAGTTTTTGGTTAACTTAAAATACTCCTTTATGAGTACTCCAGGTTACTAGTTTACGAGATTCCTCATCCAATTCGAACTGGTTATATGCTGCTTCTAAATCTAATTTTGAAAATGTTACCCTCTCTTGCAATGCTTGAAAACCATCATCTACGCAAGGTAACGGATGTCTATTGTTTACCAAAAATGTATTAATAGACACTTTATAATCGGCACACAATCGAATTCCCCAATTTAATTTTGGAATTGGTACCAAAGATGTACCCCATTCGCTTGTCTCCAACGGCGAAATTATTCCCTGTTCTTCCAAACGTAATAATTCCTAATAACCGTTTTCTCCCACACTGAATTAACGTCTTAAATGTACCTATTACTTCAATTCCGTGTCCTGAATAAGAACTTAACTTTATGTCACCCATACAATTACAATGCTTAATTTAAAATTTTGAAAATAATCCTCAAAAACTTTATGCGGAGTCAGGGTGTAACGATCCATTGTCCAAAAAAAGCTTCCAAACTTCACCGCCAAATCAACCATATAATCACTAAAAACCTGACTTATAACATTATTGTTTTCATTTCTTAAATCTAAATGTGCATTTTCAATAAAATTTACCTTTTTCTTACTTTTGCAAATGGCCGCCAAATGTCCGACCTCACCGCAATTGTAACATGTCGCGCCAGAAAACTTACAATTTATGCTTTCGTGGTTTTTATATCCGCAATGTGCGCACTTTTTACTATTGTGACTTGTCTGCTGAGAAATACGTGCCGCCGTCACTTGTGCCTTTTCCCCCTTGATGTGTATTTATACTTTTCGTTGAAAATTTTTATCATACTACACGTATTGAACTTGACT
Organism: Tipula helvola; assembly: GCA_963556165.1. NCBI lineage: Eukaryota > Metazoa > Arthropoda > Insecta > Diptera > Tipulidae > Tipula > Tipula helvola. The sequence goes on along the minus strand of OY744482.1, from coordinate 36,511,074 downwards.
AACCTCTTTCAAATAATTTTCAATTTAATTCTCGTATTTTAACGCGATGTTTACCGCCTTCTCCCAAGTTATAATTTTCGCCTCCTCTTCCGATAATCTCTCAAAAATTTTTTCGCTCATGCCGGTGATAAATTTGTTTAAAATAAAACTATTTAATTCGTTTCCGAATTCACAATTCGATGCCAATCTTTTTAAACGAGCTGAATATTCCGTTATCGTTTCCGTATCCGATTTGTTTGCCTCTATAAAAAATTTTCCTTTCCACAAACGGAATTGTAGGTAGTTTGTGTATACATTTTTTTTAACATTTCGCATAAATCTTTTTATGATTTAGCAGATGGCGCAATTTGGTGTTGAGTTATCACGCACTAACTTGTATGCTTTTGCACCGATATAATTCGAAAGACCAACCTTTTTGTCTTCTACATCTTTAGTTTTTATAACCGCAAAAAAAATTTCCAGCCTTTTCTGATATAATATCCACTCGTCATTTTCGGGTGAAAACTCCGCCATGGCTATTGAATGAGCATTACTCGCCTATTTACGAATACAAATATTTTTCCGGGAATTTTTAAGTCCGGTGAATACGTCAATATTCTCACTTATAAATCTTTCTTCCATGTTAGGACAATTGATCAAGTCAATATTCAGTGGGCTAATCAATCCAAATTTATTCATTCTCTTATCCATCCAATATTCAATTTAGAATCCCAAATTTTAATTTTATTGTTACTATAATCAAGCATAGGAAAATCATTTGTCGCTCCTGTATCGACTTTGAATTTGACATGGTCCATGGTTTTCTTTTCGATCCAATTCAATTTGTTCTAAAAACATAATTTTTAACACTAAGAATTGCTTTTATTTTCCCATGTTTATTCGATGGTGTACCTGCTGGCATATCTGCCCAATAGAGATGGTTGGTGTTCGCTTTCAGTTAGTGTCTTGCATTCGATTTACCCCTCTTTCGATGTATTTGCGTCAGATTTATTCGGTTTTTGGCGATACATCTGGTGAAAATTAACTTTTTTCCGTATTGGCACGTATAATCTCCTCACTGGACACTTGATTTTGTGTTCTGACTTCCATTCACCACCACAGTTGAAACAAAATCGTTTGGTGGTGATAGCATTCACTGGGTCGGTGTCTGTGTTTTCCAATTTCGCCACCACTGCTGGCACGATTCTTGCTCGAAAAAAATTGTTGAACTTGGATTTTGCGATGAAAATAGGTCTTAATCCTTAAAACACTGAACTCAAACAACTGAACTTAATGCTCTACTGAACTCAAAGTGCCAGTTGTCATTTTAACAATAGGGTTGTTACATTATTCCATTTTGAATTTCATTTTACATCAACTCATTATACTTCTTATCCCACTTCTGAATTGTAAAAACGGCTCGATGAATTACTTTTAATATTTAAAAGAAACTCAATTTTATTTTGTACTAAACATAATTTTAATCTTCTTCGATCAAATCCGTAAAGCCACTGCACTCAAACTTATACAATACTCTTTTTAACACACAGATTGCCCTCTTTCGAGAGTAATCTAAAACTGTACAATAAAAATTTGGCGATTCAGATGCTATTTATTAAAAATCTTAAAAGTACATACATATATGCCTATAATTGGGTGGATGAATTGAATTGCCTGATACAATTTTACACAATACAATTAATTTGTAAAAGTACAATAGTACATTACAGTGAAATTCAGTACAATCTATAAAATTTGAATTATTGCTCTTCTTACTTCATTTAAATATTAAGCAAGAGAGCTTGCTGAGTGCTTTTACTAAGACAATTGGGGAGATCAGTCTAAATTATTAAGGATTATTTCTTTGAGATAGTCCGGGGCTAAACATAAATGTGAGTCATTGATGTCGATACTGGTGAGATATTAGGAATAGGTTGGCCAAAATCCAACAGTTAATAATTCCAGTTAAATAAATTATTACTATTTAACGAGAGCAACAAAGAGTATACAAGGAAGGCGGCTGAATTTACCACTGCTACTACTACTTAACTACCTGCTGCAAGAAATTAGTACAAGAAGTTTAATTTTCGAAAAAAAAATCAGCAGAGGGCAGCTATTCACCAAGTGAGGGATTACCTAACCATTTCTTTGACTGGACCGTACAACGGTTAATGGAGCTTCCAAATTTCAGCTATAATGAGAGCGAGACTGGTAAAAAAGTTTGAATTTCACATTTTGATAATCAACACTTTTACCAGTGCCCGTTAAAATTATTTCCTATAATTGCCAAAACCATACTATACCATTACTTTATTGCCAAATTTTATTGTTTTTGTCTTTTTTTTTCCAAACACAAATTATATGAAAAGTAGTAAATTAACTTTAAGTTAATTTTATGGAATAATTTCAAAACTCGTTAAAAATTTTTGGAGATATAAACGCCAAATGGTATACTTAAATATGTACATGTTGGTCAATAATATTTTAACATACTTAAGACAAAAACTTACGCAAAATGCACTCGATAGATATTATTGCTAGCATTATCCATAAACACGTGACTTTTGACTTTGTTGCCATTTTTGGAACTTGTGCTTTTTTAAAACACTTTTTTATGCACAGATAAATAAAAAAAATTTACTTGCTAGACAAACTCTGTACAAAATTTTTTCCATAATTAATTAATAGCGGCGATTCAAACTTGTTTACTCAACTAACTTTATTTTCATTGCAACGTTTTCTTTTATACCGTGGTAATATTTACAAATTAGTTGCGGCGATATGAATGGGGCGGGGCTCCTGCCAATATTTTTACAAAGCAAGTTAACCTTGAAGAGGGGAACTCAATAATTTTGTATTATGTAGAGTTAAAATTTTAATTTTCAATGTATGGGTGAAATGAAATGAAGAAGTAAGATTTAGTTTAGGAATATACTTATTAAAAATAATAATTATCGCGTAACCTTGAATGGCAGAGCCTTCTAGAGTATAGAGCCATAATCATCATGACGTATTTTTTTGAAGCTTTTTTAGTGGTATAACTTTTCACTGATTTCCATAGGAATCCATAGTAAAAACGGTGTTATTTAGCTTGAAGTTTTTCAATGAAAATAGCAAAAATGTTACAAAATGTTTATACAAAAGTGTTCTACATACCTTTAGCAGCAATATACAAGAAGGGTATATTGGTATTAAGTAAATATTAATTGCAGAAATTTTAAAATTAAATTATTTCTAAAATATATCATATTTTTCAAATTTTCATTTTGAAAAATACATCAAAGTTGGCTCTGACAAATTAAAATAATACTTGCTAAATTTATCTTTAGTTTTACTACTGTACGTTAGATGTCTATAATTGATGGCAGAGAAATACGAAAAAAAATTATTTAATCACACAATTATGACACGTTCTTAATATTTTCTCAATTTGTTTTGCTTTTCCTACAATTTTTGAACTCAAATTTCGCCAGGTCGCAATTTTTGCTACGATTTTTCAAAATGTTTACTACCAACTCCATCTATGTATATTGACTTAATGCACACGATTCGTAGTAAGCTTTTCTTTTTAATTTGACCAGAAAGCTGTTGTTATGAACTTTTTTTTTATTTTGGTTTAAATAAATCAATTATTACAAGAAAATGAAAACGATTTACTTAAACGAGATTTATTTATGTTGAAATTCAAACATTTATGAAAATATTCCAGAAATCATAATTAAGAATTTGCAACGTTTTCATTTATAAATTTGTCTTAGGATAATAAGTGATTTCCCATATGTTTTATGTGTTTTACTATGGAAATTTTGGTTTTTCCTCGTTTCTAATTCCCTTATAAAAGCTTCGTTTTTTAGATTATGGCTTGTATAATCAAGGTTGCTTTGGGTATGGTCATAAGCCAGATGTTGATTATTTTGTGAAATTCCAGATGTTGGTGGTGTGGTTTTTATTTTGTGTGGGGAATGATATCAAAGGGCCGAATTTCAAAGGGCCGAATGGGTCGAAGGGCCGAACGGGTCGAAGGGCCGAATGGGTCGAAGGCCGAATGGGTCCAAGGGCCGAAAGGGTCGAAGGGTCGAACGTCAACTCATTATATGTACTTATTATCCCACTTCTGATTTGTAAAAACGGCTTGATGAATTACTTTTAATATTTAAAAGATACTCGATTTTATTTTGTACTAACCATAAATTTAGTCTTCTTCGATCAAAAGTACGTTGAAATACTCTTAGTGATACAGTAGAAACAAAAGTTTTTTATCGTTATTAAAATATTTGGCCCGGCAAAAAATCAAAACGTTCCTTTTCAATAGTTAATCATTCCACTTTGTATAAAATAATTGTTTGTCGAACTGGTACATTAAAAATTTATCTGTCACATTACGTATGCTGTTCTCTGTTGTACGTGTATTATTTTATAAAAATACAAACCACACAAAAAACACAATAAATAATTTTTAAATTATGACTGATAATGAATGTATGAATGAGCTTGCATTTGCATTTAATTTGCGTATATTTATTATTAAAAACAAATTAAAAATGTAACAAATTTTTTAATTTAATTCGTTTTTTATTTTCGTTTCTCGCTCCCACGTTTTTCTTTTTATATTAACATATAAAATATACATTTTTTAAATAAAATTTTAATTGAAAATTTTTTCAAGCATTTCGTGTATTTTCCAATTTTGTTATGTAATTTTTATTTTTAACATGTAATCGATTTTTGAAATTAATTTAAAATGTAATTTTGTATTTAATATTCTCAATTTTTTATTTTTTTTAGTCAAAAAGCTTTTTTTTACGTATACACACGTACGATGTTTTTTATAATAAAATTCGAATTTAAAAAAAATAAAATAAAAATATATTATGCGATTAAATAATTACAGATAAATAAATTAAAATAAAATTAATTATTTTTAATATGCTTTGTAAATAAATAAATAAATGAGATGCGAATAGAATATAAAATAAAATAAAAAATAATTGAATAACGAAATAATTAAGAATATAAAATTGGTTTTTAGTTTAGACACACAAACACACATACAAAACCTTTAAATTCACAATATAATAAAAATGCTGCAAACGGTGCTCTCCCACTTTCGCTCACACTCTGTTTGAATCTGATTAAAAGAAAATTAACACACTTCCATTACATGTTATATATAATAATAATAAAAGCACCAAACAATTATTATTAATTAATTAAATAAATAAAACCAACCAAAATTATTTAAGCCTCTGTTTAAATGTATAAAAATATTTTGTATAATTAAACAAAATTCCTATTTCCATATCATAGTTTTTCATAATATACTGTAATAATATAAATTTAATATAATATAAAAAATAAATTTACAATTATTAAAAATAATTAAATTTATAAACCCAAATAAATTATTATTATTATAACTATTATTTATATATAAAAATATTTTGTAATATAAATTGTACAATATTAATTATATTTGTAAAATCAAAAAATAACACAACACACACACATACACACAAACAATAATTATAAATATTATATTAATTAATAAATTCATAAGAATAAAATAAATATTTAATTTTATTTTTACTTTGTTTTTTGATTTTTTTTAAAAAAGCTGTTTTTTTTTAATTAAATAATTTAATTATATATTATATTTAGAATACGATGATGGCTATTTAAATATAAAACAAAAAACACAGAAGAATAAATTATAAATTAAATATCCAAACAATTTATATTAATTATTAATAAAATTAATGATTTATAATAAATTACAAATAAAAAAAAATAAATTATTACTAAATAATTATAAATATTGATTATTATACATATTATATAATATCTATTAACTATTAAATAAATATTTAATTTAAAAAAAATAATTTTATTTTATTTCAAATAATTATGGAGAAGGGTGCGATTAAAACTAAGTGGTGAGTATGTCGAGTCGACTTTATTATGGAGCAAGGTTCAATATTGACTGTTGTTGTTCGTCCAGCATCTAAATAAAAATTTAATTAAAATATTTTTATTGGTTTTGGGCGCTAAATAATAAATATAAGTGAATAATTGAAGCAACGTTCATTTGAATGACATGCAAATTTTTCAAAATAAAGGATTAATAGCGATAAAGAACCTGCCGGTTTTGACTGCTACTAAAATTCTTTATAATGAAAAAATTCTGAAAGAGGAAGACTAGTTGAATATCGCTATGTCTTGACTATATATAGGATTAGGCATGGTCTAATGAGGCACAATACAGACCTTTTTACTAATTTGCCTATTATCGACAAACTCACACGAAATTCGTTTAACTATCGGCTTCCGGATTACAAATTCCAGACTCCTCAAAATAGTACCTTTTATAGAAGTGTCAAGTTATTTAATGCGTTGGATGAAAGCATATGGCCAAGTAGGATGAAACTTTACTATTACCTAAAGCCTTGTTCAGGGGCCCTATTATGAAATTTTCGATAGCGTTTATTTTCGATAATATCGAGAGTTTCGATAGCGTCGAAAATACCTATTATGAAATTTTCGATAGCGTTTTTTTTCGATAATTTCGAGGGTTTCGATGATATCGAAAATAGCTATTATGAAATAATCGATATCGAAAATCATTTTTATTTTAATTTCAAATCACATAATTATTTTTAAATTAAAATTTTTCAACAAAACTAATTTTATTATTAAAAATAAATTTTCTAAAAACTCGTTTATTTATTATTATATCCAAGCAAACTGCGTCATTATTTTAAACTTTTAGTGTAGGCCTGTTAAAAATAATTGTAAACAAATCGTAAGAACTACAACAACAACAAAATTTATTTTGTAGTAAATATGTAATAATTTTAAATTAAAAGAGCACTTTTATAATCACAAATTACTATATTAACATCGCGATTTTATTTGCGTTCTAAATAACCTTACTCTTTTCCTCTCATCGACGGGTTTTTCTGGAGGACCTGCATAGTTCAATCATTTACGAACGAAAGACCTCACTAAGAGGACAAAATAATTATGCCATAGAAAACAAAAGGCCTCTATAAGAGGACATGTGAAGTAGGGCATAGAGATAACCATGGAGATTTCAGAACACACCGGACATGCAATTTGATATGCGTCTTGGAAAAGAATCCTGAAATGATTTTTAAATGATTTTTTGGAATATTGCCAATTAGGATGGAAATTGGCTATTCCTTAACCAATTACGAAGAAATTTAATGTGTATGTGCGTTGGAAATGGGATTCTGAAATGATTTTTACTGAAGCTCTGGAACATGGTGAAGAAGGATGGAACTTGGCTGAGAGTTCTGGAATATTGCCAAGTAAGATGGAATTTGGCTTTTTCTTAACCGATTTAAGTGAAATTTTTTATTGGCGATGGCAATGGGATTCTAAAATGATTTTTGAATGAAATTCTGGAATTAGGCCAACTAGGATAAAACTAGCCTACCCATTATCTGATTATGATGAAATTCGACACGCATTTCATATTTCAGAACTTCATCTAAAAATCATTTTAGAATCTCATGTCCATCTCACATGCCAATTTTTACTAAAATCGGTTAAGGAACAGCCAAGTTCCGTCCTAGTTGGCCATATTTCAGAACTTCATCTAAAAATCATTTTATAATCCCATTTCGATCTCGCATGCCAAATTTCACTAAAATCGGTTAAGGAATAGCCAAGTTCCATCCTAGTTGGTTATATTCCAGAACTTTGTCCAAGAATCATTTTAGAATCCCATTTCCATCGCTCATATAAAATTTCACTAAAATGGGTTAAGAAATAGCTAAGTTCCTTAATAATTGGCCACATTCTAAAACTTCATCTAAAAATAATTTTAGAATCCCATTTCCATCGCGCATGCCAAATTTCACTAAAATCGGTTAAGGAATATCCAAGTTCCATTGTAGTTGGCCATATTTCAAACCTTAAGAGTATTACAAAAAAAGCTCTCATTCGTTAAGGATTAAGCGTTCCACCACTTCAGTCCATAAAACTTGTGGTTTCCTTGAATTGTAAGGAATTTAAATAATTTTTGGCAATGCCTACGTTTTTCTCCATAAAATCCATTCAGATTTCAAATTGTTCATTGGGCGCATCCAGCACATAGATTTCTCACTAAAAAAAGTAGATATCTCACATCTGATGTGCTGGATGCAAAATATCTCACTAGAAAAATGTAGATATTCTCACTATTTAGTGAGGCAAGAAAATTTAATCTACATTTGAGTAGATATTTCTTGGTTTGTATCTTCGCTTTTTTTTGACATTTTTAATGGAAAATTTTGTTATACGAGTACATATTAGAAAGACAACGCCACATTATGCACATTTGAAATCTTGCGAATCAATTTCATTAAATTGAAATTAGAAAATAAACAATAATGGTTCATTACAACAATGAAGGTAATTATACAGATAATCAAAGACACAAACCAAAACTAATATGTATATAGATTTTACGTCCAGCACATTTGGCAGTCTACAATTGAGACTATTCTACATTTGAGAATATCTCAAAAGTAGATATCTGTGTGCTGGATACGCCCATTGTTTGTTGCAGTCGTATTGGGAAAATTAAAAAATTAATAATAATATTAATATTAAAATATTAATACGATATAACACAAATCTAATTTAAATATAAAATAAAGGTTATTCACAACTCACATTTTTGAAAAAAATATTTTTATTTATTAAATATTGCAGTTTAATTCTATTAAATTACGTTGATGAAATAAAATGGTCGTCACCTCAAGAGCAGTCGAAAATTTTCGATATTATCGAAAAAAAACACTATCGAAAAATTTCGTGATCGCTCATTTTCGATAGTATCGAAAAAAAAACGAAATCGAAAAATTTCGTGATCGCTCATTTTCGATAGTATCGAAAAAAAATCGAAATCGAAAAATTTCGTGATAGGTCATTTTCGATACTATCGAAAAAAAACGCTATCGAAAATTTCATAATAGGGCCCCAGACTACGTTAGTAATTTAGTCGAGTAGTGAATATTTTAGTAACTAAATGTGTCTGAACAGTAAAATTTTAGTCAAGTAGATTAGTAAATGACTTAGTCGAGTCGATCCATTTTATTCTATTTTTTTTTAGTCAAGTAAGGCCCCCCCCCCCCCCCCCACCACTCTTCAAATAAAACAAAACAAGTGCGAACATGTTGATTTAGTCAAGTTCATTAGTTGCCGCAAGGATGTCGTCTCATTGGAGCGAAGAAACAACGAAATATATAAAACATGGGTGTATAACTGTAGTGCGAACGTTTTTTGGTCAGTTCATCGATTTTAGTTACTAAAATACTCGCTACTCGACTAAATTACTATCGTAGTCTGAACAAGGCTTAACTGATTTTCATAAAATTTGACAAATGCGTTCGAAATGGGATTCTAAAATTATTTTTGGATGAAGTTCTGAAATATGCTCAAGTGGGATGGAAGACTATTCCCTAGCCGATTTTAGAAAAATTTGACATGTATGGGATGGAACTTGTCTATTCCTTAACCGATTTTAGTGAAAATTGGCTTGGGTGATGGAAATAGGATTCTAAAATGATTTTTAGATGAAGTTTTGGAATATGGCCAATTAGGTTGGAACTTGGCTTCTTCAGGGAGACGAATCGGAGGACATGAAAGTGTTGTTCGTTTCACACTTTCGGCTTTCTCCAGAAAGAAGGTAATCTGTTGCTGTGAGTTCACTGAGATAATATTGAACCTTGTTATGGGCGCCGAATTATTATATTATTTTTATATAGCTGGATATGAAGTATAAATCTGGTGATTTCCTTCTTTTTTTTACGTAGTTTCTAAAACTGTTCAAAAAAAATGTCAACTTTTCAAATCCCTGATGAGTAAGCCTGTATATTCTTCATGAAGTAGCGTTAATCTTGGATTATGGACTAGTTTACCTTTTTGTTTGTTTTGTCATAGGATCTCTCATAGATGAGAGAGTAATGTTATTGAAGCATCGGCTCACAGTGCGGCGAAATCGAAAAAAGCTGGCCAAAAGCCCAAAATAAAGAGTTCCTAAATAGGTTTTTTGTCCATTGGGTTGGCTAAAGTAGATGTCTACCGTTCAGGAATCACTCAGAGAAGATTACATTTGCTTTTAGCTGCTCTGGCATATTCGTCACAATGCTGTCTTGTTCGAGTAGTATCAACATTGTTACGGAAATGGTAAACAACGCGTGCTTTTTAAAAGTAATACTGAAAATCGAAAGCACAAGCAATTCTTATCGGACAAAATGGAATCAACTTCTCAAAGTAAGTAAAACATGAAAATAAATTGTAAATACTAATTTAAATAGTATCAAATATCACAAAAGCAGTAATTCAATTCGATTTTTGTCAATGTCAATCTTTAAAATACGATATTTTATTATCAAAAAATTGTGTTGTTCTGTCGTTTGTAGGTGAACGTATTATTTTTCAAAAAAAAAAAATATTGGCTGCATTAAGCTGCTTATTTAGATTTTATTGAAGTTTATCAGATTCTTTCTATGGTTGGGACGCTCTGAAAAAAATGTTTACTTGTTGCGACCACAAACACTTATTTTACCACAAAATATGAATACGTTAAAATTTAAAAAAAAAATTAAGTATTGATTTGAAAAATATAAACAAAAATTAATGATTTAAACAAAAGATTGAAGTAAATAAAAAAATTTAAATAAATAATGAAATTAACTCTCGAGCTTTAAATTACTGATCAAGACCACACAATTGAAGATCCGTTGTTTCTGGATGCGTTATTCATTTTCTTATTTATCCAACTTATAAGATCACAACCCGTATGTACATATAACCGATTGGGAATCAACCATTTAAATGTGATTAATGAGGCCCTACACAAATTAAGAACAAATCTGTAATTTAAACTCTCCCAGAAATAATCAGCAACAAAGAAAACTCACCCGCAAAACTATAGCACTACGTATATATCCTATATGAAGTTTCGATTTGACTTCTTTGAGTTTTACCGGTGATTAGATCACACGGATCTTATTTAAAAAATAATAATAATAATTTCACCAAACTACTATAATCACTAAATTTGTACAGCGGTTCTTACCCGTTTAAGTAATAAAGAGAATTTTGCCCTCTTGGGTGTAAATTTAACAACTTATTTGCACGTATTATACACCTCAAAAGTTACTTTAAGTTTTTACAGACACAATTCCAAAAAAAAAAACAATTACCAAACAAAAATATTCCAGAAGAAATATAAAAAATGTTCAGTTTTATTTTAAATAAATAACACTATAGCCGCAGTGGCCTCTCAGACATAACTAATTATTATTTTGGTAAATATTTTGTGTTATGTCTGTTTGTTCCTGTGTACTATCATATATATTGATATACTCAGTAAGACTCAAGTATGTATGATGAGCATCACTCTCCCGTTCATAGAAATTCGGAATAACCTATTCGATAAAAAAAAATTGTAACCAAAATAATTTCTATAGAGATCATGTTTATTAGTAACTCCAATTACCGAATTGCAATTTTTGTTATTACGATTGTGGACTGTATTTTTTGTTTTAACTGATTTCATTAAAACACTAACTATTTATTTTAACTAAATTTATTTCTTTATTTAAGTTGTACATGCTTTCGCTATAACTTAGTTTGCTAGACTAACATTTTTGATTTTCTCCTTCTCTTCCTCATCATTACTCAGCAAAATACCCCAATACATATATATTTTATTTCGTACTGAATTGGATAGATGCTTACAGGGATGTACAAAATACCCAGCATACATGAAATTATAACTAAATTATAAGTATACAAAATGTGTAAGGTTTAACCAAAGATGATATTATAATGAGATGACTCCTTCAAAGCAGAATTTTACTGTATGTAGATATTTTTATAGAAAATGTAAAACTAGAAAGAAGAAACGCATTTTTCTTGTTTACTGTACAATATAATCCATATACACACCTACTTTAATTCTGCTTGTGTATTTTCAATTCGAAACTTTTTCTATTTTTTCATGTTTACTTTTAACCCTTTAATGCATGATTTTTTCTTTTCAATTCTAATAGTTTTTTTCTTATAAAGATGTATTTGGTTGAAACGAATTTCATAGTAAAAATGGTTGGAAGCAGCTAGTTTTCCCGGAAAATTGATTTTATGACATGATGCCTATTTGCATCATTATGCAGTTGTGATATAAAATTTAAATATTTTTCCATTTATAACGCTTTTTAATAAAAAGGCAATTCGTTCAAAATTAAAATAAATTTCAAAAACAATATTCTTATTTATAAAAATTACATAAATGTAAATGTATGTTTACTACTAACTGTATGCAAAACATGGACTAACTAATTCTAAATGGCGATTTTATTTTCAAAACGCAGCAAAAAAATAAAAAAATGTGTGAAACGAGAGAGAAAAACAAATGAACAACAGATATACGAAACAAAACAGAAAAAATATGCTCAAATGTAGATGCAGTTCAAATTAGAATAACATGATGCAGATATGCTACAGTATGCATTAAAGGGTTAAAACCTATACAGACTAATTTACTTTTATTTTGTGTATTTGCATTGACATTTTCATTGCATTTCCATTTTAGTTTTAAATCTTTTTTGTGTTGTGAAGTACGCTTAGTCTCTGCCAAAACCTTCTACAATTCTCTCTTGAGAAAGCCTGACTGCGTTGTATAGCTCTCTTACACATATTTAAAAATATATCATGGTTAGTGTATTGGTCGCTACGAAAAACCATATAAAAAAAATACAAATTACCACTACTAATTCCAATGGATATCACACACTACTTAATATCAATAGATATTATTTCACAAATACATTCGCCATGATATATATTTTTATAGCATTGGTATACATTCCGTTGGGCTTTCTCAAGAGAGAATTTTAGCAGGTTTTGTCTCTGCGCAAATATTTAAACAAAAATGAATCAATCAGTATCGGGCTTGAATTGCATAGTGAGTAATTGCCATAACTCGAGACGAAATTATAAATTAAAATTATTTCGTTTCCCTAAAAATGTCGTTCAAGCAAAGGAATGGTTAATTGCATGTCGCATAATACCTAATCCATTTGTACCTGATAATTTACATAAAAAACGAATATGTAGTGCCCATTTTGATCCCAAGTTTATCGGAAAAAAGAGACTAATAAACACAGCTATTCCATCTCTTCATCTACCTTTGGATATCCGCAATCAGAGATTGTCAATTTAGAGTCAATGGTTCTTAATAAAGCGTCGACAGCTGAAAGTAAGCGAACAATTAAAACCGTTGATCAATATAAAAAACAAAATCGCGAATTATTACAAGAAATAAAAAATCTTAAATCAAGATTAACTAAAAAATCAATTAAAATTAAGTATCTTACTTTCAAAGTGTTCACTCTAAAACGAAAAATTCAAATTTTATTAGTGAAAAATAACAAAAAATGGAATGATATACTCCTAGAGAGAACTGACCTGGAACCTACGGCTAAATCATTTGTGGAAATGATGGTTGCACCAACTAACAGGAAAAATGTATTTACCGATTTACAAAAGCAACTAGCACAGACCCTTTATTTTAAATCTCCAGCAACTTATTTTTTTATGAGAAATTGTTTAAAATTTAATTTATCGTCTAAATCATCGATAAATAGATGGAGACCAATAAAAAATTTGAGGCCTGGATCAAATGAAATACTGTTAAAAGGACTCATATCAGCAGTTGGAGCTCTTGATGATAGAGGAAAACAGGTGACATTAATTTTTGATGAAATTAAAATTAGGCAAAATTTAACATACAACGAAGTTCATGATGAAATTCAAGGTGTTCAAGATTTTGGTGCTTTTAGAACGCGTTCAGTTGCGCAATCCGTTTGTGTTTTTATGGTCAGAAGCATATGCTCACAATGGAAATTTATCTTAAATTATTATTCCACAAAAACCAATATTTCTGGTTCAAACCTTCAAAAAATTGTATATGAAAATTTAAGAATTTGTGAAACTGTGGGCTTAAATGTTGCTGCAATAATTTGCGATCAGGGTAGCAATAATAGAAAATGTTTTAAAAACTTGAACGTTACCTCGGAGCACCCTTATTTTGTATATAATGATAAAAAAATTTATTGCCTATATGATATTTGTCATTTAATAAAAAGTTTACGAAATAATTTATTAAAAGGTACAAAATATGATAGTCCGGATGGTTTAGTTTGTTGGAGTGTGATTCAAAAATTGTATAATTGGGTAAAAATGCGACCACAAAACTTTGTCCTAAACTAACATCAAAGCACATATATCCAAATACATTTGAAAAAATGCGTGTTCGATACGCCACCCAAATTTTTAGTAAGAGTGTTGTGGCTGGAATTAAAACCGCAGTGGATTTAAAAATATACCCCGATCCTGAATTAGCTATATCAACAGCAAAATTTACTGAAGTTTCTAATAATTTATTCGATTGTTTAAATAGCAAAACACTTTTTAATTCCAACTCTTATCGATGTGCTTTGGCTGAAAATAACAAAATTTTTCAAACATTAAACAGCTATTTAATTTATTTTAAAAATACAACATTTAAAGGAGCTAAATCTATCTATTGCATTGATGGTATAGTGCAAACCATTAATGCGGCAATACTATTGGGAACTGAATTTTTTAGAAATCCAAATCTAAACGTTAACTACATTTTAACGAATCGATTAAATCAAGACCCAATCGAAAATTTGTTTGCTCAGGTTCGATATAAAGGCGGTAACAATAAAAACCCATCCGTTTTTCAATTTAATAATATCCTGTCACAAATAATATCGTCCAAATTACAATTTAAATCCAATTTTTCTAACTGTGAAGCAGACGGAGATGATTTTTTAAGTACCGAGTTTCAAGAAGAGGATCAGCGGAAAGACACTATTTTACCAGAAATATCAGAAGAACAAAGCGAAGAATTATGCGAATTTGGGGAATCGTTTTATGTAACTACAGCAATTGGAGAAAATTCCATGAAATAGTTTGTTGGTTATGTTATTTTTGGAGTAATTGGTAAAATCGATTGCTTAAATGTTTGGAAAATATGTCGTCTAAAAATAACATCCAGCTGGACAATGAATATTTTTTATTCAACAAAAATTATTATAATGATAATAGTTTTGGATCACTAAATTGCCCAAAAGAAGACTTCTTTTTGCTATGTAAAATGCAAATTGAGAATTTTCGCCGCATATTTCAAAAACGATACCACGAGAGGCATATTAAACAAACTATAATGGATAGTTGTATCGAATTAGCCAATAACGCTCCACAATACGCTGAATATTATTCTTCAAATAATAGCTGCTTAAAACATCGTTTAAAAATTTTGAATTTTATGATTAAAGTTCTTTTAAAAAAGCATTGCCAATGGATGCTAAACAGTCTTAAACAACAAACAAAGTTCTCTCGTAATTCACGGTTAACAATTCTACAACAATAGAAAATATCATTGTTGTTTGTGTTTTCTATCAAAACAGATCAGCATTTGTTGTTATATCATTCAAAAGAGAATAAAATCATTTAGGAATATTATAAATTTGTATTTTTATTTTATTTATAAGGATTGGAAAAGCCCAAAACCAGTTTTAATAATAAAAATGAGCTGTTTTTACAAGCCATTGCTTCATAACACGGAACACTCAAAAAAAATTGTGGAACACCATTAGGGCCAGATTTATTTTAATATTAATGCTACCTTAACCGTTTAGCACTTTAAACCATAAACTTCATCCCAGCTTTTTCACAAATGATCAACACCTTGTGCAAGCGCAATAAAATACTCCAACCGCAACAAAATCAACTCACTGTAAACGTTTCTTAAGTATTTGCATGGATGCGATTTTGTTATCCAATAAAGTTCTATTGCATGAGCAATATTCTTAAAATATACCCACAAAATAATTTGCTTGTTAGACTAGCCTTTTATATTTTATAGTTAAAGCAAGCCAAGAAAAATACAACACCATTCAAACAATATGCTATTTTATTATTTATGTTGCACATTGATTGTGTGTGAGTATAGAAATGTAGAAAAGGAAACAGCAAAAACGAAATTATTTTGTTGTAAACGTGTATACAGTAAGCAAAAAAATGTTTTTATAAATTTTATTTAAACTGGAGGCTCCCTTCAGTATGATGGAGGTACCCTAGATTTATTTTTATATTTTGCACTGATTGAACTATCTCTATTATAATATTATCTTTGGTTTAACATACTGCCACCTTTGAAAGGCCAACTTTCAAAAAACAAGTTATACAACTCCACTGATTTCAGTAGCAATTAAAATCCTTAGTTTTTCTTAATCTTAACTGCTAAAATAAAAATGAATTTCAATGAAATAATTGTTACAATAAATTCAAGGTTAACTCAATTATACAACAAAAAAACTATAAATATAGTATACTAAATTATTAAGTAATTATAAATTAGAAGGTTAATAAAATGTTCAAGATCAACAAATCAATTCGGAGTCGGTAATTTTGCCAATTTGGCTATTCCTCGAGTAAACATTCCGTTTTTAGTTTTCACGCTGGCGACCCGAACCCTCTGATCTTTACCGTATACAACATCCATCACACGACCTATGAGCCACTGAGTAGGGGGAACATGATCTTCGTGAATTAATACCAAATCATCTGTTTCTATGTTTTGATGTACCTTCATCCACTTTTTCCTCTTTTGAAGGGTATGAAAATAATCTTTAGAAAATCGATTCCAAAAATGTTGAACCATGGCAGTAACCTTCTGCCAATATGATAACCTATTTTCCTGCAAATGAGTGAGAGTAGGTTCGAAAATAGTATTGATGGGTCCACCAGTTAAAAAATGACCTGGAGTCAGGGGTTGTGGATCATTTGGGTCTGACGACAATGTGGTTAACGACCGAGAATTCATAATCCCTTCAATTTCAATCATGAGTGTATTTAGTTGAGCCAACGTTAGTGTATGGCCAAGTGTAACCTTTTTGAGATGTGTTTTGAAGCTTTTAACAGTAGACTCCCACAATCCACCAAAGTGGGGAGAAGGTGGTGGAATAAACTTCCATACTATTCCTTGTGATGCACAAAACCTTAAAATTTGATTTCCTTGTAGAGATTGGAACAATTCGAAAAGTCTGTTGAGTTCATTATGAGCTCCTACGAAATTGGTGCCATTGTCACTCATTATATGCGCAGACTTTCCTCTTCGAGCGAAAAAACGTTTTAAAACTGCGATAAAGGCATCACTTGTAGCATCTTCGACCATATCAATGTGTACTGCCTTTGTTATGAAACAGACAAAAATGCAAATGCACCTTGAATGTAGTACCATTTCGTTGATTTCAGTACTTTATTTGAAAAGGACCACAGTAATCGATACCCACCTTATTAAATGGGCGACAAATTTCAAGACGATTATGGGGTAGATCACCCATATATTGTTCCATACATTTAGGATTAACACGAAAACATGGGATACATCGATGTATAATAAATTTAACCAAATTTTTTCCATTTATTGGCCAATATTTCTAGCGAATTGCGGCAAGTGTAATTTGAACTCCTCCATGGAGATTTTTTATATGTATTTCTTTGATCAAGAGCAAAGTGAAGTGGTGTTTTGGTAACAAATATTGATGTTTATAGT
This sequence comes from Tipula helvola, assembly GCA_963556165.1. Taxonomy (NCBI): domain Eukaryota; kingdom Metazoa; phylum Arthropoda; class Insecta; order Diptera; family Tipulidae; genus Tipula; species Tipula helvola. The sequence goes on along the minus strand of OY744482.1, from coordinate 36,493,433 downwards.
CGAAAGGCAAATCAATATTCCTCAAACGACCGCCTACTCGTAGGAGATTATCTGCGTCAAGAAAAGGCGAAAGGCTTAAAATTTTTGAATTTCTTGGTAGTTCTCTTTGGGATTTTAAATGATTTATTTCGTCACGAAATTCCTTGTGTTGAACAAGCTGAATGATGCATTTTTCAGACTGGTTCAGCTCTTCAGTCGATAATTCACCAAAGTTCTTATTTGGCCCATGACGATCTGTAATGCGATTATTGATAAACCGGAGAACATACGCTACGACACGAATCAGTTTGGAAAAAGTACTATATTTTTCAAAATATATTAGCTTTTTGGACGGTTAATTTCAAATTGATAAATTGATTTTTCATTTCAGGAACCTTGTTATTGTCCACCTTAACAAATTTATCAGGCCAGTCCTGTTCATTACTTTTCAAAAACAACGGCCCAAACCACCATACTTCTGATAAAGCAAGATCTTGAGGCAAAACACCACGAGACAGCAAATCTGCTGGATTAGCCTTGGTATCTACATGTCGCCAAGTCATTTGCGAAGTTAATTCTTGAATTTCTGAAACTCTGTTTCCGACATATATTTTCAACTGATATGGGGGCAGTTGTATCCAAGCGAGAATTATACTAGAATCTGACCACAAATAAATTTTATTAAATTCTGTAGTCATAGATTTTTTGACTTTAACCATTAATTTGGCAAGCAACAAAGCTGCATTTAATTTCAACTTTGGAACGGTTAATGTCTTTAAAGGAGCAACACGGCTTCTACTGCATAATAAACTAACAACTATTCTACCCTGCGAGTCAATACATCGAATATATGCGGATGCACCATAAGCAACAGTTGATGCATCGGCAAAGCCGTGCATCTCTATTCGCTTTGCATCTATTGGAATCACGCATCTCTTTATCGACAAGCCCCAACCAACTTTCAATAACGAAATTTTTTGCATCATAAGTTTTGCTGTAACAATAGTTGGCGCGATGAGGCCCAATGGATCGAAAATTTTGAAAATTTCCGATAAAAGTATTCTCTTTGTTATACTTGGTAACGGACCTATTTTCTTGAACTAAAACAAGAAATTATCAGTGTCGGGGACCATAGCAAACCCAAAGTTTTTATAGTTTCGTTATAAACGTTTAACGATTGTTCACGATCTTCTGGAGGAATTGATTCTATAATTTCAAAATGATTCGAAGCCCATTTGCGTGGATGCATTCCGCTTGATTTTAACATGTCTATCAATTGTTTTTGTAATTCTATAGCCTGACCTAAATCGTTGCTACCTGTCAATAAATCGTCTATATAAAAATCTATTTGAACAACTTGGGATGCTAAAGGAAATGATTGTTTCTCCAAATCAACTAATTTATTCAAGACCTTTGTAGCGAGGTACGGAGCTGCGGATGTTCCGTATGTAACGGTTTTTAATTCAAATACACGAATAGGTTGACAGGAATCTGAACGCCACAAAATCTTTTGAAACATTGTTTCGTCATCATGTATGGCAATCTGTCTATACATTTTCTCAATATCACTTGTGAAAACGGGTCCCATTTGAAAGGCGATATTTTAAAACGCGATTTGCCAAAACCCGATATTTCAAAACGCGATATGGTACAAAACGCGATATTTCAAAACGCGATTTCCTAGTTCTGATCGTACATGTTCAATTTTATCATTTTGGTGAAGGAAAATTTTATTAAATAAAGGAAGATTAATAATTATTATTATTTTAAAATAATATTATTATTATTTTAATTTTTATTATTATTTTAAAATTTTAATTTTAAAATATCGTGTTTTGTACCATATCGCGTTTTGTACCGTATCGCGTTTGAAATATCGCGTTTTGAAATATCGCGTTTTGTACGATATCGCATTTTGTACCATATCGCGTTTTGAAATATCGCATTTTGAAATATCGCGTTTTGTACCATATCGCGTTTCGTCATATCGCGTTTTGAAATATCGCGTTTTAAAATATCGCATTTCGAGCGGATCCCTGTGAAAACATATAGATACTGACGAAAGCGAAGCATTATTGACCTTTAAGTTCATCTTGGACCACGGGTCCAACCATCAGAACATCATTAAGTGAGATTTGAGAATCAGTTTTCGCTGACCCATCAAAAACCGTACGAAGTTTGGTTGTTGTACTGCTAGGTTTAAGCACGGCATGGTGAGGCAAGAAATAATTTAAATCGACGGAATTACTGCAAACGTCACCCTTCGATAAAACCATATGCCCCAACTCTTGATATTCAGTCATGAATTTTATGTACTCAGTTTCCAGTTATTTGTCACGACTAAATCTATTTTTTAAATATTGAAACCGTTTTAGTGCTAAGTGTTTAGAATTTCCTAAATTCTTGACCGTGTCTTTGAAAGGTAATCTCACCACGAAGCGATCATCATTTTTTCTGCTATATGTTTTTTCGAAATAGTATTCGCACTGTTTTTCTTCAATCGATAATGGTTTGTCATTGTCGTACGTATCTGTTTCCCATAGTTTTTCTATTTGGCTATCAATATAATTTTCAAGATTTTCATTTTCCGAATAATGATTTGATAAAAAGAAACTCTTTGTTTCTTGCACTTTTCCACTGACTATCCAACCAAAATAAGATTCTTGAAGTATTGGCATATCTTCTGCTAATTTAAATCTATTATTTTTCATAATTTCGAAAAACAATTCTGCTCCTATCAATAAATCTACTGATCCTGGAACATTAAATGTCGGATCCGCCAGTTTGATTTCTTGAGGTATCTGCCATCGAGAAATATTGATATGTTGAGCAGGATAACGATTTGCAATTTCCTTGACAATAAGAAACTCCAATCTTTTTGAGTAATTATTTAATCTAGACTTAATTGTTGTAGTGAATTTTTGATCAATCATAGTTTTACTATGATTCAAACCTGAAACCGAAATTGAATCAATATAATCCCTTTCAATGTCGAGTGTGTTGGCCAAATTTGATGAAATAAAATTAGATTCGGAACAAGTGTCTAACAAACTTCTACATAGAATAAATTTTCCCTTACTCGTACATATCAAAATTACTGCCGTTGAGAGTAAAATTGCTCTTTGTTCAGTTCGAGCACAAAACAATTTTGATTCAGTTAACTTATTTAAATCTCCATTAACTGGATCTGAGTTAACACCTTTTGAGTCAGTCTGAATATTATCATGATTAGTATTCATATTTGTAGACGATGTGTTACAATTTCTCGAGTTTTGATTTTTATTATTAAACGTATCCATGTGAAGTAGAGAATTATGTTTTTTATTACAAATAATACAACTAGCTCACCTACAATCGACAACGCGATGATTTGGTCGGAGGCAATTTATACACAAATTGAATTCTTTTGTTTTATAATAACGTTGAGTAGGTGAAAGTTTTAAAAATACCGAACAATTACCTACTAATGAAATGATGCTCAATACACCCAAAACAACATCTTTCTTGATTTTTAATCTGAGAATTATTTGAATTACCGACAACAAATGTTTTCTGCGAATTACGCAAATTATCAATTATTGGTTTTGCTTTTTGAAACCGTGTGACTGGTGTTCGAATAGAATCAGATAACTTGGTATGCTCGATTGATTCCAAAATTCTACAACGCTTGTCAATAAACTGAGACATTTGTAGCCATGTTGGCAATGATGAAGGCGATATTTCATTTTCCCATTGTTTTCGAGATTATTTATCTAGTACATTAGACACAATATGAATTATTATCATATCATATCCCATGATTCAATATTTTGACCAAGTTTCTGAATCGCATTTAACTGAATGGAACAATCATCAAACACTTTACGTAAATCACGAGACGATTCGTGAATAAGCGGTCTAATATTAAACAAACAACTAATATGTTTCTCCAAAATGCTACGAGGATTATCGTAACGTGAAAGTAATGCTTTCCATGCGATTTCAAAACCATGTGATGAATATTGCACAGCATCGAGGGTTTTATTCGCGTCACCATGAACGTAACTTTTTAAATAATGTAACTTTTCAATGTCTGATAGCGATTCATTTTTGACAATAACTTCTTCAAAAGTATTTTTGAATTTTAACCACGAATCCAATGCTCCATCAAAATGTGGAAGCTTTAATTCAGGAAGACGTATTTGACAAGTCGACTTAATTTTCTGATCTTGAACACTTTTCACATTGTCTACCCTTTTTGATTTGAACTGATCTAGTATTTGTTCTATTTTTGCTTTTACGTTAAAATATTTTTTTTCAAAATTCAAAAAACTATCATTAATATTTTCTAGTTCATGTTCCTCTACTAGTTCTTATATTTCCTCAAAGACTTTGTTATAATTATTGTAACATTCTTCTAATTTATTAATTCTTACGATTAAATCGAATTTATTATTTTCGTCAATATTAAAATCTTCGATAAATTTTTCAAAATTATCCAATTGGAGTATGTAACCCCACGTTTATTTTTAAGCTTTCTTAGATCCATTTAGTAATCAAATCAAATAAAAATCTAAATAATTAGAATAAAATAAAATAAAAATACCTTAATTAAATCTTAAACTAATCTGCAACTGATGAAATCCAAATTCATCTAACGAACAAGTTGACGTGTGACATACTGTATGACTTGTGACATGCTATATGACTTCCAAATGTATTTTGAATTTAACCTACAAATTGAATTTTGTAGTACGGCCACAGAAAAGAATGAACAGATATGGAAGTTCCATGTCAAGTATTTACATAGAAATATTCAATCTAAAAAATGTATTTCTGCTCTAATCTAACCAGTTAAGACAGGAAAAATATAATACAATAATATGTTTCGCTTCTCTTCTTTTTTGTTTTTTATACAAAGAAGAGAAGCGAAATATGTAATATTGAATTATATTGTCTCTGTCTTAACTGGTTAGATTAGAGCAGGAATACATTTTTTTCATTGAATATTTCTATGTAAATACTTGACATGGAACTTCCATATCTGTTCATTCTTTTCTGTGGTACGGCGATATTTATTTAGTTTCACTGTGCGAGAACGAAATAGTATGATTTTCTTCAACCAAAGTTGTATTGTATGACTGCGACACGTTGATAAAGCAAAATGGCGATAACTTAATTTTTTTTTTTCGTTTCAACAAATTTTTTGGCGCCGACTTTTTTGCGATGTATTTTTGCGATAACTATTTGCGATAAATTTTTGCGATGCGTATATTTTTGCGATGCGTATACTTTTGCGACGAATTTTTTGCTTTGCAAAATCAATGGTATTCACCGATTTGTGAATAACTTTCCAAAATTTGTATGTCAATAGCCACGTGAGTCAAATCTCAAATATGGCTGCGAGCTGCGATAATTCAAAAACTGTTATTATCCGGGTTGATAGGACCAAAATGTTTATTAGTAACTCCAATTACCGAATGGCAATTTTTGTTATTACGATTGTGGACTGTATTTTTTGTTTTAACTGATTTCATTAAAACACTAACTATTTATTTTAACTAAATTTATTTCTTTATTTAAGTTGTACATGCTTTCGCTATAACTTAGTTTGCTAGACTAACATTTTTGATTTTCTCCTTCTCTTCCTCATCATTACTCAGCAAAATACCAAAAACAATACATATATATTTTATTTCGTACTGAATTGGATAGATGCTTACAGGGATGTACAAAATACCCAGCATACATGAAATTATAACTAAATTATAAGTATACAAAATGTGTAAGGTTTAACAGATCATATACAATACAATTAATTGGTATAGACCGATATCATAAAAAGATGACAGATTTACATCTCCATATATTGGTAATTAATCCCGCTTAAAATAAACAAAAGCAAAAATATGTAATTGGCTTATGTCGGTACTATCCAATATAACAACATTAAAGATATAGAAATACACAACTTACAGACTGCCACACAATATGAGTCTACGTACCGTGACATTGCTTGAACCACCATAATTCAAATTTTTTACCGACTGGAATTTGCGACAGTCGTAACAATCTGCTTTACTTTGATTATAATAAAGTTGTGCAATTGTTGTTGTAAGATTCGTATTCAACGACCCAAAGAAACACGAAAATGATATGCATCTTGATTATAATATGACATACAGGCTGCTTCACGAATAGGGGATGAAGGGGTTAAATTTTGCAACTCTGACTTCAGATTCGTAATCAGCGATCCAAAAGAACCCTGGGTTCAGATTTTTAGATACATTACTTGAGTTTTTCACTTTTGGCCAACTTTTTTGGAATCCGCCGCACTGTGCGGCTGTTGAAAATCGATTACCAAGGCCGGGTTGGATTTTCTTTTTGCGACCATCGATCAGATCAGATACAATTAAATTTACTGAGTGAATTTTGAATACGCGTCTTGTTAAAATAGATAGTCAGCGCACACTGTGTGCCTATTGCATAGTTTTGTTGTTGGGTTTAAATTTAGAAAAAAAAAAAATACATATAAAATATATACAGCGGTGGTATTATAATTAAGCCACAATTAGTAGAATACATATTTTAACCTATAAAGTTCCAAGAAAGGTTTTTATTCCATTTTTTTTTTAAACATAGGTATTATATATACCTCAAATGAAGTTATAATTCATACGTTGACAATTACAGTTTGTCAAACAAAAAACATCAAAAATTATAGTAGTGGTTTTGACTGGCATTTTAATTAAGCCACTTACTTATACAAACTAAATAATTTAGAAAAAATTCATTATTTGGTTGGGAAACCCTTTTGTTTCAAGACTATACTTCTTCTCCTGCCTATACTATTTGTAAGAAAGGCATTTTGGACGGGCGTTGTATTCTTCCAAACCTCCAGATTTTTTGCCCATAAATATTCTCTGTTTGTCTTTTTTTTAATGGGCCTTACATGTAAGATTTCTCCATAGATTCTCGGTTCTTTTTATTCGACTCTTTGCAGTTCTAAATACGCCGTTTATACTTTTAGATTATCTTTGGGGTGCTAATGATGCCACCATAGCGGAGACTTTATATAATCATCTAAATTCTGATCGGAATTTCGATATATTTAAGGACATCCATAATTCTATCGATTTTGATGACAGGCCAAATCACCGAGAAGTGAAGCTTCTCCAAACCATTACTGATGCATTGCTATGATCCAATGTTTTCTTTGACATACCGATGGCTAATCTCCAGGTTTGGGAGTCACTTACGTATGGACTTTCATCACCACCAACCACGTTGGATTTACTCTCATGCTCATCCCTTCAAATTATTAAATTACAAAATGCTCTAGGTTTTACCAAATGTTCTTTAGCAAAAGCAATTTTTTTGGCTACGTTCCGGTCGCTTAATTGTGATTTCCTTTTCAATAAAGCAAAAATGGCTTAATTATAATACCACAGCTGTGTGTTCTGTGCCTATTTCTGAGGATTCAAAAGAAACTTTAAATTTAAAACGAGACAACAGAATCAAAGGAAATTTACCGGTGCTACAAATTATGCGAAGGGCGTGGCAGCAGTCAGCCGGTCGTGGTCCGCAGGATTTTAATTGTTCTTCTATTTATTCTGGTTCGAATGAAATCGGAAAAATCGTTGCATAAGACGAATTTACAATAATCTGCATTATCCAGTCATTACTTGTGTATATATGTAGCTAGCTGTATATTTATACGTTACGTAGTGCATTGTGTAGTGCCATCATAAAATTAATTAAATTCATTGATTTAGATTAAGCTAATTAAATTATTAAATTGATTCATAAGTGCTGAGTAATTTGAAAACCCCCCAAAAAAAAAAGAAAACAAAAATACAATTTATTGTCTCATTGTAGAAGGAATAGTAAAAGTGTACAAAAAGCAATAAAAATTGCACGTTAATCAATGTCTGTATTTGGTTAACGTTTGTTTTACCAAAGCCATTTGGTAAACATAAAACTAAAACTTCTTTCGCCGCTAGCAACGGGAGAGCACTACTGGATGCAGATTTTGAGAGTGGTGAGTAAATCAAAACTATTTTTTTTATCGGTCAATTCCGCGAAGGAAAATTTAATTTAATTTCCCGACCTGTGCAAATTTGATTCCTCTTTTTTAACAAACTATTTCCGTTTATTGTTTACTTCTTGGTTTTCACGATTATCGGAAGCTAAATCAAATTGTGTTATAAAGTCGAAATTAAGTGCAAAAAATTGGGTCTATCCGACTCTCGGACGATACTTTTCCCAGAAAGCATCCGTCAAAGATCACCAAACCAACCATTTATCTTAAACATTTTTTCGATATTTTGGACAGACACAATATGTTTTTCTTAAATTTCACGACAACATAAATCTACTCTCATTCCGCTAAATCACAGACTCACAAATATGTTAGATTATTCAGAACTGACATGTGTTGAGCAGCAATCAAAGTCGCATTCGACATTTTTCATCTTCAACCATTAACAATTAGATGCAGTTATACATCTCTAGTATACCGTTGAAAGTCATTAAGAATTTAATTTACTCCATTCAGATAGCATGCAAAACGTTCAAAAATTTATTTTCTGAAAATTTGTGTCGTTTGTTTAGATCACAATATTATGTGAGCAACGTGAGGATTTGCCGATATAATTCTTTACTCAGTACTTGAGTCTGGACGGGCATCGCTGTGGGCCATTCGAAAATACAAAATAATAAAACACAAATAATATAAAATTAGAATTAACGTTAATTATCATTTGTTACCTAACCCCACCTCCTGGTCATATAGCATTTCATTTTGTATATCTTCCAGCTCTCCTTAACCTGCGCCGCCATAGTGGCGTGATATTATTTTAAAGCCTCTCATAGTAATTTGATATTGAAGTTATGTACATATATGTATACGACTTTAAATAACAAGAGAATTTATTACTCAGAAATAATACCTTTAAAGGCGATTTTATTAAAGAATTCACAAATAATGTATCGATCAACATATCGTTGAAATTTCAATCATTAAAATGCCATAAAATGTCAATAAAACGTCACAGAAATGTCAATGCCAAAAATGTCAATGTCATAGAAACGGGAATATCTTGCTATATTTAAAAGCTCACTAGATATAATTATTTTTAATTGTTGATAATATTATTTGCCACCAGCAAAGTATTTTACGTAAATTTAGAAATTAAAATTCCATATTATACGGCAATCTATTCATTTTATCTTGAAGACACCTAGGGAACAATTGCTGGAATTTGCAAGGTGTATTAACTGTAGAGAAATATTTCTTCGGAAAGTTCGATAAATATTACCTCGGTAAACAGATAAACAAATTTATATTCCTCCTTTTTGTCAAAATAACCCCCGCGCAATGCTTCAATCGACTTCAAATTTTGTAAACAAGTAGATGATAAATTGTCAAATTTATCATCAACAAAACAAAAAAATCGTCGGTCTCGTTTTTGAGAAAATCTGTTTGGCAGTTTTCTCTTGCACTGCAACCCCCTCTATTCTACACTCGAATGGACCTAAAAGTTAACACACACTGCTTATTACTGAAATCTATCTTTGTGCAAAATTGCGACCAAAACTATAAATATTTGTGAGAATGGGAGGCGAAACAAAAATAATAAAAATGTGCGACTGGAAGGACGGACGGAAGGACGGACACGACATTTTTCTGATCGGTGTTTCGGGGTCGTGGTAACCTAATTCGTCGAGAAATGTGAAAATCTGGAACAAAATTTTTTTTCGCGATTACAATACTTACCCAATATAACTTCGTTATAGTGGGAAAAGTAAAAAATTAGAAATGTGTAGCCTCGGCCGTTTAATGAATAAAAATGTAATCAATGTTATTTCTAAATTGAAAGGGTTAACTGTTTAAATTCCATTATTTGTTAACGTATTCTTTTCTTTGGTGAGGACAGAGGAAGTGCATCGTGGGATGTGATTCTTGTAGGCGATCTGTGTAGCTGCCATTGAATGCGTATTGTGCGTTTTATCATTAATAGCTGCTGAATATTCTGAGGCGATTTATCAAACTTTAAGTAAACTGAGATGCATGGTGTCACATCCGATTCCGCTTGTTTTAATACATCTGTTAGGCTTTGTACTGCTCAGTATTGTGCATCTACACGTAATTTAAGATTATCTACATGCAAGTGTCAACAATAGCGTGAACAATAGTTTTCGACGTAGACAATGTAGACCATGTGTAGCCAATATAGAAAATTAGTAGACAATCAAAGTTTTCTTGTTGTTTTTTGCTATGTATAGATTTAATAACTTCTACGAACTAAAAACGATTTTATACTCAATGTCTTTAAGCGATGATAGTGTCTGAAATTTTTAATAATAAATTATTTGTAAAGAAGGTGAGGTCATATAAACTTAAACGAACTTGAACTTACTGAAGCGGTTAAAATTCCACACAAATTGCTTTGCAAATTTGTATCAAGATCCGATCGAATCGAAGATGGTGAAGCGGCGTTCATAAATGCTGAGATGTCGATGATGCGCGACGTGGTGGTTCGTTCCGATGGTTCTAATTGTATAAAATGATGAGGCTCGTAGTCTGTTCCTGTAGAGTTAAAAATTTTATTTGAAAGTGATTTAAAATGTACAAAAAACTTGTTTTAAAATCGTAAGAAAAATTGTGTGCAATCGCAACAAAAATTTAAATTCATGCAAGAAATAAATTAAAAAATTTACCTTATCAATAGTTCCGAAAGACCAGCCTTGGAGCATTGAAATATTGGTTTACACACTTTATTAAAATTTCTTCGGGAATCGCACGTTATTTTTTGCTTTTTCACAAGCCAAATATAATAATTACTACCAATTACTAAACTATGTACACTATATCACCATATGGACACAATTGTGTTTAAAACAATTGTTTTTCATTTCCATATGAACTTGTGTGTATCCGATACTGATTGAATTTTAATTTGATTGGGACAACTGAATTTTGGTTGTGTTTCTCGAATTATTTATTAAATAAGTTTATGAAGTCGGTTGCCGCAACCATTTTATAAAATAGCAACTACAAGCGCATTCGTAATTCTTTGTTTTTGTTACTACTAACATTCTTTGAATGCATAAAACAAATTTTTGCTGGCTGGGTCGAGATTTGATTTTTGTATATCTAAGATTTTCTAACCCCTTATTCTTCACTCCCACATTTTGATTACTCTCGATTACTTTCCCAAAACCATTATACGAGTGTTTTGGTTTATAAACTCATATAAACGACTACGTGACGGTGCAAAATATAAAAAAAGGACAATTATTAAAGTTTGTGTCGAACGATTATTTATAATTCCCAAATACCGATTAAATTCTTTATGAACAAATAAGTTTTTATTGTCAGTGACAAAAGCTTCGGCAAACCTATAAAACCAAATAAAATAAAATTAAACCAACGGAAACAGAAATTTCTAAAATTTCTTTCAACACAATAACAATACCGAATTCACCTAACTTTTATTTTAAATAAATTCCTTAAGTTTTGTATGTCCATGAAACACAGAAGGAAATTACTTTTGATATCGTGACCCATAAAATAATTTTCAAATTAATAAGCAATTAATTATAAAACTCAACCACTTTTGACTGTAATCTCACATCAAATCAAAAACGCGTTAAATTAAAATAGATTTTCTCCACCTTATACCGTAGTAAAAAAAAATACTATAAACTACAGGAGCTACATTACACATACTTGTTAACATAAAACATATCGTTCATGTACATACGAGTGCATAAGTACATATATCGAGAGAAGTGAAACTAATAAAATTTCAATCGATTTATAAGCAAAACGTTTCATGCAATTTTCAAGCAATATGCAAAAGAAAAATTCTGTATTTTATTCTTGTGTGTTTGGAAAAATTTTTCACTTTATAAAAAATAAAAAATAAAAATTGTTGCCGTTTTTTTAATGGAATTTTTAAGGAGTTTTTTTTTGCTTGTGAAGCATATACATACCATTCTACTCCTTCTGCTGCTGCTTGTTATATATGAACTTAATTTTCTTTTCTTCTTCATACCTATATACGAGTACATACAAGAAAAACTAATTTTCAGTTTTAATTTTTTGTACTTACATTTAGTTACGTTACATACACTGAATGAAATTTATTGATGTCGTTTGGGTATCCGTTGGCGTTGCTATGTATACGAATGCATGAACATAATTTAGAAGAGAACGCGCTTGTGCTTGTGAAATGGAAATGATTGTTGTAATTTTATAATTTACGTCTAATTTAGCTTACATGCTGTAGATTATGGTAAAATTTATAGTTTTGTGACATATATTCAATTTGTTGGGTGTTACCTATGGGTACTTAATGGGTTGTTCCGAATAAATTACAACCATTCGACATAGGAAAGTAATATTGCCCTGACTGTACACAATCATACAAATCTTATATATTTTGATTTGTAACAAAATTTTAAAGCTCAAATTTGAGAATATGAATTTTATTAGCAGAAAACTAATCTGTATAAAGTCGGGAAGAAAAAAGCTATAAAATATAAAAAAGTTTACGTCGAAGCTATACATACGAGTATGTATGTATATATATTTGTATGTAGCACAAAGTTATAAATAAAAAATAAAAATAAAAACGGAAAGCACAAAGAAAATAAACTTTCACTTACAGTAAACTTACAAACGAAAAAAGCTTTTTTCTTTTTTTTTTTGTAGTTTGTTTCGTTTTTAATATGATTGATGGGAATATTATAGAAAATAAATAAGAAATGTATAGCTGTGTTATTTATATACAATATTGAACCAACAACATAAATACTTGAAATAAAATTAATGAATTTTCCAGCGTATTATGTGTATATGAAAATAGCAAAAAAAAAAAAAATATAATCGTAATCATGGCAGAAAATGAAACGGAGAAATCCAATTTACTGTAAGTGATTCCGGAAGTTTCGAAAAAATATTATTTTATGTTATATTACATTTTAGTATAAACTGACATGATTTCCGTTAAAATGTCAGATAAATGAATTGATATCGGGTTGTGTATAAATTTATGACACTTTTTTTTTTTGTTTTTGTTGAGGTATTTGACTAACATCAACACCGACCCGTTCGCAATATTTATATATTATAACAGTAAAATTTTTAAGGAGAAGTCAAAGGATAAGAAAGGAGTACTAAAAGGTTTAAAAGTTTTACAAAGACCGAAATCTGTTGCTAAGATTTTATCGAGTTAGAACATACTTATGTATAACTTTTAGTTTTCTTATTGTTTCGATTTTGCTCCAGTCCTTTACAATTGCATTCCGATAACTTCAGTTGTTTTGTTTCTTCACAACTCAACTGTACTATAAGTTTCATAATTTAGGACGTAATCGTTCCCTTGGTTAAGGATCCCAATTTCACAAAATGTCCCTAAAATTGAGTATACTTTTCGAAATAAACAATATAAAGCAAAACCTATGTAGATGGAAACAAAAAGAATTTTGTAGGCAACATAGAAATAAAGACTAGGTTTGATTGTTACTCGATATTCTTAAAGATGGTATTCAGCCAAAAATTAGAATGAAGACGTGAATCTCCATTGAAGATTTTTCTCGTTAGTTATATGTGACGAAACCTTGTTCCACTTTCTCGTAGAAAATTTTGGGAAATCTGAAGAAACAAAAAATTTCAAAATTGGTTTCCCTTTCGAGTCCTCCGTATACAATTGTCCCAGAAAACAGATTTTTAATACTCAAATCGATCAGGGCTCGTATTTTTGAAATTCACCTGAAAAAAGTCTCCGACGAATATCTGACAAATTACGTCATTTCAGTCGAAAATATAAATTACCACATTCTTGAAATTCGTCGACGAAAAATTTCGATCAAAAAGTAGACGAAATTTCTCGCCTAGTGTCGGGGAATTTCATTTTCGTTAAAGTTTATTTGTCAAATTCAAATAAACAAAATATTTTGTGAATATTTATTTTGAAAATAGAGAAATGTTGCCCTCTAAACAAAAACCCAGATCCATTTTTTTTTTAAATATAAATAATTTAAATTGTTCCTCATTTTTAACTGAAATATTTAATTCGTATTTTATGCATCATTAATAAATCATTTTTGATTCAGAAAAAATGACGCCCATGTCGTTGACTCAAAATTTCGCCTCATTTTTAATGATTTGTGAATGATGCATAAATGAAATTCAAAAATGAATCAATTATGAATCAAAAGTATGAAACATAACAAAAAAAATCGAAAATGAATCGTAAACGTTCCACTAAACATGAAGAAAACTCATCAATTTTTAAGAATTTAAATAGAATTAAGATTCAAAAATAAATTATTTTTGAATCAACAATATGAAATAATCTAATTCGTTTTTAGATCATTAAAAATGGAATACCTTCAAGCGCGGATACAAGGGGGGGGGGGGGGGTAATTACAAACCACGTAAATAATTCAACCATGTACATATTAACTATCTAAGTGTAAACTATCTAAAACTCCATATTTTACAGATATAATGCTAAAAAATGCATTAAATAATGAATCGCAAGATGTCATTGTATAACATTAAATAATGTACTAATAAAAAAAATCTTGATTACATTTACCAGTAAATTGGAAATAAAATGTAAACAAAAAATTTAGTATTTAGCCATATCTCACGTCCTAATTAAAAGCAGCAAACTACTAACACTAAAGAAGAATTATAAACTCCGTCCGACCGTGTCCTTACCTAAATACAATATGTTTTATTTTATAAATAACACTGTTCGACAACAAAAAAGTACCAGAAGCTAGGATCATCATTTCCGAAGTATTTTTCGATGCTGATTCCGAAACTGGCTGCAGAATTGCCATATCACGTCAGGATTTTGAGATATCCTAACCTAAAAGTGCAAAAAGGCTGTTTTTATGGGTTTCCAATATTTTGCTGTATTGTTAGGGAATTTCAGCAGTAAAAACCAATGGTTCCATCTTAAAGTACCACTCATCTCCTCTCATTTCCAATTTTCAACGTCTAAATAGTTTTATATATTACCGAGATATCGTGAATCAAATCAAGCGCGTACTAATAAATTCGCATATCGTTGTTAAGGTGTGTGACAATAAGTTCATAAAAAAGTCTTAATACTTTGATTTACGATACCTCGGTAATAGATAAATATATTTAGACACTTAAAACGTAGTTTACGATGGCACTATTGATTTTTACTGCGGGAATTCCCTAACAATAAAGTAAAATACTGAAAACCCATAAAAACAGCCTTTTTTGCACTTTTAGGTTAGGATATCTCAAAATCCTGACGTGATAGGGTAATTCTGCAGCCAGATTCGAAATCAGCATCGAAAAATACGTCGGAAATGACTATCCTTGTTTGTGGTACTTTTTCTTTGTCGCACAGTGTTTTGCTAAGCAAAAAAAAAAATGTGTTTTTTTAATGAATAGCCTGTTCCTAAAAGATATTTTAGGAACAGGCTATTCATTGAATACCGTTCTTGAATACCACGAATACCTTTCTTCATATTTCTTATACATACCACCTTCCTCATAATTTCAACTATACATCAAACTATATACATCAAAAAATCTAATTCAATTTTATTAATTTTTGCATCACAAAAAAGGAAAATGTTTTGTATCATAATCGGATACTACACGATCGTGTCGCGACGAACAAAATACCGTACTTCCTCATTCACAACATCCTCATTCGTATGTATTAAGTCAAAGTGGTTAAAAGTAAAAACGTGCTCGTAAAAATTTTTTAGTTTATTTATTTTTTGATTTAATACATTTCTTGTACATCACGTATAAAAGTAACCTAGAACGAACTGGATTTCAATATTTGTTTGGTTTTTGATTCGTCTTAACGATCACTTTCCGTATTTCCTGTATTTTACAGTTTGATTTTCAGCTCATTTTATATTATTTTATTTAAACTAAGTTGATTTTTTATAACAATAATTTAGATGGCAGTCCTCCAATTCTGATGTTTGGAGTCGACTTACCTGCATGATACAAAGACTTAATAAGGTATGCTCAATAGATGTAATTACGCCATCCGGTGACAGAAATTTGTTTTTTATTTTTTATTTTTTGTACAAATTTCTCTATTTTGTTTTGTTTTTTAGCACGTTATTCGATGCTGCACCACGATACTACCGAATGACGTGCTAAAAACAAAATAAAATAGAGAAATAACAAAAAATAAAAAACAAATTTCTGTCACCGGATGGCGTAATTACATCTATTGAGCATACCTTATTAATTCCTTGTATCATGACTTACCTGTAGACCAGTCCTAAATTCGTTTGCCCCAATCATAATATGTGGGTCAAAGATGTAATACAGATCTATTTCTAATCAATTTCAATTGAATCATTTGTTTTACGTACTTCACTAATACCTTCAGATCATTGACTCATTTTTGAATTAAAACTGCTCCTTTTCTAATTCATTTGAGATTTATTAATGATTTATAAACAATTCGATGTTAACTCTTTTATGTTTGGTAAAACATTTAGGGACCGACCAAACGGTGCAGTGGTTAAAGCTACGGCGGTTGGATCGGGAGGTACCGGGTTCGAATCCCTATAGGGGCGGGATGCAAAAAGGATTTTTCATCATCTGACTACGATCGGTGATGACGATGAACACATCTATGACCGACCGGAATCCATGGGCCGACCCACCTTTCATGTCAGTACTATAGGCTGGCATGAAGCAATGCAATGTGCAGGTGGTTTAAACGAAAGCGGGTCTATAGCCGTACGTTCTCGAGTTGGCTGGCAACGGCGTAAGGAAGGACGTTAAAAAGGAACTGCGAAAGAGTTGGGAGTGCCGTGAGCCCCAGAAAAGATTGCAAAGATAGATACGAAAAAAAAAGAAAACATTTAGGGTACTAGTTTTGGGTTCATGTTACAAGCTGCGTTAGAATGTTATGTTAAATGCTGCGTTAAAATGTTACGTGTCATGTAAAATGTTATATTAAATAAAAATATTTCGTCTCTTTTTATTTATCATATTAAAATAGAAACAAAAAAGGCAAAAAACATAGCGAGAGTGTTTTCAGTGTTCACGTTACATGTATGCTGTGTCATATAGCAAAAATATTGTTACGAACTGGGCTACTGAGTTCGTTCGGATTTTGAAATTAAAAACACTGTACTTTTTATTTCACTCTACTTTTATACACTTTGATATTTGCTTTGACTTTACTATTTAATTCTGTCCGCTTGCTACTGGTGGTGGCTATGGCAACAGATTTATTTCTTTATTTAACGATTTAAAATAAACCAAAAACTTTCTCTGCTTGCCATCGGTCGTGTTTATAACACTTAACCATCTAACCTATTGCTGTTCATAACGTGAGCTTGTTGTATGCAGGGCCGTTCTTATATATTTAGGCGCCATGGGCTAAAAATATTAGGCGCCTTGATAAAAGCTAAAAAAAAATTCCCAGTGCAGAATCATCTTCTGTTTGGCAGAAACCAGTACATTCGACACCATAAAATTCTAGAGAAAATACAAGACATGACGTTCAAACAACATTTAGAAAGAGAGGCAATTACTTCCAGAAACGAAAAAGGTAGTGATTTCGACGATCGGAGACGATACAATGAATAAAATTAGAACACCGGATGATTGTGAAAATGCGTACTAGCATTGATACCTCTATCAATAGGCGTTGAGACCTGTAATTTTCATACAAACGGTTATTTGGATCGGTCGAATATTTTTACACGTTTCGTGAAAAATTCAATTTTTTTGAAAATCAACTGAACTATAGCCCACAAATTCAGAGCCACAAAATTCGAAAATCTGCAAATGTGCTCCGATTTCGATGATTGATACCTCTATCAATAGGCGTTGAAACCCTGTAATTGTCATACAAACAGCTATTTGGATCGATCGAATATTTTTACACGTTTCGTAAAAAATTCAATTTTTTTCAAAATCAACTGAACTATATACAGCCCACAAATTCAGAGCCACAAAATTCGAAAATCTGCAAATGTGCTCCGATTTCGATGATTGATACCTCTATCAATAGGCGTTGAAACCCTGTAATTGTCATACAAACGGCCATTTGGATCGGTCGAATATTTCTACACGTTTCGTGGAAAATTCAATTTTTTTGAAAATCATCTGAACTATAGCCCACAAATTCAGCGCCACAAAATTCGAAAATCTGCAAATGTGCTCCGATTTCGATGATTGATACCTCTATCAATAGGCGTTGAAACCCTGTAATTGTCATACAAACGGCTATTTGGATCGGTCGAATATTTTTACACGTTTCGTGAAAAATTCAATTTTTTTCAAAATCAACTGAACTATAGCCCACAAATTCAGAGCCACAAAATTCGAAAATCTGCAAATGTGCTCCGATTTCGATGATTGATACCTCTATCAATAGGCGTTGAGACCTGTAATTGTCATACAAACGGCTATTTGGATCGGTCGAATATTTTTACATGTTTCGTGAAAAATTCAATTTTTTTGAAAATCAACTGAACTATAGCCCACAAATTCAGAGCCACAAAATTCGAAAATCTGCAAATGTGCTCCGATTTCGATGATTGATACCTCTATCAATAGGCGTTGAAACCCTGTAATTGTCATACAAACGGCCATTTGGATCGGTCGAATATTTTTACACGTTTCGTGGAAAATTCAATTTTTTTGAAAATCATCTGAACTATAGCCCACAAATTCAGCGCCACAAAATTCGAAAATCTGCAAATGTGCTCCGATTTCGATGATTGATACCTGTATCAATAGGCGTTGAAACCCTGTAATTGTCATACAAACGGCTATTTGGATAGGTCGAATATTTTTACACGTTTCGTGAAAAATTCAATTTTTTTCAAAATCAACTGAACTATAGCCCACAAATTCAGAGCCACAAAATTCGAAAATCTGCAAATGTGCTCCGATTTCGATGATTGATACCTCTATCAATAGGCGTTGAGACCTGTAATTGTCATACAAACGGCCATTTGGATCGGTCGAATATTTCTACACGTTTCGTGGAAAATTCAATTTTTTTGAAAATCATCTGAACTATAGCCCACAAATTCAGCGCCACAAAATTCGAAAATCTGCAAATGTGCTCCGATTTCGATGATTGATACCTCTATCAATAGGCGTTGAAACCCTGTAATTGTCATACAAACGGCTATTTGGATCGGTCGAATATTTTTACAAGGTTCGTGAAAAATTCAATTTTTTTCAAAATCAACTGAACTATAGCCCACAAATTCAGAGCCACAAAATTCGAAAATCTGCAATGCACGTCTACCAATAGGCGTTGAGACCTGTAATTATCATACAAACGGCCATTTGGATCGGTCGAATATTTCTACACGTTTCGTGGAAAATTCAATTTTTTTGAAAATCAACTGAACTATAGCCCACAAATTCAGAGCCACAAAATTCGAAAATCTTCAATGCACGTCTACCAATAGGCGTTGAGACCTGTAATTATCATACAAACGGCCATTTGGATGGGTCGAATATTTCCAAGCGTTCCGTGGAAAATTCAATTTTTTTGAAAATCAACTGAACCCACAAAATCAGAGCCACAAAATTTGAAAATCTGCAAATGTGCTCCGATTTCGATGATTGATACCTCTATCAATAGGCGTTGAGACCTGTAATTGTCATACAAACGGCTATTTGGATCGGTCGAATATTTTTACACGTTTCGAGAAATATTCAATTTTTTTGAAAATCAACTGAACCCCACAAAATCAGAGCCACAAAATTTGAAAATCTGCAAATGTGCTCCGAATTCGATGATTGATACCTCTATCAATAGGCGTTGAGATCTGTAACTGTCATACAAACGTCTATTTGGATCGGTCGAATATTTTTACACGTTTCGTGAAAAATTCAATTTTTTTCAAAATCAACTGAACTATAGCCCACAAATTCAGCGCCACAAAATTCGAAAATCTGCAAATGTGCTCCGATTTCGATGATTGATACCTCTATCAATAGGCGTTGAAACCCTGTAATTGTCATACAAACGGCTATTTGGATCGGTCGAATATTTTTACAAGGTTCGTGAAAAATTCAATTTTTTTCAAAATCAACTGAACTATAGCCCACAAATTCAGAGCCACAAAATTCGAAAATCTGCAATGCACGTCTACCAATAGGCGTTGAGACCTGTAATTATCATACAAACGGCCATTTGGATCGGTCGAATATTTCTACACGTTTCGTGGAAAATTCAATTTTTTTGAAAATCAACTGAACTATAGCCCACAAATTCAGAGCCACAAAATTCGAAAATCTTCAATGCACGTCTACCAATAGGCGTTGAGACCTGTAATTATCATACAAACGGCCATTTGGATGGGTCGAATATTTCCAAGCGTTCCGTGGAAAATTCAATTTTTTTGAAAATCAACTGAACCCACAAAATCAGAGCCACAAAATTTGAAAATCTGCAAATGTGCTCCGATTTCGATGATTGATACCTCTATCAATAGGCGTTGAGACCTGTAATTGTCATACAAACGGCTATTTGGATCGGTCGAATATTTTTACACGTTTCGAGAAATATTCAATTTTTTTGAAAATCAACTGAACCCCACAAAATCAGAGCCACAAAATTTGAAAATCTGCAAATGTGCTCCGAATTCGATGATTGATACCTCTATCAATAGGCGTTGAGATCTGTAACTGTCATACAAACGTCTATTTGGATCGGTCGAATATTTTTACACGTTTCGTGAAAAATTCAATTTTTTTCAAAATCAACTGAACTATAGCCCACAAATTCAGAGCCACAAAATTCGAAAATCTGCAATGCACGTCTACCAATAGGCGTTGAGACCTGTAATTATCATACAAACGGCCATTTGGATCGGTCGAATATTTCTACACGTTTCGTGGAAAATTCAATTTTTTTGAAAATCAACTAAACTATAGCCCACAAATTCAGAGCCACAAAATTCGAAAATCTTCAATGCACGTCTACCAATAGGCGTTGAGACCTGTAATTATCATACAAACGGCCATTTGGATGGGTCGAATATTTCCACGCGTTCCGTGGAAAATTCAATTTTTTTGAAAATCAACTGAACTATAGCCCACAAAATCAGAGCCACAAAATTTTAAAATCTGCAAATGTGCTCCGATTTCGATGATTGATACCTCTATCAATAGGCGTTGAGACCTGTAATTGTCATAAAAACGGCTATTTGGATCGGTCGAATATTTTTACACGTTTCGTGAAAAATTCAATTTTTTTGAAAATCAACTGAACTATAGCCCACAAATTCAGAGCCACAAAATTCGAAAATCTGCAAATGTGCTCCGATTTCGATGATTGATACCTCTATCAATAGGCGTTGAGACCTGTAATTGTCATACAAACGGCTATTTGGATCGGTCGAATATTTTTACATGTTTCGTAAAAAATTCAATTTTTTTGAAAATCAACTGAACTATAGCCCACAAATTCAGAGCCACAAAATTCGAAAATCTGCAAATGTGCTCCGATTTCGATGATTGATACCTCTATCAATAGGCGTTGAAACCCTGTAATTGTCATACAAACGGCTATTTGTATAGGTCGAATATTTTTACACGTTTCGTGAAAAATTCAATTTTTTTGAAAATCAAGTGAACTATAGCCCACAAATTCAGAGCCACAAAATTCGAAAATCTGCAAATGTGCTCCGATTTCGATGATTGATACCTCTATCAATAGGCGTTGAGACCTGTAATTGTCATACAAACGGTTATTTGGATCGGTCAAATATTTTTACACGTTTCGTGAAAAATTCAATTTTTTTGAAAATCAACTGAACTATAGCCCACAAATTCAGAGCCACAAAATTCGAAAATCTGCAAATGTGCTCCGATTTCGATGATTGATACCTCTATCAATAGGCGTTGAGACCTGTAATTGTCATACAAACAGCCATTTGGATCGGTCGAATATTTTTACACTTTTCGTAAAAAATTCAATTTTTTTCAAAATCAACTGAACTATAGCCCACAAATTCAGAGCCACAAAATTCGAAAATCTGCAAATGTGCTCCGATTTCGATGATTGATACCTCTATCAATAGGCGTTGAAACCCTGTAATTGTCATACAAACGGCTATTTGTATAGGTCGAATATTTTTACACGTTTCGTGAAAAATTCAATTTTTTTGAAAATCAAGTGAACTATAGCCCACAAATTCAGAGCCACAAAATTCGAAAATCTGCAAATGTGCTCCGATTTCGATGATTGATACCTCTATCAATAGGCGTTGAGACCTGTAATTGTCATACAAACGGCTATTTGGATCGGTCGAATATTTTTACACGTTTCGTGGAAAATTCAATTTTTTTGAAAATCAACTGAACTATAGCCCACAAATTCAGAGCCACAAAATTCGAAAATCTGCAAATGTGCTCCGATTTCGATGATTGATACCTCTATCAATAGGCGTTGAGACCTGTAATTGTCATACAAACGGCCATTTGGATCGGTCGAATATTTTTACACGTATCGAGAAAAATTCAATTTTTTTGAAAATCATCTGAACTATAGCCCACAAATCCAGAGTCACAAAATTCGAAAATCTGCAAATGTGCTCCGATTTCGATGATTGATACCTCTATCAATAGGCATTGAGACCTGTAATTGTCATAAAAACGCTATTTGGATCGGTCGAATATTTTTACACGTATCGAGAAAAATTCAATTTTTTTGAAAATCATCTGAACTATAGCCCACAAATTCAGAGCCACAAAATTCGAAAATCTGCAATGCACGTCTACCAATAGGCGTTGGGACCTGTAATTATCATACAAACGGCCATTTAGATCGGTCGAATATTTCTACACGTTTCGTGGAAAATTCAATTTTTTTCAAAATCAACTGAACAGCCCACAAAATCAGAGCCACAAAATTTGAAAATCTGCAAATGTGCTCCGATTTCGATGATTGATACCTCTATCAATAGGCGTTGAGACCTGTAATTGTCATACAAACGGTTATTTGGATCGGTCAAATATTTTTACACGTTTCGTGAAAAATTCAATTTTTTTGAAAATCAACTGAACTATAGCCCACAAATTCAGAGCCACAAAATTCGAAAATCTGCAAATGTGCTCCGATTTCGATGATTGATACCTCTATCAATAGGCGTTGAGACCTGTAATTGTCATATAAACGGTTATTTGGATCGGTCAAATATTTTTACACGTTTCGTGAAAAATTCAATTTTTTTCAAAATCAACTGAACTATAGCCCACAAATTCAGAGCCACAAAATTCGAAAATCTGCAAATGTGCTCCGATTTCGATGATTGATACCTCTATCAATAGGCGTTGAGGCCTGTAATTGTCATACAAACGGCTATTTGGATAGGTCGAATATTTTTACACGTTTCGTGAAAAATTCAATTTTTTTGAAAATCAACTGAGCTATAGCCCACAAATTCAGAGCCACAAAATTCGAAAATCTGCAAATGTGCTCCGATTTCGATGATTGATACCTCTATCAATAGGCGTTGAGACCTGTAATTGTCATACAAACGGCTATTTGGATCGGTCGAATATTTCTACACGTTTCGTAAAAAATTCAATTTTTTTGAAAATCAACTGAACTATAGCCCACAAATTCAGAGCCACAAAATTCGAAAATGTGCAAATGTGCTCCGATTTCGATGATTGATACCTCTATCAATAGGCATTGAGACCTGTAATTGTCATACAAACGGCTATTTGGATCGGTCGAATATTTTTACACGTTTCGAGAAAAATTCAATTTTTTTCAAAATCAACTGAACTATAGCCCCACAAATTCAGAGCCACAAAATTCGAAAATCTGCAAATGTGCTCCGATTTCGATGATTGATACCTCTATCAATAGGCATTGAGACCTGTAATTGTCATACAAACGGCTATTTGGATCGGTCGAATATTTTTACACGTATCGAGAAAAATTCAATTTTTTTGAAAATCATCTGAACTATAGCCCACAAATTCAGAGCCACAAAATTCGAAAATCTGCAATGCACGTCTACCAATAGGCGTTGAGACCTGTAATTATCATACAAACGGCCATTTGTATCAGTCGAATATTTCTACACGTTCCGTGGAAAATTCAATTTTTTTGAAATTCAACTGAACTATAGCCCACAAAATCAGAGCCACAAAATTTGCAAATCTGCAAATGTGCTCCGATTTCGATGAGTGATACCTCTATCAATAGGCGTTGAGACCTGTAATTGTCATACAAACGGCTATTTGGATCGGTCGAATATTTCTACACGTTTCGTGAAAAATTCAATTTTTTTCAAAATCAACTGAACTATAGCCCACAAATTCAGAGCCACAAAATTCGAAAATCTGCAATGCACGTCTACCAATAGGCGTTGAGACCTGTAATTGTCATACAAACAGCTATTTGGATCGGTCGAATATTTTTACACGTTTCGTGAAAAATTCAATTTTTTTGAAAATCAACTGAACTATAGCCCACAAATTCAGAGCCACAAAATTCGAAAATCTACGGTTTGCATTTCCTTTGAAGTGAAAAATGAAATTCAAATAAAAACTCTAAAATAGTTCTCTAAAATTGACTAGGTGTAGATCATTTTGTGGCGATCTAATAATGCGGCGCCCTAGGGCTGCAGCCCTTATAGCCCCATGATAAAGATGGCCTTAGTTGTATGATGGCCAAAATTGCCACAATATTTACCTTTATTTTTGTACTTATGTTTTACCAAACATTTGCGTTACAGGTGGAACTTGAACCCCGTTACTTTTTTTATATCAAAAGTGATTCATTATTTATGATTCATAATGGTTCCAAATTGGCTTCTATTTTATATTTCATAAATAACTTGTTCCTGAGCTGTGGTTTATGATGTTTAACTTCAAGTGGATTCTAATTATCATACAACGAGTAAATCATAAATGAGCTATTTTACTTCTTTTTCGAATCAGTGAAGTGAATTAAAAATGAACTCAGTCATATAAGACAGAGTTCATTTTTAGTTCACCATGTTTAGAGGGTGTGGATTAAAAATGCAAAAAAAAATTCTTATTATAATTTGATTCTAATTAATAAGCGTATTTTCTTTGCAGTTCTAAAAAAAAATTATAGATTTACCACAACAATTGCATTGGATAATTTCCAAAAAAAATTAGATAATTTACTTTTTGTGTCATACAATGCAATTGTTGTTGTAATATTTATTTTACTTTAAATTTTCAAGAAAATATGCTTATTAATATTTTTTTGTCACAAACACAAAACAAACACTCAAACTCAAAATTAAACAAAATGGCTAGTGCCATCTTTAGACTTGATCCATCTATCGCCGTTTTTTGACAGTGAATTATTGATTATTATAATTTATTTGATTTTCACATAATTATTTACTACAACGTGAAGTGGGTCAAAATTGTAGTGGTGAATATAAAACTCGATTTATTTCAAGAATACGGAAAAATCGTGTAAGTGATCGGTGATTTTTTGAGGAAATTTGTATGATCGAAAAAAATCAC